>OX493390.1:27246633-28446633 GCA_950371165.1 Lacanobia oleracea | reverse complement strand
ACAGATGATCATATGTGTACTAAATTTCAACAGAATCGGTCTAGTAGATTCGGAGCAAATTGGCTGTGACATACAAATAGAAAACCGAGTGATCCTATAAGGAAATTCCATTTTTCATACGGACGATCGGTACCCTAAAAAACATACATGAAAAACAAAAAAATACACTGGACTTCCACATAAAATAAAACCGGCCAAGTGCGAGTAGGACTCGCCCATCGAAGTTTCCGTATTTTGTATCTACAAATTACTTTAAATAAAGACAATTTTTTTTATGATTTAATTACTAATGTAGATATGGTTTTCAGACTCTTCCATATACTTGTAACTAAACGGTATTACTTGCCAAATTTCATAGTTCTAGGTCAACGGGAAAAATTTATGGGGTATCTTTAAGTCAAGAGTGAATAGGTTACTTCTAGGCAAGCGTGCTCCATCTTCGACCACATCATCGCTTACCATCAGGTGAGATGGTGGTCAAGCGCGTGCCTATTAATAGTTAAAAAAAAAAAAAATTGACGCCCTTGAGTATCGAAATATACGTTTTTAGGGTTCTAAACAAAAAACGGAAACCTTATAGGAGAAAACTGGCTGTGACAGAAGGACAGACAGACAGAGGAACAGTCACCCGCTGTTCTTCTGTCTGTCTGTCCTTCTGTCACAGCCAGTTTTCTCCGGATCCACTGGACCAATTCGGTTGAAAGGAATCTCACATTAACTGAGAATATTTAAATTTTCATTAATAAATTGTTTAGTGTTTGATAATTTCCTAGAAGTGGTGGGAACTGTTTTACTTAAAAAAAGTATCTTAATTATTTTTCAAGAATTTTCTGTTTGTCATGACAAGCTAGGGAGAGGTCATATCGCATTTCCAGAAAGTCCAATTGAAACTGTACTTATTTTGATTTTTGTTATGTTATCAAAACGATTTTTCTAGTTTCCACCATCATTAAATAGCAAATCTATTTAGTCCATCAGTTAGATAGAGTATTGAAAAATAATAGACACGTATATTTTTTTTTGTAAAGCAATGAATATTGACAAAGATAAAACGCATCATAACTCGGGAGTGGGGGCTCGTGACGTCAGAAACTCTGAACGCACTAAAAATCATACCACGGCGTGACGTATTGAGAATTTTAAGAGCGTCGTATCTTCGTCAATTTTGGTTTACGTAACAAAAGAAAAAAAATGGGTCACATATTTTTTGATAATCTAACTCATGGACTATTTAGTGGTAGTTTCAGTGGACAAGCCTATTACGGCTGGATAAGTACATTACTAATACTGCGGGTGACTTCGGATCGATTCGGTGGCGATTTAAAGATGATATTGACAACATAAATGTTATGATCTTCGAATCCTCTTCGTGAGGCTTCAGATCAACCCATTCGTCAGATACCGGTCAAGTGATGACCGTCATAATGACGTTCTCAATACCTTGTTTATTTTAACCTCATTTATTTAGGTTTAAGTTTTTGTTGTTGTCAAATTCATCATCATCAAAACAGGCGAAAGATGTCCACAGCTGGACATAAGCCTACCCCAAAGGGGGGGGGGGTTGCATAATCGGTTTTGTCATTGTCAAAATACTTCAAACAAAGCAAAACGTTAGTTCGATATTTTCCGGGTGAAAGTATGCTTATAAATAACATTCTGCGTTTTTGTGTTAGTTTCGTCGCCGCTGAAATGTCGAAATAATTTAGAAAATAACATTTCGATGGCGGCATGTCTAGTGAGGAAAATACTGACATAGTAGATGGTCAGGTATCAGATATTACATAACATTATGACAGAACATCATAAATTGTTTTATGAAAAATATTATTTTTAAACTAATATCTATTAGAACTAATATTATAAACAGTGTTAAAATATTAATATAACACTTGGCCCGCGATTTCTATTTTTTTAGTAATAAATATACAGCCTATGTTACTCAGGGTAATGTGCTCGTGCTATTCTAATGGTGGAAGAGTTTTTAAAATCGGTCGGTTTTCGAGTTTATTCGTTACAAACATATGAATATTTCCTCTTTATAATATTAGTGTAGATAACTATTTTTTTTTAATCGTAACACATTTATATTTGAAACTATCATCATTATTTCTAAAAAATATTGGCAATCATTTGTAAAGGAACTAAAGAAAGAAATCGAATATTAAAACTGAATAATGGTAGACCAAGACTAATTCATTTTTTTTTTCTTTCAAATTTTTAACATGTTATTTGAACACTACAGACTTCTTATAGGTTTTCCTGTAATCTTTACATTTAGAACTATTAACTGAATTGTTTTTCACAATTTTAGGCTCATTCGTTTCGGAGGTAAGGGGGAATGCTCATCTAATTTCTTGAATCTTTTATTTATTTCAAAATTCTGGTAAAAGATATAATTTAAACCGTCACAGTAAGCCCTTCCATTTGATATGTCACACAATACAGATTGAAACAACTTTTTTAAGTTTTCTAGTTTGACTCCCAGAAGTGCCCCCTGGGCTACACTAAAATTTATTTATTTACGTGACGCACACAAAGCGGGCGTGTCTTGCAAAAGCCAGAGTACCCGTTTTCGGTGGTATTTTCACCCTTCTGCAAAAATTTGCATTTAATTGTCGCAAAGTTCCGGGAAAAAAAAAACTGACCAAGTGCGAGTCGGACTCGCGTGCAAAGGGTTCCGAACGAATTTAATTTTTTAACATGTTTTTTAACACTATAGGCTTCTTATGGGTTTTCCTGTAATCTATAGGTAAAAATCTATTATCTCCATTTTTTCAACATTTTAGGTTCAGCAGTTTCGGAGATAAGAGGCCCCAATGGTAATTTTTCGTCTAATTTATTGATTATCTTCAATCCCATTTATTTTTAAATTATAGAAAAATTATAATTAAAACCTGAGGGTTCCTGAGGGTTCATTCGATACCTACGTCACTCGACATTGTTCAATAAACTTTTTTTTTATTTTCTAGTTTTACCCCCAAAAGTGACTCCAATACCAATAATTTATGGATTTACCTACGTGTCCGTGTTTGGATCACAGAAGTCCATATGTGTACCAAATTTCACCAGAATCGGTCCAGTGGATCCGGAGAAAACTGGCTGTGACAATCGGAGAAACAGACAGACAGACCCCGAGTGATCATGGAAGGGTTCCGTTTTTGGTTCGGAACCCCTAAAATCAAAAAGATGAGGAACCCTCCGGAGTCGGCAGTTACCTCTTCTCTCCTCTAGCTGATCTAGTAGGGATTCTATTTCAGGTTTCCTCTTCTTTGTTTTTTTCAGATTTCAAAAATCTTTGTTAGATTTTGACTTTTGCAATTTTTCGAGTGGAACTTTATTTTCAAATCATTCATGTTCACCGAAACTGCTGAAAAAAGTTGAACCAAAAAGTACTTGTTGACTAGATTATAGGTACATGAAGAATCCTGTTATATTCTAACAGGTGTGCGCACATTAATAATATAATAATAACAAGACCAGATAATCAACACTAGAAATTACAGAAAATACATTATCAAAGATCCTTCAGTAACAAATGATAAATGTCGTAAATGCCACATCCAACCAGAAACCATCCAGCATATTACCGGAGCGTGCACTACTCTCACGCAAACAGACTATACACACCGACACAATCAGGTGGCAAATGTAATACATCAAAAATTAGCAGTTAAGTACGCACTCATACAAGACACAAATACCCCTTATTATAATTATACACCACAAACTA
Organism: Lacanobia oleracea; assembly: GCA_950371165.1. NCBI lineage: Eukaryota > Metazoa > Arthropoda > Insecta > Lepidoptera > Noctuidae > Lacanobia > Lacanobia oleracea. The sequence goes on along the minus strand of OX493390.1, from coordinate 28,442,903 downwards.
TCCTAGAAAATGACACACATAAACTTTACTTTGACCGCGCTATTCTTACCGGTAAGACAATCCACTACAATAGACCAGATATAACCCTACAAGATAAAATAAATAATGTTACCTATTTAATAGATATTGCTGTGCCCAATACTCATAACATACTGAAGACAATTACTGAAAAAATTAACAAATATGCAGAACTCAAGGATGAAATAACTAGAATATGGCGACAAGATAAGGTTTATGTGGTCCCTATTGTCCTCTCCACAACAGGCGTTATCCCAAATTATCTTCTACATAGTCTGAAATTGCTTAATTTAAAAGAAACTCTTTATATCACTCTACAAAAAGCTGCTATCTTAAATACATGCCGTATTGTTAGAAAGTTCATGCAAATAGACGAAAACGAAATAGCGACCCCTCATAACACACCCGCAACATAAGACACCACTCGCTGCATTTACTTGGTTTCGGCCCGTAAATGTAGCAAAAAACCGGCCAAAAAGCTGAGAAGAAAAAACACATTCCAATAATAATAATAAATTTATTGAAATAACAAGTTCACAAAAAGTGTACATATGGTTCAGTAATAGGTATATATTAGTCTAGGCCTATAATAGAATTATAATAATTTGGAAATATACTATGGTAGGTACTGCAAAATTTTAATATTACAGTCATAAATAGAACTCTAAAGGTAATGTAGTGCGTTACCTGATCTAGGTTTATATAAACCTGTGTTTCAGGCCATCTCCTCTACGAAAGTACATATTCAATCAATGAATTAAATTAACATAATGTTCAATATCTAAGCTATACAATATTTTGCGAAACCTTATTACAAACTAGGCTTATGGGAAATGTTTATATTATATATATAACTAAAATTATCATAAAATGATAGATATTAAATTAGAGTAATTACAGTATAGTCAGCTGCTTAGGTTAACACTTCTAGTAGTTTTTCCGTGTCCGAGTAATTTAGTTTTGCTAAATAATCAAATAACATTATGTAACACCTATTATAACTTACATTATATCTTAAGCAATTTATTAAATTTATTATATAAGAAAGGTCCTAGAAATAAATAAAATCTTTTTGAGAAAGAAAACATTAGTTGAAGGTTACACAAAACTCAGCATGCTACAATCTGCCAGTGTCCAGCGTCCTCTGCTTACATTGCCCGGCTAAAAGTTTACGTTGTACTTGTATTCAAAGGTAATTGGAATAAATCGCTAATTCTTTGTACAATGTTGGCAGGGCGGTGCACGATAAATTAGCACTAATTAAACCGCCGTGAAATATAGTTGTGGAGCACGCAGCGCCCGTCGCACCGCCGCCGCGCCGCCGCGCGACCCTGGCCGGAGGTGGGCTGCTGGCTGGAATATATTCACATACTCCCCAGTTATTTATGCTCTGCCCAATACCCAACAAACCTGAAAAACTTCAGTAATGCACACCAAACGTTATGAGGGGGGCTACTCTCAAAGCCCGAAGTCCGTAGTGTCGTAGGTATTTACTCCGTATCACCAAACCAATAAGACTAACTGAGTCTTATTTGTGCGAGAGTTCGAGATTCAGTTGAGGGTTACAAACGTTACCAAGAGAAATTTATCATAATGAATTTAGTTAAATACTTACGACAAAACGGTGTGGTCCTATTTGTGTTTTTTTGGTGTGATCAAAATGATAAATTGTGGCACTACCACCTAATGCTCGCAAAACGCGACCATTTTTTGCGTTAAATAAAAAATGTCTATCGATGTGATGGTCGTGAGATGTGATGACTGTCACCCGTTTCTGTGCAGAACAGATACAGTTGAGGCTGTAGTTAACAGGTAATGAGATTTTTAACACAAACAAATAAGCTACTGCTTAAAATAATGGTTCAATTAATTTAGTTAGCATTATTACATTATGTACATTGGTTTTTAGTTGCATTTTAAATAAAAAATATGAAAGAGTCGCATCAAGATTAGGTACCTTTATTTTATTAACTAACTAAACCTTCCTAGTCCACGTGTTTGGTCAGTCCGTTTGCAACAATTATAACCCCTAGGAACCCATCGACTGGATTTGCGACTCGTATCTTTTCATTTCATTCATCATCTGCCTAGCCTTTTCCCAACTATATTAGGGTCGGCTTCCAGTCAAGCCGGATTTAGCTGAATACCAGTATTTTACTAGGAGCGGCTGCCTACCAGACCTCCAAAACCCATTACCTGGGTAACACGGTACTTCATGGCAAGACTGGAGTCAGATTTACTGGCTTCTGACTATTCGTAACGACTGCCAAAGATCTACAAATGACAGCCGGGACCAACGGCTTAACGTGCTTTCCGAGGCACGGAGGAAACTCGGTATGTTAAAGATTACATTAAAGGTTACCCATCCACAGACCAACCTTCGAAAGCGTTGCTTAACCTTGAAGATCATTTCATTTCTTTATCTTGTTTTATTTAGATTTTTTATGCTTCTCTGTGGAAGATAACTATATAAACTGTTATAACGGGTTTTTCAACAAGAACTTTGTTTTTCAATTGGGGCAACACCACAACATGACAGTTTTGACATTTCGTTTTTGGACGTATTCGTAGTAGATGCTATGGCAATTGTTACAATGAATTCAATATTGCTCGAAAATAGATTTTAAATTATTAAAATACGGGTGCCACATGTCACACAGCCAATGAAACGATCAATTTATTGCAAACCAAATTTCCCGATCGCATAATTTCACGAAATTCAGCAGATCGTATGATTTAACACCACTGGTTTGTTTTTTGTAGGGTTATGTTAAGGACAGAGTCTATACCATAGAGAATATAACTACACGTTCACGTCTTTGGTCTATGCGGAGCCAATCGAATCGATTGCAGCCTTAAAACTCAAAATCCGTGATGTGATTAACGAAAAGTTTTCAATCATTTTTTGGCAAAATGGCGGGTCTACGCCATTTTGCCAAAAAGTGATTGAAAACTTTGATGAAAGAATTGACATCTATCAGCGTGGTCGTGGTTGACATTTGCCAGATATCATTTTTCATTAATACCTAATTGCCAAACTTTTCTCTTCGTAATACAATGAAAATTTTAACCGTCTTCATCTAAATTCTTTGTTTTATTTTGTTTTAGAAAACAAAGTTCTTGTTGAAAAACCCGCTAATAATAAAATAGAGTCAAACTATAATAATGTCGATGTTGATGTCGTACCTATTGTGGTATTTAATAATTTCGATGAACACTTCAAACTATGTGTCAGTATTTAGTTGTAATGTGTTAGGTAAATGTGAGTGGCTTTCCACAAGTCCCCACAATACCCAATTAATTTTGAATTCATCAGCTTTTAGAGTGGACAGGCGGCCATTAGCAGAGAGCATCGGCGCATATCATGAGAACGATAATGGCTTTCTATTTACAGGCGAAAAATATATGAAGCGCTCGGATTTATAGCAATGTGACCGAGTGCGGCGGCGGCGGCGCTGAGCTACGAGCTTTCAATTAGCGCTCATTAGTGCTAGTGCGGAGACGCATCCGTCACGACACGTCACGTCACACAGCACACAGTCGTAGGTACTAAGCTGTCACCGAACGAGGCTGCCATCGCGCCAGGCCACTACCGGGGCAGCCTGCCTCCGTACAGGTGCTGTGCCAATTTATACAATGCCATGAAGTATGGGGCCTCGGTTTAGTTTAAATCTCCCACAAATAAATTACGAATATCTTGTAAATTTTTCTTGGCGACTGATCGTATAGCTTGATGTAATTTGTGGAGATGAAATAAACAGTTTTTATTATTCAGGCTGCGTGTGAGACCGCTACCTAGCCAAGCTGCCAGAATGCCAAATGCCATTATGCGAGGCAACCAGCGGGCCAGATTGCCAGTGTGCTAGGTTGCCACCGTGTGTCAGGCAACTTAATCATGTCAGGTTGCAAACCTCATTATGCATCAGGCGAATATTTCAGACGAACTTATCAGGCACACTGTAATTAACTTTTTAATTGTGTTCTTAAGTCACGCGGATCTACTAATAGCGGCTGTCCCATTCCTTGTAGCGGTTTTTAGCTATATTATACAGTTTCAGTTCACATCGCGCAACGCCCGCTCGTAATGAGTCACTCTGTAAAAACGTTATGTAAAATAAATCTAGCTCCGCCTGCAACCCTGCAGGTGGTGGTGGTGTTAGATTTATTTTATCTCTGACGCATTCCGTCTATAATGTACCTAGCTCACTACTACATGTTGCTGACATCACGTTGTAACGGCTGCAGATACCGATAACAACTGAAGGAGCAGATACTTTAGCAAGGGGTCCTCGCTGTACGATGTAGTCGATACTTTAGCAAGGGGTCCTCGCTGTACGATGTAGTCGATACTTTAGCAAGGGGTCCTCGCTGTACGATGTAGTCGATACTTTAGCAAGGGGTCCTCGCTGTACGATGTAGTCGATACTTTAGCAAGGGGTCCTCGCTGTACGATGTAGTCGATACTTTAGCAAGGGGTCCTCGCTGTACGATGTAGTCGATACTTTAGCAAGGGGTCCTCGCTGTACGATGTAGTCGATACTTTAGCAAGGGGTCCTCGCTGTACGATGTAGTCGATACTTTAGCAAGGGGTCCTCGCTGTACGATGTAGTCGATACTTTAGCAAGGGGTCTTCGCTGTACGATGTAGTCGATACTTATTGCAGTCCTAATCACAATATCATAGTTAGTGACTTAACAGATCAGCTCTGGTTTTCACCTAACTTACAACTCAACACTTGGTCGTCGTAGTCCTTCACGAGATTGGCTTACTTGTAAGCCTGCTGCTGACTGCTGTAAGCTGTAAAAATAAGAATGCATGGAATTAAACAGGTGATTAGTTAAACAGATAAGGATTAATTCGGTTTCAGTTATCGATACCGAAAATGAGATAAAAGGCAATTTAAAAGTAATCAATGAATGCCATTATACTCATACTTTATTGTAAACCAAACCAGGGACACCACTCTTTTACACTAACTTAGTTCTATGGGACTTGTGGAGCATCTAATTTCACTTTAGTAAAAGTTGTTTAGATTTCTTGTGAGTAGACAGTGTAGACACCATATCTTTCAATTAATTCAGTTCAGCTCAGTGTGAGGACTAGCTAATAATTGTGGTGTCTATCTATGTCTCGTCGTGAGCCACGCGCAGTCAGAGTGCGGGAGAGGAGCGCGCCCGTCGGCTGCGGGTTATCGATCGATATCGATACTTGTAAATCAATAAAGGGTTCTGTTGTTTTTTCCTCTCATCTCCAATCTTGTGTATTACCTATGCTTAGTCGGTGTACTCCGACCAAACTGTCTTGATACTTAGCCGAAACAAAGAAATATTTTTTAGAGTTACACTTATGTTGTGCGTATTATGGTTAGGGTCCAGAATAAATGATAAACACTTTGGGTTTGTGCTGAATACGATAAAAGTTTATTGAAGGTTCACAATTACAAGGCTATATTGTTACAGTAAAATAGGACGTGGCTGAACGGTAGTACGACGGCGACTGGCGTGCTGACTCTGTTTATTCCTTTACAATCTCAAAAGCAATTCAGCAAAACGCAGGTCGTACAGTATCCTTTGATACCAAGTGTAACTCTAAAATATATTTTCTCACGCTATTCTAACTGAATCACACAGATTACTTATACGTGTACACGCAATGTCCCTGTAGCATTATTGTAACCCCGCTTACTGAGTTATAAAGAAGTTACGAACTTTTCAAACTTATTTTAAGTCCTTTTAAACTTAAAATTCTTAAATAAAATATCGGTTGTAAACTATAACAAGAGACATAAATGTATCTCCACTGCGACAGTTGTACACGCACAAGTCTAAAAGTATTTATTAGTCTAAGACGTCTAACACCACGAGCTCCGCTTTGGTCGTGGGTGCTTACTAAACATCTTAAATTTACTACCTACTTGGGAAACTCAACTAAACCCTACATCGTGCCCTTACATATTTTTTTTCCATTGATTTAAATTTGAAAATACAGAGAAATGTTTAAAACTGCGGTGGTTTACCTTTTGCGGGATACATTTTAACATGTATGTACCCATGTCTTGAAATCCTGCAGTCTTGATTATCGACGTTACTTTCTTGGACTATGACAGTATAGGTCGCGCTCAAGACGTGTCGGCTGTCGGCTGGTCGTCGCGACGGTGCGGTGCGGCAGCGGCCGACAGATCGCTCCGCGCCCGATATCATCTACATCGAGTATAATTCGTGCGGGACTAGCGCTAGCCGGCGATCGGGCGATGTCGCGATAGTGAGCGACCCGCCGCCACTTTTTGTGTCTGCCAGGCGGTCTCCACTCATTTAAATTAATTAGCGACTCATCTTTATAGCGGTGCGGGCAGGTATGTGCGATACTATCGCCGGCGACGGGAGCACCGCGATTAATCAATTATTAAACGTCATTATTTTTGTCCATAGGCTCCCGGGCACCCGGGGCGCCACCCCGCGCCGCGTCCCGCCGCACATCCACTCATAAATAAAACCTAGACAAACGTCCAGCGATCGAGCGATACTGATAGAGACATAATTTACTTCCGAATAGATATTAAATTATAACGTGGCTGTCTCCAGAAGTCGGGAAACGATTAAGGTCACTTTGGATAGCGTTTTAATACAAGTTAAATTAATCATGAGTTTGATATCAATAAATATTGCTTGTTTGGGGCTGTTGATCGGTGACGCGATAAACGTTTATTATTGGTTTGTGTCGCGGCCGTGGGACATTCTCAGTAAGCTGCGTCTCGTCGTTTGTTTTGGTGGTCAACTTGGCGCAGGTACCCCCCGCACGCCCCGCACGCCCCGCACGCCCTGCCCGCCCCCCGCCGCCCGTATCTAGCCGACACCGACTCTCGAGCAGGTTTTCCTTCCTTATATCACAATTTAAAACATGAATCGGAGTGGGAGACTCGCATAGGGATAGGGATTACGTAGAGGATCAGATAGCTAGCTACCTGTAAAGCCGTTATTGGCAATAACAAGGTTATTGTCTCGTTAATCTAATAGTTTTCCCAGTCGGCTTATCTGTTTAGTCCAGTGAGTAGTTCTCATACATGTTTATAACGTCGGTGAGATTATTATCTCGTATCGGAAATGGAATTCGTTCGTCGAATCGATACAAGCACCGCACTTAACTAATGAGTTTTAGTTGTCGACCAAACGGACGGCAAGTTCTCGGAAACGTCGAAAAATGTTTACAAGTGGGTAGTAATAAAATTAGAGAGCTATCTATTCAGATATGCCAGATATGGGGAAGTGTTGGGGACATCTGCCGGCTCCCGGCGGCGCGGCGGCGCGCGGCGTGCGCTAATAAACATATCAGTCGCGCAGGGAGCGCGCCCTCGCCGCCGCAGAAGGACCGGGACGTGGCGACGAGTCGAGGACACACGAGGCACGCACGTAGGAGACCGCTCAGCGGGTGCCATCGACCTTGCTGGTGGTCGAAGTAGATCTGGATTGCCAAAACAGCGTGTCAACTCCCAGGAGTAAGTTAGCGCGTCTTGCGTGAAGTACTACTTCTGCAGAGCGCGGCGGCGTGGTGTGCGCAGGTCCGGTGCGCTGCGCCCGCGCCGCATTCCGACTGCGCCCGAGCGCGCACAATAGATGTGTCATCTGCTGCAAGTCGCGAGCTGATTAGCATAACTCATTTTATTGCTACCCCTACACTTTTAAGGAAATTGTGTACTTCCAGCTGATATATTGGGTGATAGAGGCATTTTTTACAATCGACTTTTATTAAAAGTCTTCATGAATCTGTCTACTCGTAAATAAATTTCACGGAAGGACCTAAAAAATATAGGTAATACTCATTTGTGGTTTTTTTTTACTATTAATAGGTACGCGCTTGACACTCTGCTCACCTGATGGTAAGCGATGATGTGGTCGAAGATGGAGCACGCTTGCCTAGAAGTAATCAAGCAAGGTTTAAGAATTTGTGAAGCTCACAACTACATTAAGTCACTATAAAGCCTAGACCTAAAGACTCAGTCTTAATGGTAGTTCAATAAAGCATCAACGATTACAAAGTTCATGCATTATCGCAAATACTTAGTACTAATACTATGGTATAACAACAAATAATAAAAACCGGTCAAGTGCAGCGAGGGTTCGCAATTTCGATATGCGGCATATTCGATCTCGTAAAACCTTTTGGACCCTTGCTGTTTATTTATTTAACACTTTCAGCACACAAATTTACAGAGGTGGATTTAACCAGTCAACCTTTGGGTGATGCAGAGAATAGTGGTAGGTGCAATGTAGAGAATTAAAAGCGATTGATAATAATCATTCAAACACAATATAAATATATGAATACTCAAATTAACGAGATAACTATGACAGAATACCGATATGATATGATAGAATGCTGTTGATAGAATCATGATGTTATGCAAGAAGGTCTCCTAGGATACCGTATACTCGTTCGCGAGTCCGACTCGCACTAATGATTGTGTCATGTTCAGGGTACGAGCACTAGGCTTGTTTGTGTTACAGTTCGTTCGAGACGATGTCCTATAGCCGGATATGATAAATGATGCGTGCTGGTGAGTGGCGCAGCGATGTAGCTCCCCGGGGAGCTCCGACCGTCTGCCGCACTGCTCTCACGGCGCGCTGCCCCCCGCCTGGGGCGCTCCGCGACCAACAGCCCTGGCTAATCGAGCAGTCACTTTCATGCAAATACCTCACTAATATCACTAATATGGAGCCGTAACCTAGTTTGCCAAAGGGAAAGGCAAAAACTGAGATAGATTCATGCCAGTTTATTAGCTTATATCCAGCCATAGTGCGGAATTATTGGTATAGGTCAAACAGCCTCATATATGTACTCACTGCGGGCCGAAGTACACAGAATTTTGAAACTCGAACAATGCAAAGAATTTAGTAAATCGAAGGTAACCAAAGTGCATTTCCCAGTGACCGGCGACGACGTTGTAAAACTATACATTGTTAGTAGAGCGTCGTGTCGTGGTTTATAAAACAATCGGTAGCGCTGGCCGGCCGCTGTCCGAGGGAGACTTATTTTTTGCGCTCGTTGTGTTTGCGACGTCTTTGAGGAGCCGCCGCACTTAATTAATACAAGTGGACCGAACTCAGCACCAAACAAATTTGCCTGCCCTCGCCACTCTGTCCGACCCGAGCGGGCAGCAGCTCACTCCCTCGCCGCCCCCTCCCCCGCCCACCCGCTCGTCCGCTTCACCTCCCCGCCGCCCGCGCCGTGAGACCACTCCGAGACATTTAATTAAATTTATCGAGCTTATCTGTGGACATCTCACACGATCCGATGGGAATCGAATGCGAAAGCTTACCCGCGGACATTTTTAAAATTGTGGATTCCTGTGAGAACTTACCGTTGCGATGCTCCGGTTAAATTACACGGAAAATGAATTCGCGCTGCGAAATAAAGCGATACAATGCGGACTCGGAGTTTCGGACAGCCGAACAATTGAACAAATTGCGACAAAAACTGGTGACTGGTGAGCGTCAGCGAGCCCCGCGCACTACTTTGTTCGGTGATATCTCAACACTCTCAGGAGATCGAGATCAACACTGTCACAGCCTCCTCGCTACTGAACTTCTCCACAACACTCGCTGAACTTTTTGTCTGTACTGCCGTGATGTTCACAAGGCAGAGTTCAGGTGAGAGGTTGGATATCACATTCTACTAAAAACAACCCATACGTGAGTTAAGTAGAGCAGACTGTCAACTAGGCTTTATAAATGCAAAACTATAAATTAATATAGGTACTACTTAGAGCTGCTTGCATTGATTGCCACGATGCGTCCGCTGCTGTGCTGATCTCTGAGGCAGCACACCTGTGCTGTCCGGTGCCGGCGGAGCGTGGAGCGTGATGAAGCAATCCGCTGCCCGTGGTCCCCGTGTTTGTTGTCATTATTCCATCATTATTTATGCGCAAATGACAAACGATCGCTTGTCTGGTAGTACCGGGGTGCGGCGAGCGGGGCGCGCCTACTACTGAAGATTGATGTGTGCTCTTGGCTGGTAGATACAGATCTAGGTGTTTTTGTGGCGGGTCGCGGCGGGTTCCCAGCGCGCAGCCGCGCCGCGGGGCGCCGCGCCCGCTGCATTCGTCTTCCACTGTCACCACGTCCGTCCTCGGTCATCCCCAAAACCACGAGAACACACAAAATAGAACAAACTGTCTCTCTGTCCGTCACCACACTCACCACTGCCTCTGCACTCGACAGTCGGCACTTCACAGACAGATCACATTGTTTGACAATTAGACAGCGTGACATGTCTTCACTACGGGACCCACGGTTCACGCTGTAGTTCTCAGTAGTTCTACTGACAGACGTGATGTTCGGGGGTTCATTTTGCCATTTCTTGTGTCATCTCAAACTTCAGAGAGCTGCATTTTGTGGCACTTTGTACATCTTTCGGTTTTCCAGAAATACAAATTCTTACCTTTAGGTACTTTGTCTTCCATCTTAGCGTTCGAGCTATCAATTTGTTTGATAGATTTGGGTAGTTTTTGGAAGAGTATATTCGTTTTCGGAATGGTTCTATTTTAAACTGGTGAAGATCTTGAACCCTTCAAGAAATGATACCAAATCGACCGGGATTGCTAAAATCGCATGTCAGTCTATTGTTTACACCAGTTCATGACATAACATCACGCCGCCGCCGCCGCGCGCCGGTACGCTGCACGCTGTGAAGGAGTACGCACGTGTGAAAAATAAACCGAAGTTAATGTTATTTTATGCTTTGTTTAATTTTTATTTGAAAGTCGGTAGAATTTTTTTTTCGTTCTACAATTTAGAGTGACGGAACTGCTAACTGTGAACGGCGAACGCTAAAGTTCTAATATAGTCCGGCCAATTTAGACATCCGAGGTTACAATAATTCGCACACAGCTCAAAATTGGTAGGATTGTTCAAAACACTTTCATGAATGAAATCTAGAACGTCCTCAGCGAGTCAACACCTGAAAAAAAAACATACTCGCGCTCCCGAAAAGGGGTTTTTCGCTATTTTCAGCAAATCAGAACTGTATCAATTTGTACATGCTAGAGAACGAAATATTCCAACTTTTTTTCGTACCCAAAGGGTAACCAACGGAACCCTAATAATACTAAGCCTTCGCTGTCCGTCCGTCCGTCTGTTTGTCAGCGGCTTGTATCTCAAGAACCGTAATAGGTAAAGAGTTGAAATTTTCACAGATTGTGTATTACTATTGCCGCTATAACAACAAGGTTTAATAAAATTTTTGGTACGGAACCCTTCGTGTGCGAGTCCGACTCGCACTTGGCCGGGTTTTTTACAGTAAAAAATTGTGTTTAGCAGTTATTTCGGCGCAGGTGGGACTAAAGTCTGAACTGGTTCGAATGTATAGTCGACCAACTTCCAACCCCAGTCTTTTGGGTCTAGCTGATAACCAAACCACAATTGAACTTGGTAATATACCTATAAGAGATGTTGATGAGCAGCCGCTGAGGTTGGAGGAAGACAAATTAATTGCACTTGTGTTTTATTTCGAGTAATATTATTTTTTTTTGTTTATTTATAAATAAATAAACACGCATATCGAAACTCATCTAAGCACGTATTTTTTTTAGGAGCTTCATTGCTTAGCTTCTTGTGGAGTTGAATTTCTCTTTTTAAAAACTTCAGCACATTGAAGTAAATCTTGTTTTTTCAAAGATTTTAAAAACTGTTATTTTACCCCTCCTGAAAATGCAGATGTCGTTCAAATTAAACAGAATCACAACAGATCCGTGGAATAGGCCTACCGCTCGCTTAGTACTCTACCTCAAAGGTGGCGTGCAAACGTGTGCATACTATGACGATTACAACTCTTACAACTTTTTGAATCGTTATATCTCAGAAACGGTGGCTCTATAATAAAATTAAAAACATAATATTTTTGTCTGAACTGATAAAAAAACATCTACAATTTTTGTCTGAACTAATTTTATGATAAAACTTATCGTTTTGCTGAAAATATCGAAAAACCCGTTACTGACGCCGAGTATTTATTTCCCGGCGTCGCGTCGGATCAATGACGGCTTTTTAAGTTACATTTGATAGTGTTTTGAACAATCCAACCAATTTTGAGCTAGGTGGAAATTATTGTACCTTCATTCCTATTTTCTGGTCTAATTTGACCGGACTAATACGCAATCATGTTAAATACCATTTTTATTCGACAGCAAAATTATATTAAAGTATCAATTATCGAAATGTAGCGATGCTGCAATCAATAGTTTTGTCTGTCAAAAGCCAATAATAAAAACCTGCTGGACACGTCTTATTTTGAACTGAAGATAATTTGTTGTCAATAAATAACAAAGAAAGAAGTCTTTCAGGAGAAGGACTACGAGTGCGAACGTAGAAAAGAGGATGACAGCAGACAATAACACGCACCGGCGCGGCAGTCGCGCTGTCAAATTAATGGACAAGTGAAAGTTCAAAGCGAATTCGCCCCGTGCTCGTGACCGAGGCAGGCGACCCCTTTGTCCGAAAGTTAATAAAATTCAATAATGTCGACATTAGAGCGCGCATCACGGCACAACAATAAATCATGCGATCATATTAATAAGTTCCGAAGAGTGGCGTGTAATGAATCCGGCGGGAGGCTGCGAGCGCGCGAGTGCGACCCTCAGCATGCGGCTCCCCTTCGTTTGCACGACAATTAGCGCCACCACGTGCTCTGCGAACAACTATTTACATTTATTATGTTTGCACAATGGTCAAAGAATTTGGCTATGATTCGATTTCCCTTTCGATCTCCCTAAGTTTAATATTTGTTTATGACAAGCCAGCAGGTGCTTACAACTACAATCAAATTAAAACTCGTGCTCACTAAAAAGCAGAGGGTCGATCTTAACAACATAAACGTAAGCTAGTTTGTTTCAAGGTGAGCGGCAATGTCATCAATGTTCATGTAAATCAAATAGTTTGTAAGTATAACTTAATATTTACCTAAAAATAGTCTCAAACAGATCGGCCGTGAGGAATCCAGGTCGGTTACTGTTTTTCTGAAAGTAGCAAGCGTTCACAGAATGACAATTACAGCGGATTTGCGCAAGCGCTTCTTTAACGGAAAAATAGTCTGTTAGAACCCTCTAATAGAGAACAAAGGATTAGCCGTGCTGTGAACCGCGGTGTCTGCACTTTGTAGCGGCGAATATTTTTTTTTTTGTTTTTATCTATTTTTTAACGTTTAAAATGCGGTCTAGCGGTCAAGAATTAAATAGGCAATCCAATCTAGTGCGTATCGTTACGTTAATAACATTTACCTGTACTTACTTATCAAAAACAATTAGTTTACGTTCCTCATGAAGTGCTATCTGTTAAGCAGCTAATTGTTGAGAGACTAGCTTCTGTCAGCGGCTCTGCCCAGTATAGTATGTCTTAATCCAAGACATGGTGTGCCAAAAGTTTCAACCAACTATTTGTCAGTCATTGAGGCGTGAGTAACTAACAAACATCTTGACTCATATTGACTACTAATAGGATAATAGTCTGTACGAGTAGAATATACGGAAACTACACAGTTTGTTGATTGGCGTAAATACAACAAAATTATATAATTAGACATAAAACGGGTTATACGACGGGGACAGGCATAACACAATAACAGCACATAAGACGTGGCAGTGGCAGTTCCTTCCACACTGTGCGGTATGGTGCGCCGGCGCGGAGTGCGACGGCCATCTCAACTGCACTGCGATTCTGTAAACATGTCGAAGTGAAACTCAGGCGAAGTGAACGACAAGTGAGCTGTCAAAGCATACAAACAAGATGGAATGGCAGCTCACTTGTCGCTCACTGCACCAAGTGTAGACGGTGAGCTGTCGGCAGAATAGCCCGGCGGCTCACTTGTCGCTCACTGCACCAAGTGTAGACGGTGAGCTGTCAACAGAATAGCCCGGCGGCTCACTTGTCGCTCACTGCACCAAGTGTAGACGGTGAGCTGTCAACAGAATAGCCCGGCGGCTCACTTGTCGCTCACTGCACCAAGTGTAGACGGTGAGCTGTCGACAGAATAGCCCGGCGGCTCACTTGTCGCTCACTGCACCAAGTGTAAACGGTGAGCTGTCGACAGAATAGCCCGGCGGCTCACTTGTCGCTCACTGCACCAAGTGTAGACGGTGAGCTGTCGACAGAATAGCCCGGCGGCTCACTACAACGTCGTGCCCGCATGCGGCGCTCGCCTAACCTCGCATTATGTACGTATGCGACGTTTACGTCAACTTGCGCTTCATACCGACGTGTGCGACTGTAAGTAATACGTTGAGCAATATTTTAAGATTCATCACAAAGAGGCCAAGTTGCATAGTAGTTATCTACCTACTACCGCGTTGTTGGTACCACTCCACAACACAACTGACGTAATAACTTCTTAAGAGCTTCTATGGGGCACATCCGTTTTGGATGAAATATCATTCAAACTTTCAAGTCTCAAAAATTTAAAAAAATATATAAACCGACTTTATTTATTTACCAGTTGACCCGCGCAACTTCGTTTGCGTCACAATTTTCATTACTGCTCCGCTCCTATTGGCCTTAGCGTGATGATATATACCTATAGCCTTCCTCGATAAATGGGCTATCTAACACTGAAATAATTTTTCAAATCAGACCAGAAGTTCCTTAGATTAGCGCGTTCAAGTAAACAAACAAACAAACTCTTCAGCTTTATATATTAGTATAGAAATAGATTTATGTACACACAATATACTTAAACAACTGTACACTGTGTAACACACGCAGTGTAGGGTTCCGTAGTTGTACGTCATAATAATTGCCAACTTCTCCAAGTGCTTGCCAATTACTCTTAACTTGTAAAAACTACACAGCTGTGATAGTTTTCGTTTAAAATTCCTTATATAGGTATGCTACTACTGTACTGAGGAGCTCGTGGCTAGATAATAACATCTGCACGGGTCGATCTTCAAGGTTAAGCAACGCTTGCCAAGGTTGGTCTGTGGATGGGTGACCATCTTAACATACCGAGTTTCCTCCGTGCCTCGGAAAGCACGTTAAGCCGTTGGTCCCGGCTGTCATTTGTAGATCTTTGGCAGTCGTTACGGATAGTCAGAAGCCAGTAAATGTGACTCCAGTCTTGCCATGAAGTACCATGTTACCCAGTTAATGGGTTGTGGAGGTCTGGTAGGCAGCCGCTCCTCGTAAAATACTGGTATTCAGCTAAATCCGGCTTGACTGGAAGCCAACCCCATTATAGTTGGGAAAAGGCTAGGCAGATGAGGTATGCTACTACTGTGAACTTATCACCTCTCCAAAAATACCGTTTAACTGGCAGGCTTGACTCTAACCTAAATTAGTATTTAAAAGGTTGATATTTCGCAAACGGATGGAAAAATAGTTTTCGGATACCCCAGCATTTCCAACGACCTATCCAACAGTATAATAACCAACAATATAATATATATAGTCTATGCCAGATAGACGATTAAAAAAAGTTGATCGCCACTTTACGCCCTATTTTTTTTTTGTCGAGCTGATTAATATAGCCATAACAAATAACTTTGTAAAGCCAAGCGTTTCCGAACTAAACCGCGTATAGACAGACCTACAGACAGACGGGCATGGCATAGGAAATGTAGAAAAAGTGTATAATTAATGAGACAGAGACCAAAACTTAAAATAGACTATTCAAACATAACTAAATCCAATCTATCCTATTAAAAATAAATCAAACTACAATAAACATACATACTAGCAAATATACCTATACGAATAGATTTAAGTACATTTATAATTATAATAAAATAATACATACCTATAATATACAGAGGATTACAGAAATCAGTAAGTCAGGTTTCTACAGAGAAAGAGAAATATCTTCTTTTTTTGCCAGGTTTGAACTTGTGGAAGTCGAGTGAATGCGTTTCCCCGAGGATAGTGTCCACTAACTGTAGCAAACGTCTGGCGGTGCGCAGCCTCCCCTGCAGCCGGCCGCGCCCGTGCCGGCGATTATCAGGCGCGTGTCATCTGTTTCATTACACACTCGAGCACGAGCGAGTGTTCGCTGTTCCCTCCCCGTACGCATTCATTACCGTAATCTCTGAGGTACAACTTTTGAATCAAAAGTACACCCCTTATTAAAAATCAACTTATAAAAAAGAAAACGAAAGTTACTTTATTTGTAAATCATAAGCTTGAAATTGGAGTTTGTACTTCAAGGTGTTGAGTATTAAATTACCTATGGCCTACATGTTTAACACGACTTACAAAATATAATAATCCTCTAATCGGATCTCGGAATTGGATCGGTAGCGCCTCTATGCGGCGTAGCGCCTCTACGCGGTGAAGCGTCTCTACGCAGCGTAGCGCTCCCTACGCGGCGTAGCGCTTCTACGCGACGTAGCACAACTACGTAGTTTCTCCGCAAATTGATTGATTGGAATAATATCTTGCATGTAAATTATTTCAATGATTATTTATTTATTTTACAATAATAAAATACGTTGTTAGTCCTGGCTATCATTAATAGTAGGCACTTTGGCAGTTGTTACGGATTCTCAGAATCCAGAAAATCTGACAGAAGTGTTCGGTAATATGTTACAAGACTTACCGTGTTACCCAGTTACTGGGTTGTGGAGTTCAGGTCATATAGAGGCAGGCGCTCCACGTAAAATACTAGTTCAACTGAATCTGGTTTGACTGGAAGCTGATCTCAATATAGATCAAGAGGTAGGTATAGGGAGTTGGGAAAATGCTGGCGAGATGACTTCAAGAGACTGTTAGTAATTAAGTTATGACTTGCTTTCCAAACCATTTTGTCGATAAACCACTCTAATAAAATGATAAGATTAAAGGTAGGTTGACATCTGCCATCACGAGCGCGGGGCGCCACACAATAGACGATTGTTGTGCTCCCCCTCCGGGACGCCGGGACGTCGCGGAGGAGGCCCCGGTGCGGGACGTCGCCGACGCGCGCTCGATAATGTCCTCAAGACGCTTTTCATTAATACAATCGGCGGATCGCGCTCCATTTCACGCTCAGTGAGCTGGTGACGCCGCGCCCGCGTGTTCCAGCTAGCGACACAGAGTGCTGTGCGCCCTCACTGCGAGCCTGCACGACGACACCGCGCGGCACGGTGCCACTGTGCCGGGCCGTGTCGCGCGCACTCGGGAGGTGCTCTCATTGTCGCTGCTCATTACCTAATAATGTCACATCAGCGATGCTCCATTACAAGCAGGATGGTATCAACAGTCACGCTGAAGGGCCGCATTATTGAAAGGATTTCAAAAAAGGGGTTGAGAAAACTTAACAACTCAAGAAAAAAACCATAAAATACAGCTTCACTACAAATAAATAAACAACATTACAATTTTCAAAGTTATGTTTGGTATCTGTTTTATTCATTAGATATGTGTCACATTTCCTGTAGTGCCGTATATTGCCGAGTAGACAAGTGCTTAATCGCTTTTGTTTAGTATTAAAGCGAGCGTCCACGTGCAGAGCGACGCGAATGAATTAGCAGCACCGATCAGCACCAGGGCTGGGGAACGTGAGGACCGCTCACATGAATACAAGGCGCACTTGACAAATAGTCGCCGGGGTCGCCACCACTCCCCGGGACAATATTAATTCGGTTTTATGACATGCGAAATTGCTCTCAATAAATTGTGCATTGAGAGATAACGCAGCGAGAGGCGAGGGGCGAGGGCACGCGGGCACACGTGCGCCGTTATTAAAGTTTTCATTAGCCGCGCGGACATGGTCCCGCGCGAGCCCGCCTGAGTGCCTGACCCGCACTTGTTCGGCTATCCAGGGCAGCCTCCCCGACCTTTTCATTACGCGCGACTCGCTACCTGCTTTGTATTGATGTCTCACGCACAAGTGCTCCATACCTTATATAGGTATAACTCCTACAGTTTACCTGGTAGGCAGCACTTTGTTAGTAACACATTCCAAGTACGCGTTCTTGGAATGTTTGCATTTATTCCATTGCTAATAGATCATATCTTCCCATTTAATGTAGGTATAAATAATTAATTAATACCTTCGTATCGAGAGAATGTTGTTTTTAATTATAAAATACAAGTACATTTCCAATAACATGTGTAATTATGTTTTAAATTGTTACCGCAACAGTAAATAATGTTTCCGATGCTGGTGGGCTACTATACTACAAGCTGAGACTACAAGTATGTTTTAGTACTGTGATACTGTGATATGGTGATAGTTCCCCTCGCGCTCACCCCTACGCGCGCAGTCGACGGGTGCTGTCTTCTAATTCGCTGTACACAACATTATTTGATTTTTAATTCGGCTCGGAGCAAGCGGAATGCGCTTATTGACTTGCTGGAGTGTGGATCCCCCGGCCCGGCCCGACTCGCAGCTACCGACCCGCTACTACATGTAAGTAGGTGTACACTACGCGCATGCTACTATCACAACTTCTATATCTACAGACCAAAAATGATACATAATAGGTATATGAATATCTCTCTATCACTACAAACTTGTAAAATTGCACTTCTTGTTATATGTTGATGATGGAAGAATTGGGCCGCGTGAGGGTTGCGGGGACCCTCACTGGTCACCCGATATCCGCAGATTCAGACGCACGTGCAGGGCGTCAGGAGTCGCAGGGTGATTCCCGGCCACCGTGGCATGGGCCTGCGGACGGCAAGTCATAGGTGGCTCGCCGTCCGATAAGGACCAAGTATACGTGGAATACGACCCGGTCATACGCCGCGTCGTATTCCACGCGCGACTCAAAGAGATGTCAGCACAATTGACGGGGCCCGCCTGGGCCAGGCCTGCCTGGGTTGCGGAGTTTGTTCAAGTCAGGCCCTGGAACGCAAAGTGCCTATGCAGGAACATTGATGCATGTTTAGTCAGTAAGAATCTGAGACTCCCTTGATGTTTATAATTGTAATTATTATGATTGTAATCTATCTGAAATAAATAAATTGAATTAAATTGAAGGAGTAATTTGATGATTACCCGATCTTAAAAATAATTGACAACTAAATGCTACGTGTAAAGATTGCAAGATTGTCGGAATTTGAAGAAGAGTTATCTGTATGTTGGTGTAACCTATAAATCTAGCATCTTATTTGTGTTCGTTGGGTATGTATGGCGGCTGCTGAAATTCAGTGGAGCATCAAAGTGGCTCAGGTTCCGCGAGTCGCGCGCGGGAGGGGGCATGCGTGAGGGGGGAGGGATCGCACGACCCTCGCTCGTCTCCAGCGATATATCTGCGCGTGTAATATTGCCTTTTATTAGTTTTTTCGCGGCGACAGCGATCCTCCTCGGCTCGCATATTTGCTTTGAGCCGCGCCGCCCGCGCCGCCCGCGCCCCCCGCGCCCGCCGCACCCTCGCCGCGCGGAGACAATCGCGCGCCTTTCTTGTCATTCATCTTCCTCTCGGCTGCGCATCCCTTTCTCTCTGCACTCCTATTATATTCTTTACGTTACAAATTAAACTACAAACGAGCTAATACCGACTAATCCGTGCGCAAGTTTAAAGCGTTACAGTCAATGGCGGAATGTCGGCTATGGCATGCGACGAATGCTCTCAATTAACGTTGTTATTCGGCTGTTTGGCAAATTTCTAATTGAAACGATGAATATTTGAGACGGTTCGCGTGTGACGTCACGTGATGTAGTGGCGCAGGGCGTCGCCGCACAATGGCATTGTTGGCTCGCAGCCAGCCGCTCCTCGCATACACGCACTGCTGAAACATTCCCGGCGCAGCTGAGAGCAGCCACACGAGCTGTGCCTCGAGCTGTGCCTCAAGCTGTGCCTCGAGCTGTGCCTCAGGCTGTGCCCCGAGCTGTGCCTCGAGCTGTACCTCAAGCTGTGCCTCGAGCTGTACCTCAAGCTGTGCCTCGAGCTGTACCTCAAGCTGTACCTCAAGCTGTGCCTCGAGCTGTGCCTCGAGCTGTGCCTCAAGCTGTGCCTAGAGCTGTGCGCTGCAGCTGCATCACAGTCCGCGGCCGCCGGCGCACTACTAGTGCGCGGTGCCGGCAGTGGTGGTGCCGGCAGTAGCAGTGCCATGCTACCTGCGCGCCGCGTGGGAACCGGCTACTTCACAAATTAAACTGGTTGTCGATCGCGCTCCGGTTCCAGGAACCCGCCGCCCCGCCCGCCGCTATATAATAATATATTAGTCAGTCACGCGCTCTGTATCAACCCGACGATACACTATTCTAGTGTTGATGCCGTCGACAGATCTACCTAAGCAGACACAGTCGTACATCCTAGCGGACCGGTCTAAGCCCGAGCCTCTCAATTCCGCGAAGGGCATGAGATACTACCGCCTCGACGGCAGTTAGCATCAGTTAGCTCCTCGATAAATCTGTCACAAATTGAAATCACAGTTCGTTGGCCTGCGAGGCGAGCTTTGTTCCCTCTAGTTTATTGGAGCTTTTACTCATATCAAATTATTTTATTACAAAGTCGTTCTGGGAACGGCGAAGGTACAATTTGTGGCGACGCTCTCACGTGGAGGCTATCGGAAGAGCGCAAGCGAGATGTGAGCTATAAATAATTGGCAATGCGTTATTGCAAATGAAGTGCGCAGTTCATCAATATGTCAGTGGCGGCGCGGGACCGGCGGGACGCGCGTAACGTGTTGCCAACTAATAGTGTAACGGCTCGTCGAGGACGACACACGTCTACTTAATCGTGCCGCGTCGCTCCCGTGATGTATGAGCGCTGCGTCACGTCACGCGTCACGCCGCGGTTACGCTGCAGCCACGCCACCGTCACGCCGCCGCATGCGGGGCTGGTCGCCGACAGCGGACACACGTTATATTCATTTGTAACCGCAGCACATTCGCGACTCCGCTGCGACACATGCACGCTTGTTAACAAGCTGTGCGACTAATCCTTACAAATGGTAGTTTGACCACTTTAGGCCGCTGTGTACTAGCCACTAGGACACCCAGTCGACGCCGCGGTAACGGCCTGTAACTTGTTATTCAATTCTAACCAGTATTCCGGTATAAAACTCATAAAACCTTTTATATGCAACAAGATGTTCGAGATAAAGTTTATTTTCTTGGCAGTAACGTCGATTTTATTGGAGAGTGGTCATCAACGCGGCGCGGCGCGGCGGCGGTGGCCGGTCTGTGCCGCTCCCGCGCCGCCGCCGGACAGCTGATGATTATCTGGCGGGTACTTGATTTCGCTGATATTAATACACATGTACGACTGCTACACCGGCGGAAGATATCAGTAATTTGCCAAATTCTATTTGTATCTAAATCAGGTGACATTGATGGAGTGCAGCATTGATGTGGTTTTAGAATATGACACGATGTCATCCGCAGCCAATAAATGTCGGGCGAGCGTCAAGCGAAGTGCTCGGCGCGCTCGGTGCGCTCGGCGTCGGGTACCTACTACGCGCGGCTGTGCGGTGACAGCGCGGCGCCCGCGCGGCGCCCACGCGGCACGTGCGACGCCCCACTTGATTATTTGTGATTAGGTTTATGACCACCGAAATAAATGCATGTCTTTATCGCTTCGCCAATAATTATAATTATATCTTTGCTATAGGCTCTGCGGTAGTTTGAAAAATATAGACTACTGCACCCCAAATGCAATAAACAAATTGCACATTTACAAAAATGATGAACTGTGACCCCCAAACTAGACATTTACTTGTGTCTTGACTCTCGAGGGTCAGAGTAAGGAGACACTCAAGACGTTAGTAGTTACAGGACTGTACCCACTAACGTCGCAGTGATTACGAAAGAGGAAAGGATAATTAGAACTAATACCTACACGGTGCCATTCCAGTCACCTCACAACGACAGCCCACTTAACCTATCCAATGACTACTACACATTAATTAAAAACAAACTGGCCAAGCGCGAATTCGACTTGCATGCAAAAGGTTCCGAACCAATTTTATTTTTGCAACATGTCATTTTAACACTAGAAACTTGTTATAGGTTTTACTGTAATTTGTAGGTAAAGAACTATTATCCGCATTTGTTTCAGCATTTTAGGCTCAATAGTTTCGGAGATAAGGGGGAATGGTCATTTTGGGTTTAATTTCTTGAATAGCTTCAAAACTATTTATTTACGCGCTAATCTCAGGAACTACTGGTCCGATTTGAAAAATTCATTCAGTGTTAGATAGGCCATTTATCGAGGAAGACTATATCATCACGCTAAGACCAATAGGAGCGGAGTAGGAGCAGACGAAGTGGCACGGGTCAGCTAGTTGTATATTTATGATGATTCCTTGGAGTGGTTGTAAATATTGTAATTGACGATTTCTATTAAAACATGTTTGAGTTTTATTGTATGTAAGTAATTAATAACCAGTAAACAAGTAAGATGAACCTAACCTGTTTGTATTTATTTACTTATTCTGTTTATTTTTAGTTACCTATTGACGTTCTTAAATGATAGTAGGTCATTCATTTGAAAAATAAGTACTAATTAAGTGCATAATAAAAAGGGTTATGTGCAGTAACAAGGCTGCCAGTGTCACTGTGGTAGCTAGCAGCCAGTAACATGGCTGTCATTGTCACTGTGGTAGCTAGAAGCCAGTAACAAGGCCGTCATTGTCACTGTGGTAGCTAGCAGCCAGTAACATGGCTGTCATTGTCACTGTGGTAGCTAGAAGCCAGTAACAAGGCCGTCATTGTCACTGTGGTAGCTAGCAGCCAGTAACATGGCTGTCATTGTCACTGTGGTAGCTAGAAGCCAGTAACAAGGCCGTCATTGTCACTGTGGTAGCTAGCAGCCAGTAACATGGCTGTCATTGTCACTGTGGTAGCTAGCAGCCAGTAACAAGGCCGTCATTGTCACTGTGGTAGCTAGCAGCCAGTAACAAGGCTTTCATTGTCACTGTGGTAGCTAGTAGCCAGTAACAGGATATCCTGTTAAAATGATGAACTGTGACCCCCAAACTAGACATTTACTTGTGTCTTGACTCTCGAGGGTCAGAGTAAGGAGACACTCAAGACGTTAGTAGTTACAGGACTGTACCCACTAACGTCGCAGTGATTACGAAAGAGGAAAGGATAATTAGAACTAATACCTACACGGTGCCATTCCAGTCACCTCACAACGACAGCCCACTTAACCTATCCAATGACTACTACACATTAATTAAAAACAAACTGGCCAAGCGCGAATTCGACTTGCATGCAAAAGGTTCCGAACCAATTTTATTTTTGCAACATGTCATTTTAACACTAGAAACTTGTTATAGGTTTTACTGTAATTTGTAGGTAAAGAACTATTATCCGCATTTGTTTCAGCATTTTAGGCTCAATAGTTTCGGAGATAAGGGGGAATGGTCATTTTGGGTTTAATTTCTTGAATAGCTTCAAAACTATTTATTTACGCGCTAATCTCAGGAACTACTGGTCCGATTTGAAAAATTCATTCAGTGTTAGATAGGCCATTTATCGAGGAAGACTATATCATCACGCTAAGACCAATAGGAGCGGAGTAGGAGCAGACGAAGTGGCACGGGTCAGCTAGTTGTATATTTATGATGATTCCTTGGAGTGGTTGTAAATATTGTAATTGACGATTTCTATTAAAACATGTTTGAGTTTTATTGTATGTAAGTAATTAATAACCAGTAAACAAGTAAGATGAACCTAACCTGTTTGTATTTATTTACTTATTCTGTTTATTTTTAGTTACCTATTGACGTTCTTAAATGATAGTAGGTCATTCATTTGAAAAATAAGTACTAATTAAGTGCATAATAAAAAGGGTTATGTGCAGTAACAAGGCTGCCAGTGTCACTGTGGTAGCTAGCAGCCAGTAACATGGCTGTCATTGTCACTGTGGTAGCTAGAAGCCAGTAACAAGGCCGTCATTGTCACTGTGGTAGCTAGCAGCCAGTAACATGGCTGTCATTGTCACTGTGGTAGCTAGAAGCCAGTAACAAGGCCGTCATTGTCACTGTGGTAGCTAGCAGCCAGTAACATGGCTGTCATTGTCACTGTGGTAGCTAGAAGCCAGTAACAAGGCCGTCATTGTCACTGTGGTAGCTAGCAGCCAGTAACATGGCTGTCATTGTCACTGTGGTAGCTAGCAGCCAGTAACAAGGCCGTCATTGTCACTGTGGTAGCTAGCAGCCAGTAACAAGGCTTTCATTGTCACTGTGGTAGCTAGTAGCCAGTAACAGGATATCCTGTATACTAATTAAGTGCATAATAAAAAGGGTTATGTGCAGTAACAAGGCTGCCAGTGTCACTGTGGTAGCTAGCAGCCAGTAACATGGCTGTCATTGTCACTGTGGTAGCTAGAAGCCAGTAACAAGGCCGTCATTGTCACTGTGGTAGCTAGCAGCCAGTAACATGGCTGTCATTGTCACTGTGGTAGCTAGAAGCCAGTAACAAGGCCGTCATTGTCACTGTGGTAGCTAGCAGCCAGTAACATGGCTGTCATTGTCACTGTGGTAGCTAGCAGCCAGTAACAAGGCCGTCATTGTCACTGTGGTAGCTAGCAGCCAGTAACAAGGCTTTCATTGTCACTGTGGTAGCTAGTAGCCAGTAACAGGATATACAGGATGAATTTTTAAAGTGTGTAAATCCGGAACTGTGAGGAATATCGAAAACGCTGAAAGGAATAATGATTTTTTTAAAATCGTTGTTCTTAACCAGGAATCGAATCGGTGATTCTGGAAAACAAAACACCCGTGTATTATTACACCATCCGAAAGTATAGCTAATAAGGAGCACATTCAGGTAAGTAACAACTACAGAAATAGGTATAATATCTATGGTAATAACATATGGCAAACTAAATAAAACTCTCATTTTTAACAAAATACTCGCTTGCTTGCTTTTTGGTATTTCATGTTGACGTTTTACAAATTTTACAATATGAAAATTATAACTTTTAGTCATTAGTATAAATGAATGATATATCAACTGAAGCTTATAACAAATAAAACGTATTTATAACAAACGAAATTAAATCATTCGTTGTTATATTAAAAATAGTTATAACTAACGTAACCCAAATATGTTAGGTTTGGTGTGTGACTACATCCGCACGTCCGCTCCTTCCGGGCGCGGCGCTGCGGTGGAAGCGTTGAGCCCGGCGCGCACAGCATCCTGCATCCTCCCGAGGGGGTCGTTAACAGATTGTGGGAATCTCATTCAAACTGTATTAGACTTGGCTCAGTTACAGCTTCGAGATGTAATCCCTAACACACTCTGATTGGTATTATATTTATTATAATAATTGTATATATTAAACAATTGTAATACTAATATTTTAAAGCTGAAGAGTGTTTTTGTTTGGTTAAACGCGCTAATCCCATGCGATCGCTAACCCGCCTGCCAAGCGTGGCGATTATGGCAAACACCCGCATCTTGGGGGAGGCCTATGTTCAGTATTGGACGTCTTCTGGCTGAAATGATGATGATGATGAACGTGCTAATCTCAGGAACTACGGTCGAATTCAAAAATATTTAAGTGTTGGATAGCCTTATCGAGAATGGTTATAGGGTGTATAACATCATGCTACGACCAATAGGAGCGGACCATTAATGGAAAATGTGACGCAGACGAAGTTCCACGGGTCAACTAGTAATAATTATTGTTTCATTTAATGAGCCGCCCCATTGAGGAAGACTACGGGCTACACGGGAACGGGAACCAACGGGATATGCGCATACGAAGTCGCAAAAGGATAAAAGTTAGTTATTTATAAAGCTTAGGTATAAAGACAGTTAGGCCTAAACGCTGTCGAACACCGACGGATGCTGTGGATCGGACGGATCACAGGAATAAGTAGCCCTATAATAATGATGATGTCTTCATTTCTTCACACAATTTAAGTCGTTGTATCGAAGTAGGCACTTCAGCAGCAGGCAGTGCGTTCGGTACCTACTACTTTTTTTTTTTTTTGTAGATGTGTGTTTTGTAGCAATTACACCTACTTATATAGTATTTGGGGCAATCGTAAATAGCTAAACCGATGTAAAACTACGGCAGCGTTGAAATGACTCGCGCCATATCGTCGGTATCGTCCGACGCTCGGCTGTGAGGAAAAGCATATCAATCACGCGTCATGTGCGCGAAATGTGCGAGAAGACAATGATCGGCGAGCAGCGCGCACTAGAATGCCAGGCAGGCGCGTTTGAAGTGGTGCGCGGCCGCCGCGTCCATTGAGTAGCCGCGCAAGAATAGCCGCCGTCCCGCGCCCGCAGCGCGCCCGCTCGTCTCCCGCACGCACCCCGCACGCCGCCCGCACGCCACCCGCTCGTCGCCCGCGCGCCTCCCGCCGCCGCATGCCACTGCCGTCGCGCCGACCACCGCCGATTGATTTACGAGCACTCCGTAATTTATGCTCGTTTAATTAAAGTACCAGCAGCCGGAAGAGTCGTTGTTGTACGCCGCGCGTCTCAGCTACACTATACGTGGAGTCGTGGATTACTCTTTTCAGATTGATGATTCACTTTACAGCTGGCTAGCTGTAGAGGCGTGTGACGAATCCCGCGACAATGTCGCACCTCGCACCTCGCGCCCCGCACAGCGCCTTCATAATAATCAAAGCTGACGGAAGGCTAGCTGTGCAACTGCGGCGGGTCATTAACATAAGCCGCGCAACAGATAGCGCTCACCGCGCGCACAGCCCGTAGGCGGCGCGCGAGGAGAGCCGGTCACTCACAACTGCATGTGGCGCGCCATGTTAGCGACGTCACTCGCATTAACTCCATATACGCAAGTCATTAGTTAGGGTAATTGCCGCCGCACTCGATATCTTATTTACATGCCTCGCGAGTCTCCGTCGAGGTGGACGAGTGCCGCCTGTCATAGAAAGTGCCAGCCGGGAGCGGCGTGCCAACGTTCACATTCATGCTCCAAGCGATGAAATGATCAAAGGAGTCGAAAAGAAAGGAATTCAATTTTGAGGCGCCCATTGTGATACTTACGATTTAAAAACACTTGAGCAAAAAACGTAGGTACCTTCCTATAAAGAAGAAAAAAGAATATTGAACAAACTCTTATTTAGCGTCGTTTCGCGGGCTCCGTAAAATTGTTCGATAACTGTGAAAAATGGAGGCCGCGCGCTAACGGCGCAAATTGAGTGAAGTAACCTCGAACTCGAACCAGCGGCGCGCGGCGGCGCGGCGGCGGCGCTCAACTTGCCATGATACAGTATACAGTGCAGCGGAATATGAAATGCCACGTCGATGAGTGAAGCGATACCTGCTATTATATTATGATACGTATACTACGTCTGCCGGCTGGCGCGCATATTTGACCACAGCCTGTTGTTTTATGCTATACAAATGCTTGACATGGTGGATAATGCTTCCAGTTTGCAAAAGAAAACTGGTAGGCTGTGGTGAGAAAGTAGAAGTGGTGTTGTATTCTGTGCATGTACGGCGGGGTGGCGGGGGCGCGGGGTCGTGTGGGCGGCGGCTTTGAGCGGCGGCTGTGAAATTGATCCGTTCATACTTCATAACCATTGGCGGGAGACGGGGCCGCACGCGAGCGCCGCGCCTCACTGCCGGCCGCGCGGCCTGGGCCTGGGGGCTGCGCGCCGGCACTCAGCGTTGTTGAGATGAGGGCGAGCATCAGCTCGCCTCACGATATTAAAATCGATAACAAGCACAGGCCAGTTAAAAATTTAAATTAAAAAATTGTCTGACACTTGAGTGACATCGTGGATCGAAGGGTGACGTTAAACGTTATAGAAATTCATGTATTCATGGATTCGCAAGTAGCGCGAAGCGAGACGCACAAAAACTGCCCGCTGTCGGAAAGACGCCGCGCGTCGTGCCCGCGTGCCTGGGCTCGACCGCTTGCTGGTGGAACATTTGCGTGCAAATATGTTACGACTGGCGATCAATATCGATATCCTATCATTAAACATAGACCTAGCTACTCGATACGGACAATTGATTCGAAACCATTCGTTGATTGACAGCAGCACGCGAGCGCCGAGCGCCGAGCACGAAGTGGAAGCAGACACCTCTAGGTGTTGACCGTAGAGACAATATTTGCAGTAACATTTATTAAGATTAAAATAAATAGTTAGTTAGGAATGAAAAACGTCTGCTTCCAACAAGGACTGACGTGTGGAGATGTGTGTGAAGGTCTTTCTTAAGGACCTTTGCACATGAAGCAGGTGTCGCGCGCTAACGCACTGCAACGTGTAGGTACTTACTGATTTTTTGTCATCTACAGCGGTGTGAGCGCGCGTTCGTAAAACGTGCGTCTTCGGCGCGTTAAAAATACTCTGAGTGCATAGACATAACAAAAGTTTATTTGAAGAGGATTTGTCCTTTAAGAATAAGTAGAGAAACAAATGTTTTCAAATGAACCCACTTAAGTATTATAAGTCCCAACACGATGACGTAGGTAATAAGTTTGTTCTAACTCGATAGGTAGACGTACTCTCATCGTAAACAGTGAGCTGTACCTACAGCGCGACAGTACGCGAGCCGCCGCCGCCACGCGCCGCAGAAAGTTAGTCATTTTTGATTTGTTACTTGGTGCTGACATTATTAACCTTATTTATTAGTTGTCCGCACAATAAACAAGTTGGACCGACCGCAATGGCAACGTGAACGCGGCGGCCACGCGGGCGGAGCGCGGCCAGCCCGGCACAGCCGCGACCGGCGCGGATCTGATAGTGCGGCCGGCCAGCTGCCGGCCATTGTATGCTAATAGCGCCGAACTGCCGACACCGACACTCCTAACACCACGCAAACATTTGAAACGAGCAAAAAGTAGCGTGACGCGTACAGCGCAGCCGTCGTGTAGCGCTGAGCGGTGCGGTGCGTGTAGCGTGTTGTGTCGTACGCTACATGTGCCACTACGCACCACGGCGCTGTACTACTCGCTACGCCTTTGTACCTACTGCACGTACAGCGGTAAGTGGCCGGCGAAGTGAGTTGCGCAGCTGTCGGCGCGGTTGTCGCCATTAACCATCCGCAGTCGGTTGCAACACTAAGCTCTTAATAAGTGTTGACTAGACAAAACAAAACCTCGCGTTAAAAAATCTGTCACCGAGCGATCCGTGACTAAAATATGTAGACTTACAGCTCCGTCGCCGCAAATTGACTAGGTATGTATAGCGGTGACAGTTGAGACAGTTGCCGCAAAATGGCGCGCCAGGCACTCACACATGAAAATTAAATTAGCACTTTTGAAACGACAGGACGCGACGCGCAGTGAGATGTCTACAGGTTGTGTGGACCGGTATGCTCGGAGTTTCACTTGTTTATTTTGTCAATAAATATCTCAACAATAATCATAACCGAAATTGTAGGAAGTGTGTCACCGGAGTCACCGGCACCGGGCAGCGGCGGCGGCGGGAGGCGGGGGGGGGGGCGGCAGGTGGGTGACGCCGGTGACGCGCATAATATCGCGAGTGCGCGACACGCTGGCTGGCGCGGCGCGGCGCGGCGCGGCTCGGCGCGTCTCAGGACGCAATAGGCCCACTCAAACAATCTCGAATTCCCTCAGGAACCAGTCGCAACTGCATGTGACGCGGGCTAAGCTCGAAGCATTGCACTCTAAAGTTCAAACATATTGGTCGTTTATTCCGGTTGTCGTGTGGCTGGGCCCGCTTCGGCACACTCTGCTCAGTATGTCTGCTGCATGTCGCGGTGCGTCGCGGGCCGGACTGCGGACGGTTACGGGGCAGCGGGGGCAGCATCTGTCGCTCCACTTGAAACAATAGAGTTCCGGTTCCGGCGCGGCAGACCCGGCGGCGCCCGCGCAGCTGAGTGACGTCACTGGACACTGCGCCGCGCGGACATGTGCGGACACATGTGCCTCCCGCCCATGCCATACAAACGCCACTCTACTGACTCAATAAAATGTTTCCTGGTTACACGTAACATAAGCATTACATTCCTCTTCATCTACATAAATACTACTTTTTTATACATTATCCGTCATGCGATCTGTTCGGTTATAATTGTACCCTAAAGTTCAATGATTTTTTAGGGTTCCGAACTTCTGTATGGAAAAACGGAACCCTTACTGTCGACAGATATAACGTATAACTCGGTTGTCTGTCCGTCTGCTACAACCGATTTCTAGACCGATTCAGTTAAAATTTGGTACACATAGATACAATTAATCTTCTGGGACCTTAATACGAGCACGTAATAATTAAAATAAATCAATACTCAATATCTGTACTTCTATACTAATATATAAAGCTGAATAGTTTGTTTGTTTGCTTGAACGCGCTAATCTCAAGAACTACTGGTCCGATCTGAAAAATTTGGAACTCTTTCCATGCGAGTCTGACGCGCACTTGGTAAGTTTTTGTTATTTTAAAACACCTGATACTTGTCCTATTGCACTGCTTTTTTATTGGCTCACAATGTAATATATTTCGCACGTTTAAAATGAATAGTTGAGGTAGACCGCCGCTTAAGGGACTTATTAAGTAAACCTATTTAAGTTAAGGGTATAATTTAGACGGTCACCAAAAATAATATTTTTAAGACTCTAAGCCTAGGCACCAAAATGGATCAACGGTCACCAAATTCTATCCAACTCAACTGTGATTGCCATAAAATGTAGGCTTGGGGTTACAAACTGGATAAAATAGGTTAGGTTAGGTTAGAATTGTGACCAACCGCGCGCGAGCCGAGCGAGCGAAGCGAGCGGTGCCGCGGCAGCGGCCGGCGAGCGCTACTTCTCGAATATTATTTGGTGACCATTTATCTGTTTTGGTAACCGTTTAGAACTTTTTTGGTAGTAAATAGGTACTTTTTTGGGCGGTGTTTAAACACAAGCCTTAAGTTAATAGAGATTTTTGCAAAAAAGTAGCCTTTACCCGTCTCCAGGCTCCCATCTTTTACTGTACCTAAATTCAAGAAAAATGGGTTTAGCACTTTAGAAAGAAAGAAAGAAACGTTTATTTACCAAAAATTGCATTCCATTACAGTATTTTTACATTGGCCCCAAACTAGGCAAGCCTGTATCTTGGGTAACAATATCGAGGATATTTACCATCAAAAATAATGCTTATGTAAACATGTTCGGTACTGTAACTAAATATAGCTATTAAAAATAATGTGCAAAATGATTTCTTTTAAAAGCATAAAATAAAATAATCAAACTAAAATAATCAACGTACAACAACAAAAACAAAAATTTAAATTTAAATAATCAAAACACAAACAATGAAAAAAAAAATAATAATAATAAAATAGTCAGAATTAAATAATCAAAACCAAATACAAAAACCAAACAATAAAATAATCCAAATTCGATAATCAAAAATAAAATAATCCAGATAAATAATCAAAAATAAAAAGCAAAAAATTGAGACATTACAACTCGAAATTATACAATTAATTAATAAAAAATAAGAACTTGAATAAAACGCTATTTGTGAGTGTAGTGAGGTGAGTATGTGGATGAGAGAATGTGAAGAGTGTGTATGTTAGTGAGTGTGAGTGGCAGAGTCTAGCTTTTCATTTTACTATTTTAACTACCATTTCAGCTTCGTCGTATGATATGTTAACCAGCCAGGAAGTCAGTCTATCTTTGATTTATTTCCTAGTGAGATTTATTATATTGCACTTCTTGATCACGTTATTATATATATGAGGATGTAGATAAAGCGGGAGTCTTTGTGCATAAGCGGATTTAACTGCGGGAGTAGGAATCCTGAACTTACGTTTTGTCAGTAAAATTCTTAAATCGCTCCTTTTTAAAGTTGAAATGTGAGTCTTTGATGTTACGTATAGTATATACAATTTTCTTACGCTGAGCAAAGTAGTTTCTAGGTATAGAGTTTCTGTAGGAAAACGGTATGGCTTTTGTAGCAGTGTTTTGAGGACTGCACGTTGGGCTCTTTCGAGTGTTATAAGGTGAGATTTTGCAGCTCCTCCCCATGTTCCTATGCAATATTGTATCTGCGACTGGCATAAAGCGATATATACAAGTTTTTTTACATCCACAGGTGCACAGTCTCGTATCATTTTCATGATATATAATTGTTTCCGTACGCGTTTAGCAAGCTTCAAAATTTATGGTTTGAATGAAAGGTGTTGATCGATTATTACTCCCAGGTATCTTATTTCACCTACTCCACCAATCTCATTGCATGAGCATCGGGCGTCGTTGTTACGTGATCTATGACAAGACTCACCATGAATTTTCAAGCTACGCTGTGGTATTTTTGTTGTAAGTGTTTTCCTGAAAGCTATGTACTTGGTATTTTTGATATTCAGTGTCAGCAAATTCGTATTAAGCCAATTCGCGATCGTACTAACTCCTGCTTCTGCCTTCTCGTATACGTCTTCCCAATCAGTACCGTGGAACAGTATCACAGTGTCGTCTGCGTAACAAATTAGGTCAGCGTTTGGGATGGTAAGTTTGAGTACATTGTCCATGTATATTGTAAATAGTGTTGGACCAAGTATGCTTCCTTGCGGGACTCCAAAAGTAATTTCCTGTTCTTCGCTGACTATATTTTCAACTTTGATACGCTGCCGTCTTTTGATCAGATAACTTCGGAGCCAGTCAAGTGTTGTTCCTCTTATTCCTAACATTTCAAGTTTGCTAAGAAGTATAGGAATAGAGATGGTGTCAAACGCCTTAGCAAGGTCTAAAAATACTCCGAGGCAACGTTCGCCATCATCTGTATGTTTGGACACAATGTTTGTTAGTAGCTCGACAGCTTCAGCGGTCGATTTTCCTTTCCTGAACCCAAATTGCATTTCTGAAAGAAGCGAGTTTTTTTCTAAGTAATTAACTATACGAGAATTCATTAATTTCTCCAAAACTTTTGAGAAAATGCAAAGCAGTGAAATAGGTCTATAATTATCTGGTAAGTTCGTTGGTCCGGCTTTATGAATCGGGGACACCAGTGCTACCTTCCAATCCTCGGGGAATACTCCGGTTGACATACTCAAATTACATATATGAGTGAGAGGTTCCAAAATACTGGTCCTGATCACTTTAACAAGAGACGGTTTAATTCCATCCAAGCCAGGTGCACTATCCTGTTTGAGGTTTCTTATTATAGAGTCCACTTCAAAAGTGTCTGTAGGTGTCACGAACATTGAATCAGCGGATAAAATATTACCAATAATGTTTGCTGCCAGTGCTTCCTCAGAAATTGACAGACGCTGCAGTATACGTTCAGACAGGGTTTCGCCTATTGTAGCAAAGTGATTATTACAGTATTCAAGCGATTCTTTTGTAGTTCTTTTGGCATTCAGCAGATCAGCAGAGTCATTCCTTTTTTTTTTCATCTCACATATGTCTTTTATTGCTGTCCACAACTTCTTAGAGTTTTGACTATTGTTTTCTAATGCTTTACTTTCGTAGGTTTTCTTCGCTTTTCTTAGAATTTCTATAAAAAAGTTCCTGTATCTGGTATACGAAAGCTTAAGAATATCATTCTCAGGGTTTAGCTTTACTTGGCGATGCAAACTGTCTCTGTGCTTCATACATCTTATCAGACCGGGAGTGATCCAAGGCTTTAAGTTGTGTTTTGAGCGGCTACTTTTGATTAAGTGTGTGTTAGATTTAACTGCAGAGCTAATAATATGATTGAAGCATTTTAACACCTCATTGACTTCACTTTTGTCGGTGACTTTGCACCAGTCAGCCTTTTTTAGATCAGCAGACACAACTTCAAAATTTGTCTTCAAGATGATCCTTTTCTTTCTGATTGATTTTTCTTTTGATGTTTTAAGCCCGACCATGGCAATATCATGATCGGTTATAGCACATTTGGCAACCACCCCCACCAGGGACTCTTTACCTGTAACAAAAATGTGGTCCAAACAACTGGGTCCCCGAGTGGGTTTTGAAATGACGGGAAGTAAGCCATGTTGAGCCATCAGGCATTGATACGTTACGTTATCAGTGTTTGGATTTTCCGTCAAAATGTCTATATTTAGGTCTCCAAGTAATACCAATCTCGAATTTCCTCTGAATTTGCTTAAGTTGGAGTCGAGAGATACCAAGAATTTATCCAAATTAGCTGTGGAAGGGGATCGATATATTTCAAGAATCTGCATATAACCTAACCAATAGGCAGTCTGCATCGTCTATGTTTGGTTCCGATACCGACGCTGACACAGAGTCTCGCACATAGATTATGACTCCGCTTGCCCTGTTTTTATGGCGAGTTGTGTTAAAAGCGTTGTAGCCTTCTATTGATCTTATAACAGAACTCTCATGTAGCCAGCACTCAGTAAGTACAATAACATCATATTCAATGTCTAAACGTTTCAGCGCTATCAAAAATCTATCAAAGTTACACTGTGCACTTCTAATATTTAATGTGAGTATTTTAAAATTATAATCGCAGTTTAGATAATTTCCACATAGTTCAAGATTTTCCAGCAAGTGACAATCTATGCTAAGAGTTTCGTCAATACTTTCATATACTTCTAAGTTATCCACGATAAAGAAAGTAACTTAATAAAGGAGTAAGTAAGTAAGTAAGTAAGTAAAATAAGTAAGGATGGGGTGTGATTAACATTGTCACATATTTTTCCGATAAACTGCGAAATATTTTTATTT
Organism: Lacanobia oleracea; assembly: GCA_950371165.1. Lineage (NCBI taxonomy): Eukaryota > Metazoa > Arthropoda > Insecta > Lepidoptera > Noctuidae > Lacanobia > Lacanobia oleracea. The sequence continues at coordinate 28,408,417 of OX493390.1, read as the reverse complement.
AATTGAGAATGTTTTATCAAACCTCTGTCTTTAGCGGTGCGATTGAGTTTCAAGTAGGAGTTAGTGCAAGATTTTGTGTATTTGTAAAAGGTTTCAAGTATTGTGTAAGGGTGAGTGAGTATGGTAGCGCTTTTTGCGGTAGTACAAAAATATACATGCAAAAGAAAAAAGTTAATAAACATAAAGTAAATCTTATTCTAACAGAGGAACTAAACCGGTATAGATTTCTGTTTATGCTCTTATTTATCGGAAACAGCGGGTAATTTAGGCTGAAGTCCTTGATCACCTACCCTTTAGGCGTAAAAGCGTTACAAACGAAAACTCATTTTCGCATTGTAATATTAGTGAGGAAGTTACACACAACATACGAACACAGGGCACGAAGTCCGCGAGACATTTTATCTGTTACAAAAAAAAAATAGTACATTATCTATATACTAATATATAAAGCGAAAGAGTTTGTTTGTTTGTTTGTTTATTTGTTTACTTGAACGCACTAATCTCAGGAACTACTGGTCCGATTTTAAAAATTCTTCGATTTTAGATAGCCCATTTATTGAGGAAGGCTATAGGCTACATATCATTACGCTAAGACCAATAAGAGCGGAGCAGCAATGAAAATTGTGACGCAGACGAAGTTGCGCGGGTCAACTAGTTGCTTCATAAGTTTGTTGAAATCGTCGTTTGATACACTTGAGCATATACCATAGAAGCATTTTGTTGCTTTATGGAGTCGAGCCAGAAAGCATCAAAATGTTTTATTTCTTTCTCAGTTTAGTTTAAAAAGGGTCATTTTCAGAAACGGCGTAAACTCGGCAAGTTCGGGCTCCGTAAATTGCTTCGTGATGCCTGCGCTCAGTGAACTCAACCCTTTTGTAATGAACGCGCGCGGGGATTCAATTAGAGACGTTTACTTGTAGAGAGATCATGTGACTCCGCCGTAGAAACTTGTACGAGTAGGTGGAGTGAGAGGATATCATGTGCACCTACATGTGTAATATCGTGGAGAAGGAAGGTGGGTATAGCCGGGGCGAGAGTTCGAACTTCTCTAATGGAGTGCGGGATTAACTGGAGAGTTCTGAGAGCCGTGTTAATTACACACCTGCCGTAACGTGCGTTTTTAATATGAGATGTTCCACTCGAGCACGCAACTTTCGCGAAGGGGATGACGACGAGAAAAGTTCATGTGTAGCCACCCTCCGCACACGCAAACATATTATATTTTACTTTCTTCAAAATAACTTTCAAATTACAGTAAAGTGCGCTGTTTCTTCCACACTCATTGAATTAATTAAGTTATTTGGAGACCTTGTACCTTTCACGAAAATTTATAAGTTAACGTATGAACAAGTTTAGATTTACGTAACGTTTCATCATCATGAAGTTGGCCTCAGCATTGTTGGCTTCAACAATCACCGAAACAAGCTGAGCTATGCGGCTGTGGGGCAATGTATTATTCCAAACTTATATCTAATTATTGTGTTGTAAAATCGGGTCATTAACATTTTTGATAAAATTCCTGAAATGTTTGCGTTGAGTTATGTGATTTCCTCCAGTTGCGTACATGGCGGGCCGGGCGGACGGGCGGCTCGCGGCTGCACTTGCGTCACACTACATTCCACCTATGACTAATTACAGTTCATTAAAATACTCGCTAATGCGATCTTAATCGCTGGCTCAGCTCAGTTCCCGCGATTTTCCCGCGTCATTCGGCCGGGCGGGGGCTGGGACGAGAACTCGCGAGGCATTATGATCATACAAACAGCTCATTGTACGCCCCCCGGCGGTGGCGGCGGCGGCGTCTGGGCGACAATTACCTTCCCTCTTATTGTTCAGCGGCGGGAACTCCTTGGAACAGATTACCTCACAATTGTTTGTACCACTGTGCGCACTTAATGAGCCAGACATTTGCGGTCTCTATTTAAACGTTTTCTTTTCGCCTACGATTTTTACCACAATGCTAGGTTGTTGGAACACGTAATACATACAAAAAAGAACAATAATTGCAGCACTTATTGTTATTGGTCTATGTCCACTAGGACTATGTCCAGCGGTGGACGTCTTTCGGTTGGGATAATGATGGGTATCTGAGTCTCAGAAAACTCCACAGCTTGATTTGAAATAGAAAAATCCGCTCACAAATCACGGTATGCTCAATCTTGATTGAAGCTAGCGGTCAATGCTTGCATTGATACGCCTAAGTTATCGCAGACAAAACATGAAAATGATAAGTATTTCGTCGGCTCTTTCTTTTCCCATTTCTTGCTGGTATTAGGCTACACCCGATATGAGCACGCAATTGAGGAATGAGGGAAAAACATTGCGCGGCGATCACACGCGATTACCGCGTACAAGTAATTGAGCGAGGATTGCTACAGCTACCGAGCTAGCTGCAGTAGGTACTGTGCTAACGTGAGCTTAGTGTTAAGTCTTTATCGTAATGGTTACGTGTAAGCGCTGATTGGGGGCTTTGAAGTTGAGCCGCCGAGCTCGCGCTTTTTGCAACTCATTTAGACACAATGGAAGAAGTTGTAAAGAAAAAGGGTGCCGCTAAGAATATTAAGAAACCAAACTTACAACGCCATTAATTTTTCCTTTCACTGTTGCTGTAGCGACGGCCATGTTCCAGTGAGCTAGGCCTGAAGGCCTGAAGGCCAGAAGGCCTGAAGGCCTGAAGGCCTGAAGGCCTGAAGGCCGCAGTGAAGCGGAAGTAGATACTGATTGTCAAAAATTATTTTTTATTTGTTACATGCTTTTATTTAGCATGCATTGTTTTATTCTTATGTATGTATTTTGTTGGTTTAGTTCAAATCTTGTAAGTTGAAAACCACTTTCTATTATTTTAAAGAGTTGATGTTTTTGTAATTTGAATGGTAATTTGGATCTGATTTTCCATCTAAGATTCATCTGGAGCCCTCCAGATGAACTAACTCCTCAAGAGTCAGCGGTACGGACATACAATTATATAGGTATACGTATTCAAACTTTGTAGCATGTTTGTAGCACGTTCTAAAATCCACAGTGACTTGCTGCTGCATTGAGAGTTGGCTAGAAATACGAGGTATTCTCAGCGGTCAACATCATAGACACGAAATTTTATAAGAGCATTCAATGAACATAGCCTGTTCTAAAGTCCTCAATGACTCGGCTGCTGCGTCCAGTGTTGGCTTCTAATGCGAGGTTTCCTCAACGCTCAACAGCACAGATTCAATGGCAATAAGTTACGGGGCGGCAGGCAAGAAGAATATCTCAGATGGTTGCCGCCCTGGGCAGGTAATGTCCGACTCATTGTGTTCGGTTGCCGCCCTGGGCAGGTAATGTCCGACTCATTGTGTTCGGTTGAATGCGCTTCTGATGATAGGACACAGATAAATTAACATACCGATTCGAATGCTAAAAAGTACAAAATATAATTAAATTAAAAATCATTGAAGCTTGAGGATTATTTTTAAGGCAGTGCAAGATGGACGATCGTTAACTCCTGAAACTTTTAACAGGTATTTCATAGATATTTTTTTACGAAATCTAAGTTTTATTTAGTACTTTAGTTCATTAAAAGCTTGTCTATAAAAAAAATTTTGACTTCAATTTTATTATTCACCTACCTATTTATTAACATAGGTAGGTGTGGAATATAACTCTTTTTTTTTTTCTATTTATTTAACAAGGGGTTTTTATCCACATGGATACGCCAACCCCATCGTACCTTATTAGTTCTAATTACACATACAAGTATGTGTAATTAGAACTAATAAGTATGTACTCAAATTAGTTTTTTTGTGTTATAATGTAAGTTTACATTATAACACAAAAAACTAATTTAAGTGAGAGGGACTCATCAATTAGATAGCCTTGCTAGATTACTTAATCTTTTCGCCAACTGCGATTTAGGACTTGCCAAAATTGTTTGGATTAACCCAACATCTAGAAAATTAAGTTTAAATTCTTTAATTAATGACTCTCTCTCATCTTTGTTCCTTACACAATCCATCAGCAAGTGAAGTATATCCTCAATTTTATTGCATACTACGCAATTGGGAGATGTAACTTTTCCCATAAGATAGCCAAATTTTGCTGATGGATATTGTCCAGAACGAAGTCTTAAAGCTAGCTTAATATAATTCCTATTTAATTTATTATCATCGAACCAGGGCATACGAGGAGGCTCATTTTGTATAACTTTGTACCATAAACCTTTTTCTTTTGAAATCTCGTCAAAATGATTCCTCCTATTTATGAAACATTTCTCCTTAAATCTGGTGATATATTCCCAATGATCTGGTAAATATGGTGTTTCAATGCCTGTATCAACCGCAAGCTTGGACAAACTGTCGTGGAATATAACTTTGTTTTTGAAAATACAAAAGATGAATAGATTTCTAGTGAGATATAATCGTATCACTGTGAGTGTGACGGCCGCCGAGCGCACAACGATTGCCGACGGAACTCGCGCTCGGCGGCGCGATCTCTCCACGGACTGAACAAGAATCCCAAAACTGACAAATTATGAGCACTTTATTAAACGAATGTAGTCTCGAAGCCATATCATTATGTTAACGGCCGGCTAGAGGCTTCATATCGAGTATTAGCATATACATACGCCACTAATCACCGCGCCGCCCGCCGGTGTGTGGTCACAGCACACGCCAACTCAGATAATAAACTTGTATGCGTTACTTATATCACTACAAAATACAAGAAGATATGTTCTGAGATTTGGTTTATCTTTATGTTGGTTCTTACAGCTTTTGTATGATAAAGTGAATGGGTTCAATACTATGAACGTGTGTTAAGTGCATCTTAACATATCTTTAAATTGTTTGTAAGATGTATCTCGTTACGTAGTGTCGCTAGTTCCCCGCCGCCAGCTCGGTAATGTGCGCTGTGTACGGCATTGAGCGCAGAGCGCGCCGCGGGGTGCCGCGTTCACATGTTACTACTAGCAATCTGGCCTAAATAAACCACTGCCGATCTACTCAGGAAACTTTACATCATTCGACATTCATGACATACATGACATACATGACATGGCCTCTGAGAATAAAAGAAAATTCAGTTTCCAATGTGCAGTAAACTGAAGCAAAACTTCTAATACATTTACTAAAGACCGCCACAACATAGCCTAACCTAAACTGATTAGAATCGTGCATGCTACGGCAGTTTCAAAGAAGTAAAGCTAGGAACTGAAATGGAATATTATAAGGCAAAATAGTATGAGGGACTACTACCAGTTATAGGCAGAAAATATGAATTAATTGTGATGTGGCCACAATATTTATTTCATATTCACACAGGCTCTACGCACGAGAACCTCCAAATTTTATGACGACAGCTGATTTACGTACTCAATAAACTTTTTAATGGACTCAATTAAAATTAAAGTATGATTATAATTAATTTGTTCAGCTATTTGCATAATTATATTAAAATAAGTAATAAGTTCAAGTGAGCATGTAACTTTATGAAGGTAATAACTAATTGCTACGGCCCGTAGCGCAGCGTAGCACGACTTAGCGCGGCGTAGCATCGCGTAGCGCGGCGTAGCAAATTCATATTTTTGAATATTGATAACGATGTTTCAGTGTGGCCGCGCTAAAGGTCGTCAGTATGTATGTGCTCCGGTGATCAGTGTCGTCGCGTCGCGGTCACAGCGATACCGTCCATTAACATCGCGGTATCAGTATGTCCTACAGTTGTCTTAGTCCGCGTCTGACGTCGCTGGCAATGCGGAGCCTTTGTCGGTGCGCATGCAGGCGGCGGCGCGGGGTGGTGCGGTTCGGGGCGGCGCGGGGCGGGGCGCGTGTGATCTCGCCGCGCCACGCCCCAGTGCCGCCTGCCGGGCTACGTGTGTATAGCACGGAGCAACTTCGCAGAACAATGGTCTCGCACAGATCATTATTTGTTCCGATAAGTCATTTAATGGCGAAAGCGCAAGATTTACGTGTGCAGTGCGGTCACGCCGCGCCATGTTGCACGACTACTACGAGTTAACGTTATTGTCTAATTGCAGTCGGTTGGGGTCGGAAGGGACTGACCCGCGGGACTGATGACCGCACTAACGGGTCAACTAGTCGGTCAGTTGTGGATTCTACAAACAATTATAATAGATCTGGGATGAGACACTATTATGTATCGTTCTATTGGTATTAAGAACTTCGCTGGACTGAACAGAAAGCAGGTTATAGGTACAACACAGGTGATACAATGCTAAAGCAACTACTGAGCGCTATCTAGTCGCATGATACGAGTAGATGGTACTTGTACGGTACAAGTGCGTGCGATGCCATTTATTTGCAACATATAAACATTACAAATTCTTGTATGAATGTGGCAGCTGCGGCAGTTATTCGTGACGTCGTTTGCAACACAGGTAGGCAGGCAGGTCTAGGAATACTCAATTCAACTGTTGAAAACATGAAGACAAAAATGTCTTGAAACACCCAACTCTTGAATATTAAAAAAAACGATAAACTTTCTTATACCTCACGGTGACTCATTTCAGGAGGTGTTTAGGTCGTCTCGCCAACTTAGTCACCTACTTATCAGTATTTTTTTTTCTCTTCGATTTACCTAAGTAGGAGACATGTAAAGATAAAAGGAGCACAGGAGGCCTCTAATGGCCAAGTATTGAAAAAAAAAACAAAAAGGAGTCTCTGTGGCCTGTTTATACATAATGGATGGGTTCCCGCAGTAATAGAGTAGAGGCGTTCGATTCGGCTCATTTGTACGACGACGCCGACGCTCGAATCAATTCCATTCAATGCTTTCCCACTGTTTTCCTGACGACCGCTTCGCCCTTAGGAGATACTGTGTACAGATCTTATGGTTTTATTGTAGATTGTGTTCAGCTTGGTATACTCTGAATAGTTTATCTTGAATTAACTAGTAACTTTAAGGAAGCACCTAAGTAATTATTTTATGAAGGAACAGCCAACAAAGAATAGTTATTGACGATATTAGTGCAGTAAGTTGGTTTTTACAAACGAGTAGACGAAGTCGAGGGCTTACCGTAGTCACGAGTTTGTAAATACTTTAATCCGCACGTGTATCATAAAACGTTTTAAAAACAGTACAAATAGGTAATGAGACAAACTTCTTTTTTTTTCAGATTTCAGTCGAAAAGTCGCAACAAGCTTTGCAGTATATAAAATGCCTCGAATTTGCATTTAAACTACATCGCCGTCTTAACTTTGTCTCATTTTCTCTTTATTAAATTGAGACAAACGTATTGAGCAAGAGCGTTTCTAAGGAGGTTCGGTCATTCAGCTTATTAACTATTAGAGTCTGCCAAGCGAGTCGCGTTCACGACCCATAGACTAAATTAAGCTGATTTCTTATAGTGGCAATACTTTTATCTATGAAACGGGTTGTCACAAGTTCGATTCAACATTTTGATTATTTTAGCACAACTACCTAAATTTTATTTATTTAACTGTGATGTGATCACGATTTCGGATTTAGATTCAGTCGTCTCTTAGTCATGACGTTGAATCTTACTGAGGCACATAATATTGATAGCCACTTTAAGAGATTGCTGTTTGAACTGACACTAACTGTTTTTCTGCATTTTAATACCATACAACTTTTGTCAGCCGCCTTGGAAGATGAAGTAATAAAAAGTACAATTGATAATTTAGTTAAACAACTAAATTAAGACGGTAACAAAATTTAATCTGAAACAGAGTACCTACGAGTACCTATCTGACGCAAGTCGCTGCTAGAAAACAAGTATAATAGATTCTGATTTTAGTTCTGATTATGACTAATAAAAACCTACACTGAAATTCACTTTTTTTATTTATCCCAAAGATTTTTTTTTTGTCTACAAACATAATTAAAGTGTCAAAGAAGTTAATAGCGTTCTATATTTGTGTTGATTTTTAAATTTGCCGCCTTTTTCCAGGGACACGCCAACTTTTATTATTTTAAGATAAGCAATTTATTTTAAAACTGAACTTCAAATTACTTGAAATGAATAAGCATTGGTTTACGGATGTTCCATTTTCAATTTAGTTGAATTTAAAGTACTTACCAACTTAAAATGAATGAGCTGTAGTTTTAAGTGGCGGTCATTTTTAATCTGTGGTGTTTGCGATTCTCCCGCCATGGAAAGTTGAATATAATTCTACATCTACACTAATATTATAAAGAGAAAAGATTTGTTTATTTGAATTGAATAGGCTCCGAAACTACTGGACCGATTTGAAAAACTCTTTCACCATTAGAATTCTACATTATGCTTGATGAACATAGCCTAAAATATAATATTGTCAAAAAAGTTAGGGAGCCGTATGAAAACTTCGATAATGTAACCCAAGGTGTGAAAAATATACCAAAGAAGTCCTTATATCGCGTACGCGGCTGAAACTATTGACAATAGAGCAAAGTGATGTAAGTACCACAGTTTTATAGAAGACATCAATATCCACAAAAAGGTCTGCAAGGATATATATCTAATTATTATGTTTAAGTCACAATAACCGCTTTTGGTTCTAATCATTCGATCAAAATCCCCGTGTAATGGAATAGTGGTGATTTTGGTATCGTGATATTAATCCTTATCCATTTAAATAATGCAAATCGGACCTTTCGTTTAAAAGTTACGACGGGTATAAAAATACTCTAAGTAAAAAAATTACGTGATTTGAGCGAACTGCCCTACGTTTAGTCTATTAATAAGTAATTTACACTTTACCCTTTATAAAATCAGGACTTAATAGGAGACGTTGTTCTTGGAATACCTACTAAAACCACGCGAACGAAGTCGCGGGCGATTTGCTAGTTGAAAATATAAGGAAGATTTGGAAAGAAAACTGCAGTTTATTTCACCTCCTAGCTTCTGAACTTTTCATTCTCTTATTGTGAAACTCCTTGGTGGAATTCTTGTATGTTAACTTGGATACGCACAACATGTAAGTACCTTCTTTACCACACGCTCCGTTGTATCGAGCGTGCGGTAAAGTAGGTAGGTATTTAGGTGACAGTACCTATTTTACCGCACGTTTTATTGTATGGTACGTAATTTTTAACTTTCGAACAAAGTAAACAGGCTTCATAAATGTGTTTTTTGAGCAAGTGTGTTGTAAATTATATTTTGTAACTTTACGTTTAAATTTGACACAATATTTGAAATTAATTTAGCATAATATGTTGAACATGTGACTGCCAAAGAATTTGAAATCATCATCATATCAGCCGAAAGACGTCTACTGCTAGACGTAGGCCCCCCCAAGCGTCGCCACAACGACCGGTCAGGCGCGTCTCGATCGCGTCATCCATCGGCTACCCGCGACTTTCGCCAGATCATCGGTCCACCTTATGTGAGGCCTTCCATCGTTGCGTCTTCCGGTACGCGGTCGCTTCTCCAGAACTTTTCAGCCCCATCGACCATCTTTTCTGCGAGCAATGTGCCCCTGCCCACTGCCACTTTAGTTTGGCGATCCTTCGGGCTATGTCGGTAACCTTGGTTCTCTTACGAATATCATCATTCCTGATTCGATCACGCAAGGAAACTCCAAGCATTGCCCTTTCCATTGCCCTTTGAGTGACTTTGAGCCTTCTGATGAGGCAGTTTGAAATATCTACTTATTAATATTTTACGGTTGTTACGATATCGTTCTTATTTGTTTACGTGTAAAAGTGTTTGTTAAAATTTCAGAAATAAATATAATTTTACACTGAAACTGAAATGCTTCATTGATGTTCAAATCACTTCCACGGGGTTCTTGAGTAGGTAAATTGATAATAAGACGTTCAATAAATAACACGATTAGTATTACTTCGGTGCTACACCAATACCACACCATTGGGGGTCCACAACACAGTGTTCCAGGCTGCATGGGCATTTCTCTGGCGGCATCAGCCATCCTAACCAGGGAAGTTAAGAACCACTCAATACGCATACTCTCGGACAGCATGGCCGTCCTGCAAGCTCTGAACAGCCACACAGTGAACTCTGGGTTGATTCTCGAGTGTCACCAACGTCTCAACCAGGTTGGTAGACACAACAAAGTAACCATTCAATGGATCAAGGGACACAGTGAATCTCGAGGCAACGACGCTGCGGATGAACTCACCCGAAGGGGGTCGAGTTTGTCAGCAATGGGACCTGAGCCCATCGTGCCGCTACCTTTCGGGTACTTACGCAATCTGGTAAGGAAACGCACCGGAGATAAACATCACAAGCTATGGGTTGACCATAGTGAGTTTAGGCAGGCCAAACAGGCACTTCCCTCTATAAATGGCCGTTTCACAAAACAAGCCCTCTTCTTCTTCTTCTACCTGGCGTTAATCCCGGCTATTGCCAGGGTCCGCCTTCCTACTTAGCTTCCTCCACTTTGCCCGATCTTGAACATCCTTCTCAGTTAGGCCATTGGCTCTCATGTCGGACTTAACGACGTCCAACCAGCGCTTGCGAGGGCGACCACGGGACCTAGCCCCAAGAACAGCCATATTCATGCATCCCCGACCAACGTACTCCATAGGGCGGCGCATGATGTGGCCATACCATCGCAGACGACACTCTTGCAGTTTTTCCCCCACGTCACGGACACCAAGACTACCTCTGATGAAAGAGCTGCGTATGCGATCGGATCGCGTTACGCCACTCATCCACCTCAGCATCTTCATCTCCGTGACGCGAAGCTCCTGGGTGTGTCTGCTTAGTGCTGGCCAACATTCACCACCGTACAGTAGGACAGGCCGTATGATGCATTTATATATCTGCCCCTTAGGAGGCATTTTGCGGTCGCATACAACGCCCGTTACCTCGCGCCACTTCGATCAAGCCGCGCCTATACGTGACGTGCTTGGACATCGTCGTTCACGTTGCCAGACTCGTGCAGCACGGATCCAAGGTACCTGAACGTATCGGACTTTCTGATCAGGTCCGAACCTATTCGGATGAACCTATTTGAATCCGTGCCGCCACAGGACATGTACTCAGTCTTCGCCACATTTAGTCTCAGACCACCGTTTTCAAGCGTGTCCTTCCAAATGTTGACTTTGCGCTCAAGATGGGCTTTGTTCTGATTAACGAGGGCGATGGGGCTTATCTTGGATGTTTGCCGTAACTACATCGAGCACTACGTTAAACAAGAACGGGCTAAGAGCCGAGCCTTGGTGAACGCCAACAGATATTGGGAAGCCATTCGATTCGCCAACAGCGGTCTGGACAGAGGACACGGAATCGCGGTACATGTCTCTGATAATGTCAATATAGGCCTCGGGAACGCCCTTGAAGCGCAGTGCCCACCAGATGGACTGCCGAGGTATACAGTCGAAGGCCTTCTGCAGGTCTAAAAAGGCCATATGCAAAGCTCTCCTTCTCTCTCTGTAAGCCTCAGCCAGATTCCGTAAGGCGAATACTGCGTCCATGGTGCTGTTACCCGCCCGGAAGCCATATTGACACTCAGAGACAGTACACTCGCTACGGAGCCGTGTGTCAATGATGCGCTCGAAGAGCTTCATGGTGTGGCACATGATCTTGATACTGCGGTAGCTACTACAATCCTGTACGCTACCTTTGCCTTTGTATACAGGGATAATCAGGCTAAATCGCCACTGGTTCGGCATTTCCTTGGTGATCAGGATGCGGTTAAAAAGATCCGTCAGAAGGTCCACGCCATGTGGGCCCATCGCCTTCCACACTTCAATTGGCACATTGTCAGGCCCGACCGCTTTCCGGTTCTTCATGTGGCGAAGAGCAATGCGGGTTTCGTCGGGGGAAATAGGGGAAATAAGTCCAAGGTTAGGAGGCGGTTCGGGAGGAAGGTTATGGGGATGCTGTTTGTTAGACAGCTCCGCGAAGTATGTACACCATCTCTCCTTAACAGAGGGGGCATCGTAGAGCAGCTTACCCTGGGCGTCCCTTACACAGAGACATTTGCTAATGTCCCGTGTAGCTTTCTCCCGGGCACGCGCCAGCTTAAAAATAAGCTTTTGCCCCTCCGCAGTTTCCAGCTTGTCGTACAAGGGTGCCAGACTTTTGCTGCGGGCTCTGGCTACAGCTTTTTTGCAAGCGCGCTTAGCCGCTCCATATGCCTCCCTGTCATCCGGAGAGTTGGACCCTTGCCACTGTTTAAATAAAACCTTCTTCTTCCGAGTCACCTCCTGCACCCCGTCATCCCACCACCACGTCTCCTTTTCTATGGTGCGGCCACCACTAGAAGTGCCAAGGACGCGCTTACCCGCATCGGTGATTGCTCAATGGATCCTACTCCAGATCTCTTGAGCGGACTCATGCGGAGCACTGATCTCGAGATGCTCGACCTCCGCGATGAAGTCCGACTGCCTAGGACCATCAAGCAACCACCACTTAGTGCGGGGTTTGCGTTTTTCGGTCACTTTATTTTTCGGTACAACCGCAAAGTCCAGGACAAGGAGGCGGTGTTGAGCCGTTAGGCTTTCACCTGGGATGACTTTGCAGTTGGTAACCTTGCCAATGCGGCACCGTCGCACCAGCAGGTAATCTATTTGGGTTGAGTAGGCACCACTACGGTACGTAATAAGATGCTGGGGCTTCTTCTGAAAGAACGTGTTCGCGATGGCTAGGTCAGACAAAGCGCAGGTGCTGAGTATACTGACTCCCTCTGCATTTAGCTGGCCATATCCAAAACCACCGTGAACACGTCCGTACTCTCCAGCAAACTGACCCCCGTGACCGTTGAGATCCCCCCAACCAAAACACCTTCGGAATTCGGAATAGCGCGTAGTACGTCCTCGAACTCATCCCAGAAGGCCTCCTTTTCAGACTCACAGCAACCAGTTTGAGGAGCATAGGCGACCCTTCGATCAGCACCCTAACTCGCATCAACCGGTCGCTGCATCGGTCTAATTCAAGGAGTCCATCCTGAAGGTCCTTAGACAGCACCACGGCCACTCCGCCCCTGCCCGTTGGTGATCCGGTGTACACTAGCCTTATTTCCCTTCCAGCGCGTCTCCTGAAGGAAGGCGCACTGGACCCGACGCTTCGCAAGTACGTCCGCGAGTTCTCGGCAACGTCCGGTTAGGGAGCCAATGTTCCAGGTGGCAAAGCGGAACTTCTTCTTGGGTACTATCCTCTTTAGCCGTGCCCGTACTCGACACGGTAGCCCTAGCCCACTTATCGCAGGTTTAGGGCGATGTGCCTGCGCGTCGTTATGCGGCGACGCCCTAGCCCGAGTACCCGTTTTCAACTTCTTGTCCATTTTAATATTTGACTGAAGTTGGTTTTACGTGGGGCGACCAGCCGTCTGACCCCCACAACCCTACGAGAGGGAAACCAGGTTCGCCAGAGCCTCGTCCGTTGGACAGCAGGGTGCACCGCTAGCAAGTGAGGTTGGCTTGGGTCTTAAGATGGTAACAGACCCCATGCACCCCTGTCCTAGGGCTTGTTTCACAAAACAAGCCCTAAGACTGACTAAACAACAGTTGCGTTCAGTCACAGCCGTAACAACTGGCCACGGGTCTTTTAATAAACACCTCTATGCTATAGGAGTCACTGACAGCCCGCTATGCAGAGCCTGCATGGAGGAGAATGAGACAGCAGCCCACCTGCTTCTAAGCTGCCGGGTAGTTGCGGATTACAGGGCAAAGTACTTCGGAAACCCAGGTACCCTCTGCGAGATAGTTAGTAACACCAAGGCGTTGCTGGCCTTCCTTGGGGAGCTGGGGTGGATCGAATGACGCATTTGTCCCACCTGCACGCAAAATATGCGCTTAGTCGTGGAGTTGCGGAAACCAGCCCGATATACATACATACATACATACTTCGGTGCTACTTGTAGATAGTATATTATTGTTACGCACCGGCCGCCTCAGGTGGGAGTGCGCGCTATCCTCAGAGAACAGATGAGCGGCTCCCGGCTCACGGCGACATTACAAGAGATTTATAGCACTTCAAGCGCTTGCGTTCAGCCGCGCGCCGTTTATGAGCATTCCTTCAGGGACGCGCCCCGCAGCGCTACTTCAGATATATTTAAACTTTTGAACAAACACGTTTGAAATGTGCAACAAATGTGCAGCAAATTAGTCATTTTGTTGTATTTTTCACATTTGAACTACACAGTTTTTCTTTGGTACCTACTCGTATGACCAAAACTTTAACTTATTACCTCGATCATATTAGCACCTATCACTTTTCATAAAGTAAACTTTAACATGTCTGGCAGAAGTGATAAGGTCGTAAGTATTAGGTAGGTGGGTCAGTGTACATTGCCGTTGGTTCTCTACCCCACCCGCCCACGCTGCCAAGCTTTGCTTCTGGAACTGGCTGAAAGTCTTCTAAACTGACGAGTAAAGTCTAAGTAGGTAGATTGTACCTGGAGCTAGCATGGTTGATTAGGTACAGTAGGTACTCAAGCCTTATAGAAATAAAGCAATATACTTACTATTACTTACCCACCTAATCGACCAGTAGAAAGGTAATGGTAGCTAATAAAAACGTGTAAAAATATAATAATGGTAGGAACTCTATGAATATGAAGCAGGTCTATCAGTACACGAGTACATGTGCCAGGCGGTAATGAGGTATCGATCGCCGTTGTTTAATGAGTCGCGAGGCGTCGCGCCCGCACCTGCGCACTAGCCACGCCACACGCTCGGACAGAAGGTCTACTTCACAACTAACGGCTAGCGAACAATGGCAGTTGTTACTAGTAGGAGGTGGTCGTTCCCATTAGGTCTCCTCAGTGGTCTTCAAGCCATCCAATATGTCACGGCGACCTGGTGCAGGCCGCGGGAATCTACTGGATACGAGATGCACAGGACCGGTCACTGGGCCTACTTTTGGGAAAGGCCTGTGGCTAGCAGGTTTCGTGAAATGATGATGATGACAAGTATTCAGAAGCCCGAAAGTCTGACAAAGGAAAGATAGAAAATTCCCGGAAGTCTGAAAGGGTCATCGTTATATTATAGTACCTAGTCGAGTAGTGGAGGACAGATAGGCAGTTACTCCATGTCAAATACTGCTGCAAGCTGCATCCAGTAAGATTGGGAGCCGAAGCCGACCCCAAAGCATGCACCTTTTATGATAACAGCTGTCAGTTTATGTTACTTGATATCGCCATGTTAGTGCATGGCGAATGAAATGGTCACGTTACACTGGTTGTCACCGGGCTTACGGCAGCGTGCCCGTATAGTGACAGCGCGCGGTGGCAACTGTCCGGCTGTTCGCACATCCTCGCCGCCGTACTACTCAGCGGACAATAATGAAGTGGTTACTGAACGTGTCGACACCGACACACGGTCGGCGCACAGGTAGGCCGTGCCTCGCCGCTATCTATTACTTATCTATAACTTACAAGAAAATTTAAAGTGTGTCGTCGCCTTTTTGCGCTACTCTAATTGGAAATTTGATGACAATGAGTATTGGTAAAGGTGTTCTGGTAGAAAAACTGCATGTTTAGCTATTATAGTGTCCTTGGGAGGTGTTCAGGGAGATACGGGATGTCTTCATTTGTCCCCAGTTTAGCTACAGTGGAAGCATTTTGGGTTTTGCAATTTTTGTACGGATCCCTAATTTTTTCTACTAAGTAATAAAAATAGCCTACGTTAATCAGCTATGATGCAGTATTGTAATGATGAAGAATTTTTGTGATCGATTCTGTAGTTTTTGAGGTAATTCGTTACAAGCTTACAAATCTTTCCTCTTTATAATATTACCATACATTCGTGGATCACGATTAGAAATCACGTGAACTGTTAGGTACCTACGCAGTTATTCTGTAGTGAGAAAGAACCAACCTTCTTATTTAAGCTAATTAAAAATAAAAAGCTTCTGTTCCACGTTGGTAGGTCCCAAGCTTGGAGAACTGCTAGAGAAAGCTCTTGAGCTTACACAATTTGTTACCATCAAAAAGATGGATCGGTGCAAAAACCGAATGACTAGGAATGGAAACAAATCTCTGCCTATATCTTTTACGTGTTTACATTCGTCAGAGACTTATATAAACTACGAGTACCATATGACAATAATTTAGTTTTCCGGAAGCTCCGTGTATCATTCCGAGTATTCGCGGTGGTAGCGACGTACTCTCGACTTGGTGGTAACGTAAAACGTACCACTACAACAGTACGTAGCTACCCACGTTGCTAACTCGATGACTGCTTTTTTCGTGATCTAATGGCGTCGATCCCAATGACTCGGATAGTTCCTGGGCAGCTCCTAGGTAGGTACGTAGCACTTTAGCAGAGCTAGTCCTTAGGCAACAGTTTCGAGAACTGGCTGGTGGACAACACAGAAAATAAATCTTATCTTAACAGTACATTCGAATTTTAGTTAACATTTAATTAAATCTTGACTGCTGTAACTTTGGAACTAATTAATTAATATAATTGCATAGCTTATTATGATTTATGAACTACAACATGAATAGGCAATGAATTTATCAAGATAATTAGTTAAAATACCAAATTGTTTTCGTTAATTTATAAAACAAATGTGCTTATTGTGTGGTAGCACTGGTAGCTGTTGATTCCAGATAACGGCGCACTTAAACCTGTGCTTTTATTTTCACACTGTCTATGAAAAACACGCATTAAAATACCTCCGGTATCTTTATTGAGCATAAAGAATACCAGAACGTTCTCTTGGCCTCGTTCGGTGATAATTTCACCATTGTTTATGGCCGTTAAATTTGACACCTAGTTCACATAATTTATACAATTTGTCAGTCATAAAACTGTGGCAGTACATAAGTAGGCGATAGGGAGATAGTGTTGCGCCTGCTGCTCGTTATCTGCGCCAGATAGCGGTGCGAGCGGCGAGCGGCGAGCGGCGAGGAGCGCTCGGCGAGCGGCGAGGAGCGCGCGGCGGCCCGACGTGCTGCCGAGGACAGATATTTATGTGACGGCAACGACGAGTTTGATTGATGGCGCATTGCTGCATTATCTACAGGCATTAGGTCTCGCCGGGAATGCTGGCGAGTTATGGAAGCAATAAAAATTACACACAAATGCAGGTATGCGGCGGAGCCAGTGGCGGCTCGTGGGTATCAGCGGCGGCTCACCTAGGTCCACTAAGTAGTGCTAAGTGCGCTAGCTTGACCTTCGACAGCCATTTGGAGGAAGGCATTCGCTTATTCGCTCCACTTATACTGTCATGGTCTCTACTTAGGAACTACCTGTTGTCCAAGGTGTGCAGTTTGCATTCATTAAACCGATCGAGTAAAGATTTGTTTCATCATGGCACGCGGCACAATCATTGGCTTCTATCGATTGCCACATAATCTTATAAAACTCCTTAAATTAAGACAGCTGATTAATAAATAGTTGACCGTAGCTGACTACTGCAATTCCAAAGTTAAGAACTGACTGGAGAATATAAAGAAAATGATTAGTTTGCACCTAAGGGTCAGTTGATACGTACGCAACGCTGCGTGGATTGTTGATATAAAAGTTCGACATTACACACTGATGTTCAAAGACATGAGTGTGTAGGTAATGTTTAGGTAAACAAAACGCTGTTCAAGTGCAAGTCAGTCTCGCACACAAAGTTTCCGTACCATAAATCTTCCGCTTAGTTCCGTGATCTTTCGGCTATGGAACTCATCGAATGACTCGTTCCGCTCTGGGCGGAGCGCGGAGCGGAAGGTAGTGTCAGACTCTTAGGTACTGACTTAACCGCAAAGGACATTAGAAAAAACATCTCTAAATCTCTTAATGCCCTTTGCGTTCCAGGGCCGCTTTCGAACAAATTTCGGATCATAAGGCACGTTACTGAACTAACTAGGTATTTGGAGTTAAGAACGTGTCATATCAAACTTTATTTTCATGTCAAAGTTTGACAGCTTTTCAGGCTTCAGTACTGAGGTGAAGTGTAGAGTTTGACGCTTGACAAATGCTCAACTTCAAGTTCTTGATTCAGAAATAAAATGATAAAATATTTTGTCTGACCTACTCACAACATTTCAGTGCCTCTACACTTATTCGCTGAACAGAGCGTGAAAGCATCTCCATTAGATACCTATCTTGTTATTACATGAGATATTTAATAGAGGCTTATGGTTTACAGAACAGGAATGCGTGTAACTACTAGCAGCACTTTCTGCGAGTTATCAAGTCCGCGGTGCCGAGCGTCGTCCCCGCCGGGGCTGGTGGCTGACGGCCGCAGGCAGGTAGGCACTAATTTTGTGGAGCCCACCCACCGCGCCGCACTAGATTCCACGCCCGCCGCGTTTTTTACACCCTAATTAAGCTAATTTATCGGGACAATAAGAGAAATTATTGGTAGCGGCTCGGCGGTTACTGGCCGCTTTATGAGAGGTATTAAATTGTTGAATTTAAGAGCGCTACCGAGCTACACCGCCTCGCGTCGCGGTCCCGAGCCCTCGCTTTGATGCCCCAATAAATATACAAAAGATCCCATCAGATAACCGGTGAATGGAGCCGCCGTCAATTCTACCGCTCTTAATGAAAGCCACGCCGAGGAATGTCGTGGACAAAGCCTTAAAATGCTAATAACATGAGCACGACACCCGACCCCGCACCCCACACCCCGCGCGTCTAGAATGTGTCCTGATAACGAAGGTGCCAATCTCGCAGGTGGACAGATTAAATGAGTATTTTATGGCAGATTAAGTAAACATTTTTTCCTTGATGTGTGTTTTATAGCCCGCCGGCGTGTGGCCTGTGGGCATACGGTCCTTGGTATCTTTTTTTTTACAATGATAGCTACCTACCTCATTGAGATCTACCCAATTATTTTTAAATGTTTTTTTAATTGGTAACCATCGAATTAAAATTTAATTAGATACCTCCTCTATTTTGTACACATGTCGGTTGATAACAGGCCTGCATACCTACCTGCTAGTAGGTAACGGGGAAATATCTATCTATTATTATTATTACCTACAACACATAAATTAGACCGTGCCCCGACTGGCTGGCATTCCTAGTCTCTTTTTGTTTTTCCAGGACTCAGCAGTGTCCCCAGAGGTAGCGAGAGAGGAGGGTTGTCCTTTTCTACAATGGTAGGTACTACATAGTTAAATAAACCCATGTTTTGGCAAGGACACTGCCAGCCGCACTACCAGTAGTGTCGTTTACAATTAACGACACTACCAAGCCTATATTTTATTAAATTGTACCTACAGTCAAACACAGTAGGTAAATCAAGAAGTAAAAGTAACAACAAACTTTAGAAATGTAACTCTTAATTTACTTATTACTAGCTTAGCTGTGCCGTGACTTCGTTCGCGTGCATGTCGGGATACAGTATCTAATGTGGTAAGTTGGTATTTATTGGTTTGGTTACCTACTGATTACGTGATACTGGCACAACTAAATCTCTCACATACAAACAGACAAAAAATGGTAGAAATGGCATCTGATTCTGTTGATTATCTATCCTTTAACACCTCAACTAGGTACCTATTTTTTTGGAAATGTACAGAAACGCCTCGTAGGTACCGTCGTACAGGAACCCAAACATTGCATTTTTGTGTTTTATATCTTTTTCTTAACTTTTCTATGTAATTTTTATGCAAACATATTCAATGTACAGACACGGTTAGTGTAAGTACGATTATATTACATGTATAGATAGAATAGATAGTGTTCTTCTGTAGTAGGTACTAATTGTATAAAGAGGTAAAGTTCTTGAGTTTGTGAAGTAATCTCTGGATCTACTAGGAACCCTCGGTGCGCGAGTCCGACTCGCTCTTGACTGGTTTTCTTTTGTTGGTTTTAATTGTAAAACCATAACTGACTTTTAAAATGTAATTTGGTCACTGTCACTTGCCATTCAGGCTTAGTAGCCTACCCTAGACAGACCTAGGACAACAATCAAAGATCAGATAATTAGGTACCTAGATACCTGTGTCTGTAATCCTAATCTTAATTTAGCTCCCATTATTAGCAATAAGAACTAATGAGTTATGGAGTGATACTTAGGAACGATTACCCCATCTAGGCTTAAGTGCAAGGAGATAAGTTTGCTTCGTTCCACTCAGGCAACCTACCTTTCAGCGATACGCATCTTATCCATACAAGCGTTCGTTAAAAAGGTAAAAACGAAGCCAATCAATCAATTAATCAATCAATCAATCAATCAGTTAGTTTCTATCCGTGAGTACCTTAAATGAGACAAGAACTTTGTGCCTTTTACTGTAGGTATTGTAAGTAGAACTAACACTTCGCCCGCGACTTCGTCCGCGCTGCAATTTTCTTATGGATTCCTAATTTTTTTCTGGACAAATTATATGAGTACATACTAAAACCTTCTTCGAGAACCATCCTTCAGCTCCAGCAGTAGTTTTTGAGTTTAACGCGTACAGACAGACAGACTGACGCTGCGGACGACTTTGTTTTATAATATGTAGTGATGTATCTTTTTTTTTTTTGTACCTAGTTGGTAGATCTAGATCGGTAGAAACCTTCACAAAATAATAGATATCAAGGTACCTATTTATTAATTAAAAGGTATTAGGTACATATGAAATTTTCTAAAAATGTTTGATCATAACTATCTATCGTTCATGTGAATTTCAAAAAGTACATACTTACCTACAAGTAGATACTTAACCTTTATCAAAATCTGTCAAGCGCTTTTCAGCGTACCTACCTAGTCAGGGTCGGCTTCCTGTCTCTCCTAGTGCAGCTCAGCAGCTGACTGCTAAATACCCGTATGTATTAGTATTGCGACTTTCTACTAAGGTATGTACCTACTTATGATACCCACAACCAAGTCACTCAGTTACTGGGTAACATGAATCTGGACATAAATATTACAGACCGGTTGTTACCTAACGTTGTTGTCACGAGTAGAGCTTGTGACTAGCTCGGAACGACTGGGTAGCTTAGGTAGATGACTCTTACTTTTGTTATACGCTTTATTGTAAATACACCAAAAGTAAAACAAAAGGAGACTTTAAACTAAAACACATACAATGGGCGGTAGATATAGGTACCTAGCGCATTAGATCAACTACTTCTAACGTGATAGGTACCTGAACCCCAGACGGAGGTCACCTAGCCGAGTAGCCACGGATCAACCTTGGGAAACGTAGCTTATTAAATATCTGCATTTTTAACCGACTTTCAAAAAAAGGAGGAGGTTCTCAATTCGGTTGTATTTTTTTTTTCATTAAATATTTTACATAGTACATATATATTATTATGCACAGTGTAGGCGGGTATCGAATCGTCTAACATTGAATTGAAAATTAAAATATAGGTACAACGTGTAACAGAATAAACCCAATACGTCTTAAGGGGTCATTGTGCTTATTGACTTTGCAAGAAAGTTCATTAACTAAGAGAGAGCAAAATACAAGAGCCAGCGAAGCGATCTCGGAATTGTTAGCATCCTAGGTGGGATGCTAAAATTGTTAGCATCCTAGGTGGGATGCTAAAATTGTTAGCATCCTAGGTGGGATGCTAAAATTGTTAGCATCCTAGGTGGGATGCTAAAATTGTTAGCATCCTAGGTGGGATGCTAAAATTGTTAGCATCCTAGGTGGGATGCTAAAATTCCGAGATCGCTTCGGATATAGGATTTATTTACTTTTCATCATTCATTCATTCTCCTCATCGCTGTCACTGTGGCGAAGCTGTCTACAGCCTCGGGCACCACGGCCTCTCATGCAGTCGAAGTGCGGGTCGCTTTGCACGGCACGCAAACATCAACGACATTATTCAACGCGCTCTTGTTGCCAATGGTCTGACACGCGACGATGGCAAGCGACCGGACGGTATGTCTTTGTTTCTATGGAAGATGGGTAGGCCTTTAGTGTGGGACGCTACTTGTGTCGATACTCTTGCACCATCCCATCTTCCTAGCTTGTCGTGCTGTGCTGGTACTGCTGCTGCGGCCGCAGAGAACCTCAAGCGGCAAAAATATGTTGTTGGCTATTATAGTTTTGAGCCGTTTGGGGTTGAAACTCTTGGACCGTGGGATCCGAGTGCTCATGCCTTATTTAAAGATCTTTCTAAACGCTTAGTTGACACTTCGTGTGACCCAAGGGCTGGCTTCTACCTCGGACAGAGGACAAGCATTGCTGTGGAGCTTTAAACAAGTTTTACTATGGACCAACACTGAAATCGCGAAAAAAAGTTACCTACCTACATGTAAGTGTGCATACCTAGCTCTAGACAAAATGTACTGAATAGCTGATTGTTTTTTTGCATTTTCGGGAATATTATTATATGCAGATCTCCTCAATTAGCTTGAGCGCCTTCTTCATAACTGCTTTCGATTCGTCTTCAACCTCCGTAAGTATGATCATGTGTCCGTGCATTGTTCATTATTAAAATGGTTACCCATCCGTCAGCGCAGAGCGCTGAGGGCCTTGACTAGTCACTAGTCTAATTTTCCTTTCTTTAATAATCCTTCTTCTCCCTGTTATCTAACTTCACAAATTCAGTTCATTTACTCTGCGCACAGTAAAAATTTCCGCTCTACCTACTAATACTTCTACTCCCAATAGGCTGTCCCACACACCGCTCTGGGGTTATCCACTTCTCTTTCTTTGTCCAACTGTTCTTCCTTTAAATTACGCCTGCCATGTTGTCTCTGCACCACCCTAACGTCGGTCTTTGTATGTACAGTGGTTTTCCTAGTGCATCAAGTTTTAATAAATAAATACTATATCTTATATATCCGCGCAACCACACCAAGTTTAATCATTTTATTGTCCTAAAATTAGTTTATAAATCATCATCTGATAACTTTGAGTTTATTACGATGTAAAATTAATGGCAACATTGTAATTTCAATACTTAACCTAGAAATTATGAACACGTGCTCGCCACACTATAAATACGGCCGCACAGAGCGCGCTCAGTCAGTCAGTCATCATGCTGCCCAAGGCCGGGAAGAACATCCTGAAGCCGGCGAACTATCGGCCCATCACTCTGCTGCCCACCATCTCCAAGGTGTTCGAGTCACTCCTGCTGCGACATCTCCAGCAGCACATCGTTCCACGACCCGAACAATTCGGATTTCGGGCAGACCACAGTACGACGCTCCAACTGTCGAGGGTACTGCACCTGCTGTCTTCGACGATGAACAAGAAGGAACACGCGGTAGCAGTATTCCTCGACATGGAGAAGGCCTTCGACCGAGTTTGGCATGAGGGGCTAGTCTACAAACTAGCCACCTCCCCCGCGCCCCGTCGCTTTGTCAAAGTGGTCCAATCTTTCCTCTCTAACAGGAGTTTCCGAGTGGTGGTCGACGGCGCGCTGTCCACCCCCCGCCCCGTCCGGGCGGGCGTGCCGCAGGGCAGCTGCGTTTCGCCGGCGTGTTACTCACGTTACACCGACGACATCCCCGCCACCTCTCTCGCTACGCTCGCGCTGTTTGCTGACGACGCCGCGTACATTGCAACATCACTAAACACTAGCCACGCGGCGTCTAAGATGCAGCGCGCGCTAGACGAACTTCCCGCCTGGCTCGCCAAGTGGCGACTGTCGGTTAACGTGGGTAAGACGCAAGCGATAGCTACAGGCTCAGCGCGCCTCCCACCGCCCCTGAAGCTGCAAGGAGTCGACGTCGAGTGGTCCCCCCAGGCGAAGTACCTCGGTGTGACCATCGACCGTCGGCTCACGATGGGGCCGCACGTCCGCCGGGTCGCCGCCCAGGCGAAGGTCGCCCGCGCACAACTCCGTCCGGTGCTCTCGTCCCAGCTGCCGGCGCGCGTCAAGTTGGGTGTGTACAAGACGTACATACGCCCGATTCTGACGTACGCCGCCCCCGCTTGGTTCGCCCTCACGTGTGAGGGGAATCGCGCGATGCTCCGCACGCAACAAAACCTTGCGCTGCGGACGATAGTGCATGCCCCTTACATGGTGAGGAATGATGTCATCCAGCGGGACCTCGGGATTGAGGGCCTGGATGAGTTTGTGCAGCGCCTCGCGAAAGGCATGTTCGCGCGCTCCGACGCATCCGCTTGGCCCCACGTCAAGCAAATTGCGCCCTGGCGCGCGCGCCCGCCTGACGCGAAGCGCCTCCCCCGCGACCTGGTCGGGGACGTAGACGGCCCCGTCGCACCTCACCGGACTGACGCCGAGTAGGCCGCTTCTCGCTACACGCGGCCTACTCAAACAGTGACACTGTACACATCACTCGCATCCCGGCGCGCGACCTTTTTTTTTTCCTTGCGAAGAAAATGCCTAACGCATACCACATCATCCGGGGAGACGACGTGGTTATGTGGGACTTGCACCCACTAAAAACTTCGCCTGTGCACCTACTTTCGCCTTGATGGATGGGTCGCGAGGACTGCTACGCATGACATTCGCGACCCATCCAGCGTGGCCTACTTCTGGGCTCCCTTTTCTATGCCCGTTCGGGCTCCCTCTTCTTTCAGCGATGTCCGGGTGCACTGGGACATCACCACGACTCCAGGGACCTTACAGCGTGGACGATAGAGTCCTCGATCTATCGTCCGCTGGCCCCTCCTATGGCGGCATCAAGTCGGCATTTCGCCGCCTGCGCTGTCCCGTCCTTCTGCGGCGAATCGGGTCAGCAAGAGAGTCTTCCTCCCTGACCCGCTCCGCCGCTTCCTTCTGCGAGATTACGTCTTCGCAAAAAGACGCAACCGCCTCCCATACCGTCTCACTGCTGACCATACCCCTAACATCCCGGCGCGCGACCAGGCAGGTTGCGTTCCGAAAACCATACACTCACCACTAGACAGGGGCTAGTACTCACGCACCGAATATGTTTCCTATAATATAGGCTTATTCGGTGCATTAGCATTGGGCGGCAGTACTCACAACACACGGCCGGCACACACACACTCGGCTCTGCAGTCCGGGCCGCAATCGGCTAGATCTGAGAACCGGTGCGGACGAGAGCCACTCACTCCTTGCTGCAGGTGCGTCACCAAAGTCGACACCTTCGTCGCTGGTCGTTCTCGCTGGGCCTCCCCCAGGTCACTGGGGGTCTCACTCGGCCCAGACTGACCGCCGAAGGTGCCGTGAAGAAGCGACAAACAGTCGCGACGCGCCTGTAGCAAAACACTTCAGCGACCCAACCACAGGCGTGCGACTGTTGGCTATGAAAATAGTGGCAGGCGCACGCCAAATTTTCATGGCATTTTTGTTGCCAACAAGATGACCGGCCCGTATTGACGGGCCGAGGTGTGGCCACTGCGGTCAGGGGGCTTCGCCCCAACACCGCCTGCCGCGCCTGACGCAGCGACATCTACCAGTGCACTCAGTCAGTCGCACTCGGACCGCCGTACAGTACGGACCTCTCTGTGACGTCATTACGCTGCCCGTTGAATAAACGAAGTTTATAAAGTGTAACTGAAGTTTTCCTTGAGAGACCGAAAATGAGTGATCATCATGAAAACAACAATTGTGACGTCAGCAATGCTGACGTCACACTTTTTAAAAACACTATGGAGATTCTTCAGAAGTGTGTTTGCAAGAAGCTCCTACCCAAGACGCTTCCTCATCAGCTCCTCCACCTGATCAACTGGAACAAACCAACATACAGCATCAAGAACCTGTGTTGGTTATCAATGCACCAATAGAAACCGTACTGGAATCAAGACCACAAGAGTACCCTCGCCATGGAATGCAGTTGGGAGGGATACCACCACAATTACTGATGCAAATGATGGAGAAAATGTCGGAGCGGTTATGTGCTCCACCTGCCGAAGCAAAAATAAGGATCAAGGACGTCTATTTACCATCATTCGATCCGGACACCCACATCGGTATACGAGAATGGTGCCAACATATAAATCCAGCGGTTGAAGCATACAAGCTTGATGATTTCGATGTCCGCATGAAAGTCTGCAACCTGTTAAAGGGGCGACCAAAAATGTGAATTGATGATTGGATGGTGACTACTACATCGTGGGAAGAGTTGCGGAAAAAGCTGATCACCACGTTTGAACCTGAAAATAGTTACTCCCGGGACATCATCATGTTTAGAGAACATGTTTATGATGCATTGCATGCAGAAGACATTGCGGAGTTCTTATCACGTGCCCGGATCTTGTGGCGAAGAGTCACCAAAGACAAACTTGGAGACGAACACGCTGTGGAAGCTGTGATTGGATGTGTTAATGGCGAGCGCTTACGCATTGAACTGATGAATGCCAGGGCAACCACTGTCCCTGAGCTCATCTCAATTGCAACATCCATACGGAAGAAGCGGAGTCATCCGAGCTCTAGTTCCACAACATACAACAAACGTCCACGTTTTTCGGACAATACACCATCAACAACAAGCTGCCGTATATGTAAGAAGACAAACCACTCCACTAACGACTGCAGATTCAAACCTTCGGAGCCTAGACCTGAAGCTAGCAATAAGGATTCGAAAACAGCAGCCGCAAATACGACGAACGAAAAACGAAACGAAACAACTTCTCGTACCTATTGCAAGAGACCAGGCCACACTTAAGAAACTTGCTTCAAACGTGAACGTTCGTTGACTTCAAACGTGAACTGCGTAGCAAGACATAAAATGGCCCCTATCACCATCAAAATAGGTGAAAGGACTTTGCAAGCCATCTTTGACAGCGGGGCGAAGTGCTCAATTGTCAGAGAATCGGTTGCTACAACCTTACCTGGTCAAAGGAGACCGGTAGTCAATTATTTGAAAGGGGTTGGTCAGTTCCCCGCACTATCGTTAACCAAACATAAACTGTATGCGTCATAGATACCATCAGTGTTGAGCTTGAGTTTCACACCATAATCCAAGAACTTTTGGAACATAACATCATTCGCAAAAGCAAATCTCCCTACTCAAGTCCCATCATCCTAGTCAAGAAAAAGAATGGTGACGATCGGCTTTGTGTGGACTTTCAAGAACTTAATTCAAATACTTTACGTGACCATTATCCACTCCCGTTGATCTCCGATTTGGCAAATGGTAATTTCTATAAAAACCTTGATATGGCGGCTGGTTTCTACCAGATTCCCATTGGTGAGACCTCCATAGAGAAGACCGCGTTCGACATACCAGATAGCCTTTATGAATACCTCACCATGCCTTTTGGTTTGAGCAATGCTTGTTCGGTTTACCAACGATGCATCAAAAGGGCTTTGACATCATTGCTGGTAACAGCCGCACAAGTCTACGTAGATGTACAGATTTTCCTGAGGGAATCTCACACCTGGAACGAATCCTCTTAGCACTGCAAGACTCGGGGTTTTCTATCAACGCAGACAAGTGCGCTTTCTTCAAACAGTCCATTAAATACCTCGGGAACGTAGTTTCCGATGGACAAGTGCGACCGAGTCCACGAAAAGTAGAGGCCCTCGTCAAAGCCCCAGTACCTAAAACTGTCAAGCAAGTCAGACAGTTCAACGATCTGGCTGGATACTTCAGGAAGTACATTCCCGACTTTTCTCGTGTAATGGTGCCTTTGTACGAACTAACAAAACAAGGAGCAAAATGGGCATGGACAGACAAACACGAAAAAGCTCGTAACACAATCATCGAATGCCTAACGTCTGCTCCAGCACTAACATTACTCCAAGAAGAGGCACCCATGCTATTATACACCGATGCAAGCAGCCTCGGATTTGGGGCAGTACTGGTTCAGGTGTCAGATGGACGTCAACATGCGGTTGCTTTTATGAGAATGAGAACCACGGAAGCTGAAAGTCGCTACCACTCCTACGAGTTGGAGACACTGGCAGTGGTACGCACTATAAAACATTTTCGCCAGTATCTATATGGGCAAAAATTCACCGTGATAACTGACTGCAACGCATCAAAAGCGTCAAAACATAAAGGGATCTCCTGCCGAGGATTCATCGCTGGTGGGCGTTCTTACAAAACTACGACTTCGAGGTAGAGTACCGCAAAGGTGAACGTCTCCAACATGCTGATTTTTTCAGTAGAAACCCAGCTGAGTTTGCGGTCAATGTTATGACAAGAGACTTGAACTGGCTCAAAATTGAACAGCGACGAGACGATGAACTGCGACCAATAATGGACAGCCTCAGTGACAATAACCCAGTAGAAGACTATGTATTGGAGGACAATGTCTTAAAGAAGAACGTCAATGATCCTGTCTTCGGTCAGCAGCTCAGTACCGTCGTTCTCAAGTCCTTTCACACTGCACTGAAACACCCCGGCTGGGAAAAGACTCTACAGAAGATCAGAGAAACTTATTGGTTCAACAAAATGAGTTCTACTGTTCGAAGATTTGTGGATAACTGCGTTATATGCCGAACATCCAAGGGAAGATCTGGGGCCATTCAAGCCCAATTACACCCTATACAAAAACCGACAGCTGCCTTCCAAGTTATTCATATGGACATAACAGGGAAGCTGGGCACTCCAGATGATCAGCAGTACGTCATAGTCACCATTGACGCTTTCTCGAAGTACGCGTTTTACTGTACTTCAGTACCAATCAAAACCCACACAGTACATTGGCTGCTCTAAAACGTACGGTGCATCTATTTGGCGCACCGGTCCAAATGATAGTCGATGGAGGAAGAGAATTCCTTGGCGAATTCAAAGAGTACTGTGACAACATCGGAATAAATATTCATGCTATCGCTCCAGGAGTCAGCCGAGCGAAGGGCTAAGTTGAAAGGGTCATTGCAACCCTCAAAAACGCAAACGCAACCCATATTACACAACGAAAACACAGTGTACCTCCTGAGCTTCTCAACTTGGTGGATATTGACAACGAAACCGTTTATATTGAAGCGCTTACTCAACAGGTGCAACAAAACATGATTCGTTCAAGCGAACAAGACAGACAACGCTTCAACCTACATAAGGCCAAAATCCACCATTTCCAAAAGAGGAGATTACGTATTGGTTAAGAATAAGCCTCGCAACCAAACCTCGCTTGAACTTAAATTCAGCGAACCGTATGAAGTCTGTAGAATACTGGAAAATGACCAATGTTTGGTAAAGAAAGTTATCGGTAGAGGACGACCTCCAAAGGTTGCCCAAGATCAGCTGCGCCGCGCTCCACAACCTGGTGATCAGTTGACCGTATCGGCGGGAAACGAATCGCCTACTCACCGAGATCTTGCTGCAGATCCAAACGAGCCCAACCCGTCCTCCTTACGAGAACAGCTGCAAGTACAGCCAAACCACGACCCATCAGAATAAATAGTAAGTATCTCCATTCAAAGATTCTAAATTAACTTTCGAGAACTCTACGAGAACCTCCGAGAACTCTACGAGAATCTCCGAGAACTCTACGAGAACCTCCGAGAACTCTACGAGAACCTCCG
Organism: Lacanobia oleracea; assembly: GCA_950371165.1. NCBI lineage: Eukaryota > Metazoa > Arthropoda > Insecta > Lepidoptera > Noctuidae > Lacanobia > Lacanobia oleracea. The sequence goes on along the minus strand of OX493390.1, from coordinate 28,379,269 downwards.
AGAACTCTACGAGAACCTCCGAGAACCCTTCAATAAAATCTCCGAGAACCTAATAACCTTAACAGCATTAATATTCTCAAAGACAAAGCAACGCCAGTTGCTTACAGATGCGCTACTCAGAGGAAATTATTTCTATTCTTTCAGATCTACGAGAACCCACAAAAATCTACGAGAAGCAACGAGGCTGGTGCAGAGCGCGCACCGCCTGTCAGTATGGCCGTATCGGCGCAACCACACCAAGTTTAATCATTTTATTGTCCTAAAATTAGTTTATAAATCATCATCTGATAACTTTGAGTTTATTACGATGTAAAATTAATGGCAACATTGTAATTTCAATACTTGACCTAGAAATTATGAACACGTGCTCGCCACACTATAAATACGGCCGCACAGAGCGCGCTCAGTCATTCAGTTGCATGCCCCTTACATGGTGAGGAATGATGTCATCCAGCGGGACCTCGGGATTGAGGGCCTGGATGAGTTTGTGCAGCGCCTCGCGAAAGGCATGTTCGCGCGCGCCGACGCATCCGCTTGGCCCCACGTCAAGCAAATTGCGCCCTGGCGCGCGCGCCCGCCTGACGCGAAGCGCCTCCCCCGCGACCTGGTCGGGGACGTGGACGGCCCCGTCGCACCTCACCGGACCGACGCCGAGTAGGCCGCTTCCCGCTACACGCGGCCTACTCAAACAGTGACACTGTACACATCACTCGCATCCCGGCGCGCGACCTGTGCTAAGTTAATATAGGCAGGTAGCGTTCCGAAAATCATACACTCACCACTAGACAGGCGCTAGTACTCACGCACCGAATATGTTTCCTAGGTTAATATAGGCTTATTCGGTGCATTAGCATTGGGGGGCAGTACTCAAAACACAAGGCCGCCCACACACACACTCGGCTCTGCAGTCCGGGCCGCAATCGGCTAGATCTGAGAACCGGTGCGGACGAGAGCCACTCACTCCTTGCTGCAGGTGCGTCACCAAAGTCGACACCTTCGTCGCTGGTCGTTCTCGCTGGGCCTCCCCCAGGTCACTGGGGGTCTCACTCGGCCCAGACTGACCGCCGAAGGTGCCGTGAAGAAGCGACAAACAGTCGCGATGCGCCTGTAGCAAAACACTTCAGCGACCCAACCACAGGCGTGCGACTGTTGGCTATGAAAATAGTGGCAGGCGCACGCCAAATTTTCATGGCATTTTTGTTGCCAACAAGATGACCGGCCCGTATTGACGGGCCGAGGTGTGGCCACTGCGGTCAAGGGGCTTCGCCCCGACACCGCCTGCCGCGCCCCCTTGCGGGGGCGCAGCGACATCTACCAGTGTGCTCAGTCAGTCGCACTCGGACCGCCGTACAGTACGGACCTCTCTGTGACGTCATTACGCTGCCCGTTGAATAAACGAAGTTTATAAAGTGTAACTGAAGTTTTCCTTGAGAGACCGAAAATGAGTGATCATCATGAAAACAACAATTGTGACGTCAGCAATGCTGACGTCACACTTTTTAAAAACACTATGGAGATTCTTTCTCCGTCATATATCTTATACTAATATAAAAAGCTGAAGAGTTGGTTTGTTTGTTATCTCAGGAACAACTTCAGGATGACTTTCAGTGTTGGATAGCCCATTTATTGAGGAAGGCTATAGGCTATATAACATTACGCTTAGAACAATAGAAGCGGAGCAGTAATGAAAATTGTTACGCAGACGAAGTTGCGCGAGTCAACTAATATATAATTATAAAGCTGAAGAGTTTGTTTGTTTGTTTACTTGAACGCGCTAATCTCAGGAACTATTGGTCTGATTTGAAAAATTATTTCAGTGTTAGATAGCCCATTTATCGAGGAAGGATATAGGCGGTATATCGCTAAAATTGTGACGCAGACGAAGTTGCGCGGGTCAATTAGTGATTGTATATTTATTTACTAGTTGACTCGCGCAACTTCGTCTGCGTCACTATTTTCATTACTGCTCCGCTCCTATTGGTATTAGCGTGATGCTATATAGCCTATAGCCTTCCTCGATACATGGGCTATCTAACACTGATATTATCTAATATTTTTTCAAATCGGAGCAGAAGTTCCTGAGATTAGCGTGTTCAAGTAAACTAACAAACAAACTCTTTAGCTTTATATATTAGAAGAAGATATAGAGTATAGATTATAGATTGTTTCAAAATTTACTTTCGTATAAACATCGCCCTAACATCATCATCATCATCATCATCATCTGCCTGCCTTTTCCCAACTATATTGGGGTCGGCTTCCAGTCAAACCGGATTAAGCAGAATACCAGTATTTTACGAGGAGCAGCTGCCTACCAGACCTCCACAACCCATTAACTGGGTAACACGGTACTTCTTGGCAATACTGGAGTCAGATTTGCTGGCTTCTGACTATCCGTAACGACTGCCTAAGTTCTACAAATGACAGCCGGGACCAACGGCTTAACGTGCTTTCCGAGGCACGGAGGAAACTCGGTATGTTAAGATGGTCACCCATCCACAGACCAACCTTGGCAAGCGTTGCTTAACCTTGAAGATCGGCCTGTGCGGCTGTTATAATCTAGCCACGAGCTCCTCGAACATCGCCCTATGAACAATGACGAACAATTTCAATTTCAATCTTTGTTGCGAAACACAGTACCTACACAGAAGGAGCCTGCTCACTCTGACTTTAAAGTGATGGAGGTTGTAAACGTTCGGAAACACAGACGCAGGCAGACAGTTCCACTCCTTTGTTGTGCGCATTAAAAAAGTCGTGATATCCGATGGTAGTAGGGGGCCGGTGGGATGAGGTCGTGTAGTTCTTGGGGACACTCACCAAAGTACAATCTGTAGAAAGCCGACAACCAGGCAACATTGCGGCGATGAGCCAAGCTGTGTAACTTTGCATCCACCAGTTTTACTTCGCCAATGAGCCTCTTAGCTCTGCGTTCCACCGAGTCAAGTGTAGCAAGCTGGTAATTAGCTGAGTCATCCCAGAGGTGGCTGCAATACTCCATGCTAGATCGGACTTGAGCTTTGTATAGGGTTAAAAGCTGTCCTGGCCTGAAGTATCGCTTCACCCTATTTAGGATGCCCAGTTTTCTGGCCACAGTTTGGGCTTTGTACCTACTCAATGGTGAAACTGGATGTCAACTCCGTGCCTAGGAGCTCGAGCCGATCAGTCACAGGAACAGATGTACCTACCTTCCCTGAATGTAGGAGTTTGGTTGAAACGACTAGTTATTGCGATAAAAGACACGCCTGCGTTTTGGAGGCGTTAAAAGAGACCAGATTGTCATCACCCCACTGGGAGACAAGGCTTAAAGTCAAATTTGTCCGCTCTATCAAGGCCTTTCTCAAGGAAAGAACTTCATCCCCGCTAGTTTTTGCGCTGGACAAGTGTCTCTCTGAAACCGTACTGTCATCTGCGTACTCAACAAGGCCAGGCTGAAGAAGGTCATTGATGTGCATAGAGAACAGACCTCAGAGAATCACTCGAAAAAGTTTATTCTATTTGAATTTAATAATTTCAAGTTGTAAGAAAATCAAAACCATGCGAAGCGGGATGCAAATATTAGGTACCTACGAGCTTGCTTCGCTCGCTCTTAAGGTGGATGCTCCAGGGTAGCCCGCGAAATTCAAATATATTTATGTTTCTTGCAATTTGCCGGTCAGTGTGAAGCTGTATGTGGACCAAATGCGATCTGCGACCGTAACGCGTATTTATCTAAAGAATTATAAGCATTTTAATCATCAATATAGCCCTCTTAAGTTCATGTAGTTCGAAAGAATGAATATTTCAGAAATAATCATTCTTTCGAACTACATGACGTTCTACATTTCGTACTACATTCACCTTAAATTCATGTCTGTCTTAGAACTGTAGCGGCATCAAGGCCGCCACAAGAAAAACCAACGGAGCAAATCTACATCGCAAAAAAAGAACTGCAACGCCATCTATAGAACTAGCAGCGAACTACTATGTTGAAATCCTGCATCGCGCAAGCAGAGTTTACCGTGCGATTTGAACATATACCTACATCAGCCCGAATATCAACTATCGGGCAGTAGCCCGCCAGGCACAACAGCCACCTGGATGAAAAGATGTCAAAATAAGGCTTATTATTATTTATTTGTATTTTTAAGTGAACAATACCTTTTGCTGCACAGGGTCTACAACGGTTCTTAGCTTTAACAACAAGATAATTTTTTCGTGTATCACAATTAGAGGTAGGTAATACACACTCAGTATATAGTATTCTATAGTGTTAAATAATCTTCTTGACATATAACTATACAATTAAAATATTAAAGAAAGAACCAAAATACATAATATATCTTAAATAATGAATGTACCTATATATTTTGTTTCGCGAGTTCGCCTCACCTACCTACTTGCTAGATTCATATCTTTTGGATACGTTATATACAGTCTTATATCCCTTTCTATCTTTCATCAGTTTCCTAATTTAGATCTAGTTTTAACCATTATTACAACATTTTTAAGAATCACAACTTCTTTATGAGGGTTATCAACGCCATCTATTGGTATCCTACGAATCTAATTGTACCACCAGTAAATGAGATTTCTCAGGTGATTACAAATTATTATTCTTCAATCGCTAGATTTCCATTTTTTACACCGACTTCAAAAAAAGGAGGAGGTTCTCAATTCGTTTTTTTTTAATGTTTGTTACCTCATAACTCCGTCATTTATGAATCGATTTGAAAAATTTTTGTTTCGTCTGAAAGGGTATACTTCTCGATTGGTCCCATTGTCACCATGTCAGAATCTGATGATGGGATCCCACGAAAATCGAGGGCAACCCTAAAATTTTACAGGCACATAGTTACAATGTTTTTCATGAACTTTCTAACGCAATTCAGATATTTGTGCCTGGTAATCATCATCTCATGTTGCTGAGCTGATGATGAAAGGTATAAATTAGGATCTGATGATAAGATCCCATGAAAAATGTCTGTTCAGCGATACTTTCGCCAAGAGTATTTTCCTGGACTAGTCCCGTTTCTATTTGGTGAAAATCTGACGAAGAACTAGGCAACGGAACTCTTCAATAAATGATAGCCCCTTTGCTATCATTCGGGATTGCTGAAATAGCATGTTTTTTTTTGTGTTTACACCAGTTCATTAACATTGCGCTGATACGCTGTTAATGGGTACGCAGGTACCTAGGTACCACTAAAAAGTGAAAAATAAAAAACTTTTTTACAAAAAATACAACCGACTTCCAAAAACAAAACACTACAGGGTACAGAATAACTTCGGAAGAAAGAAAAGAACTTTAATTTCGGAAGTCGATGTCAAAAAACTTTCAGTATAGTATAATGTACTCTGTGCAAAAAACGAAAAATAACCAAAAACACCGACTTTCCTATTTTTATCTCATGAAATGTTGTTTTTCAACTCCACCCCTAAGATGAAAATAAATAAAATTATATGATGAGAATAATCATTATTCTTTGACAGTTGCATTCTACGTAGAATGAAACGTAATTTTACAACTAAGAATTCTGCTGTCTGTGGCTCTTGAAATGTCAATGTCAATCGAAACTCAAACGAAGTTGCACCGTCCGGCTGTTGTTTGTAGATTTACGCCGCAGTATAATAATAAACAGCGGTCACCGGAAGATGCGCCAGCCTCATGCCAATGGCTAGCCTCAACGTTGCGGAGTGGTCTGCGGACCAGGTGGCGGACTGGCTGTCAGGTACGTGGTGCGGTGGTGAGCGGTCAGTGTGGTGGACACGAGCGAGTGAGTCACGGCTGTTGTCGCAGGGCTGGGTCCGACGGTGGCGCGCTACGTGCCGGCGCTGCGCGAGCGCGGCCTGGACGGCGCCAAGCTGCTGACGCTGCGCTGCGACGACCTCGAGTACCTCGGCATGCACGTCATCGGCCACCAGGAGCTGTTGCTGGAGGCCGTTGAACATCTGCGCAACTTTGTGAGTGTTCAGTAGCCTGGTCGTTAGTGCGGCACGATGAGTCACACGAGAGCACAATGTTATGTTTCACTTATCTCAACAGTGTTATCTGTTGGTGGGTGCCGCTACTGAGCTATTCCATGCTTATGTCTCTGCTGTTTATTTATAGTAGAGCTGTAGCAGTAACTTGTATATGAATAATGATTTAATTGGCATTATTTGTAGTTATTATGTGAGTTATTGTATTTCACAGTAATTGTGTGTAATATCACGGATGTGGATGTGTTTAGCAATATGAGGTGTCTCGGGAGTGTGTGCAGCAGCTTGCTCTGCGTGTGTCGGTGGTGGCCACCACGCTGTCACGAGCGCTGCGTCACCACCCAGATGCCCGGCTTGAGACACAGACACTGGCTGATGTAGCTCGCACCGTGCACGCTGTTAAACCTCTGGTGTGCTGGCTTGACAGGTAATGTGATTCTAAAATGTTCCTTCTTATCTAAATTGTTTTAATATCAATATCAAAAGAAAAACCATTTCTCTAAGTAGGTGTGCTCTAGGTTGCAATCAACTGCATTTGACTTTAAATTATTTGATGTGTAGCTGAAAACTGGTATAATATGCTTCTTTATTAAATACTAGCTGACCCGTGTCCACTTCCTTGGGTGATATTTCTTGTGTTAGTTTGTAGCCTATGGCACTCACAAATGACATGGCTTTCTATTGGTAAAAGAATTTGCATAATTTTCATTAACAATGGTTGTCAAAAAATCAAAGTTCAGTAGATCTAAAGATTACTCCCTACAACATCACAAACTAACTTAACCTCTTTATAAAATTAGTATAGATATAGGTGCTAGTCAGAAAAAGCATATGGGATGAGAGGGGATTGTATTTAGACCACATAATAAAAAAATCACCACCATTATCACCAGGCATTGGGCAAAATTGCTCAATAAAAAATACTTATAAATGTATGTAGTATGTATGCATGTATGTTACTGCATGTAGTGCATGTAATTGACACCCTTCTTCAACCATAATTCACTTCAAAAGTTTGCATTCTATACTATTAGTGACTCATGGGCATAATTACTATGGTTTAGGCTCATCTAGATTTGATGATTCTCTCTACAATAATAATTTTTAAAACAATTAATAGGGAATATACATGAAAAACATATTTATCATCTGTACAGTTTATATAAAAATATACAAAAATATAATACTAACAGTGAAAATAGAATCAAAATTACTCGAAAAACGGGAAAAAGGAGATGTAATTATTTTATACATATATCTGTCCCTCTCGCGAAAACGCTGTTTTCTATGGCAGCTGTATAGGCGTTACAGAATGTGTGATTCAGTAATCGCGATATTATCATGATAAAGTGGTGCAGGGTGGGTAAATGATTGTAAATGTCGGGTGTGCGCGCAGGTGGGCGCTGTGCTCCAGCGGCGCTGCGGCCACGCTGGCGGAGCGCAAGGCGGCGCTGCTGAAGCTGTCGCTGGAGGCCGCCACGTGCGCGCAGCGGGACCGCTTCGCCGAGCAGCCCGCGCGCGCCGTGGCCGCCGCCGCCGCCACCACCGCCAGCACGGCCGACTACATCATCCAGGACGTGTCCGACCCCATGATCCTGCAGCCCGCGTCGCTGGACACCGTGACGCTGCGCCAGGCCGGCAAGCCGCTGGGCTTCGACGTGGTGCCGTCGTTCTGCGGCCATCACCAGCTCGCCGACATCCGCTTCGGCTCGCCCGCGCACGCTTCCGGGGCCGTGCACATCGGCGACGAGATCGTGCAGGTATGTGTGCCGGTTCTACTATATACATAATAATACATAGTACAATAAACGTAATACATTTCACCATGTGATTTGCAGGTGGGCAACCAGTGCGTGATCGGCTGGAGCGGCGAAGCAGTGGTGCGGCTGTGCGGCGCGGCGGGCGCGGAGCTGGCGCTGCGGCTGCGGCGCCGGGCGGCACGCGCGCCCCCCGCGCTGGCCACGCCGCAGCTGCACGTGCACACGCGCCGCCTGCGCCCCCCGCCGCGCTACGAGCTGCGCCTGCTGCCCGCGCCCCCGCCGCCCCCTGCGCCCCCCCAGCCCGAGCCCGAGAGCGACGACTCCGAGCCGCTGTCGCCGCCCGCCTCGCCCACGCACCTGCACCCCGACCACACCAGGTACACACACGCGCCGCCTGCGCCCCCCGCGCCCCCCGCCGCGCTACGAGCTGCGCCTGCTGCCCGCGCCCCCGCCGCCCCCTGCGCCCCCCCAGCCCGAGCCCGAGAGCGACGACTCCGAGCCGCTGTCGCCGCCCGCCTCGCCCACGCACCTGCACCCCGACCACACCAGGTACACACACGCGCCGCCTGCGCCCCCCGCGCCCCCCGCCGCGCTACGAGCTGCGCCTGCTGCCCGCGCCCCCGCCGCCCCCTGCGCCCCCCCAGCCCGAGCCCGAGAGCGACGACTCCGAGCCGCTGTCGCCGCCCGCCTCGCCCACGCACCTGCACCCCGACCACACCAGGTACAGACACGCGCCGCCTGCGCCCCCCGCGCCCCCCGCCGCGCTACGAGCTGCGCCTGCTGCCCGCGCCCCCGCCGCCCCCTGCGCCCCCCCAGCCCGAGCCCGAGAGCGACGACTCCGAGCCGCTGTCGCCGCCCGCCTCGCCCACGCACCTGCACCCCGACCACACCAGGTACACACACGCGCCGCCTGCGCCCCCCGCGCCCCCCGCCGCGCTACGAGCTGCGCCTGCTGCCCGCGCCCCCGCCGCCCCCTGCGCCCCCCCAGCCCGAGCCCGAGAGCGACGACTCCGAGCCGCTGTCGCCGCCCGCCTCGCCCACGCACCTGCACCCCGACCACACCAGGTACAGACACGCGCCGCCTGCGCCCCCCGCGCCCCCCGCCGCGCTACGAGCTGCGCCTGCTGCCCGCGCCCCCGCCGCCCCCTGCGCCCCCCCAGCCCGAGCCCGAGAGCGACGACTCCGAGCCGCTGTCGCCGCCCGCCTCGCCCACGCACCTGCACCCCGACCACACCAGGTACAGACACGCGCCGCCTGCGCCCCCCGCGCCCCCCGCCGCGCTACGAGCTGCGCCTGCTGCCCGCGCCCCCGCCGCCCCCTGCGCCCCCCCAGCCCGAGCCCGAGAGCGACGACTCCGAGCCGCTGTCGCCGCCCGCCTCGCCCACGCACCTGCACCCCGACCACACCAGGTACAGACACGCGCCGCCTGCGCCCCCCGCGCCCCCCGCCGCGCTACGAGCTGCGCCTGCTGCCCGCGCCCCCGCCGCCCCTGCGCCCCCCAGCCCAGCGCGGGGCCCAGCGCGGGGCCCAGCGCTGCGCCCTACCCGGCGTGACCTGGCCTCTTGCGCCCCGTATCGTAATAAATAATATTTTCAATATTATTTATTAATTCATTACCATAAAAATGGCAAATAAAATCAGTACAACAAAAAAAAAACCAGGAACACAACAATAAAATCAAGAACAACAACAATTACCGCTTTTTGGACCGACAACAAAATGTGAAATGCTGACAAGAAGCCGAGCTCAAAAACAAAACGCACGACCAACATCTTCGGGTTCGTCGCTCAGCTCCGCCTCGCAGCCGCCGGGACCTGCGCCAGCCGCCGGGACCTGCGCCAGCCGCCGGGACCTGCGCCAGCCGCCGGGACCTGCGCCAGCCGCCGGGACCTGCGCCAGCCGCCGGGACCTGCGCCAGCCGCCGGGACCTGCGCCAGCCGCCGGGACCTGCGCCAGCCGCCGGGACCTGCGCCAGCCGCCGGGACCTGCGCCAGCCGCCGGGACCTGCGCCAGCCGCCGGGACCTGCGCCAGCCGCCGGGACCTGCGCCAGCCGCCGGGACCTGCGCCAGCCGCCGGGACCTGCGCCAGCCGCGAGTCCAGGGATTCTGGTAGCTGCAGTTGTGTCGAGTTCGAGCGACGAATACTTCTCGCCGCCGACGACACCACCACCTACGCGTCGGCGCGGACGAGGCCGACCACCGGCCAGCTTGGGACTTCGAGGCCCACCGGCCTCTGACAGGGTCCCCGCTACCGGTGGAAGTGTGCAGCGTATGAAATGGTCGCAATCCATAAACGAGAATGTGATACGCTCATACTTTGGGGCTACAGAGGGGGGAACTAACCTGACTGCGTACCGTGGTCGGATGCTCTCTCTGTTTCAGGTACTTGAGCCAGCTGTCAACGTTTCAGCCCAACGGTTATCGGATCAGGTGCGGGTTATCCAGCGTAACCGTATGTTGGATGACGCCGTACTTGATAGACTGCGTCTGGAATCACGGAGCAGCCGCGTCTCACCCACTTCGCCACCGGCCGCGGTGCAAATACAACCCAGTGCAAGTGTTTCACCGCGACCCAACTACGTCGGTGAAGATGATGATGACGGGGCCACATCCGTGAGTACCCAATGCAATGAGCGATTGAGGAGCGCTTTGGAGGATGCCTTCCGAGAGTATCGCTCCACACCGCCTGGGCTTAGACCTCGTCTACCTCGTTTGCCCATGCATAATAAAAATAGGGCGCTGGTGTGTGCTCTAGATTCGCAGCTAACAAGTTATTTTGACAGCAGCGAAGACCTTGCCGATACCCACTCGATCTTGTACTGTGCGGCTGCAGCAGCATGTCGTGTAGCTCATGTCAAATTTCCTAGTAGTGACAGAGTTACACGACCAGCTGTACCAGCTTGGCAGTGCAGGATCGAGTGTCGTATCGGTGAGACTAGAGCACTCATCGGCAAACTAATCTGCTTCAGGGAGGGTGACACTCGCCGCAGAGTGATGCGCTTTGTGAGGCGGGCGTTCTCGGGGACTGATAGTAGTCCTCGAGATTATCTGACCCGCGTCACAGAGCGTATCGACTTCCTGAAGCAGAAACTCTATGCATGGGCAAGCCGTATACGTCGGTACAAGCGGAGAGTGGAACGATACACTCAGAATCGCACATTCCAAAGCAATGAGAGGTGGGTTTAGGGCTTGGGAGCAACCAGAGCAAGGTGTGACTGATACGCGCCTACCGGATGATGATGCCATGTGTTCATTCTGGCGCAGCATCTGGTCGGTGCCTGTCAGTCATACCGAGGGCGATTGGACTCGGGAGGTCGAGCGCGCATGCGATCCGATACCAGAAATGGGGGCAATTAACATCAGCCCCCAAGACGTAGCTCGTGCAGTCCGTCCGTTGCCTAACTGGAAATCTCCGGGACCGGACGGGCTGCACAACTTTTGGATTAAATGGTTCAAAAGATCGCACGCTCGCTTGGCATCTCAATTCCAGTCTGCGGCAGCGAGGCAGCAACTGGGGCAGCGACCCTGACTCTAAGTCAGGGTCGCTGCCCCAGTTCCTGACTACAGGAATAACCCACCTGCTCCATAAATCAGGTAGTACCGCGGAGCCAAAAAATTATAGACCGATCACGTGTTTACCGACGGTCTATAAAGTTCTTACATCCATTTTGAGAGGAAAGATTAACCATTATATTGATAGTAATTCAATAATGTCTTCTTCTCAGAATGGATGTAGGAACGGGTCCCGCGGTACTAAGGAGCTGCTCCTCATCGACATAGCCATTAGCCAACAAGTTCGACGTTCCCGAAGAGATCTGTCGACATGCTGGATAGATTATAAGAAGGCCTATGACTCGGTGCCACATACATGGCTCATGAGGGTGCTGGAGCTGTACAAAGTTGATGCAGTTTTACGCACCTTCCTGATGTCGTGTATGGGGCAGTGGAGGACGGTTCTTCACTATCCAGGGCGTCGACAGACCCAGGCGAACAGCGAACCGATAAGGATCGAGCGTGGCATATTTCAGGGTGACAGTCTGAGTCCACTGTGGTTTTGTCTGGCCCTCAACCCTCTCAGTACATTGTTGGAGGGTTCGGGCCAAGGCTACCGGTTGAGAAGAGGTGGTCAGTTCATATCGCACCTCCTTTACATGGATGACTTGAAACTCTTTGCTCCTAACAACTTGCAACTGATGAAGCTACTGAAGGTAACAGAAACCTTCAGTGGCGCCATCAGGATGGAATTTGGTTTGGACAAATGTGCGGTCATGCATGTAAAGCGAGGGGAGATTGTGGAATCCGTGGGAACACAACTCTCGGATTCCATAGACCTTAGGTCCCTCTCCTCAACCGAAACTTACAAGTATTTGGGTGTGTCGGAAGCGTTAGGCATCAGTGCTACTGACATGAAACAATCGTTGAAGGAGCGCTTCTTTGGTCGCCTGAACAAAGTACTTAACAGTCTTTTATCAGGCGGAAACAAGGTGCGCGCCTTCAACGGTTGGGTCATGCCGGTTTTGATGTATTCTTTCGGCATACTCAAATGGACTCAGACGGAACTTGACGCCCTGGATAGGAGGGTACGTTCACTGCTTACTGCAAATCGGATGCATCACCCACGGTCATCGGTGATGAGGCTGTATATCCCGCGGAAGTGCGGGGGTCGTGGCTTCTTAAATGCTAAGACCCTGCACAACCGCGAGGTATGCAGCCTTAGGGAATACTTCCTAGAGACCGACGTGGGTATGCATCGAGATGTGGTAGCGGTGGACAAAGGCCTCACCGCGCTCTCCTTGGCTAACGAGAACTGGCGCAAACCTGTGGTATTAGATACTAACGACCGCAGGGAGGTATGGCAGAGCAAGGAGCTTCACGGACGCTTTTATCGGGTCCTACATGGGCCCGATGTAGACTTCTTAGCGTCCGTAGCCTGGCTTCGTTTTGGTGACCTCTTCGGGGAAACCGAAGGTTTTGTCTGTGCAATTATGGACGAAGTTATGATGACTAATAACTACCGGAAATACATTGTGAAGGACGGTACGGTTGACATATGTCGGGCATGTCACCGGCCCGGGGAATCCATCCACCACATTATTTTTCGGTTGTTCTAGTCTGGCTAACGGAGACTATTTGCACAGGCACAACCTTGTAGCCAGGATTATCCACCAGCAACTTGCTCTTAAATACAATCTTGTGGAATCGGAAGTACCGTACTATAGGTATGTGCCCGACCCAGTTCTCGTAAGTGGCAGTTGCACATTGTATTGGGATCGGTCTATCATCACTGACAGGACTATTGTTGCCAATAAGCCTGATATAGTGGTGATAGACCGACTAGAGCGTCGCGCAATGATTGTTGATATAGCAGTCCCTCATGACGAGAACCTCTTGACTTGGCTCGCGAGGTTGTCGACATGTGGGATGTGAACACAGCAGTCATTGTGCCGATAGTCGTGACGGCCAATGGCATTATTGCCAAGAGCCTCGACCAACATCTCAAGAGGCTCTCGTTGGGCAGCTGGATCAAGGGCTTGATCCAGAAAGCAGTACTCCTGGACACGGCGCGCATCGTTAGGAGGTTCCTCTCTCAGGAGCCCTGACCACCGGTGGCTTGGACCCTGTTCCCGATACCGGTGGGCTACTATTTTTTATAATTTTAAATGTTTTTTGTATTTTTATATAAATATTTAAAAATGTATTGAATATGTATATAAATGAATAAATGGAATAATAATAATAGCCTTTAATCAGACAGTATTTCAATTTCACATCTTAATTTTCTATTTGTTAACATTTTTTTTTTTTTTTTTTATTATATTAAGTTTAACTCTATCCTTAACTATTTAGCATCGATAACGCCGTCTGTAGTCATTTATTGACTAAGGCCTCCTCCAACCTTTTCCATTCCTCTCTGTGTTTGGCAGTTCTTGTCCATAAACCTCCTGCTACGACTTTAATATCATCCACCCATCTTCTGGATGGTCTACCTCTTTTCCTCTTCATATGACTTGTGAACCAATTCATTATTGATTTTGACCATTTATCTTTCCCTTTAACTATGTGACCACTGACCGGACCATCTCCACTTTAGCTTTTTATTGATGTTGTGACATGTTTTGTTTTTGTGTATTTCTTTATAGTATCCATTCTTATTCTGTCAGATAGTCTTTTCCTCATCATACTTCTTTCCATGGAGTTTTGGCAAGTTTCCAGCTTTTTAGTGTTTGCTTTGGTGAGTGCCCAAGTTTGGCAGCCATATGTGAGTACAGGGAGTATGCTGACATCAAAGAGTTTCCGTTTGATGCCTATACTGTATTTAGTAAGTATATACAAGAAACATTATTAACTACGGCTGTTATTTTCGTATCGTCCCAGGATGTACCCGCCCAAGCCGCGCTCGGCCGTGCAGCGCCGCCACTCCATCAGCGGCGACAGTCCGCTGGGCAAGCGGCCCAGCCACGCCATCGAGCAGGTACGGCCCACACACACACACACGCGCACACACACGCGTCACTTCCGGTATTGTTTTTATGTCTATGCTGATATATTTCAGTTTTGGCAAGAGCTGAAGCAGCAGCGCTGGGGCCGCGAGGGCGGCAGCTCCAGCATGGCGGCCGCGCCCGGCGACAGCGCGCTGTACGCCCGCGACAAGGTAACCTGGCCTGTCACACATATCGATCTTTAACGAATTGTAATATTCTATTAAAATAATCTATTTTTGTTTTTTATTTTTTTTTAAATGGGGAGATTTTAAAATCTAGATTTAATGTTGACGTGTATCGGCAGGCGGTGTCGTGCAGCACGGGGCTGGAGCTGTCCCCGCGGCCGCGCACGTGCCTGGGCGTGGTGCCGGACCGCGCGCCGCCCCCCGCGCCGCCCCCCGCGCCGCCCCCCGCGCCGCCCCCCGTGCCGCCCCCCGCGCCGCCCCCCGCGCTCGAGCCCGCCCCGGACCGAGGTCGCGGCAAGCTAGACAAGGCGCACTCCACGCCCGCCTACGACTTCGACGCCAGCATCGACGAGCCGGGCCCGCTGGCCGCGCAGACCATCCCCGAGTCGCCCACCACGCCCACCGACTGCCCGCTCGCGCTACACTCCGCCGACAAAGCAGACAGGATCCTCGACTTTAAGAAGTCCAGCTCGCAGATCGGCGAGGCCATACTGCGACGCAGTAACGTGGAGCCGGCCGGCGACGCGGACGAGGGCCTGCTGGCCGAGCGCGGCCACAGCGGCGCGGGGCGCGTGCTGGAGACCATCAACGTCGCCGTGCTGGAGCGCCGCTCCGCGCAGCCCGGCCCGCCCGCGCCATGCGCGCCCTGCGCGCTCTCCGCGCCCTCCGCGCCCTCCGCGCCCTCCGCGCCCTCCGCGCCCTCCGCGCCCTCCGCGCCGCACGACGCTGACCATGTGCAACTTAGGTATGGAAAACTTCTGTACATTTTTTTTTGATAACCCTGCAAACGCTATATTTTTGTTTTTTTTTTTTATTTAATGTATCACTTTTAAGTCTTGAAATTATCAAGCCTAACCCGAAGTCCCGAAGATCCGAAGTCAGAACCTCACCGCAATTGCCTCATTCGCTTTGATTACAATCCGCCATAATGTTGTCAATATGAGCATCGCCTGTGGTCCGTGCCCGCTAGATTCCCGCGGCGCGCGCCGTCGCCCCCGCCCCGCCCCGCGCCGCCCCCGCGCCCCGCCTGCCTGTCGCCCGCCCCCCCGGGCCCCGCGCCCATGGCGGCACAGTACCCGGTGCTGCGCGCGGTGCCGCGCACGGACGAGCCGCCCGCCTCGCCGCTCAAGCCGGTGCGCCCCGTCGATGCGACGCATGTGAGTATACTACTGTGGGACCCGGGGCGGACAGGCGCCCCCCCGGGCCCCGCGCCCATGGCGGCACAGTACCCGGTGCTGCGCGCGGTGCCGCGCACAGACGAGCCGCCCGCCTCGCCGCTCAAGCCGGTGCGCCCCGTCGATGCGACGCATGTGAGTATACTACTGTGGGGCCCGGGGCGGACAGGCGCCCCCCCGGGCCCCGCGCCCATGGCGGCACAGTACCCGGTGCTGCGCGCGGTGCCGCGCACGGACGAGCCGCCCGCCTCGCCGCTCAAGCCGGTGCGCCCCGTCGATGCGACGCATGTGAGTATACTACTGTGGGGCCCGGGGCGGACAGGCGCCCCCCCGGGCCCCGCGCCCATGGCGGCACAGTACCCGGTGCTGCGCGCGGTGCCGCGCACGGACGAGCCGCCCGCCTCGCCGCTCAAGCCGGTGCGCCCCGTCGATGCGACGCATGTGAGTATACTACTGTGGGACCCGGGGCGGACAGGCGCCCCCCCGGGCCCCGCGCCCATGGCGGCACAGTACCCGGTGCTGCGCGCGGTGCCGCGCACGGACGAGCCGCCCGCCTCGCCGCTCAAGCCGGTGCGCCCCGTCGATGCGACGCATGTGAGTATACTACTGTGGGGCCCGGGGCGGACAGGCGCCCCCCCGGGCCCCGCGCCCATGGCGGCACAGTACCCGGTGCTGCGCGCGGTGCCGCGCACGGACGAGCCGCCCGCCTCGCCGCTCAAGCCGGTGCGCCCCGTCGATGCGACGCATGTGAGTATACTACTGTGGGGCCCGGGGCGGACAGGCGCCCCCCCGGGCCCCGCGCCCATGGCGGCACAGTACCCGGTGCTGAGCGCGGTGCCGCGCACGGACGAGCCGCCCGCCTCGCCGCTCAAGCCGGTGCGCCCCGTCGATGCGACGCATGTGAGTATACTGTGGGGCCCGGGGCGGACAGGCGCCCCCCCGGGCCCCGCGCCCATGGCGGCACAGTACCCGGTGCTGCGCGCGGTGCCGCGCACGGACGAGCCGCCCGCCTCGCCGCTCAAGCCGGTGCGCCCCGTCGATGCGACGCATGTGAGTATACTACTGTGGGACCCGGGGCGGACAGGCGCCCCCCCGGGCCCCGCGCCCATGGCGGCACAGTACCCGGTGCTGCGCGCGGTGCCGCGCACGGACGAGCCGCCCGCCTCGCCGCTCAAGCCGGTGCGCCCCGTCGATGCGACGCATGTGAGTATACTACTGTGGGGCCCGGGGCGGACAGGCGCCCCCCCGGGCCCCGCGCCCATGGCGGCACAGTACCCGGTGCTGCGCGCGGTGCCGCGCACGGACGAGCCGCCCGCCTCGCCGCTCAAGCCGGTGCGCCCCGTCGATGCGACGCATGTGAGTATACTACTGTGGGGCCCGGGGCGGACAGGCGCCCCCCCGGGCCCCGCGCCCATGGCGGCACAGTACCCGGTGCTGCGCGCGCCATCTATTGAGAAAAATAGATGGCGCGTGGAGTTATTTGTGAAACTTCCGGCAAATCAAAATCAAATTGACCGAAGACATATGGGGAATGTCTATTAAAGTGTGCACGTCCATAATTGAAACTATAGCACCATACTTGGTTTTAATATTTAATTTATGTGTAGACCAAGGAGTCTTTCCGGATATAATGAAATATAGTAAGGTTATACCACTATTTAAATCGGGCGACAGCAAAGACACCAATAATTATAGACCTGTATCTGTTTTGCCGGTTTTTAGCAAAGTGTTTGAAAAAGTAATGCTCAATCAGATGCTCAATCATTTTAACATCAATAAAATTTTACACGATCAACAGTATGGTTTTACCAGGGGTCGTTGTACGACTGACGCTGGTGCCACGTTGTTAAAACACATATACTCAGCGTGGGAAGAGGCACAAGATGCCATAGGAATCTTTTGTGACCTCTCCAAGGCATTTGATTGTGTAAATCACGAAACCTTGCTCCTAAAGCTAGGACATTACGGACTAGGTAAACTTGCACTCAGTCTAATAAAATCTTACTTAAATGATAGACAGCAGCAAGTTCAAATAAATGGTGTCAATTCACGGGGTTTAAAAGTCAAAATGGGGGTACCACAAGGCTCTATTTTTGGGTCCTTTCCTCTTTCTAGTATATATTAATGATCTACCCCATCTTTTAAAAAATCAACCTCATATGGTATTATTTGCTGACGATACGTCCTTAATTTTTAAGATAGATAGACGTTCCATAAATCTTGACGACGTAAATAACGCCCTACAGCAGGTCCAAAATTGGTTTACTGCTAATAATTTAGTATTAAATGGGAAAAAAACTAAATGCATCAGATTTGCCTTACCGAACGTTAAAAGAAATGATTGCGACATAGTATTGAACAAGGAGAAACTTGAATTCGTCGAAAACACGGTTTTCCTGGGGATTACGCTTGACTCAAGGCTACAATGGGGTCCTCATTTAACATCTCTTGCGGGACGGCTAAGTTCAGCAGCATACGCTGTCAGAAAAATCCGTCAATTTACCGATATAGATACCGCGAGGCTGGTCTATTTTAGTTACTTTCATAGTATCATGTCTTACGGTATCTTATTATGGGGACGTGCTGCAGACATCGAGTCTATATTTATCCTGCAGAAAAGAGCCATCAGAGCCATTTACAATCTCCGTCGGCGTGATTCCCTTAGCGAACTGTTTAAGGATATCAACATCATGACGGTACCTTGTCAATACATTTACGAAAATATTATGTATGTTCGGAAAAATCTTCATCTCTTTAGCAAGATTAGTGACAGGCATAATTTTAATACTAGAAATAGGAACAAATTAGATCAACCCCGATTCAGATTGGCCAAAGTACACACTTCTTTTATGGGGTACTGTATTAAATTTTATAATAAAATACCAGTTGATATTCTCGAACTAAATGAGAGAAAATTTAAAGCATGCATAAAACGCACACTATGTAGACAAGCGTATTATAAACTGGAAGATTATATCCTCGATAAAAACGCTTGGCTAAATGCTGGTCCTGCTCCACAGTCACAGCTGCTTAGGTCCACTTTTTAGGTTTCTATGTTTTTATATTTGGAAGAGATGCTCGCTCCTTTTAGAGGTTCTTACATTATTTCGTTTATTTATTCTTATATACATACAAATTATATTATTTACTTATTTATTCTTTTTGATGTAAGATCTTAATCGTTCTCTTTATTAATTTATTTTTCATTATTTGGTCATTGACAACCATAGTTTTGTGTAAAGTAGAAGCATATTTTTCAAATTTTGTAAATGTGAGTACCATGAAACCATTTACATTTTATGTGAGTAGTTATAGTTTTACTTGTTGGACATGAACGAGCATGGTGGTTGAGAGCATGTCATGCTCACTCAAATGTCTCGCTGATGGCGGCGCGTGGGTTTGATCATTCGGTTCCCTTCGAAATGGTTGAGCTGAAGGGTGCCGATACACGCGTCATGTTCGTGAACAGGCGCCGTCGGTTGAGACTGGTCATCTCTTAACTGCCATTGGCTTATTTTAATCTTTATATTTAAAATTCTTATAATAAGCCCTTTTTTTTTTTCCTTTGCATTGTCCTCACATGCAGAAGCAACAAGTATATGTAACTTGAAATTTTGTAAAACCAGAACATGATTTAAAAGAGTGTCCGTGGAGTTTCTTGCACGTTCTTCTCCATAGAGATCTACGCTTTGGAACGTGCAAATAGCTTCCATGTTTTTGACTGACCGACCTTGACATATCAAAAGTGCCTGTGAATGGTTTATTTGAAATAAAATGCTTTGAATTTGAATTTGAATTTGAAACTTTTATACGTAGCAAAATAAAAGTGAACATTTTAGTACCGTATTGTTATCTTACGGGCTTCTTATTTAACGTCTTCCGATGCTAAACATTTTGTCAGTTTGCTTGGTCGATAGTAGGCGCACTGATGACGCGTTTTTCTGAATTGCGTTGTTAAGATTTTCTGCTGGAGAATGACCCTCATACGATTTTCAAACACTGTTGTGTTCGTTAGATGATTAAGTTCGATCTCTAAAAGGTCTTGAAAGTCTTTTTAGGGCCTAAATGACCAAAATCGCTAAAATCTCTGAGTTGTCTCTAATTGGATTCGGTAATTGTCCGTTTATCGTAGTCTTGAATTGGTTTGGTTCTTGCGAAGTTCTAGACGGTTCGAATAGCGGATCAGGCTTGTAGGGTTCCGTACCAAAAGTGTTGACGGGACCCTACTGCTAAGCCTATGTACGCGATTGATTCCGTTAAGAGCGCAGCACCGAACGGTTCGATTTGCGAAACAAGGCTAATAATAATAGAGTACCGTACCAAAGGTGGTCCCGGTGACGGGGGGACCCCATTACTAAGCCTCCGCGATCGATTCTGAATTCTGATTCGTGCGAAGTATCAGACAGTTCGACTTGCGGTACAAGGCGAATTATAGGGTTCCGTATCAAAGGTGCTAACGGGACCCTATTTATTAATAAGCCACCGCTGGCCGTCTTCCTTCAGTATATACGTTTTGTTTGTTTTGCTAATTTAAAAATGCCTTCTAGAAAAATGTCGAATCTTTCACAATATAGCAAAAAGGCTAAATATATGAGACTAAGTAAGTTTCAAGGAACAGCAGAAGATCGAGAAGCCGGACTTGCTGCAGCTAGAGAAGGGCAGGCCAGAACTCGCACTTTAGATAATTGTACTCAGCGCGAGGCTCGGCTGAGTACACAACGTTCTCGCAAGGCAATTTTTCGATCTTTTGAGAGTAGCCAGGAACGCACAGAGCGTCTGTCGGTAGATAGAATGCGCCATGCATTGTCGCAAGAGTCGGAGACTTTCACAGACCGAGACGCTCGCTTGATGTCCCAAAGATTTCGAACAGCGGCTTCTCGATCTTTGAAAACTGAGGAAGAACGCGAAGCGCGTTTTCCCGCAATATCAATTCACATAATTAATATGTATACATTCCTGGAAATCTAAATTCAAATATAGTTTACAGAGAAGCATTCATGTGAATTGTTTAATTATGTTTTACCAGCAAGCGGCTTCGCCCACGTTTCACAAATTATCAGGCTTATCTTTATAGATATTTTAAATTGTTTTACATGGTTCCTTTTTTCTTTAAATTGTCTTCACATATCGAAGCAACAAGGACAACGTAACCAGTATTTTTGTAATAGGTACATAGCATGATATAAAAGACTGGCCGTGGAGTTTCTTGCACGTTCTTTTTCATTTACGCTTTAAAACTTGCAAATAGCTTCATGTTTTTGACAGACTGATCTTAACAATTCAAAACTACCTGAAAATAAATGGTTTGAATCTTGAATATCTCCCAAAGTAGGATTCCGGACTATAATCTGCCTGTCTGCGAAATTTCACCCAGATCCGTTCAGCCGTATTGCCGTAATTGAGTAAGAGACATCCAGCCAGCAAAACTTTCGCATTTATTAGTAAACAAAAATTAGAAGTAAGATAATAGGTTAGCATCGATCTCAGCGCACGCGAACGACGTCGCGGGTACAGCTAGTTTACTATAAATTTCTTAGTCCTAAGCCTCTGCTAGAAATTAGATTTTAGTGACAGAAACGAATCGCTATTAATCCGACTCCGCGCAGTCTAGTCTGCCCTACCCCTAGAGTGTAATTTAAAATCGCGTAGGCGCGGAGGGCCAGCAAGCCGAAGCTGCGGTGGTGAGCGTTAAACCCATCTGCGACGATAAACTCGCGAAAGACCGCCGGAGCCGTGCTTGCTTGCATGCTGCGTGCTTGCTTGCATGCTCGCTTGCATGCTGCGTGCTTGCTTGCATGCTCGCTTGCATGCTGCATGATTGCTTGCATGCTGCATGCTTGCTTTCACGCAGCATGCTGCGTGCTTACTTGTATGCTGCATGCTGCGTGCTTACTTGTATGCTGCTTGCTTGCTTGCATGCTTGCCTAAAGGCTGCATGCTTGCTTGCATGCTGCATGCTTGTTTGAATACTCATGCTTGCTTGCACGCTGTATGATTGCTTGCATGCTGCATTCTGCTTGCTTCCTTGCTTGCATGCTGCGTGCTTGCTTGCTTGCTTACAAAAACCACATGTTCACAATTAACTGCTTTATTATAAACTAGCGGACGTCACGCGGTTTCACCCGCGTAGTTCCCTTTCCCGTGGGAGTTCGGGAATATAGCCTATGTTACTCCCTGATAATGTAGCTATCCATTGCTGAAAGAATTTTTCAAATCGGTCTAGTAGTTTTTGAGTTTATTCATTATAAACATACACAAACACACTAAAATATATTTTTTCCCTCTTTATAATATTAGTGTACATGTAGATGTAGATAGCGTACATATAAAGAATTAAAAAAATATGTTAAGAATATTATTAATACTCGTATAAATAAACACTAAGTATACACTTTGTCTACCCACTCACATGTGGGTAGACAAAAATCAAATAAAACTTTATTTCAGACTATACAGTCCATACATTATTAGTATTGGTGTTGGTAACACCAATACTAACTACAAAGTGTTTACATTTAGATTACAAAGCTCTAAGTTTAATTAAGTTTTAAAAATAGTTGAAAAGTTAAATTTATGAAATAAATCTGTTCATTTAATATTAAACCGATATCGGAATCTTTTCTGAAGCCTTCTCCACTCTCTACTCAATATTCACTCCCTGGTTTCGTCTTGATTCGCAACGATAGGACCGGCTAGGGTGGAGGAGGTGTAGCTATGTACCTACGCGCTGACCTTCCCTATAAGGTTGTCAGCTCATCTCCCTCTTTATATTCTGAGTCGGCTGAATATTTGTTTGTCGAAATATCTGTTCATCACACTAAAGTCTTGCTTGCAGTGCTTTACAGCCCCATGTATAAGCAATTTATTTTAATGGGCGATTTTAACACTTGTTTGATTCAAAATGACTCGCGCTCCCAAAAGCTTCTTTCGCTCCTGTCTTCTTTCAATTTTCAAGTCTTGCCTCTTTCTGCAACTCACTTTTCTCCTAATTGTACGCCCTCTTTATTAGATCTTATGATTGTTTCCTCTCCCACTAACGTATGTAACCATGGTCAACTTATTGCTACTTTTTCTTACTACGACCTCATTTATCTTTCGTATTGTATCCGTGTTCCCAAGCGTAAGCCCCAACTTTTAGACCTCTGTAATTAGGGGCATATACCTGGAGGCATTGCAGCGTGATGCTGGCGATCTTGACTGGACCCCTCTGATTGAGATCGGGGACATCGATGGAAAAGTGAAGTTCTTTAACACGACTGTTCTCGATTTGTTTGACCAACATCCGACGCATCAAAGTCAAACAAAACCCTGCACCATGGATTACGCTTCAAATAAAAGAGCTTATGGCTCGTAGGGATAAAGCTAAGAGTAGGTATAAGCGCAGACCTTCAGAGCTGAATCTCACGACGTAATCGCTGCAGGCATCTGTGTCAAGATGGTAAAAGGCGCTTTTTTCATGAACAACTCGACAACCGCAGTTCTTCCGATCTGGGCTTTATACTACTCTGTCAAGAAAGTATCGGGAAAAGATCAATAATACACAAAATGTCTGTTATTCATCCAAATATATTTTATCACCTTCAAAGTATGCTCCTTTAGAAACGATACACTTGCGCTAACGAATAATCCATTCATCAAAACATTTTTTAACGCTGCTTCCGGAATTGAGTTCAGTTCTCGCCACGAATTCTCCTTTATGTCTTCTATCAATTGAAAACGGGTGCCACAAAGTGGTAATTTGAAATTAGGAAAAAGAAAAAAGTCAGCAGGAGCCATATCTGGTGAATATGGTGGTTGCTGGATGGTATTTGTTGAGTGTTTGGTTAAAAATTCGTTCACAATGATAGCCTTGTGCGAAGGCGCATTGTCGTGGTGCAAAATCCAAGAATTTTCTTTCCACAAATCTGGCCTTTTTCGTCGAATTTGCTCTCTTAAACGCCGCATAACGCTCAAATAATATTCTTTATTTACCGTTAGACCTTCCGGTAAGAATTCAGAGTGCACAACACCGCGATAGTCAAAGAAAACAGTCAACATGACTGACTTTTGATCGACTTTGGCGTGGTTTTTTCGGTTTCGGTTCAGTTGGAAGGCGCCACTCCGAAGCTTGTTGACTAGTTTGCATGTCAAACTCGTAAACCCACGTCTCGTCACCAGTAACAATGCGTTTCATGAATGTTGGGTCCGAACTGACTCGTTCTAGCATGTCCTCAGCGACTTTCATGCGATTGAGTTTTTGGAGAAAATTCAGATCTTTTGGGACTAGCCGAGCAGCAACATGTTTCATACCCAAATGATTAGTTAAAA
This sequence comes from Lacanobia oleracea, assembly GCA_950371165.1. Lineage (NCBI taxonomy): Eukaryota > Metazoa > Arthropoda > Insecta > Lepidoptera > Noctuidae > Lacanobia > Lacanobia oleracea. The sequence goes on along the minus strand of OX493390.1, from coordinate 28,355,402 downwards.
TGGTACGGATCGACTCGTGAGATACAGAAAGTTCGGCGGCTATCTCTCTCAGAGTTGAATGGGGATTTTCAGTCACTATTTCCTTCACTTTTGCGATGTTAACTTCAGTTGCAGACGTTGACGGCCTACCAGAGCGAGGCAAATCTTCCATCACATCTCGACCGCTTTTGAACGCTTTGAACCACTCATAAGCACGAGTTTTTGATAAAGTCGATTCACCGTAAGCCTTCTGTAACATTTTCAGTGACTCCGAACACGAAATTCCATTGGCGATGCAAAATTTAAGACAAACTCTTTGTTCGATATTTTTGTCCATTATGAAATTCGCAATACACACTATATTATGATATTACTAAAACCAGCACTGTATTTAATATAAATAACAGATGCAACTCAAACTCCGCGCCAAAATGGAAAACAGTTGTGCCAATCTAACAACTACAAAAAAACAAAAATTTGAATTTGGAACCATAAACAAATCATCCATTCCCGATACTTTTTTGACTGAATGTATACCGGTAAAATGTTCGTAACGTTACCTTTATTTGACAGAGTTACCGTTAATATTAAAATAATGTTAGTTTATTTAACGTTACTTTCGCATCATTTTACTCCTTCTTCCTTCTTTCTTCTTCTCCTTCTTTATAACCGTTGATTGTTTAATAACGTTAATTTTATAGTTATTTTTAAACGGTTAAGTTTGTGGGGTGGAAGAAGCGGGGGGCAGAGAGGCAATAGGCGAGCCGCTTAAGCTAAGCTAAGCCACGTTACGCGCTGTCGCGTCGCGTCGTGCCGTCTCGCACGATCAAAACGTTTTTCATTTTTACCAGATTGTTACGTGCGACAAGTACAGTAATCTGATTTAGTCAATGATAACTGATAACGTAATACAAGTCATATTTTGTCCAATCATTTATTTTCTTTGTGTCAGTTTCTTGAGATCCATAACGGGTAGTTTTCATTCTATTCATAATTACATTTTTCGATCTGATCATAGTTCGGCGACATTAAATAATGTTTTCTCTTGAGGATATAGCCGGACCTTCCTCACCAAGTATATATTAAGTGACATAAGTCGTATTAGTTGTAAAAGGATGGCATCTTCAAACGAAGAAACCTGAAACAACTGATCCGGGCAGTCATTCAGTATCGTTCTCAGCACCGCTGGGAACGTCTGACCACTGCCTGGTGAAATCCATGTTGACCTGCTCTATCAGATAAGAGTCCTAGAGGCACGAGACGAGTATGGCGATACGAGTCAGCAGATTGGGATGAGATGCGGCACTTTTTTGCGTCTTATCCTTGGCGGCAAGTGTGCTACTCCTCGGGTGACCCCTCATATTGTGCTGATATGTGCTTGCGGACGTGATTCGGCAGGGGATGGAGTATTTTATTCCATTCTCCGACATCCCGGCCTTGGTATGCGCCCACGCTGAGGCTCGTAAAGAGTCTGCTTACGAAGCTTGGATCAAGGCCCGCGTCCGAAAGGCTAAAGCACGTTTGGTTCGCGCGAGGAAAAGAGCCTTTAATTCTGCCGCTAAGTTCTGCAAGTGGGTTTTACGTAGGGCAAGTTTTGACCATGTCGGACGTATCGGGACCAAACAAGCATCGCACCCCCTGGTTAGTAAGTGGTCCCTGTCGAAAGCGGTTGAAACAAATTTCTGTCGACCCAATTTACCTCCAATGCTAAAACCTGATGGTTCGCTGGCACACTCTGCTTAGTTATGACTAGATCCCAAATAAAATTTTGGTGTCAGTTACAGGCTTTTTTATGACTTTAAGTAATATAACAGGGTTATAATTATCTCAATTATTACTAAAGGCGATATAGAGGAGTTAACAAACAAGTGTTAGCCCCAATCGCAGCACTAAAGCTTTAATGGACGACGTAATAAAGCTTTGAGAGTTATAAAGGCGCTAGTAGCAGCAAGTATACTTAATACGTTATAGCTTTAACCTTTTTGTGAGACCACACTATTTACAAAAGTGTTTGCCGATACCTTTTAACTCTTATTGTTGTATAGTTATTGTAATGAACTCTTTTATACCACTTAAGGTGCTACATTGACTGTTATCGCAGACATAGGCTATAAAATAGAATTTATCGAGGGTTTAGTAACACGAGAAGCTAAAGGTGTCAAACAACTCCTCTATCTAGGTTTAGCCTGTAATAAAGGGTTTAACTAAAGCTTATTGTGTTAGGCAGTACTCTTTTACAGACGTTCTAAAGGTATTGGTGTCAAACAACGCAAGTATGGGTCGTTATTAACACTAACCTCACTTTTGTAAAGTTCGCCATTGTTTTGGTAACCTAACAATTAAAATTATTTCGAGTTATTCAACATTTGACAACAATAAACAAAATTTCTTACATTATTTGAAGCATTCCATGAATGCCACTTAATTTTACATACCACTGCTCAGGAAGCAGGCATGAATAATAATGTTTAGCTTGAGGTACCTATTTTATTATCATAATTTTTCTTTTGAATCTTTAATAAATCCTAGGCGCGTTAAAATTGAGATGAGAAATATGGTATACATTTACCGTGAAATCATAAGGGCAGTCATTTTTTACTTCACATACTTAAATAACATAATATTATTCTGCTGTGTTGAATAATGGATGACATAACACTTCCATTACGAACAGATTTAATTTTAATAAGGTTACAGGCTTTTTCATCATGACGTGCGCTTTTTACCACCTGTAGTGCTCACTAACGCGGTAATACAGGTTAAAGTAGTAGCTGACGATGAATAAACGCTCTTGTGCAGCTTTAAGATCCTTTTGACACCTTACTATAGGATTTATACAACCTGTAGCGTTTACCAACTCTATTTTACAACGGTAATACAGATTAAAGTAGTAGCTGATGATGAATAAGCGCTCTTGTGCAGCTTTAATATCTTTGTGACATCGTACTATAGGCTATCTATAACTTTTACCTGTAAAACTGTGGGCCTCTTTCGTAGTTATAAGTGAGTTAGAGCATGCTCTAACTCAGTTGCACAGGTATGCGTTAACACTTTATACTCAAATGGATATACGTGTTTTATATAGGTTTTTTAACGCTTGTGTTTTTTTTTTTTTTTTTTTACTATATATAGGCACGCGTTTGACCACTATCTCACCTGATGGTAAGTGATGATGTGGTCGAAGATGGAGCACGCTTGCCTAGAAATAACCTATTCACTCTTGACTTAAAGACTCCCAGTTTGTAGCTATCGGGAAACACAGACTCCGGCAGGGAATTCCACTCCTTAGCTGTACGCATTATGAATGTGTTACCAAAACGTTTTGTGCGTATGGGTGGGATATCCACCGTGTACCGGTGGCGCATCGCCGTTCGTCTTGTGGTCCGATGATGGAACGGGCTTGGCGGAATTAAATTATGCAATTCCGTCGCACATTCCCCAAAATGCAACCGGTAAAAAACCGACAGGCTAGCAACTCGTCGTCGATGTTCAAGACTTTGAAGCTTCGTCGCGACAAGCCTCTCATTGCCGATGATCCTCTTGGCTCGTTTCTCAATTGTCTCAAGGGCATCAAGTTGGTATCTGGCAGATCCATCCCAAAGATGAGAGCAGTACTCCATACACGATCGAACTTGCGCTTGATAGAGTTTGAGCAGCTGTTCCGGCGTGAAGTATCGTCTCACCTTTGCCAGAATCCCCAACTTCTTTGCAGCCACTTGAGCCTTAGCCTCTATGTAAGGGCCAAAATTGAGAGTAGATGTTAATGTAATCCCAAGAAGCTCAAGTTGGTCGATTATCGGCACGGTTAAACCTCGGAAAGATGGAGCTGGGTGGAATTGGCTCCTTTTGGCGGAAAATAGACACGCCTGGGTCTTAGCAGCATTGAACTTGACCAGACTGGCATCGCCCCATTCAGAGACTGCCTGTAAGGACACGTTCAAGCGCTCAACCATTGCCTCCCGGAGAGACCGGATCTGCGACCCACCAGCTCGTGCGTCGGATACGTATCTCTCAGCAACAGTGCTGTCGTCTGCATACCCAAAGGTACCGGGTTTAAGCAGATCATTAATATGCAGCAGAACAGTGTTGCCGAAAGCACCGAACCCTGAGGAACCCCGGCATTAATATCCAGCAGTCCAGACGAGCAGCCATCTATGACCACTCGGATAGACCGATCCCTCAGGAAGTCTGCGATCCAATCACACAAACCGGCGGGCAGACCGAAGGAAGGAAGCTTACTAATAAGGCTATCGTGCCAGACCCTGTCGAAGGCCTTCGAGATGTCAAGGGAGACCGCTAGTGCCTCCCCGTGCTTCTCTATGGCTTCACTCCAGATGTGAATGGCATACGCTAGAAGATCCCCAGTTGACCGATTTCGGCAGAACCCATATTGACGGTTACTAAGAATATCATTCGCTTCTAGGTACGCCAGGAGCTTATGATTCAGCACGCGTTCCATAGTCTTACAAAGTATGGACGTTACCGAGATGGGTCTGTAATTCGACGGGTCAGCTCGACTACCCTTCTTGGGCACGGGCTGCACGTTAGCTTGCTTCCAAGCCTTCGGCACTTTTCCAGTCTCAAACGAAAGGCGAAATAGGCGTGTCAAGATCGGAGACAACTCAGGCGCACAAGTCTTCAAAACAATTGCCGGTATCCCGTCGGGACCGCTAGCCTTGTTCACATCTAGGTTACGCAGTACCCTACGGACGTCCTTCTGATGAATGCGAATGCTAGACATACTCGACTCGCATCCACCAGGAGAAGCAGGGGGTGTCGCGCCACCAGGATCCAGACGTGAAGATTCCGCAAACAAAGAAGCAAACAAGTTCGCTTTCTCCTCAGCGGAGTGGGCCAGCGTCCCGTCGGGTCTCAGCAGTGGTGGTAGTGAGGGGCGGCAGAAGTTCGATTCGACCGACTTAGCCAGGGACCAAAAAGCCTTACTACCTGCTGGGTATGAAGCAAGTTTGTTCCCTATTCGGCTAATGTGGTCAAACCGAGCCCTCCGCAACACTTTCTTGCAGGACTTGGCAGCCCTGATGAAGGCTCTCTTCATCCGACTCACGTCATTCGCTTTGCGCTTACGAGCGTCGACCCATGCCAGGTACGCCGCGTGCTTAAGCGCATCAGCGCGATTGCACTCGGCACCAAACCAAGGCCGAGCTTCGCCAGATTTCGCTATGTCAGAGAACGGAATGTAGTACTCCATTCCCCTCCGCAACACATCCGACACGGCGTCCGCGCACGACGAAGCATCAGTGGAAGAAAAGCAAGTAGGCTGCCAAGGGTAACATGCGAAAAAAGATCGCATGCCATCCCAATCTGCTGACCTGTATCGCCATACCCGCCGGGTGCCTCTTGGGCTAGGATCGGGCGGGGAGTAGACGGATACAGACTTCACCAGACAGTGGTCGGAACTACCCAGTGGTGAAGAAATTGTCACCGAATAGCGGTCTGGATCTGTTGTCAGCAAAAGGTCCAAGCAATTGGCAGTGTGCGAATCAACATCGGGCACCCTCGTTGCTCCCTGGACCAGCTGGGTAAGATTTAACGCAAGCGCTAGCTTTCGCGTCTCTCGTCCAGCATGGTCAGTGCACTGGTATGGGAAGAGCCACTCCTGATGGTGGGCATTGAAGTCCCCCAGTAACACCAATTGGGCAGAAGGGTACCGCTGCTGAGCCGCATCCGCCGCCTCACTCAGGTGCTGTGTAAGCCCAGTTGTCTCCAAATCACCGCTGTGCGAACGGTAGACGCAGGCGTAGACAATTTTGTCTAAGCCTGTGTCCACTATAGCCCACAGCGTCGAGAACCTGGAGTCTTCAAGGTAACGGAGACGCCGATAGCAGATGTCGTCCCGGGCGTACATGCATACGCCCGCGCGTGGTCTGAAGTGGTGCTCCAGGGTAAACCCTGGGTAAGACAGGTATGACACGTCCGACGGACATCTGATCTGCGTCTCCGACAGGAACAAGAGCGCTGGTTTCTCGGTCTCAAGGTGGTGATGGACTGCAGCGAGATTTGAGTGCAGACCTCGTATGTTAGAGAGGTGCACTTTATGCGAAAGGGCGTGCTGCCGCTGTACAGCTTTTCTCTTTTTGCCCCTGTTCATAATAAAAGTGAGTGAGGTTGAGGAGAAGGAAGTGAAATGAGGTTCCATGCTGCTAACCCTCAGGCACGCCCTGACAGGACGACATCTTTGGGGGACTAGTCTGGAGACTGCGGGGACGCCCGAGCCCCCCCGGGAATGACCATCGGGCCCTTTCATCTGGTCGCCAACCAGCACTATGATGCATTCCGGGATTTTTCGCCAGTTGGCGGGGCAGCCTTTCATGTGTGGCTAGCACACTACTTGGGCCCCCAACTACCTGGCGGTCGGCCAGCGGCGCACCGTGCCTCGGATCCCGCTACCCTCCGCGACTAGTCTCCCGATACGCCCACGCCAGGGCAAGCCTGGTTGGTCTGCCTGCATTGGAACAACTATTTCGACCCAACTCCTCTGAATTGGCTACACTGAGCATCGTACCGGAACGCAGCTAAGCCGCTTGGCGGTACGTCTTTGCCCAGTGGGTGGTCACAAGCCATCGGCCGAAGCCTACCACCAGTTAGTGTCACCTGATTAGCACCACCCGGGGACCACGTGTAGGGTCTAAAATTTGGGTATTCTCCTACGGACGCGGGTGACTCGGCCCCACTTAAAACCACCTAGTGTTAGTTGGGATAGATCATAATAAAGGGACATGTAACTTACTTTTAGTGTTTTTCTACAGTCTTGAAATAAAGAATTAGATGTTTTATTTTCGTTCAGTTCAAAATATCTATAGACATTATTTTGTTTTTTACGTCCCATCTTGTAAACGTCTCGCACAAATCGACTCACTGTAGGTATTACACACGATTAAGGCGCGACGGCGCGGCGGCGCTGGCGGCGGTGGAGCGGCAAAGGTGCACGTGCACCTAAAGTACTAAATATTACATTCTAAATCTAAACTGATCCAATGCTAAGCGAGTGGCGCGAGCGCACAAAAATGTTTACCTACGAGGGACGGCAACACGCGGCCACAATATATTTGATGCAATGCCAAGCAAGCGCACAAAAATGTATACCTACAGCACGGCAACGTAGCTAAATAAAACGGTAAAAGTAACGTTAGTTGTGTATTTTACGTTAATGTTAATTAACGTTAAATTACTGGTAATATTCCCTATTAACATTATATTTTTGTAACGTTAGTAAGGTATCGCATTGGAATTAACGTTACTTAACGGTTATTATTTTGTTATTTGGTAACGTTAACAAGCCCTGCTTCCGATGTATGGAAATTTCTGAAGTCTTTTGGCATAGGCAAATCTTCTACCAGCCAGTGTAAGGATGTGTACCTCAATGACCTGAATAAGCATTTCTCTCACCTTCCTTTTCTGGTTTGCCTGGTTTGCCATTGCCACAATGTTCACTCTTTGAATTTTGCGACGTTACCGAGGATGACGTTAAGAAATCTATTCTTGCTTTTACTTCTTCTGTAGTTGGTACTGATAAAGTATGCTCCAGAATGATTTTTTTTATCCTTCCTTCATTACTTTCTGTTCTCACTCACATTTTCAAACACTCGTTTACCGCTTGCTCCTTTCCGTCGGTCTGGAAACAGGCTCACATTATACTTTTACCCAAAACTAATAATCCATCTTTATTAACTCATTTTAGACCTATTTCTATTCTTCCATTTCTTTCCTATCATTTTTCTTAACGTCAAACCCGATAATATCCCCTTTTCAATCCGGTATTAGAGCGGGTCACATGACTGTTTCTGCACTTATTAAAGTAACTGATGATATCCGCTGGGCTATGGAGAATAAATAGCTCACTGTTCTTGTATTGCTTGTCTTTAGTAGCGCCTTCAACTCAGTGGATTTCGACATCTTGCTGGGTTTACTCAAATTTATTAATCTCTCTTCTTCCGCTATAGTCTGGTTCAATTCATATCTTCGGGGTCGCTCTCAGTGTGTCCGCCTTGATGAGTCCTTCTCTGATTGGTGTAGCCTCACTGAGGGTGTTCCTCAGGGTAGCGTTCTCTCTCTTCTTTTTTCGATTTTCATTAACTTCGTTACCAGAGTTATCTCTTCCAGTTCCATCTTTATCCAGATGACCTGCAGCTTTACCGACACTTTACTGTAGCTGACATGGATTCGGCCATTGCTGCTATGAATCATGATTTGTCTTCTATCAGCAGTTGGGCCAAGTCATTTATTTGGCTTGCAGATCAACCCAACGAAATCTCAGGCCATGATCATAGGCAGCAGATACGTTCGAACTGCTGCTGTTATTTCATCGATTCCGCCTTTATATTTCGATGGCGTCCGTATTGATTACACTGATACTGCTAAAGATCTGGGTGTTATTATTGACTCCAACCTTTCCTGGCGTGCGCAGGTCAATGAGGTTAGTCGAAAGGTGTATTTTCTTTTCATTCGCTGAAATGCTTTCAGGGTGTCTTACCTTTAAAGTCGAAAATCTCTTTGGGCCAAACTCTTATTCAGCCGATTATAGGTTATGCCGACGCCTGCTACCTGGATGCTACTGAGGAGCTATTAAACAAGCTTGAGCGACTGCAAAATTTATACATTCGATTTGTGTTTGGTCTACGCAAGTATGACCATGTTTCTCACCTTCGCAAGGAACTCAAGTGGCTCCCTATCCGTCTTCGCAGGAACACTCGGATTATTTGTCTCCTTTTCAACATCCTTCATAATCCTTCTTCTCCCTCTTACCTGCGTGAGCGTATTTCTTACGCTCGGCCTAGCGCCGCTCCGTGCAGGTCGCACCTCAGATCTATCCTTAACACCCATCCTCATAAATCCTGCTACTATTCTTACTCTTTCTCTGTCCATGCAGTTAGATTGTGGAATTGCTTCCACCTTGCATTCGAGACTTAAAATCTATTTCTCTTTTTAAGAATCGTCTTAAAGAGACCTTTCCTCTCAACTATGACATTGTCGGGGTACGTAGCAAGGTGTCGGTGTTTTTGAGGGGAAACAAATGTTTATGTTGAACACTATTTATTGAATCACTCTCAAAATGTTCTTAATGTTAAAATGTTAAATGAAATGTTGATGAATGTTAGAATACACCCGGCTAACGCGGTAGACCAAAGTGCACTGACTCTAAGTCAACTTAAAAGTAATAATTGTGTTTAATAAAGAAATAAAATTAGGTCAACGCGTCACGACGGTATTGCTAACTAAGGTGTTCGGTGAAAACACCGAACATACTCCGGGCCCCGAAAGATAGGGATGCTGTGATAAAACAATTTTATGTTAGTAAAATAATGGAATGATCATGATAATGATGTTTACAAGGTGATAATAAGACAACTTAAGATTAAAATGTTAATAGAACAAAAATTATATTTGAACTAAAAGTAAGAGCTTATTGTTCCTAAGGGTCGCGAGGACACGCTCTATCCATCATTGTAATGTTTACTTAACTATGTGTCGCACTAAAATTACGTTCACTTATGTTTGCCGCGCACTAGCACTAACACTGTTGACGTTCACATCACTACCACTTCTGGTGGGTTGAATCTCCATGTCCGATGTGATGTGGACGCGGCGCGCTCGCCTCCGCAGCCACCTGTACAGCAGCGCTCCCGCCGCCAGCGCCAGCGCGCCGACCAGGATGTAGCTCACGGCATACTGATGGATGTCATGAGGGGATAATGTTTGGTCGATCTCCACTTGGCTGTTTTTCATGTCATCGATCCGTTGGTGTAATTTTTTGAAGGCGTACTCCATTTCGCCAAAGTCCGTAACGTCTGGTTCTTGCGTATTAAGGAGAGGCATAGTACTGTTGATAATCAAGTTTAATTGATCCATCTCAGGTATAAATAGGTCCGGGCTCATATCTAATCTATTTTTGTTTAGATTATGACTGTTCAGAGTGAAGTCCTGACCCTTCAACCGGCAACCTGGTTCCATATAAATGACCCCAGCTTTGCTCAATTGTATCTTATCTATCTGTTCACCGCAGATTACTTTGACGGTCTGTTTGTTGCAGCAATGGTACAGGAATAGTGACGGATTTGCAAGCGATGTCCATTGGTTTTCACACTTGGTCCTCCGTACCTTGCAAGTATCTGTGTCTCGGTCGAGATCACAAAAGTTGTTTTCATTCCCGAGATGGTATATCGGCTTTTTCCAATCGCACATATACATATCATCTTCCTGTTTGCATGATGCGAGTTCTTCCGGCGTAATGGTTAGGTATAAGTCTCTTTTGAGATCTGTAGCGACGTATTCTGAAGACGGGATGAGCTCTAACATAGTGTTGTTCGTCTGATGTAGTATAGGATAGATCCTGTACAACTTGAATCGGTCTCTACTGATAAGAGGGAATGTTATTTGGAAGAGAAAGTATTGGTCAGTTATTCGTGCTTTAATGCTTATCAGAGAATACAGTTTTCGTATCTCGTGCGGTTCAATGGGCAATGTTAGATCCTCGGATAAATGTCCAGAGATAATGTTTAGCTCTTTTTGGAGCTGTTCAGGGGTAAGCAGATGAATGTTAAACTGTCCATGGTGGACATTGGTTAAAATGTCAAGTAAAATATCTTGAGTTCTTTTAAGGTTATGGAGTAAGTTGCTAGCTGTTAAGGCTGTCATGGTAAATTCTTGAAGTAGGGATATGTTGTTTATCTCTTGTTGTAATTGGTTTGAGATCTTATCTAGCGTAATCAGGTGTTGGTTGATTATTTTATGTTGTTTTGCCATGATTTCTTCTGTTCTTTTCAACAAATTGTACTCGGATTCGACAATTGACGTCTGATTCTTCCATAAACTAGCTAAATGTTTTTCGTTTTGTTGTATCATGTTGATGTCTCGGCTGTATTTTTCCGCGAATTGTTCGTCTAATACGCCGAATAGGGAATTTGCAATGTTTCCAACTGCATTAATAAGTCCCCGCCGCCGTCTGGAGTGTCCGCTTACGTGTTGCGTCATCAGGAGTTCATTGTAGTATTTTAGTTCATTACGCTCATGGATCAGTTGAGGGACGATCATGTTACAATGTTCGCTACCTGTTGTTTTGCATGTTTTATCCAGATATGATGTAACTTTTTCAAACGCCTTCATACCTTCCCAATACGGAGACATGTTATAGAATACAACTAGGACCCAACTGTCTTTTACGAGACTAATTCTGGATATTGGGTCAAAGTAGAAAGATTGGCTTACGTTTAATGTTGTTACGTTATAGCTGCAATTTGCCATACTGCAGATTGACATAAAAACGGTTAATGCCATGGCGACACACGATAACGTTCCAGGTGTCGCCTTTCTTGTTCCTTTTCTGTTCTTCTGGGTCTCAGAGCCCTGTTCAGATGGTCTGTCTGTTTCATTTGAACTGTTTTGTTTGCCATCTGTTTTGACTTCTACAGGCAATAAAGAAAGTTTAACTACTGGTCGTTTTATGATGCCATTTTTCGTCTTCAACGACACCACCCTGACGTAACCATCGTTACCGGGATGTAGTTCTATCACTCGGCCCATAATCCACCGACCAGCTGGAATGTTATCCTCATGCACTACCACCATGTTGCCTATTTTTAAGTTTTCCTGAGGTTTACACCACTTTTCTCTCGCTGTTAACTGGCTCAAATATTCATTCCTCCATTTTTGCCAAATCTGTTTAAAAATGTTCGTTGTTAAATGCCATCTGGTTCTAGCATCCTCTTTCGTCTCAATCACTGTTAAGTCGGATCTTCCCGTTAAAAAATGTGCCGGTGATAAATAATCCAGATCATCAATGTTTTCCGTGAGCGAACATAACGGTCTCGAGTTCAAACACGCTTCTAGTTGTGTTAGTACAGTTGTGAACTCTTCGAACGTTAGTCTTTGTTCACCAACCACTCTTTTCAGGTGGAACTTCAGACTGCGGACGGCTCTTTCCCACAGACCGCCTGCGCTCGGCCAAGATGGCGCGTTGAAATGCCATTGTATGTTCATTTCAGCGATTTCTGCCTGACAACTATCTCCAAAAACTTGTTCTAATTGAGTGTACTCCTCTTGCAGCAACCTATTAGCTCCGAGAAAATTAGTTCCTTGGTCACTATACAAGTGATGTGGTGTTCCTCTCCTGGCCGCCATTCTCTTAAGTGCAGCTAAAAATGCTGAACTGGTAAGTTCAGACACCAATTCCAAATGAACGGCTTTCGTGACCATGCATATGAATACCGCCACGTAGCCTTTCAGTGTTCTAACCCCTCTCCCCTTGTTTGCCTTAATGTTCACAAAACCGGTGTAGTCCACCCCAGTATGGTAGAATGGTGGAGCAGGGTTGGTTCTAGCTGCGGGAAGGTCACCCATCAATTGATATTGCTTCCTTGCTTCATACTTCCGGCAAGTTACACAATTTCTTAACTGTTTTTTGGTCGTACTGTATCCGCTTGTTATCCAGTATTGTTGTCTGAGAACCGTTAAAGTCAGTCGAGGACCCCCATGGAATGTTAACTGATGAGCTTCTTCTATGAGTAGTTCCGCTAATCGACTTTTGTTAGGGATTATTTTCGGATGTTTCATCTCGTCGCTCATGGTCGCGTTCCTTAAACGTCCTCCCACTCGGAGAAAGCCGCTTTTATCGAGGAAAGGGTTTAAATTTAATAGTTTGCTGTTTGATGAAACATTTCCATTTTTGTTTAGCATTTCTATATCTGACGTAAATGCTGTACTTTGCACTCGTTTTATAATAGTTGATTTTGCTTTTCGCAGTTCTAGTAATGTTAGGTACTTCGGTAAATGTTTACGTTCCGACTTTGGCGTCAATGCCCTCAGTACCCATGCCAAGACACGAGTTATTTTTACAAACGAATTATGCTGTAATAATAAATTATCTATTATGCTATTATTGTTAGTGTCTTGAACAATGTTTACCAGCTTCATCATTTTCATCTCTTCGTCTGTTTGGTAAATAGGCTGTTTTTGTTCTTTTTCTACGTCATAGGAGGCTAGCCATGCTGGTCCCTTCCACCATAAAGGATGTTGTAGTAGTTGGGGCGCTGTTAAACCTCGGCTGGCACAGTCAGCCGGGTTGTCTCCCGATTTCACATATCGCCAGCAGTTTTCCGGCATTATTTGTTTTATAGCGTTGACTCTATTAGCAACGAATGGTTTCCAACGAGCTGAATCACCTTGTAGCCACCCTATGACCACCATAGAGTCACACCATCCATAAATTTCTGACGGACAACTTATACTCTGTTTGATTTTGTTGATGAGCTTAGATAGTAGATGAGCACCGCAGAGCTCCATTCGTGGCAATGTGACGCTCTTTTTACTTGGTACAAGTTTTGATTTTGCTGCAACTATTACTGTTTCTCGTTGGTGTTTGGTTCGCGCGTAGACCACACACGCATAGGCGTCAATGGACGAGTCGCAATAGCCGTGCAATTCGATGACGTCATTCTCGTTGCATAATATCCATCGAGGAATCTTACAATGTTTAATGTTATCAATTTCCGTAGTTAATTTGATCCATGCATTATGTATTTCCTCTGACACTTTATCATCCCACTGTAGGTCTTGTTTCCATACCTTTTGAAATAATAATTTTAGTTTCGTGGATAGGGGTGTCAACCAACCAAGTGGATCATATAACTTTGATATGTCGGATAGTAAGCTCCTTTTAGTTGGTTTCGATGTTGTTTGGGAAAACTCGCAGCGGAATGTAAATTGATCTCCTATTGGGTTCCAGCACAAACCTAAGGTTTTCAACATGTCATCATTTTTGAAGCTATAAACGAATCCTTCTTGACTTGTTGGTATGTTCCCCAATAATTCCTGGCTGTTGGATGACCACTTTCGAAGATTAAATCCTCCTGATTTCAAGAGCTGAATAAGATCATCTATCGATTTTTTACCCTGTTCTATGTTGTAGCAGCCGTGTAACAGATCATCCATATAAAAACTGTTTTCCAGGACAGCAGCCGCTTTTGGAAACTTGCATCGCTCATCCGCCGCCAACTGTTTTAACGTCATGATTGCTAAAAACGGTGCGGCTTTTGTCCCGTATGTTACCGTATTCAGTTGATAGACTTGAATAGATTGTGTTGATGACTCACGCCAAACTATTTTTTGTAGATGTTGATCAATGGGGTTAACTAAGATTTGGCGGTACATCTTCTCGATATCAGCTGTGAAGGCAATGGGATATTGTCTCCATTGAAGTAGTAACGCTTGTAGATCTTTTTGTAAATTGGGCCCTTTGAGCATGACGTCATTCAAGCTGTATTTGGTGGATGTTTTGGCGGATGCGTTGAAGACCACACGAAGCATTGTTGTTGAAGATTCTTCTCTCTGCACGCCGTGATGAGGCAAGTAGCATTCGAGTGTTGTGTTGTTGTTTTTCTGTTCCGGTTTCATGTGGTTCAACGCAGCATATTCTTTCATGAAGTCCTTGTATTTTTCGGCTAATGTTGGTTGTTTCTCTAAGCGGCGTTCCAAATTCTTTAGCTGAGCAATAGCTATAGGTTTGGAAGACCCCAAATGCTGTTTTAATTCTTCTTTCAGTGGTATCCTGACTTCATAGCGACCCTCACTGTTTCTTTTTGTAGTTTTTGTGTAGAAGTCCATGCATTCCTGATCTTCTACGGATAGGTTTGAAGGTTCTGAAATCTCCTCAACTTCCCAAAATTTCTGAATCTCTTCAATGTTGTTTAAAACCACGTTACAGTGGTACGTCTTTACGTTACCACACAGTAACCATCCCAGCTGTGTCTGTTGAGCCATCGGCTGTTGTGCATGTTCTCCTTTAATAATTCCGCCTAGCATAATGCTAGCATAAATGTCCGCCCCGAAAAGCAAATCAACTGGTCGACTTTTGTAGAATTCCGGGTCAGCTAAATTAATGTTTTTTATGTAAGTCCAATTTGGTTTAGGGAATGTTTGGTTTGGCAGACTTTTGATGAGTTCGTTCATGATAAGCACATCAGATACGAATTCAAAGTTGTTGTACATTGAAGTACATTCAATGCTTATCATCCCTTTGGAATTGCTTTCTTTTTGCCCTACTCCAAAGATGACTCCTTTGCATCGTCGTCTCTTGATGCCTAACATTTGAGCGGCTCTCTCAGTTATTAAGGATATCTGGGACCCTTGATCGATCAAAGCGCGCATGGTTTGGTAGGTTCCATTCACACTTTTGACCTTTATCAGAGCAGTCGCTAGCAATATCTCCGCCTTTTCTTCTAGAGAAGCATTCGCGGTGCCCGTCACGGGTTCATTGCGCTTTGCGTTTTGTTTCTCAATGTTGTTGCCGCTTGACGACAGCGCTGATGCATTTGCTAATTTCGCAAAAGCGTCATGTAAAATGGTGTTATGTTGATCTTTGCATTTTCGGCATGTTAAGTTGGATGTGCATTGATTTCCGAAATGGCTAAATAAACAGTTTGTACAAAGTTTTAATTTGGTTGCAGTTTTTAGCCTTTGGTCGTCACTCATTTTTAAATATATTTTGCAATTATAAATGCCATGTTGGTTTTCGCAAAGAGGGCATTTTATGTTTGACGCGTGCATCGATTTCGCAACTGTTCTATTTCCGTTGCTTTTGTTGTTCGAATTATTGTAATTATTTTTCTTAGTGTTCGATGTTGAAATTGAATGATTGTTTTGATGAGATGAAGCCTTTGAGGGCACACTATCTTTACGGCGAACTGTTTCCAGGGATGTAAATTTTGTTTCCAAAAAGTCTAAGAACTCTGCGAGAACCGGTAGCTCTTTCGAGTTCTTCAGGGACTCTATGTAGTCCGTGTATGTTTCTGTATCTAGTTTTTGACCAAGAACATGTACGATCATTGGATCCCACGATGTGGTGTCAACTCCCAAGTTTTTAATGGCGTTAAGACATTCCAGCGTGGTATCATGCATTCGCTTAATTTGCTGTAGGGACTGCTGTTGTATGTTTGGCAGGCCTAGCAAAATATTCATATGAGACGAGAATATTAGTTTTTTGTTGTCATACCTGTTGGTGAGAATATTCCAGCAAACCAAATAGTTATCAGTACTTATCGGTAGATGTTGAATAAGTTTCTCAGCTTCTCCACGAACCTTACCCTTTAAATACTGCATCTTTTGGCCGCTTGATAATGAGGGGTTGTTATGTATAACCTCCGTAAATAGATCTCTAAACGATACCCATTGGTTGTAGTTTCCGTTGAAGTTCGGTATCTCCAGTTGGGGTGTTGATTTTTCCCTGTGTGCTACTGACCACATTTTTGTGTTAATAGCCCGTTTCAGGTTGTTGAATTTTTTCTCATACTTATCGTACATGTTGCTGTATTGTTCGTTCTCTCCCTCTAATTCGATCTCGATGTCCCAATGTAGTAGGTCGATAGCTGACCATCTAGCCTGTAGTGACCTCAATACGTCCTCGAATTCCCACTTATCTGAGATAGAGTCCACATCTATGTTTGCAGTTGTACGCACAAAGGCTTTAAAATTGCCATACTGTTTTTTCAACAAATGGTCTACCTTGCTGTTTGGCTCCCTGTTCGCCTTGTGAGCTGGTGGGTCACTCAGCTGCCTTGAGAAACTCGGTCCCTCCTCCTCTTCTATTTCCCCTTCGGCCCGCCTAGTCGACGCCGATGGTGTTCTGTCTCGAGCTGTTGTTTGCACACTTGTTTCAAGAATTCCAGTTTTGAAGATCCGCTGATACTGTTGGTTGATCAACGTCTTGGTTGACTCATACACCGTCCTGGTTTTCTCGTACTCTCGGCCGATAAAATAAGGATCAGTTTGACTTACCTCCCCCTCAATTCGTTCATGATTAATTTGGTAATCATTCCAATAACTCTCCAAAGTGTTAAGCTTCCGCTTAAAGTAATCTACTGTTTTCCTATCAGCACTATCCTTCTTTAAATTAATGCCAAGTTTTATGATGCTATCATAGATCATTGATTGAGTTTCGATGAGTTCTGCCATTGTTATAGGGTGTTAAAATGTAGCCCTTACAGACTATAAATAAGGAAATTTATTACTTGTATTCTCCGTTGTAAGTACTCAGCCTCTGCTGCTACTGCACAGCTCTGCTCCAATGTTTGCTCCGACAGCCGCACGACGTACACACACTGTTTGTTACGATAGTTCAGACCTCGCACACCGATATTTCCGAATTTACGAAATTATGCGACGCGTGATCCGGCTCGAAGGACCAAAATTATGTCGGGGTACGTAGCAAGGTGTCGGTGTTTTTGAGGGGAAACAAATGTTTATGTTGAACACTATTTATTGAATCACTCTCAAAATGTTCTTAATGTTAAAATGTTAAATGAAATGTTGATGAATGTTAGAATACACCCGGCTAACGCGGTAGACCAAAGTGCACTGACTCTAAGTCAACTTAAAAGTAATAATTGTGTTTAATAAAGAAATAAAATTAGGTCAACGCGTCACGACGGTATTGCTAACTAAGGTGTTCGGTGAAAACACCGAACAGACATATATATACATATGTATATATTTATTTTATAATATTGTATTCGGTGTAGGTTTATATTTTATTTTTATCTGTTCATTTATTTAAATATATATATATATATATATTTCTTGTCTTCTTCTTGCACACTTTTGTCTATATTTCTTTTTCATTTCTCCTGTCGCAGGTCTGCTGGAAGAAATTTCATTATAAAATATGAGTACCTTTGTACTCATATTTATAATAATAATAATAATAATTCTTCGCTTCTTTGGCCGCCTGAACAAAGTACTTAATAGTCTTTTATCAGGCGGAAACAAGGTGCCGCCTTCAACGGTTGGGTCATGCCGGTTTTGATGTATTCTTTCGGCATACTCAAATGGACTCAGACGGAACTTGACGCCCTGGATAGGAGGGTACGTTCACTGCTTACCGCAAATCGGATGCATCAACCACGGTCATCGGTGATGAGGCTGTATATCCTGCGGAAGTGCGGGGGTCGTGGCTTCTTAAATGCTAAGACCCTGCACAACCGCGAGGTATGCAGCCTTAGGGAGTACTTCCTAGAGGCCGACGTGGGTATGCATCGAGATGTGGTAGCGGTGGACAAAGGCCTCACCGCGCTCTCCTTGGCTAACGAGAACTGGCGCAAACCTGTGGTATTAGATACTAACGACCGCAGGGAGGTATGGCAGAGCAAGGAGCTTCACGGACGCTTTTATCGGGTCCTACATGGGCCCGATGTAGACTTCTTAGCGTCCGTAGCCTAGCTTCGTTTTGGTGACCTCTTCAGGGAAACCGAAGGTTTTGTCTGTGCAATTATGGACGAAGTTATGATGACTAATAACTACCGGAAATACATTGTGAAGGACGGTACGGTTGGCATGTCACCGGCCCGGGGAATCCATCCGCCACATTATTTCCGGTTGTTCTAGTCTGGCTAACGGAGACTATTTGCACAGGCACAACCTTGTAGCCAGGATTATCCACCAGCAACTTGCTCTTAAATACAATCTTGTGGAATCGGAAGTACCGTACTATAGGTATGTGCCCGACCCAGTTCTCGAAAGTGGTAGTTGCACATTGTATTGGGATCGGTCTATCATCACTGACAGGACTATTGTTGCCAATAAGCCTGATATAGTGGTGATAGACCGACTAGATCGTCGCGCAATAATTGTTGATATAGCAGTCCCTCATGACGAGAACCTCGTGAAGTCAGAGAAAGATAAACAAACGAAGTATCTTGACTTGGCTCGCGAGGTTGTCGACATGTGGGATGTGAACACAGCAGTTATTGTGCCGATAATCGTGACGGCCAATGGCATTATTGCCAAGAGGCAGCATTGCGGCAGCATTGCCGCGTTGAATGGCAATGCTGATTCTTTGGCCGAAATAATGCCCAGCCCTCTGGTCACGTGACCAGTCGACAAGTTGTTTGCTAATGTCCCGAAATGTGCGAGTGATGGACAGTCACAAAACTTATGAGTTGATCGTATCACTCCAGATCTCCGTCCCGCTCCGACACATAACGAAGCACGACATCCGCATGATCCCGAGCGAGCGGCGCGAGATGCCCGCCATCAACAGCGCCGCCAGCGAGCCGCCGGCGCCGGCGCCCGCGGGCGGCTCGCTGCGGCGCCGCTCGCCGCCCGCGCTGGGCAGCCCGGGCGCCGGCGACATCGTCATGGGCGCGCACGCGCACAGCGACGCCGCCTCCTCGCGCAGCCACGCGCTGTCGCCCACCAGCGCCGTGCGCGGCATCTTCCCCACTTCCAAGTCCCGGAGCTTGAAGAAGAAGAGTTCCATCTTAGCTAGTGAGTCCACTTCGCCTTGTAATGTTTTGCCATTTGTTGGGCTGCATCTAATTTGTACATGGTATGTTGTCAGAGCGACGCTCAGTGCCGGCGCGGGCGCTGGCGGCGCGTGGAGCTGCGGGCGGCGTGTGGCAGAGAGTGCGCGCTCGGGGGGCCTCGCAGCCGCGCTGGGCGCGCAGGCACCTGCTGCTCACGCACAACCTGCTATACGCGTACCGGACGCCTGAGGTCAGTATGTTGTCAGAGCGACGCTCGGTGCCGGCGCGTGGAGCTGCGGGCGGCGTGTGGCAGAGAGTGCGCGCTCGGGGGGCCTCGCAGCCGCGCTGGGCGCGCAGGCACCTGCTGCTCACGCACAACCTGCTATACGCGTACCGGACGCCTGAGGTCAGTATGTTGTCAGAGCGACGCTCGGTGCCGGCGCGTGGAGCTGCGGGCGGCGTGTGGCAGAGAGTGCGCGCTCGGGGGGCCTCGCAGCCGCGCTGGGCGCGCAGGCACCTGCTGCTCACGCACAACCTGCTATACGCGTACCGGACGCCTGAGGTCAGTATGTTGTCAGAGCGACGCTCGGTGCCGGCGCGTGGAGCTGCGGGCGGCGTGTGGCAGAGAGTGCGCGCTCGGGGGGCCTCGCAGCCGCGCTGGGCGCGCAGGCACCTGCTGCTCACGCACAACCTGCTATACGCGTACCGGACGCCTGAGGTCAGTATGTTGTCAGAGCGACGCTCGGTGCCGGCGCGTGGAGCTGCGGGCGGCGTGTGGCAGAGAGTGCGCGCTCGGGGGGCCTCGCAGCCGCGCTGGGCGCGCAGGCACCTGCTGCTCACGCACAACCTGCTATACGCGTACCGGACGCCTGAGGTCAGTATGTTGTCAGAGCGACGCTCGGTGCCGGCGCGTGGAGCTGCGGGCGGCGTGTGGCAGAGAGTGCGCGCTCGGGGGGCCTCGCAGCCGCGCTGGGCGCGCAGGCACCTGCTGCTCACGCACAACCTGCTATACGCGTACCGGACGCCTGAGGTCAGTA
The DNA here is from genome assembly GCA_950371165.1 of Lacanobia oleracea. Taxonomy (NCBI): domain Eukaryota; kingdom Metazoa; phylum Arthropoda; class Insecta; order Lepidoptera; family Noctuidae; genus Lacanobia; species Lacanobia oleracea. The sequence goes on along the minus strand of OX493390.1, from coordinate 28,335,136 downwards.
TGTTGTCAGAGCGACGCTCGGTGCCGGCGCGTGGAGCTGCGGGCGGCGTGTGGCAGAGAGTGCGCGCTCGGGGGGCCTCGCAGCCGCGCTGGGCGCGCAGGCACCTGCTGCTCACGCACAACCTGCTATACGCGTACCGGACGCCTGAGGTCAGTATGTTGTCAGAGCGACGCTCGGTGCCGGCGCGTGGAGCTGCGGGCGGCGTGTGGCAGAGAGTGCGCGCTCGGGGGGCCTCGCAGCCGCGCTGGGCGCGCAGGCACCTGCTGCTCACGCACAACCTGCTATACGCGTACCGGACGCCTGAGGTCAGTATGTTGTCAGAGCGACGCTCGGTGCCGGCGCGTGGAGCTGCGGGCGGCGTGTGGCAGAGAGTGCGCGCTCGGGGGGCCTCGCAGCCGCGCTGGGCGCGCAGGCACCTGCTGCTCACGCACAACCTGCTATACGCGTACCGGACGCCTGAGGTCAGTATGTTGTCAGAGCGACGCTCGGTGCCGGCGCGTGGAGCTGCGGGCGGCGTGTGGCAGAGAGTGCGCGCTCGGGGGGCCTCGCAGCCGCGCTGGGCGCGCAGGCACCTGCTGCTCACGCACAACCTGCTATACGCGTACCGGACGCCTGAGGTCAGTATGTTGTCAGAGCGACGCTCGGTGCCGGCGCGTGGAGCTGCGGGCGGCGTGTGGCAGAGAGTGCGCGCTCGGGGGGCCTCGCAGCCGCGCTGGGCGCGCAGGCACCTGCTGCTCACGCACAACCTGCTATACGCGTACCGGACGCCTGAGGTCAGTATGTTGTCAGAGCGACGCTCGGTGCCGGCGCGTGGAGCTGCGGGCGGCGTGTGGCAGAGAGTGCGCGCTCGGGGGGCCTCGCAGCCGCGCTGGGCGCGCAGGCACCTGCTGCTCACGCACAACCTGCTATACGCGTACCGGACGCCTGAGGTCAGTATGTTGTCAGAGCGACGCTCGGTGCCGGCGCGTGGAGCTGCGGGCGGCGTGTGGCAGAGAGTGCGCGCTCGGGGGGCCTCGCAGCCGCGCTGGGCGCGCAGGCACCTGCTGCTCACGCACAACCTGCTATACGCGTACCGGACGCCTGAGGTCAGTATGTTGTCAGAGCGACGCTCGGTGCCGGCGCGTGGAGCTGCGGGCGGCGTGTGGCAGAGAGTGCGCGCTCGGGGGGCCTCGCAGCCGCGCTGGGCGCGCAGGCACCTGCTGCTCACGCACAACCTGCTATACGCGTACCGGACGCCTGAGGTCAGTATGTTGTCAGAGCGACGCTCGGTGCCGGCGCGTGGAGCTGCGGGCGGCGTGTGGCAGAGAGTGCGCGCTCGGGGGGCCTCGCAGCCGCGCTGGGCGCGCAGGCACCTGCTGCTCACGCACAACCTGCTATACGCGTACCGGACGCCTGAGGTCAGTATGTTGTCAGAGCGACGCTCGGTGCCGGCGCGTGGAGCTGCGGGCGGCGTGTGGCAGAGAGTGCGCGCTCGGGGGGCCTCGCAGCCGCGCTGGGCGCGCAGGCACCTGCTGCTCACGCACAACCTGCTATACGCGTACCGGACGCCTGAGGTCAGTATGTTGTCAGAGCGACGCTCGGTGCCGGCGCGTGGAGCTGCGGGCGGCGTGTGGCAGAGAGTGCGCGCTCGGGGGGCCTCGCAGCCGCGCTGGGCGCGCAGGCACCTGCTGCTCACGCACAACCTGCTATACGCGTACCGGACGCCTGAGGTCAGTATGTTGTCAGAGCGACGCTCGGTGCCGGCGCGTGGAGCTGCGGGCGGCGTGTGGCAGAGAGTGCGCGCTCGGGGGGCCTCGCAGCCGCGCTGGGCGCGCAGGCACCTGCTGCTCACGCACAACCTGCTATACGCGTACCGGACGCCTGAGGTCAGTATGTTGTCAGAGCGACGCTCGGTGCCGGCGCGTGGAGCTGCGGGCGGCGTGTGGCAGAGAGTGCGCGCTCGGGGGGCCTCGCAGCCGCGCTGGGCGCGCAGGCACCTGCTGCTCACGCACAACCTGCTATACGCGTACCGGACGCCTGAGGTCAGTATGTTGTCAGAGCGACACTCGGTGCCGGCGCGTGGAGCTGCGGGCGGCGTGTGGCAGAGAGTGCGCGCTCGGGGGGCCTCGCAGCCGCGCTGGGCGCGCAGGCACCTGCTGCTCACGCACAACCTGCTATACGCGTACCGGACGCCTGAGGTCAGTATGTTGTCAGAGCGACGCTCGGTGCCGGCGCGTGGAGCTGCGGGCGGCGTGTGGCAGAGAGTGCGCGCTCGGGGGGCCTCGCAGCCGCGCTGGGCGCGCAGGCACCTGCTGCTCACGCACAACCTGCTATACGCGTACCGGACGCCTGAGGTCAGTATGTTGTCAGAGCGACGCTCGGTGCCGGCGCGTGGAGCTGCGGGCGGCGTGTGGCAGAGAGTGCGCGCTCGGGGGGCCTCGCAGCCGCGCTGGGCGCGCAGGCACCTGCTGCTCACGCACAACCTGCTATACGCGTACCGGACGCCTGAGGTCAGTATGTTGTCAGAGCGACGCTCGGTGCCGGCGCGTGGAGCTGCGGGCGGCGTGTGGCAGAGAGTGCGCGCTCGGGGGGCCTCGCAGCCGCGCTGGGCGCGCAGGCACCTGCTGCTCACGCACAACCTGCTATACGCGTACCGGACGCCTGAGGTCAGTATGTTGTCAGAGCGACGCTCGGTGCCGGCGCGTGGAGCTGCGGGCGGCGTGTGGCAGAGAGTGCGCGCTCGGGGGGCCTCGCAGCCGCGCTGGGCGCGCAGGCACCTGCTGCTCACGCACAACCTGCTATACGCGTACCGGACGCCTGAGGTCAGTATGTTGTCAGAGCGACGCTCGGTGCCGGCGCGTGGAGCTGCGGGCGGCGTGTGGCAGAGAGTGCGCGCTCGGGGGGCCTCGCAGCCGCGCTGGGCGCGCAGGCACCTGCTGCTCACGCACAACCTGCTATACGCGTACCGGACGCCTGAGGTCAGTATGTTGTCAGAGCGACGCTCGGTGCCGGCGCGTGGAGCTGCGGGCGGCGTGTGGCAGAGAGTGCGCGCTCGGGGGGCCTCGCAGCCGCGCTGGGCGCGCAGGCACCTGCTGCTCACGCACAACCTGCTATACGCGTACCGGACGCCTGAGGTCAGTATGTTGTCAGAGCGACGCTCGGTGCCGGCGCGTGGAGCTGCGGGCGGCGTGTGGCAGAGAGTGCGCGCTCGGGGGGCCTCGCAGCCGCGCTGGGCGCGCAGGCACCTGCTGCTCACGCACAACCTGCTATACGCGTACCGGACGCCTGAGGTCAGTATGTTGTCAGAGCGACGCTCGGTGCCGGCGCGTGGAGCTGCGGGCGGCGTGTGGCAGAGAGTGCGCGCTCGGGGGGCCTCGCAGCCGCGCTGGGCGCGCAGGCACCTGCTGCTCACGCACAACCTGCTATACGCGTACCGGACGCCTGAGGTCAGTATGTTGTCAGAGCGACGCTCGGTGCCGGCGCGTGGAGCTGCGGGCGGCGTGTGGCAGAGAGTGCGCGCTCGGGGGGCCTCGCAGCCGCGCTGGGCGCGCAGGCACCTGCTGCTCACGCACAACCTGCTATACGCGTACCGGACGCCTGAGGTCAGTATGTTGTCAGAGCGACGCTCGGTGCCGGCGCGTGGAGCTGCGGGCGGCGTGTGGCAGAGAGTGCGCGCTCGGGGGGCCTCGCAGCCGCGCTGGGCGCGCAGGCACCTGCTGCTCACGCACAACCTGCTATACGCGTACCGGACGCCTGAGGTCAGTCTGCGTACGCTGCAGTCACATACGTAAAGCTGTGCGTAGAATTCGATAAGACGAAGTGCTCCTGCACGTTCTACGACTCGCCACAATAATAAGAATTTTTCATTTATTATTCATATACTACTCTGTCAAGAAAGTACCGGGAAAAGATCAATAATACACAAAATGTCTGTTATTCATCCAAATTTATTTTATCACCTTCAAAGTATGCTCCTTTAGAAACGATACACTTGCGCCAACGAATAATCCATTCATCAAAACATTTTTTAAACGCTGCTTCCGGAATTGAGTTCAGTCCTCGCCGCGAATTCTCCTTTATATCTTCTATCGATTGAAGACGGGTGCCACGAAGTGGTAATTTGAGTTTAGGAAAAAGAAAAAAGTCAGCAGGAGCCATATCTGGTGAATATGGTGGTTGCTTGATGGTATTTGTTGAGTGTTTGGTTAAAAATTCGTTCACAATGATAGCCTTGTGCGAAGGTGCATTTTCGTGGTGCAAAATCCAAGAATTTTCTTTCCACAAATCTGGCCTTTTTCGTCGAATTTGCTCTCTTAAACGCCGCATAACGCTCAAATAATATTCTTTATTTACCGTTAGACCTTCCGATAAGAATTCAGAGTGCACAACACCGCGATAGTCAAAGAAAACAGTCAACATGACTTTGACTTTTGATCGACTTTGGCGTGGTTTTTTCGGTTTCGGTTCAGTTGGAAGGCGCCACTCCGAAGCTTGTTGACTAGTTTGCATGTCAAACTCGTAAACCCACGTCTCGTCACCAGTAACAATGCGTTTCATGAATGTTGGAACCGAACTGACTCGTTCTAGCATGTCCTCAGCGACTTTCATGCGATTGAGTTTTTGGAGAAAATTCAGACTTTCTCTTGGAACTAGCCGAGCAGCAACATGTTTCATACCCAAATGATTAGTTAAAATGGTACGGATCGACTCGTGAGATACAGAAAGTTCGGCGGCTATCTCTCTCAGAGTTGAATGGGGATTTTCAGTCACTATTTCCTTCACTTTTACGATGTTAACTTCAGTTGCAGACGTTGACGGCCTACCAGAGCGAGGCAAATCTTCCATCACATCTCAACCGCTTTTGAACGCTTTGAACCACTCATAAGCACGAGTTTTTGATAAAGTCGATTCACCGTAAGCTTTCTGTAACATTTTCAGTGACTCCGAACACGAAATTCCATTGGCGATGCAAAATTTAAGACAAACTCTTTGTTCGATATTTTTGTCCATTATGAAATTCGCAATACACACTATATATGATATTACTAAAACCAGCACTGTATTTAATATAAATAACAGATGCAACTCAAACTCCGCGCCAAAATGGAAAACAGTTGTGCCAATCTAACAACTACAAAAAAACAAAAATTTGAATTTGGAACCATAAACAAATCATCCATTCCCGATACTTTTTTGACTGAATGTATACATAAAATTTACATTTTTAAATATTTCTATAAAAAACAAAAGCAAAAAAATATAAAAAATAGTAGCCCACCGGTGGTCAAGGCTCCTGAGAGGAACCTCCTAACGATGCATGCCGTGTTCAGGAGTACTGCTTTCTGGATCAAGCCCTTAATCCAGCTGCTCAACGAGAGCCTCTTGAGATGTTGATCGATTGTCTGCGATTTGTGTTTTGGAACGAAGTATACTGTTAATACGGTCTTTGAGTTTGACTCCAAAAATACTTCTTTCCATTGCTCGCTGACAGACCCCGAGTGCAGACAGTACGGGTTGTAGTAGTTAACTCCGTACACTGATTTGTCGTGAAGGTTTGAAAGTTCAGTAAAGTATAGAGAAACACTTTCCACTAAGATGCAGTAGTTAAGTTTATTAAGTAATGAATTAGTTACAGTATTAGAGTGGAAGGCGATTATTTCTCTCAGTCGTTGATAGCTACACAGTTATGAGTTCACTATATTTTAATTCATTAGTCATATTATTTTATAACGCGAAATTATGACGCATATCATTAGGCTAAAGTAGGTTACAGAGTAAGCAGAAAAATGTACGGCGATGAGACCGTACATATTCAATTCAATTTCAATTTTCAAATATCTTTATTTGCCATAAAAAAAATAAACAAAAATGCACTTACCCTAAGATACATTAAAAACAGAATAACAACTAACACTTTATGAGGCTAACAGATCGCCTTTCAAAATTTGCAATAGATTGCTTAGAACTGATCACAACATAAACTGAACACTCAACTTTAAGGAAACAATGTTATTAATACAAATTATTTAGTGGTTATAATTTTGTTGTTTTCTTGTGGGTATGCCAAAAAATAAAATAAAGTAACAAATACAAAGTTGTTAGCTGATCGCACGGTGTACCATAATAGTAGTAAGCTTGCGACCAGCCATTGATCAGCGGACGGAGCCTCCCTGCCGCCCGCAGGCCGGTACCACAGCGATCAAGGCAGGGGCGGCAGCGAGACTTGCAGAGACTTGCAGACCGTACATATTGGCAACCCCCTAAAGAAGCTAAGATGAGAAGAGAGAGAAAGAAACGCCTGTACAAAATCTTGTCTTAAAGTAAAAGTAAAATGATTAATCGAAAGTAAAGGCAATGTTGTCTCGATGTCCTTGAGGTTGAACGTGGCAGGTGTTTGACTGTCTGTAGGCGCCTGCTGGTTTTCTTCTCTGGCAGTCTGCTTTCGAGATCCCATTTGTTGAAGTTCGATGTCCTCATGCGTTGGCGTTTTATTTGTCTTCCTTGAACGCCGCTTTCTGAACAGTGCGTAGTATTTGTTAGTTACGATCCACAGGAAAGTGATGACAGCAATTGTTAGTAAAAGGTAGCAAATTGCATATTGGTGTACGTCATGATCCGTGATAGTGGATGGTAGTTTTGGTTCGTTTCTTCTTGGAAGCGCAACTTCTTGTCAATTTCATCAAAGTCGTTTTTCTTAAGAGTGAAGAGTTCGTGTGCCGCGTTATGAAGTGTGACGTTGACAATGTTGTTTATCGGCGAGCTCAGGTTCGGAACATGCATGTCATAGTTCACGTTGAGGTGGCTGCTGTACTGATTGTGCGAAGTGATGGTGAGTTCTTTTGACCGCAGCACGCATCCTTGACTCAAAGTAATTATAGCCGCCGATGTAATCGTTTGCGATATTACGTCGTTTTCACAAACCGTACGTAATTCGCACCTTCCGCAGCAAATAATCGGCCAGCTGTTTGATTCTTGCAACTTGATCCATGCCTCCTCGCACGTCACGCTGTCTACTTCACACGGTGACGTAGTAGTACGATGACCCAGTAGTTTTGCTTCGCAAGGTGCATTCTTGTTTTGTAAGTTGAACACAGGTATGTTTGCGTTACAAATAAAATTATGTTCTTGTCTTTTGATGAATTGCTTGAAATCTTTCTCTTTTAGTGAGATGTAAGAATTCTTCTCAAAGTTCACAGCAATGTATTCCGATGATAATTGCATCAATTTGTAATTTGACTCCGTCTTGAATGGTATGGCGATAGCCCGATAGTAAGTGAAGTCCTCATTTGAAATTAAGGGAATGTGAACTTCGAACATGAAGTAGTTTCTTGTTATTCGTGCTTTCACGTATAGCAACTTGTAAAGTTCCTTGATATCTTCTCTGATATTGTCTGTCGGCAATGACAGAGTTCTCGGCAGTCTGCCAGATATGTCTTCTAGTTGCTTTACAAGGCTGACTGGTGATATTAAGTGCACGTCCATGTGCCCAACTGCCCACTGTAAACGTTAGTGAGAGTGTTCAGCAGCATAGTTTGAATTTCCTTAAGATTTCGTAGTAGTAGGGATGCTGTAAGTGAAGCGGAGTTGAAGTAACTTGTGGCCATTATTATTTGTATTTCGGTTTCAATGCTGGCCATGTTTTTCTTCGTTTCTTCCATGAATTGTTCTATCATCTTGCATTGAAGCTTGATATTTTCATCATTTTTCTTCATAACGTCATTTTGTAGTTGCATGATCGATGTTTGGTTTTTTGCGAGTTCACGCAAGTAGTTTTCGTTACGTTGTATGGCCTCAATGTCTTTATGGTATTTGTCAGCAAATTTCTGGTCTAAGACGCCAAATAAGCTGTTGGCTACCATGCCTACTCCGTCGATCAAGCCGCGCTTCTTGCGTGTAGATAAATGTTTTTGGGGAGCCAGCAGGATTGTGTTGTAAAAGTCGAGTAGTTTCATCTCGTAAGAAAGTTGATCCGTTGTAGCTTGACAATAACTTTGGTGGATCTTTTGGCAAAGGTCACACACCGTTAATGTATTTTTCAATGTGTTGAACGCCTTGCCAGTAGTTTGTTAAGTTGTAGTATGTGAGTAAAGTCCATTCATCGTGTATTAGTTCAACCTTGCCGATGGTGTCATAGTAAATCGGTTTCTCGGGTTCTAGGTTGGTAATTTGAGTGCCTGACCTTAGTTGCGAACAATATGAGCCATTCACAAGTATTAACAATGTGAATAGATACATGAGAATGTTTGTAAGACATTTTTTTCCAGAGTTTTTTCTTGTGGAAGGTTTTTCGGTTGTCTTGGCCTCCTGGAAATTTGTCAGTTTGTGTTTTCAGCGTTGTCACTCTAACATATCCGTCCGCTCCAGGATGAAGTTCTAGCACCCGTCCCATAGCCCATTTTCCTGGTGGCAAATTGTTTTCCCGGACTAGTACGATGTTTCCCTCGCTGAGATTTTTCTTGGGATTATTCCATTTGCTGCGTGTTTGTATTTGTGCAAGATAGTCGCTTGACCAATTCTTCCAAAATTGTTGATGCATATGTTCTGTTAATTGCCATCGTCGGCGTAGATCCATTTTGTTTTCAGTGTAGTCAGCTCGTGGTAAAGACATTGTTGGTCCCCCCGTGAGAAAGTGGCCTGGTGTGAGGTAGTTATAAAATTCTTCGGGATCTTCAGTGAGCTGGCAAAGCGGCCTGGAGTTCATGCATGCTTCTATCTTCGCAAGCAGGGTAGTAAATTCCTCATACGTCAGTTTTTGGTCTCCTAGCACCCGACGAAGGTGATATTTCATTGACTTGACCGCTGCTTCCCATAGTCCGCCAGCAGTTGGCCAAGCGGGTGCATTAAAATGCCATTGTACCCCCATGTCTGCGATGTTCTTGAAGAAGTCAGGCGACAAGTATTGCTTGAAGTCTTCAAACTCTTTCTGAAGCAACCTTGATGCGCCGATGAAATTTGTACCGAAGTCTGAGTAGACGTGACTTGGTGTTCCGCGCCTGGAGCACATTCTCTGGAAGGCTGCTATGAAGGTTTCAGTGCTTAAGTCCGATGCAAGTTCTATGTGTACAGCCTTTGTCACCATGCATACAAAAATGCATATGTAACCCTTTGAAGTTCGCACCCCTCTCCCTTTGTTGAGTCTGACTTCGACGTGTCCTGTGAAGTCAACCCCAGTGTGGGCCGCGAAGGTGTTACTCGTTGTGGTGGCAGTTCTCCCAAAGTCGATTCAACTGCGACGGGTTGTAGCGATGGCAGCGCACACAGCGCCGTAGTTCAGCTTTCACCGCTCTATTGCCGCCAACGATCCAATACCGTTGCCGGAGGTACGCTAAAGTTAGTCTGGCTCCTCCATGTAAAGTCGTCTGATGAGCTTGTTGAATCACCAATTCAGTCAGTCGTCCACCCTTAGGTAGAATGATTGGATTCTTCATTTCAAAAGGTAAACTGGAGTGGTTCAGTCGATCTCCGACTCGGAGTATACCGCTGCTATCTAAGTATGGTTTAACCTCTCGCGCGTTTCTCGTACAGTTCCCGTCACGCAAGCTTGTCTCCGCAAAGTACGCCGCAATCGGCTGCGCAGGACGTCAATTTGACAACAAACATACAACCGCGCATGCGCGGGTAGCTCGCGCATGCGCGGCGCGCGGGTGTAATGGCATCTCACTCGCTCGTATAAGTTCGATGCATAAGCGTATCCCGCTTGCTCGATGCAATACGACTGTGGATGCGAAAAGTGTTACAGGTTGTTATTGTTTTTAATGATTTATTTTGGTTATTTCTTACAGTTTGATTTGTGTTCTTGTGGTGTATGTGTTTGTTGTGTTACTTTTTGATATTTTATTGTTACTGGTAGTCTTTGTTACTTGTTTATAGTATAATCCGTATAAACAAAAAAATATTTTAGGAACGTAACACTTGTTTACGCGATTGCACCTGCGCGGACTTCACTCAAACCTAACTTCCGAGGGGCAAGCCACGCTAACGCGAACTGTACACCCATGTGTACGAGAAACGCGCGAGAGGTTAAGTTTGAAAATGTTACTTTTCGTAGAAATGATTTCTTTCTTCATAAGTTGTTTATATTCTTGCGTAATTTCCGTTTGTTGCACATATTTTATTATTTGTTAATTTGCTTTGTTTAATTCGCATAAAGTGAGGTAAACAGTGTCACGTTTCGTGTAGTTACGTGCGTTTCCGATAAATCGCTGTATCCATGCTACAATTCTGTTTACTTTGGTCAATGAACTGCAATTAGTTAATAAGTTATGAATACAATTATTGGTTTCATTGTTCATAGAGTTCGATTTTGCTTGGCACACGTTGCCTATGTTAGTTGTAAATGTGCATGTTATATTTTCTTCACGACTTTGTTCTTTGAAGGTGGTCAGGAATGTAGGACCTTCCCACCACAGATTGAATGTTTTAAGCTTCTTTGGTACCAATCCTCTTGATGCACAGTCTGCAGGATTATCTTGCGACTTCACATAACGCCATTGCGTGAAAGGCATTATGTGTCTTATTTTTGCAACTCGATTGGCGACGTATTTTTCCCTCTTAGATGTATCTCCCTGTATCCACGCCAGTACCACTTGGGAATCGCTCCAAGCGCTTGTAGTTATGTCGAATTCATTCAGTGCTACTCTGATTTTTTCGATGAGTTGCGCTAGTAAGAGCGCGCCGCAAAGTTCAAGTTTCGGTAATGTGATCGTTTGTGATAACGGCGCTACTCTTGTTTTAGCAGCAAGTAATGATATTGTTGGCTTGTTATGTTCATCTCTGACGCAGCTGTAAACCACGCACGAGTAAGCCTTTTCACTGGCGTCGCAGAATCCAAATAGTTCGATCTTCTGCTCTGTTGAACCGATCCAGCGCTTGATTTTTATGTTTTTTACGTTGGGCATGTCAGCTCTTAGTTTCAGCCACTTATCTACTATATAAGAGGGTAACTAATCATCCCAATTAAGTTTGTTGACCCATACTTCTTGAAATATTATTTTTGCCGCAATAGTTATGGGTGACAGCCAACCCAGTGGATCATAAAGTTGTGATATTTCTGAAAGAAGCCGCCTTTTGGTTATTTCCGGTCGGCATTTTTCATCAAATTTCCAGTTAAACGTTAATGTATCGATCTGAGGATTCCAACCAAGTCCGAATGTTTTCATGGATTCTTCTTGCTTGAAATCAAAAGTGTTTTTGCGTGAGATCTGATCATTACTTAAGTTTTTTAGCAATGCTGTATGATTGCTGGACCACTTGCGTAAGTTCATCCCGGCTCCTTTTAACATATCGGTAAGCGATTTCTGGAGCTCCTGGGCCGCTTCCAGTGAGTTGTGGCCACTTATGACATCATCGACGTATGCTTCGTTCAGTAGTACTTTGGCAGCCATGGGGTATTTGTGGCCATCATCGTATGCAAGTTGTTTGATGGTTCTCATGGCTAGCCACGGTGCGCACTTAGTGCCATAAGTAACAGTGCAGAGTTGGTATTCTTGCAGTTTCTCTGACGGGGTACTTCGCCAAATAATTTTTTGTAATTGTTGTTGTTCCTCAGACAGCCAGATACATCGGTACATTTTCTCGACATCAGCAGTAAAGGCGTATTTGTACGTTCTCCATTTTATGATAAGCTCTTGAATATCCTTTTGGAGGTTGGGGCCCTTTCCTTGTATGTCGTTCAGGCTGTATCCTGTTTTAATTTTCTGAGATGCATTGAAGACAACTCTGAGCTTCGTGGTAGTAGATTCTTCACGAAGTATTCCGTGATGTGGTAGGAAACATTCAGCAGTTTAAGATGTCATGGGTTTTGCTAGTTTCATATGACCCAACTCCAGGTATTCCCTAAGGAACTCTTTGTATAGTAGTTCAAGTCGGCCATTTCTTTGAAACCTTTTTTCTAATTGCAACAATTGTGAAACTGCCATCGTTTTTGATGTTCCGATCTTATTTTCATAATCTGGACGTAAAGGCATCTTCACAATGTATTTTCCATCTGGTCCACGGCGAGTAGTTTCTTTGTAGTAAGTTTCACACTGATCGTCTTCAGATCGGTCTGTGTTTGTTGTGGTGACGTCTTCACACTCCCAAAATTTAGTTATTTCAGCCAAGTCTAGTAGGGTGACGTTACAGTTAAAAGTATCTAGTTTTCCACACAAAATCCATCCCAGCTGTGTTTGTTGCGCAACGGGGGACCTTGGGGCACCTTTAAGTATTCCATCTTGGATAATTTCGGCGTATACGTCAGCTCCCAGCAATATGTCGACAGACCTTGAAATGTTAAAATCTGGGTCAGCCAATTTTAAGTTCTTCAAATGCGACCACTCTGGCCGTTCAAATGTTTTATTCGGTAGTTTATTGATCAGTTTTCTCATAATCAATGCTTCAGTGTTGGAGGTATATTCGGAGTGGATTCATTTGCAGGTTAGGTATAAACGTCCTTTACAGTCGCTTGATACAGTTCCAACTCCAGATATTCTTGCAGTTAGTTTGTTTCTTGGCAGCCTCAGAAGTTGCGCTGCATTTTCAGTTATCAGGTTGACTTGTGAACCCTGATCTACGAGCGCACGAAGAGTTAAGTAAGTACCATCTATCGACTTGACCTTAACTTGGACGGTTGTAAGTAAGACTTCCATCTCGTTGGCTGATAGATGATTTGAACTCGACGTTTCAGGCTCCCTCGAGGGTCGTTGACCTGAGCGTTGGTTGTCATTGCTCGTTGAAGGTGTATTTTTGTAGGAATTGTTGTAATGTAAGAGCGTATGATGCTTCATATTACATTCCTTACAAGTTTTTACAGAGTTGCAAGTTTGATTTTCGTGTCTAAACAAACAGTTTTTGCATAGACGCAATTTTGCAACTGTGCTGTTTCGTTGCTTAGTATCCGAGTCAATAAATTGCTGACATCGCAACAAAACATGATCGTTTTTGCAAAGAGGGCACTGCCCGTATGAAGTGTGGTAAGTTTTGGGATGCCATTTCTTATGCTCGAAGGTTTTCCGAGATGCATTTTTTTCAGTTCCAGCTGACTTCTCTGAGCTCTGTATGTCCTTCTTTGAAGTCTTCATGGTTTCAAATGCCATAAACTGGTTTTCCAAGAACATCAGAAATTCTTGCAGTGTTGGCACGTCTCTGTTATCGCGCAAGTTCTTTATGTATTCGTTGTAGGTCCCACAGTCTAGTTTTTGTGACATCAAATGAACAATCATGGGATCCCAACTGGTTATATCAAAACCAATATTTGTTAAGCCGTTTAGGCATTCAGTCGTTACGTCATGCAGCTTCTTCAAGTTGTAAGCGTCTGGCTTCTGTATTACCGACAACTGCAGCATGGTGTTCATGTAAGATGAGAATTGTAGTCGACGGTTGTTGTAACGTTGGTTGAGTATTTCCCAACACGAAGTGTAACTGTCGGCGCTGATTCTCAAGTGTTGCACGAGTCTTTCTGCTTCACCTTTCAGCCTCGTTTTCAGATGCTGCATTTTTTGGGCCTTATTCAATGTCGGGTTGTTGTGTATCGTCTCCAGGAACAGGTCTTTGAAAGAAATCCATTTGTTATAGTGTCCTGAAAACTCTGGTATCTCGATTCTAGGAGCTGAGTGTTGGTGATGAGCGGTGGACCACATCTTGCTTTTCAGTCGTTTCCTTGCTCCGTCATATTTGGCTTCCATTTTATTGAACATATCATAGTATGTATTTTCCGAGCCTTTTAGTAAGGCTTCCAGTTCCCAATGAGTATTGTCAATAGCTTCCCACTTCGACTTCAAGATTGACAAGTGATCTTCAAGTTCCCATTTTTCTGTAAGGACTTCAAACTCAATTTTTGCCATAGCCCGATCCATGGCTTTGAAGTTGCATTCCTGTTTAGTCAGCAAAGTCTTAGTCTTCTCATCAGGTTCTCCCTGCGACAAGTCTGTCAGGTCGAATTTTATATTTTCTTCAGTAGTTTGCAACATTTTTAAAATGTCTGCTTTAGTTTCTTCGTACATGTTCTTTGTCTTACCGTGGACATCTTCCGTGAAATAGTTTATGTTTTTATCTTCAATTTCTTGCAACAGCAATGTATGCCGTGCATTGAAGTCCATCCATTGAGCTTCTAACGAGGACAGCCGTTTATTCAAGTATTCCTTTGTTTTTCTTGTATTGCTATCCTTGTTATAGTTGCTGCATACTGCTTTGATGTTTTCAAAACAGGTTGATTGTAGCTGTAACTTATTCATCTTGATAGGCTATAGCTCCCTTGTAGTTATTTGTAGTTGAAGACTCTTCCAGTTATCGTTAAAGACTCTTCCAGTTTCCGAAGGCTCTTCCAGTAGTCGTAGGCTCTTCTGGTAGTTACCGTCAGTTCTCGCAGTTAAGGGCTCTTCCAGTAGTCGAAGGCTCTTCTGGTAGTAAAAATTCGTTCCGGTATTCAATGTGGCCTTACCCTTGTTAGGTATTTGCGCCTTCTCAATTCAACTGGGGCGACCCTCTTCCGGGAGACCAGCTGAACCGATTCGCTACCTTAACAAGAGACACAATCGCACTGATATACACTAAGGCTCGAAGGACCATAAATGTACGGGTTGCAGTAGTTAACTCCGTACACTGATTTGTCGTGAAGGTTTGAAAGTTCAGTAAAGTATAGAGAAACACTTTCCACTAAGATGCAGTAGTTAAGTTTATTAAGTAATGAATTAGTTACAGTATTAGAGTGGAAGGCGATTATTTCTCTCAGTTGTTGATAGCTACACAGTTATGAGTTCACTATATTTTAATTCATTAGTCATATTATTTTATAACGCGAAATTATGACGCATATCATTAGGCTAAAGTAGGTTTTTATTTTATTTGTTTGGGACAAAAAACAGTTACATGCCAGGAATAACAAAAGAGTCTTAAATTAGCCTTTGAAATAAAATTATGCATAACCTATTCCATGTTTATGTTACTACACATGTAACCCACACCATTGTTCACGAATTCACGAAAAAAATAAAATTAAAAGAAAACAGACATACAGTACACACCATAAAAGACTATTACGAAGAAGAAGAAAGAGAATATATATATTATATACTTAAGAATTTAGTAACTCTATTGCTCTTGCCTTAAAACTTTGTTCAGAGAGAGTAAATATGTCAATCTCTATAAAGTGAGTGTTGTACGCATCAACAAGTCGACGAAGAGGCACTCGCATCCCTGCGTTAGTCCTGCACGAGTTTGTGTGGAATAGCCGAGGAACAGAAGGTTACAGAGTAAGCAGAAAAATGTACGGCGATGAGACCGTACACAGACTTTTGACGTTTCGTTAACTACCACGTTTGCGCTCCGTAGGTGAGGGTGGGGAGGATGCACATCCATGAGTTTCCTTTTTAGGGATAGTGGAAGTGCTCCTTTCATAAGGTGTTTCATCGACCAATAGTACTTCCAGGCGTTTTCGGTGGGTCGAGCCACTTCTTTATCTTGCCTCGCCTGGAAGGATACTATTTGGCCGAGGTATGTGTATTCATGGACATATTCAACCTCCGCACCCCCAATGTCTAATTTGCATTCCGTGCTATTTGTCATTAACTTTGGTTTCGTCGTATTCATTTTGAGTCCGACCTCGAGACTGGCCTGGCTCACGTGTTCGAGCATAAGACTTAACTCAGCCGCTGAGTAAGAGAAAAGGACAATTTCGTCGGCAAAGTGTAGATTTGTTAATCTCCTTTCTCCGACGACGATCCCCTTTTCCTGCTAAAGTGCATGTAAGTTTTTAATACTTCTTCAAGTGTAGCTGTGAAGAATGGAGAAAACGTCAAAAACTTTTATTTAAATTAGGCCATTAAACGACACTTTTGAACGTCATCATTACATTCACAATGACATAGTAACCCTACTGTCCATTCGGAAGGGTAGATTCTTATGGAGAAGAACGGACAAGAAACTCCATAGTTGGGTGGATCTCCAGAAAATATTATTTTTGAGTAAATTTAGTGGATTCTTAAAAACCTGCGTGCATCGCTAAAATTTTTTAATAATATTAATAGGCATGTTCAGATTACAAGTTTTTTATCAGATTTACCCCAGATAAACAAGAATTTAAAGAGATATTAATATATTGTTTTTAACCATTGTTGAGGATAATGATATAATGTGAGAAAGATGATTTTTCAAGCTTACGAAAATGACGATATGTTGAGGACAATGATAATGCTCATGAATTTAGTTTCAAGCACTTCTGAAAACGACGAAAATAAATGAAAATAAAAAGAATTAAGTATCTAAATAATATTTTTATTTGGTTTAAAGTATCACAAATCAACTGAACGTCAAAATAAGTCCAACCAAAACCAACTTCTAAGACATTCGCAAGATTAATTTCTTTAGTCACTCTTTTCCATTCATAAATGGTACATACAGAGTTTTTGGAATCCACGTAATATCCAAGAGGATTCGATTTGCAAGCATCACATGTCCTTTGCGGGCAGTCTGTATTTCTCGAATCGCAGCATAGTTTAGAGAGCACCTGGTCATAAGTTTTTCACGTATTACTAAAATTTTTAAATTATTAATTTTATGTTTTCATGAATTTGACATTTGCACGTATCAAATTTTTTAGGAAAAGTGACCCAAAGCGGCCGCAGTTAACAAAATAACGGGTAACTTACTCTGATCTTCGTCTCAGCCAAAAAAATTTAGTATAAATCTTTCAATGGCAAGCATAAGTACCGTTTTTGCATTTGTATCTTATTTTTTGTAACATATTGTTTCTTACCAGCACATTGTACGCTGTTCGCATCTTGCAAATAATTTTTTTTTTATGGTTTCAATCACTGCCACTTTCTTATTTTTTGAATTAGTTTCTAATTGGTTTCTATTATTTGCGGTAATAGCTCATGTATTTGATTGTGAACTCAAAGAGTCTGCATTCTGTACCCAAGAAGTTCTACTTATTCATCTGACGGAAATCTATAAGTTGCTTCTGTGGTTTCTGTAACGTTTTTGCTTGTGCCTTATTTATTTTCTTATAAGTTATCAGAAGTCTTAAAAGCCGCATTCTTTTCTTTGACTCTTTATATCTAAGTTTTTTAATTTCTGATTGAATTGCTGCACGATTTACTTTTAAAGGGTCTTCTTTATTAACGAAACTTGTATCTGAAGAATTACTCGCACATTGATCACTACCAACTGGTTTTATTTGAACTGCTTCGAATGTTGGTGGCTTTCCTTCCTTTTTTCTTTGTCTGTACCTTAAAATAAAGTTATCACTATTATATTATTGTTACCTAACAGTTGTGCTAAAAACGAATGGTATAAATATACTGAATCACAAACTAGCTAACGAAACTTATTTACCTCTTAGAATTTTCCTTCCACTTTTTGCGTTGTTCTGTATTAGCGCGAGGGCTTTTTGCTGAATTATTTTTTGCTTTCTTTTTTAAGTATTTCTGTCTCCTTTTTTCTTTTTCTACAGCTAGCAATTCGGGATCATTGTTTATTTCTTATATTAATATTATTAACATAACGCTCAAATAATATTCTTTATTTACCGTTAGACTTCCGGTAAGAATTCAGAGTGCACAACACCGCGATAGTCAAAGAAAACAGTCAACATGACTTTGACTTTTGATCGACTTTGGCGTGGTTTTTTCGGTTTCGGTTCAGTTGGAAGGCGCCACTCCGAAGCTTGTTGACTAGTTTGCATGTCAAACTCGTAAACCCACATCTCGTCACCAGTAACAATGCGTTTCATGAATGTTGGGTCCGAACTGACTCGTTCTAGCATGTCCTCAGCGACTTTCATGCGATTGAGTTTTTGGAGAAAATTCAGATCTTTTGGGACTAGCCGAGCAGCAACATGTTTCATACCCAAATGATTAGTTAAAATGGTACGGATCGACTCGTGAGATACAGAAAGTTCGGCGGCTATCTCTCTCAGAGTTGAATGGGGATTTTCAGTCACTATTTCCTTCACTTTTGCGATGTTAACTTCAGTTGCAGACGTTGACGGCCTACCAGAGCGAGGCAAATCTTCCATCACATCTCGACCGCTTTTGAACGCTTTGAACCACTCATAAGCACGAGTTTTTGATAAAGTCAATTCACCGTAAGCCTTCTGTAACATTTTCAGTGACTCCGAACATGAAATTCCATTGGCGATGCAAAATTTAAGACAAACTCTTTGTTCGATATTTTTGTCCATTATGAAATTCGCAATACACACTATATATGATATTACTAAAACCAGCACTGAATTTAATATAAATAACACTGAATTTAATAGAACCATAAACAAATCATCCATTCCCGATACTTTTTTGACTGAATGTATGTGCTGTGGTATACAAAACTTTTGTTAATATATGTGAGGACCATGCGTCTAGAGTATGCAGAGGTAGACTTATTAATTTTCTAAATAAGTACATGGTACTCACATATTTACAAATATTGGAACCATCAATTAACAGAGTGTGAGTGAACAGAAAAATAAAAACCCAAAAATGAAACAGTAGGTACAACTATAAAGTAAACACATAAAGCAACCAGTTCGATGAGGTTTTTTCCTAGTATTAATTTTATGCCTATCACTAATTTTACTAAAAAGATGACGATTTTTCCGTACATACATAATATTTTCATATATGAATTGGCAAGGGACTGTCATAATATTAATCTTTTTTAAAAGTTTACTTAGAGAATTGCGACGACGTAGATTATAAAGGGCTCTGACAGCTCTCTTTTGTAAAATAAATATGGATTCAATATCAGCAGCCCGACCTCACAGCAAAATATCGTACGACAAAATGCTGTGGAAGTAGCTAAAATAGACCAAACGTGCGGTTTCTACGTCTGTTAGCTGTCTTATCTTCCTAACAGCATAAGCGGCTGAGCTTAAACGCCCCGCTAAAGATGTTATATGAGGTCCCCATTGTAATTTCTCGTCTAAAGTGATTCCCAGGAAAACCGTGTGATTATAGTGCGCACGGTACTAGTTGGCCGCGCCTTAGGTGGCGACAGGGGTGAGGGGGCGGGTTGCCTACTGCTCGCAACGCACATGAGATTAGACAGTGATGACCAATCTCGATATATCGTAAACAATAATTGTTCAATTATTGAAAAGAATAAATAAAAAACAATTGAACTTTTAGAATTTTATATTTTACCAATCTAATTATATTGTAATTAATAGTAAAATAAACCAAAAACAAATTAAGTATATTAAATTATTCTGACATATCCTCTGAATCACTTGATTCTGAACTCTCTGAACTTGATTCAGAATCATCTTGTAAGTTTATAATGATTTCGTCCATCGTAGTATCAAATCTCACAACATGATTCCAGTATTCTTGTTCGTATTTTTGTACGTGGTCATCGCATTTTTGCCATTGTTCGGCAGAGAGTTCGGAAAATAGCCTTGTTAGCATTGTAATTTTCTCGTCCAATGTAGCATTAATGTGATCTCTGGCCAGGCAATTTTTAATATTTGCCCACACAAGCTCGATCGGGTTGAGGTCCCTGCAGCTTTCAGAAGTTTATCAACAGTGTATATTTTTTCGGATTGGGTCGTATTAATCAACCTCAAGAGTTCGGCTTTGATCATCGTGGGAGAAAATGACACGTTATGATTTGCAACCAGTTCTGCTTATTCATTTTAAAATTGCACACAATGATAGGCAGCGTTATCTATAACTATGACTTAGTTAGGTGGAAGCTTAGGTATTAATTTTCGATCAACCCAGTTGTGAAAATTTGTAGAGTTCATGTCTCCATGATAATCCCCCGTTTTTGAATCTGATTTAAAAATTTGCAAAGCATCGTCAACTAACCCGTTCCGGCTACCAGCGTGGACTATTATTAAATGCCTTCCTTTGCCTATAACTGTATAATTTCTAGGCTCCGACGAAGATTGCCAACATTTTTGGACATTGTGACTTAGTTTAACGTAAGTTTCGTCCAAATAGAATATATTTCGTTCGTCTTCTCTTTCTTATGGCCCTCAAATATTTCACTCGCCATTCAACAATATTTGGTCTCTCTATTAAAAAGCATCTCTTCGATTTACATTTTTAAATGAATATCCGTTTATGCAAAAGTTCTCTTAAAAAAGTTAATTCGCAATCTAAAATATTATCCTCTTTAACACAGCATTTACTTTTCGTAGACTTGGAATTTTTTCTCCACCGTATAAAACTGTTTTTTTTTTATCTTTATTTTTTAAGGGATTTTTGTACACTTATGTGACGACGTCAATCCCATCGTAAAACGATTTATTTTTCTTCTTATCACTCCTAATTCAAAATCATCAACTTGTATTTATCCTTTTTATTTCTTTGGGTCTCCGCGGAGAACTAAATTTTGCTTCCCCTGTATTTTGCAAGGAAGTTATATTTGTAGCAATCACTCTCCTTACACTTCGTTCTGATATCCCTGTTGCTTCTGCTACCAATTTATGTATATTTTATATTCTAAACTATTGACATCGGCTTTCCGTTTTTTAAAAAAGGTATGCTCTTTAAATATCATTTCCTTAGATTGTCTTTTTATTGGCGGACTCATCTCGCTATTGCAATCGCATGTGCATTTAATCTAAATTAGCCGGAACTTTCAACGCATGTTGCCGTCGCGAATTATGGCGCCGCACTGAGTAATTACAGCAAGCGCCCCCGCATCTCCGTCTCACCGCTCACATACCTAAGGCGTAGTCAGAAGGTCCACACCATGTGGGCCCATCGCCTTCCACACTTCAATTAGCACATTGTCAGGCCCGACCGCTTTCCGGTTCTTCATGTGGCGAAGATATAAATTACGGATTAAGATAGGACATTACGGACTAAGTAAACTTGCACTCAGTCTAATAAAATCTTACTTAAATGATAGACAGCAGCAAGTTCAAATAAATGGTGTCAATTCACGGGGTTTAAAAGTCAAAATGGGGGTACCACAAGGCTCTATTTTGGGTCCTTTCCTCTTTCTAGTATATATTAATGATCTACCCCATCTTTTAAAAAATCAACCTCATATGGCATTATTTGCTGACGATACGTCCTTAATTTTTAAGTTAGATAGACGTTCCATAAATCTTGACGACGTAAATAACGCCCTACAGCAGGTCCAAAATTGGTTTACTGCTAATAATTTAGTATTAAATGGGAAAAAAACTAAATGCATCAGATTTGCCTTACCGAACGTTAAAAGAAATGATTGCGACATAGTATTGAACAAGGAGAAACTTGAATTCGTCGAAAACTCGGTTTTCCTGGGGATTACGCTTGACTCAAGGCTACAATGGGGTCCTCATTTAACATCTCTTGCGGGACGGCTAAGTTCAGCAGCATACGCTGTCAGAAAAATCCGTCAATTTATCGATATAGATACCGCGAGGCTGGTCTATTTTAGTTACTTTCATAGTATCATGTTTTACGGTATCTTATTATGGGGACGTGCTGCAGACATCGAGTCTATATTTATCCTGCAGAAAAGAGCCATCAGAGCCATTTACAATCTCCGTCGGCGTGATTCCCTAAGAGAACTGTTTAAGGATATCAACATCATGACGGTACCTTGTCAATACATTTACGAAAATATTATGTATGTTCGGAAAAATCTTCATCTCTTTAGCAAGATTAGTGACAGGCATAATTTTAATACTAGAAATAGGAACAAATTAGATCAACCCCGATTCAGATTGGCCAAAGTACACACTTCTTTTATGGGGTACTGTATTAAATTTTATAATAAAATACCAGTTGATATTCTCGAACTGAATGAGAGAAAATTTAAAGCATGCATAAAACGCACACTCAAGCGTATTATAAACTGGAAGATTATATCCTCGATAAAAACGCTTGGCTAAATGCTGGTCCTGCTCCACAGTCACAGCTGCTTAGGTCCACTTTTTAGGTTTTTATGTTTTTATATTTGGAAGAGATGCTCGCTCCTTTTAGAGGTTCTTACATTATTTCGTTTATTTATACTTATATACATACAAATTATATTATTATATTAATTACTTATTTATTCTTTTTCATGTAAGAACTTAATCGTTCTCTTTATTAATTTATTTTTCATTATTTGGTCATTGACAACCATAGTTTTGTGTAAAGTAGAAGCATATTTTTCAAATTTTGTAAATGTGAGTACCATGAAACCATTTACATTTTATGTGAGTAGTTATAGTTTTACTTGTTGGACATGAACGAGCATGGTGGTTGAGAGCATGTCATGCTCACTCAAATGTCTCGCTGATGGCGGCGCGTGGGTTTGATCATTCGGTTACCTTCGAAATTGTTGAGCTGAAGGGTGCCGATACACGCGTCATGTTCGTGAACAGGCGCCGTCGGTTGAGACTGGTCATCTCTTAACTGCCATTGGCTTATTTTAATCTTTATATTGAAAATTCTTATAATAAGCCCTTTTTTTTTCCTTTGCATTGTCCTCACATGCAGAAGCAACAAGTATATGTAACTTGGAATTTTGTAAAACAGAACATGATTTAAAAGAGTGTCCGTGGAGTTTCTTGCACGTTCTTCTCCATAGAGATCTACGCTTTGGAACGTGCAAATAGCTTCCATGTTTTTGACTGACCGACCTTGACATATCAAAAGTGCCTGTGAATGGTTTATTTGAAATAAAATGATTTGAATTTGAATTTGATCAATGCGGTTTTCGTCGGAGGAAATAGGGGAAATAAGTCCAAGGTTAGGAGGCGGTTCGGAGGAAGGTTATGGGGATGCTGTTTGTTAGACAGCTCCGCGAAGTATGTACACCATCTCTCCTTAACATAGGGGGCATCGTAGATCAGGTTATCCTGTGCGTCCCTTACATAGAGACATTTGCTAATGTCCCGTGTAGCTTTTTCCCGGGCACGCGCTAGCTTAAAAATAACTCCCTCCGCAGTTTCCAGCTTGTCGTATAAGGGTGACAGACTTCTGCTGCGGGCTCTGGCTACAGCTATTTTGCAAGCGCGCTCAGCCGCTCCATATGCCTCCTTGTCATTCGGAGAGTTGGACCCTCCACTCGTCTCCTTGTCTATGGTGCGGCCACCACGAGAAGTGCCAAGGACGCGCTTACCCGCTGCGGTGATTGCTGAATGGATCCTACTCCAGATCTCTTAAGCGGACTCATGGGGAGTACTGATCTCGAGATGCTCGACCTCCGCGATGAAGTCTGACTGTTTAGGACCATCAAACAACCACCACTTAGTGCGGGTTTTGCGTTTCTCGATCACTTTTTTCTTTGGTACAACCGTAAAGTCCAGGACAAGGAGGCGGTGTTGAGCCGTTAGGCTTTCACCTGGGATGACTTTGCAGTTGGTAACCTTGCCAATTGGCACCGTCGCACCAGCAGGTATTCTATTTGGGTTGAGTACCACTACGGTACGTAATAAGATGCTGGGACTTCTTCTGAAAGAATGTGTTCGCGATAGCTAGGTTAGACACATCGCAGTTCCTGAGTATACTGGCTCCCTCTGCATTTAGCTGGCCATAACCAAAACCACCGTGAACACGTCCGTGCTCTCCAGCAAACTGACCCCCGTGACCGTTGAGATCCCCTCCAACCAAAACACCTTCGGAATTCTGAATTTCACGTAATACGTCCTCGAACTCATCCCAGAAGGCCTCCATTTCAGACTCACAGCAACCAGTTTGAGGAGCATAGGCGCTGATTAGGTTCGTTACCGACTCTTCGATCAGCACCCTAACTCGCATCAACCGGTCGCTGCATCGGTCTAATTCAAGGAGTCCATCCTGAAGGTCTTTAGACAGCACTACGGCCACTCCGCCCGTCGTTGGTGATCCGGTGTACACTAGCCGGTACCCCTGCCCGATGTCACGTGACTTATTTCCCTTCCAGCGCGTCTCCTGAAGGAAGGCGCACTGGACCCGACGCTTCGCAAGTACGTCCGCGAGTTCTCTGCAACGTCCGGTTAGGGAGTCGAATGTTCCAGGTTGCAAAGCGGAACTTCCTTTTGGGTACTAACTTCTTTAGCCGTGTCCGTACTTGACACGGTAGCCCTAGCCCACTTTTAGGGCGATGTGCCTGCGTGTCGTGCGCATCGGATATGATATTGTTAAATCATTAAAATTATATTATATACCACATCCACATAAAAACAGGATTTGGAATTCTGTATGACTCATGGGTTGATGTTGTTGTGACGGATGAAGATCATCAGCGCCACAAGCAGTTCTGGAGAGGAGTATGTTAAAAGGCAAGGAAAGTTCATTGGGAAAGTAATTTTAAATATGGGGAGCCGGCCATATAGATCGAGTGAGGGGACGTTTCTAGAACATTAAAAGAATATGTGATCTAAAGTACCCTCTCCCATGCCGCATTCGCATAGGGAGGAATCGCGTATACTTAATTTTTGCAGGAAAACGGGGGTACAGCAGAAACCTAAACGGATTCTACAAATAACTGATATGACAGTTTTGGAAGCCTTTATAAAATAAAAAATCCATGGTTTTGGTTTTATTATTGGTTGGACAGCATAAAAGAACCTGCCTTTCTTTTTGCTGGACATGTTCTAATGTTCCTGCTATGAACACTGGAGATCAAATTTTGGAAGGGACAACAGATCATAACTCAGATGGGTGTTGTGCGAGAGGTCAGCCATTACAGATGAGCAGGCCTCTTTAGCCAAGGTGTCAACATGTTCATTACTCTGATGCCACAATGACTAGGTATCCAAACTAGCTGAACTTCCCTTTGACTGTTAGCACAGGATAGTAAGGAGTTTTGATTTTTAGAATAAGGGGGCTATGTAATATACTTTTAAAAGGATTTTGTTTTAAAGCTTGGAAGCAACTTAGGGAGTCCGTAAAGATGACTGCTTTTCCAATGTTAGTGTGTGACTCTATAAAAAGACAAGCTTCTAATATAGCCACACACTCCCCAGTGAATACAGAAGACTCCTTAGGGCATTTGTACTGAAGTATAATGCTGGAGTTTTGGTTATATACCGCGGCTCCGGTGTTATTATCATTATTTAATTTAGAAGCATCAGTGAAGAATAGTTGAAAACCATTCCAACGTTCCAAATTAAAGGTCGAATTCGCTAATGGAGATTTTTTACCCGACTGCGAAAGAAGGAGGTTTATGTTTTTCGCGTGTATGTATCAGGGCTTTATACAGAGTTGATACGACAGAGGGGCATTAAATTAAACTACGTATACTAGGTATACGTGTTCAGTATTAATTCGATACGGTACAAAAACAAAAAGCGCCATAAATGAGAAAATATTTTTTTCAAACAAACTAAATAGCTTGCAAATCCGAATAAAACGCAACCACCCTTTGTAAAAAAAAGACACTGACCTTAGATACCGCTAGGTAACAAAGCGGCAACGTCGCGCGCGCCTTGGAGCGCGGTGTGCGGTATCTCGTGTGCTCGGTGGGGGCCGGGCCGGGGTGGCGGCCGGCGACTTAGGCCTCCGCTCGCACTGGCTTTTATGTTAGGTAACGTTTCGAAGTACGCGCACAAAAACAAACACACTAAATTTTTAAATTTTTGATGTGTCCTCCATTCACATTGATGCACAAATTATACCGACGGAGAATATTGTTATTTATTTTTCTAATTAGATCACTGTCCGTCGCTAAGCACTTTAATTTGTGAAATGCTAAAATAATCCTATTTTTTAACTCATCAATTGTATTTACCTCTGAGGCATACACTTCACCCTTAATGTAACCCCACAAAAAGAAATCCATGGGAGTGAGGTCCGGAGATACTAATACTAAATAATAATAATCCCAAGTTACGTGTCCTATCACCATAAAAAACAGTCAATCACAAAAAAAAAACACTAATACTAAATAATAATAATCCCAAGTTACGTGTCCTCTCACAATAACAAAATAAAATTACAATTGTTTGCGCGCGAATTTCACAATCCGTACGTTCCGAAAAACAAGCGTCGGCGCACTGAGGGAGTGAGGGACTTACCGATCGCAAAAAACAAGGATGCAACAAACTGACCTATCTCTATTTCTTTCGCTCGCTTTATGTTAGTCGCTTTCGTAGTGAAAGTGCAAGTGTGTGTGTATTGATTGCTTCCTTGTTTGCATTGCCAATTTTTTGTGAATGTCCTTCGACATGACATGTTGCCGCTCTGACAGCGGCAACAACGCATCGTAGATTTATCGTTGTAAGGTGCATGACCTATGCTTAGACGATAATCAGCCGTTAGAAAAGATACATCGTGTTCAAACCGTGCAAAAACTTTAAAAATCATTTGCGACTAAACTACTGCTCCTAATAAATTTATTTTTGGTACAGAGCTTGAAAATGGTACCTAGTATAGGCAGTTTAAAGGAAAGCCCCTCTGTCGTATCAACGTTGTATACCGGTAAAATTTTCGCTTCATTTGACAGAGTTTTCGTTAATATTAACCTCTCGCGCGTTTCTCGCACACATGGGTGTACAGTTCGCGTTAGCGTGGCTTATCCCTCGGAAGTTAGGTTTGAGTGAAGTCCGCGCAGGTGCAATTGCGTAAAAAAGTGTTACGTTCCTAAAATATTTTTTTGTTTATACGTATTAACAAAAAAAAAACAACAAACAAAACAACTATAAACAAGTAACAAAGACTACCAGTAACAATAAAATATCAAAAAGTAACACAACAAACACATACACCACAAGAGCACAAATCAAACTGTAAGAAATAACCAAAATAAATCATTAAAAACAATAACAACCTGTAACACTTTTCGCATCCACAGTCGTATTGCATCGAGCAAGCGGGACACGCTTATGCATCGAACTTATACGAGCGAGTGAGATGCCATTACACCCGCGCGCCGCGCATGCGCGAGCTACCCGCGCATGCGCGGTTGTATGTTTGTTGTCAAATTGACGTCCTGCGCAGCCGATTGCGGCGTACTTTGTGGAGGCAAGCTTGCGTGACGGGAACTGTACGAGAAACGCGCGAGAGGTTAAAATAACGTTAATAGATTTAACGTTATTTTCGCAACATTTTATGGTTAATCTTTATTACCGTTAATTGTTTAATAACCTTAATTTTATAGTTATTTGTTAACGGTTAAATTTGTGGGGTGGAAGTAGCGAGGGGCAGAGAGCCAATTGGCGAGCCGCCTAAGCTAAGCTAAGCCGACTTACGCGCTTTCGCGTCGTGCCGTCTCGCTCGATCAAAACGTTGCCAGATTGTTAAGTGCGAGAAGTGCTGATAGTACAGTAATCTGATTTTATAACGTAATACTAGTCATATTTTGTCCAATCATTCATTTTCAACCGACTTCTTCAAAAAGGAGGAGGTTCTATGTTCGGCTGTATGTATTTTTTTTTATGTATGTTCACCGATTTCTCCGCCAATTCTGGACCGATTTTAATTTTTTTTTTATTCGAAAGCCTATACTCCTGAGGTGGTCCCATTGTCACCAAGTCAGAATCTGATGATGGGACCCCCATGAAAATGGAGGGAAACTCAAATTTTATAAGCACATACACTGTTTTTCATAAACTTTTCTAACGCAGTTCAGATATTTGTGCCTGGTAATCATCATTTTTTTTTATTTGTAATGGGTTTGCTCTTGACTCTAGTCTATGTCAGAGTTGACAGAGGCAAAGTCTACGATGGAGCGAGCCTACCCAGAAGGAGCCTGTTCACTCTAACTTTGAAGAGATTAGGGTTGTAAGCTTTCGGAAACACAGACGCAGGCAGAGAGTTCCACTCCTTTGCTGTGCGCATTATAAAAGACGTTTGAAAACGCTTAGTGCGAATTGGTGGAATAGCCACAAGGTAGGGATGGTAAGATGCAGTGCGTCTGGTTGTCCGATGGTAGAAGGGGGCCGGTGGGATGAGGTCGTGGAGTTCTTGGGCACACTCACCGAAGTACAATCTGTAGAAGACCGACAAGCAGGCAACCTTACGGCGATGAGCCAAGCTATGTAGCTTGGCATCCACCAGTTTTACGTCGCCGATGAGCCTCTTAGCTCTGCGTTCCACCGAGTCAAGCGCGGCAAGCTGATACTTAGCTGAGCCATCCCATAGGTGGCTACAATACTCCATGCAGGATCGGACTTGTGCTTTGTAAAGTGTTAAAAGCTGTCCAGGCCTAAAGTATCGCTTCACCCTATTTAGGATGCCCATCTTTTTGGCCGCAGTTTGGGCTTTGTACTCGATGGTGGCGCCGAAGTTGAGACTGGATGTCAACTCCATGCCTAGGAGCTCGAGCCGTTCAGTCACAGGAACAGATGCATCCCGAAAAGTAGGAGCTTGGTCAAAACGACTCCTTTCTGCGGTAAAAAGACACGCCTGTGTTTTGGTGGCGTTAAAAGTGACCAGATTGTCATTACCCCACTGGGAGACAACGCTTAAGGATCTTATGTTGCTGAGCTGATGATGAAAGGTATAAGTCAGGATCTGATGATGTGATCCCATGAAAAATGTTTGTTTAGCGATATTTTCGCCAATTGTTAACCGATTTGGATGATTCTTTTTTTGTTTGGAAGAGTATTTTCTCGGACTGGTCGTATTTAAATTTGGTGAAGATCTGAACAAGAACTTCGCACGCTGTGCTTGTCGTTTAATTTATTTAGTGGTTCCTACCACTAAAAAGTGAAAAATAAAAAAACTGTTTTAATATAAAAAGTTTTTTGTTAAAAGTTTGCTTTGTGTCAGTTGCTCTAGAGACCGTGTAGCCGCACCTGTTTTTCCTAACGGAGACGAAGATAACAACCCCGCTGGACGTGGCGTACGTCAACTCCACGGGCTACTCTCTGGAACACAAGTTCAAGAAGCAGGCTGGGGTCTGTGTGTACGTCCGCGATGACATCTGTTGTCTTCGTCTCCGTTGCTTTGAGAAATCGGGTTTTTCTGTCATATGGCTACTTGTGGACACTGGCGTGGAGAAACTTCTCTACATCGCATACCGATCGCACAGCGGTGACCAGGAGACAACAGCGCTGTTTAATTCCTTCGTGGAGTCGAACGACGTAGCCCAGCAACGGTACCCGACAGCGAAGCTCATTTTTCTGCCGCTAAGTTCTGCAAGCGGGTTTTACGTAGGGCAGGTTTTGACCATATTGGACGTATCGGGGCCAAACTAGCAACCTCCGAGTAGTAAGTGGTCCCTGTCGAAAGCGGTTGAAACAAATTTCTGTCGACCCACTTTACCTCCAATGCTAAAGCTGGTTCGCTGACTCACTCTGCAAGAGAGAAAGCAAATTTATTTGCAATTTTCTTAGCAAGCAATTTGCATCTGGACGCTGGCTCCAAGTAACCACCAACTTTATCTCGTAGTGACTCTTCGATGCCGGAGATCGCAATTCACATTAAAGAAGTCCATAGAGTATTGTGCAGCCTAGACGTGAATAAGGCCAGCAGACCTGACGGCATTCCAGCGAGAGTGTTGAGGCAATGTGTACCTGAACCGTCTCCTGTGTTGACACGCCTGTACCGCCTCTCTCTTGAAAAAATAACGGTGCCGAAATCATGGAACCTTGCGAATGTGCAACCGGTGCCCAAAAAGGGAGACCGTGCTGGCCCTGCACATTACCGTCCGATCGACATTACCTCCATCCTATGCAAGTTTATGGAAAGGGTTCTGAATAGTAGGTGACCCACCTTGAAGACAATGATCTCCTCAGTGACCATCAAAATGGCTTTCGCGGGGAACGGTCAACAGGCGCTCTTCTTGTGTATGTTACGCACTGCTGAGACAAAGCCATCGAGAGACGGCGAAGACTTGCCGTGTCGCTCGATATCTCGAAGGCTTTTGACAGGGTCTGGCACGCAGGTCTACTCAGCAAGCTTCCTGCTTATGGAATCCCAGCTGTTTTTTTGTAGCTGGATATCAGACTTCCTAAGTGAACGGTCGATTCAAGTACTCGTTGACGACTATTAATGCTGGAGTTCCTCAGGGGTCTGTTCTCTCTGTATCTCTTTTCCTGCTGCACATCAATGACCGTCAGCCTGGCCTTGTTGGGTACGCAGATGACAGACAGGTTTCAGAGAGACTTGTCCAGCGCAACAACCAGCGGGGATGAAGTCCGTTCCTTGAGAGAGGCCATGGTAAAGCGGACAAATTTAACCATCAGCGTTGTGTCCTAGTGGGGGGATTACAATCTGGTCACTTTAAACACCACCAAAACACAGACGTGTCTTTTTACCGTAAAAAGCAGTCGTTTTGACCAAACTCCTATTTGTCGGGGTGCATCTGTTCCTGTGACTGATCGATCGGCTCGAGCTCCTAGGCATGGAGTTGACATCCAGTCTCAACTTCGGTGCCACCATTGAGTACAAAGCCCAAACTGCGGCCAAAAAGCTGGCGAAAAGCGATACTCCAGGTTCTGGACAGCTTTTTACCCTTTCAGTTTGGCGGTAGACAGCGAACCGTACGCACGCAGACGCTCGACGCTCTTTAAATTTTAGTCGCTCGGCAACGCTTCTCAAAGTTTTGTAATAAACGGCGCTTGGGGATTACTGTATCTTCAACACAATGTTCAAGTGCAAGAGGTGTGACAATCAAGCCAATGACGGGGTCAAATGTACCGGTTGTCTGGGTCAGTTTGACTTTCCGTGCGCCGGTATCACTGAGACTGGATGGAGAAAGCTCGGTGATAGGAAATTAACGTGGAAGTGCAATTCCTGTAAAGCTCTAGCAATGAGTCCTCGGGTCGGCACATCAACAGCCACGGCGGCCGATATGGAGGGGGTACTATCCGAGTTGAAGAGACTGACTGTTCAGATGGAGTCACTACCGGTGTTGATGGAGGACTTAAAGCTCATTAACAAGGAACTAGTGGAACTAAAATCAATGAGAGTGGCTTTTGCTGATGTTACCAACTCCATTGCAGGGATGAAGGAATCTCTCGAGTTTGTGTACGGCTCAGTCAGAGATCTAACTAGCAAAGTTTCGGCATTGGAACTAGAGATTAATACATTGAAGAAGACCAAAGAAGACATTGCCACTCTGCAGGATCGCTGTAGGAATTTGGAGCTTCAGTGTCGTGACAGTGAGCAGAGATCAAGGATCAACAACATTGAGATCAAGGGCGTTCCTGAATCGAACTCTGAGAACTTGTTTGACGTCATAACAAAAATAGGGAATATAATCAAATGCCCTATCCCTAAGGAAAGCATAAATTATATAGCAAGAATTCCCATGCGAAATGACAGTCAATCCAAAACAATAATTTGCTCGGTACTCAATTGCTATATGAAAAACGATTTTGTTGCTGCAGCTAGAAAGCACAAAATGTTGAGCGCGGCCGATTTGGGACTCCGAGGTGACCATAAAATATACGTCAACGACCACCTGACTCTGAATAACAAAGCCTTGCTCAATAAAACCAAGATTTTAGCAAAGGAAAAAGGCTATGAGTTTGTTTGGGTAACTGGCTGTAAAATTTTTATTCGCAAAAACCATACGTCACCGAAGCACCACATCAGGAATGAGCAAGATTTGAAAAAGTTTTTTTAGTTTTTAATTCGGCTCGTTTTACTGACACACTGTTTTGGATCGTTGACTCGATTGATGTAAGTTTGAGAAACGCTGGTTTTCGTTTTTTGTACGCATTCCTTTCTGGCTTGCCTTTTGTTCTCTTATCGCTCGGTGGCACCTATTCATACGACTATTTAAGTTTTGGTTATTGCTATTTTAAACTTTATGCATTTGCTAATGAGAGCGGGTTCTGCTTAAACTTGAAGAATTTATTTTATATTGACTACACTCACAAAGTCAACTATTTGTTGACCTTGAACACAAATTATTACACATATTTTGTCGATTCTGTTTTAGTCAATATAGATAACGCTTTGTTTTGCTTACACCAACTATACTTGTTATTTAAGCCGACTTTTGTCTTATATAGCTTTTACGTGGGACTTACTATTAATATGACCGTACCTTATATTTTTTCAATTATTATTCTAGTGTTACATTTGAAGTATCATGGCACCTCTTAGTATATTTTATCAAAACGTTCGGGGGCTACGGACAAAAACATCTGTTTTTTATAGGAATGTTTGTATTAGTTCGTTTGATGTCATTTGTCTGACAGAAACTTGGCTTATTGATGGCATATCCGATAATGAACTGTTTGATGACCGATATTTTGTATGGAGACGGGATCGAAATTACTCGCTAACAAACCAGACTATGGGTGGGGGGGTCTTAATAGCTATACGTCGTGAACTTGTTGCTGAAGTACGCAACGAATGGTGTTCGTCCGCCGAGGATCTATGGGTCACCTTAACCTTACACCAATCGAAACCTAAAGTTACCTACAACATGCATATTTGTGTTGTTTACATATGTAATCAGCAGTCTGGCAACTCGTTGATGGTACAACTACATAACTTTGATAATAATTTAGCTGATATTGTTCTAAAACATCCTGCGGATAAGTTCCTGATTGTTGGCGATTTTAACCAGCCGAATATTGACTGGCACGTTGCGGCGGACAGTGATTATCTATGCCCTAGTAACTTACACGGACCTATTCAGACCACCTTTTTTGATACTCTCACTGCCTGCAATTTGTTACAGTACAATTGCCACCGTAATGCGAATGATAGAATTCTTGACCTCGTACTGTCGAACAATGAAGTCAACGTCTCTCATAGCCTGAATCCCTTAGTAGAAGAGGACTCACACCATGCGGCACTTTGTATATCGGCTGACTTCGTTCAACTTCATCAGCTGCATGCTCGCCCTCGAGTCAAGTTCTTGTATGCTCTTGCAAATTATGACGCCATAGCTGAAGAAATGGTGGCAATGGATTGGTCATTAGAACTAAACAATAGGACTCTTGAGGAGGCTGTCGGGTTCTTTTATGACACTATTAACTATCTACACAATAAGTATATACCTACTAAAGTTATTGTCCCGCGTGCCAAGTATCCTCCTTGGTATAGAAGCCCTCTTATTAAAATATTGAAAGAAAAGGCAAAATTTCATGCCAAGTTTAAAAGGTATGGAAATCTTTCCGATCATCAATCTTTTGTTACTTTACGTCAGCGCGCTAAAGATTTGGAGAAGGAAATGTTTGATAGTTACATTTTAAACGTTGAATCAGCTATCTCTAAAAATCCTAGGGCTTTTTGGCGATATGTAAAATCCAAACAACAAACCAACTGTTACCCGTCTGTTCTAAAATTTGGTGAAATTTCGTCCAACAATGGAGAGGACATCTGTAATATGTTTGGTGATTATTTTTTTTCTAATTTCCAAGAGCGAAGTGAACAGGAGGAGTTTATGGCCACATTTGGAATAGATGAACATGGTAGTCAGACTGCTGGTTGCACATCAGACATATGCACAATTGATGTACGGGAGGAGGAAGTATTTCGGTTGCTGAAACAACTGGACCTTAATAAATCCGCAGGCCCTGATAACATTTCTCCAATTTTCATATCGAGAGTTGCCAAGTGTCTTTCGGTACCGTTGACAATATTATTTAAACGGTCATTTGAATTAGGAGTTGTGCCCACTATCTGGAAGTCAGCGTATATAACGCCGATTCATAAAAAAGGAGCTAAGGACAGTATAGATAATTATAGGCCAATTTCCAAACTTTGTATTTTTGCTAAAGTCATGGAGAAAATTGTACACAGACAACTGTCTTCGTCTCTCAAGCTATCTTTTTCTGAACAGCAACATGGATTTTTAAAAGGTCGTTCTACGACATCCAATCTTGCTGTCTGTAGTGACTTTCTAACGGAGCACATGTCCAGGAGGGCTCAGGTCGACGTTATATACACTGACTACAGCAAATGTTTTGATCGAATTGATCATGCAGTCCTAATGCGTAAACTTTTATTGGTTGGTGTGAGGGGTAACTTGTTTAGGTGGTTCTCATCATACGTAGAGAACAGGTGTCAGACGGTGGTCCTCAATGGGTTTACCTCGAGAGTCTTGTACATTCCATCGGGGGTTCCTCAAGGATCCCTGTTGGGGCCTCTTTTATTTAACATTTTTATAAATGACATAGCATCTTGTTTCCTACATTCAAAAATTCTACTGTATGCGGATGATTTGAAAATTCTGGGTCTAGTGTCGACCATTGAGGACGCATGCCTTTTACAGCAAGATTTGGACCGGTTCCAAGATTACTGTGCTAAGAATAGGTTAGACTTAAATGTTTCCAAATGTTATGTATGCACATTTACTCGTAAGGCAAACCCTATCCAGTATGATTATAAGCTGTCGAATACCCTAATAGCAAGAGTCAATGTCATTCGGGACCTTGGAGTTACATTTGACTCGAAGCTTTTGTTTGACGCTCATATAAATAACATTGTCAGTAAGGCTTCTAAAGCGTTGGGTTTTATTTTTAGACTTTCTACTGACTTTAAGAATGTTAAGACGATGAAAATTCTTTACTGTGCGTTTGTCCGTAGCCACCTTGAATATGCTTCTCAAATTTGGAATCCCAACTACAATTTTTACATAAATCGCATCGAAAGCATACAAAAGCGATTTTTAAGGTACATCCAATATCGCTCAAAGATATTTCTTCCTGATTACATGAGTCGGTGTATAAAATTCCATTTTCTGCCTCTACATGAGCGAAGGAAAATTGCAGATCTTGCATTCTTATTTAATATTATGAACGGATCTACTGATGTCCCTGAGCTGGTAAGCAAGATCGGACTTCGTGTACCGTGTGCATTTCTTCGCAGATCGCGTCTCCTTCATGTTCCTCAGGTTAAGACAAACTACAGAAAGAACTCGTACATGATTAGAGCTTGTCGTACGTTTAACATGGTGTGTCAGGATGTCGAGCTTGATTTGTTCACCAGCAGTGTTAAAAGAGTTAAAAAAAGTTTGACTGATCGTTTCTTTGGTACTTGATCACCGTTTCGAGTTGTTCGTTGTTTTTCATTTTTCTTTCTTGAGCGTTGAATGAGTGTATTAGCGTGCTAGCTGTTTTCGTGAAATTGTTTTTATTATTAACGTAACAAAAGTATATGTGAAAACTTGTAAATGGCCATTTTTTACATATTGTTACTTTATACTGTTTTGTATTAGCTGTAAGTTTTCCTAAAATTAATAAAATAAAATAAAATAAAGCACAAGTCCGAAAATAATAACTATTAAATCTTGAATTCTTGATGCATTAAACTTTTTGTTACTCCGTTAGGTTCTTTGCTTGAGTGCGTTAATATCAAATTAATTTAAATAAAATAAAATTGTGCAGTGGTAATAAGTAACGTCAATTAAACTTTAAATAAATAGCCAAAAAACCTCAAGAATACTGAAAATTGCATTTATTTGGTACCCAAAAGCCACCGTGTCAATTTTCTTAGTATTTTCAGATCAAGATAGCATCAAAAAACATAATTGAACTAACAAAAAGCGGCGGCGGAACGGCAAAGGTGCATCTAAATTACTAAACATTACATTCTAAATCTAAACTGATCCAATACTAAGCGAGTGGCGCGAGCGCACAAAAATGTTTACCTACGAGGAACGGCAACATGCGGTCACAATATATCTGATCCAATGCCAAGCAAGCGCACAAAAATGTAAACCTACAGCACGGCAACGTAGCTAAATTAACGGTAAAAGTAACGTTATTTGTGTATTTTACGTTAATGTTAATTAAAGTTAAATTACTGGTAATGTTCCCAAGTAACGTTATATTTTTGTAACGTTAGTAAGGTATCACATTGGAATTAACGTTACTTAACGGTTATTATTTTGTTAATTGGTAACGTTAACAAGCCCTGGTATGTATGTATATTTCTTTGGCACGCCCTAGAGCCTAAACGGCTCGATGGATTTTAGCTTGAGAGGTGTCGTTAGATTCGTATTTTTAGTGGCACTGGTTATATCATAATGAAAAAAACAAAATGGCTGGTTTTTGGCGCCAAATGGCGCCTTCAAAAAAAATTTTTTTTTTCGAAACCCATCGATTGAGGTATCAAGATAAAAGGCTCGAAGAGACGATTCCAAAAAGTAACTCAGTGAAGTGTAGGAAATAAAAAAACAGACTTGTATTTTGGGGATAAGACATAAGGTTTCGTAAGAGAAGTTAAATAGGGGTAGTCTCGGATACTAGAAAATCGGATACGCTAAATTTTGTACTTTTCGACACGTTTTAAGAACTAAAGGAATTTCTTTGTTTTTCCAGTAAATAGAGCTTCTGCATAAGGCGTCTAACTCAGTTAATCTAGCTAAAAAGAGATGGGCCGATCTAGAAACTAACCTAGACAGAAAACGGGAGGACAAGAATTGCCGTCTTATGGCCAGAGGTGGTTCAGCACATTCGACCTGCAACGCGGCGGGGGAAGACTTCATGCAACCAGAAATGATCCGATGACACTTGGACTGTACCCCAGTACCGTCAGAGCGCCTTTATTGAAATGAATCAGGGGGTATGTACCGTAGTCCAGAACGCTACGGGCTAAGGCATTATAGACTAGTTTCATGGTGTAGGGGTGGGCACCCCACCAAACACTCGCAAGAACTTTCAGAATAGAAATAGTTCTTTCACATTTTTGGACCAGAAAATTTATGTGAGACTTGCCAGTTAATTTCGAATCTAAAAGAACGCCTAAAAATTTAGCTTTGCTTACTATGGGGATATTATGGCCTGAAATGCTCACTGTGATTGGGGGAATCTCTTTTCCGAGAGAAAATTACTGCCGAGCTTTTTGGTGCAGAGAGTGATAGGCCATGGTTAAAAAGCCGTTGGTTCAAGGAATCCAAAGACAGGCATAGAGAAGCAGTGGCGTCAACAATGGAAGGATCTGTCAAGTATAGAGCAATGTAATCAGCGTATTGTAAGATCCGACAGTTGTTATTTAAGCAGGACCCCAATATCAGCCGTGTATAAATTATACGACAGTGGACTGAGGACAAAGCCTTGAGGGAGGCCCTTTCACGTCCGCCTTTCATCAAACGAGAAGAAAGGAGACCAAATATACATTGTATCATCTTGAGCTGATGCAATTTCTGCCTGAGTACGGGAAGAAGTACGTTGTCGTAGGGGGAAGAAATGTCGAGGAAAGCAGCAACAACGGATTGGTTTTTGGAGAAGGCTATATGTATATCCGTAACACTATCACTAAAACACCAACACTATCCATTGTACTAAGCCCTTTCCTAAAACCAAATTGGTAGTTCGGTAGTAAATCTCTCGACTCTACGATCCATTCGAGACGGTTCTTAATTAGATGTTCTAGTAGTTTAAAAAAGACTGAAGATAGAGCAATACGCCTAAGGCCATTCGGATCATCTGCATGTTTACCAGGTTTCAATAAAGGAATTATAATCTGTATCTTCCACTGATCTGAAACCCAACCATGCCTATAACAAAAGTTAATATATAGTAGTAGTTGAGTTATATTAAGATAGTATGTTTTAGCCTTAATGTTACAGTGTGAATTAAAAGAGGATGGCATGCCATCAATACCAGAGGCTGAGTCCCGGATATGTTGTAGTACCACATTCAGTTCATCCAAAGTAAAAGGAGCATCAAAAGGATCTTCTTGTGTATTGGTCAGGGGCACATTTACACATTCAGATAGGGTTAGGACAAAGGGTGGTGCTATTTTGTCAAAAAAAGTTTAGCAGTTTCCCTAGTTATTGGTGAAGTGATTGAAGGGGAACATCCACGTCTGAACCTATTGATGTGTTTCCAGACAATTGAGTTCGGAGTAGAAGGGGATAAGGAGGTGCAGAATATCACCCAGCCCGCTCGTTTCTTTTTACGAAGAAGGCGTTTGGCTAGTGCTAATGTAAACATCAATAATAAAATAACAATTTATCAATAACCTAAATTAAAAACTTAAAATTAAGGACACATCACATTTTATTTACACACAAAAAGAACTTCTGTTTCTACGTACCCGATGCTTAATAAATATTGCAAAATTGTCTTTTTACAGCTATAGTAATTTAACTTATAGATACTTAGTTCCTTATTTAGTCTATTGTACAGAAATGGACATAAAAAATTAAAAAATCTTTTTACAAAAGCATATTTGTAAATGAAGTAGACTCGCAGATTTATATATTAATTCGACGAACTTTAGTATTTGCCCACATCCTGAAGGCACCGACAAATATATAATTGCCTCTTCTGTTATGTCTGTCGGAACACCGGTGACAACACCCATCCTCGTCATGTTATATGTTGGGATCGACGCTGTATATCCATTTAAACCAAAACTGAGTTCGCATCCCGAGGGCATGTAAACTCAACAGATACGCGATTCCTTCCTACTCTATGAACGCCATCAAGAACCACGTCGCAACGTTGTTAACCCAGAGGAATTCACCAAAATTTACGGGATGCAATGTGGTGCCTGAGTTTTCCTAGGTTTCTATGCGAGAAACGTGAACAAGGAATGGGGCCTTATCGTTTTTTTTTATTTGTAATGTGTTTGCTCTTGACCCTAGCCTATGTCAGAGATGACAGACACAAAGTCTACGATGGAGCGAGCCTACCCAGAAGGAGCCTGTTCACTCTAACTTTGAAGAGATTAGGGTGGTTATCTGTAGCTGAGTACCTAATTCGGTCTATTAGGATCTTTGGTTGTTCACTCGGAGGTGTTGGGGTAAAACTTACTTCGTGTCCAGGGCGTTTACGTGAATTTTGTGGAGAGGGTGACGTATCCATCTCTGTGATGCTACATACCACGTCCGCAAACTGAGATAGTGGGTTCGGAGTCTGAGGAAAAGAGTTTAACGAAGCTGGGATGTCGGGAGGGTCCGGATCAAGGGGTTTGTTCCTGTCCATGTTTAAAGGAACGATTTACAAAAATACACTCACAATACCAACCTGGTTACGAACACAAGGACAACACACTTAAACAATAATAAGTTCAAAACGTAACAACAATCGTACGAAAAAACTCGGAACACACGCGCTTGCCAAAACACCCGTGGCGAGAATAGCTTCCACTAGTTATCAAGCAAAAGGAGACATAAACCGTGCCAGTGTGTGATGGACGTTGCTCGGAGGCCTGAGCAGTATTTTGGGATGTTTGTAGTATGTAAATATTGCCTACATTAACATAATTAAAACAAAATACTCCCCGGGTTCGTCGATCTTTTCAAATCCATCACCGTCGTTGTTTTGGTTTCAGAGCTGGTTTTAGTTTACTTGTTTTCGGAAGTTATCGATCCAAAAAAAACTGTTCAATTACTGGCACTTGTTATTACTACGTCGTTTTACTTATTATCGCTAAATTAACTTAATTGAAACACTTTTAACAATTTTCTTAAATTAATTATTACTAGCCAACGGATCACCTAGTTTGACTCCTTTTCGGTTTGGTAAGGATTGGCCAGTGGTATCTAAACGTATGGCAGCTGTACTGTTTTTTATATTCGTTGTAATAATTGGATGTAAGTGGGCTCTATTTCTTGTTTGTTAAGTGTTGTAAATATGGCTTTACGTGATAAGCTATCGAAAGCTTTGGAGTAGTCTACGACCGCGAGGTATAGTGGTAAGTTAAATTCTAAATAATAAGAAATTGTCAAACATTTTTTTTTCCTGTCCCCAGTGCTCGAAGGCGGACTGCATGATCTACCTGGAGGGCTTCACGGTGGCGGCGGCGGGCGAGGTGAAGTCGCGCGCGCACGCCTTTAAGGTGTACCACACCGGCACCGCCTTCTACTTCGCCTGCGACTCGCGCGACGCGCAGCTCGCCTGGATCCAGCTCATCCACCGCGCCACGCTGCTGCCCTCGCTCGCCACACATGTGAGTGCTCACTTCAAGGTGTACCACACCGGCACCGCCTCCTACTTCGCCTGCGACTCGCGCGACGCGCAGCTCGCCTGGATCCAGCTCATCCACCGCGCCTCGCTGCTGCCCTCGCTCGCCACACATGTGAGTGCACACTTCAAGGTGTACCACACCGGCACCGCCTCCTACTTCGCCTGCGACTCGCGCGACGCGCAGCTCGCCTGGATCCAGCTCATCCACCGCGCCTCGCTGCTGCCCTCGCTCGCCACACATGTAGTCATGCACACTTCTGTTCTGATATCGACTTGACGTGCCACTCTGACACTTGCAGACGGACGTGTCGAAGCAGTTTTCGGAGACGGACTACTCGGAGACGGAGTCGGACACGGAGAGCCCGCAGTCGGCACACAAGCAGCGCGCGCGCGACGCCGACAAGGACAAGGACAAGTCCAAGTTTGGCTCGCTGAGGAAGCTCACGCACCGCATGCAGCGCAGCGAGTCGGCCGAGCTGGAGCCGCACTCGGCCACCAGCCTCGACCGCAAGTACCTGCGCTTCTTCTACCGCAGCAAGACCAAGGACGACGCCAAGCTCAAGGTGCGCCACACACACACACACACACACACACAAACACACAGCCTCGACCGCAAGTACCTGCGCTTCTTCTACCGCAGCAAGACCAAGGACGACGCCAAGCTCAAGGTGCGCCACACACACACACACACACACACACACACAAACACACAGCCTCGACCGCAAGTACCTGCGCTTCTTCTACCGCAGCAAGACCAAGGACGACGCCAAGCTCAAGGTGCGACACACACACACACACACACACACACACACACACACACACACAAACACACAGCCTCGACCGCAAGTACCTGCGCTTCTTCTACCGCAGCAAGACCAAGGACGACGCCAAGCTCAAGGTGCGCCACACACACACACACACACACACACACACACACACACACACACACACACACACAAACACACAGCCTCGACCGCAAGTACCTGCGCTTCTTCTACCGCAGCAAGACCAAGGACGACGCCAAGCTCAAGGTGCGCCACACACACACACACACACACACACACACACAAACACACAGCCTCGACCGCAAGTACCTGCGCTTCTTCTACCGCAGCAAGACCAAGGACGACGCCAAGCTCAAGGTGCGCCACACACACACAAACACACACACACACACACACACACACACACAAACACACACACACACAAACACACACACACACGTTTGACAGACCGCCACAGCCGGGACATCCAGCAGTATTTCCAAACGTTAGTGAAAGAAAATAGGGTATAAGATGAGGAGAATAATAATAGGTCTTTACCTATGAAATTGCCGTTCTGCAGTACTGGCCATTTCAAATCAAAATAATTTTTGTTTGGCTAAGAATTCTAATTTCAAATTAATTTTATTTTAAAAACATGGTTTTTTTTTCCAAAAGTAGTCATTTGTTTATTGATTAGTGTTACATTTTCATCGCATTTCAATCTTTTTCGTCATCATGGATACGTTAAAAATTCGAGTAATTATGGAATATGAATACCGTCGTGGCAGCAACGCGGCACAAGCGGCACGCAACATCAACGACGTTTACAGAGCTAACACTACAAACCAACGCACCACCTGTTATTGGTTTGCTCGCTTCCGTTCTGGAAATTTCGACCTGAAAAATGAACCTCGCGGTCGTCCGAAGACTTTGGTCGACAATGACGAATTAAAGGCGATTGTGGAAGCTGATGATACACAATCTACGGCTGAATTAGCAGCAGCTTTCGACGTTAGCGTCAAAACAATATTGGTCCATTTGCGTCAAATTGGCAAGGTAAAAAAGCTTGACAAATGGGTGCCCCACGAACTCAATGATCGCCAGCGCGAAGTACGCGTCGAGACTTGCCTTGCACTGCTGAACAGACACACAAATGAAGGAATTTTAAACCGCATTGTTACCTGCGATGAAAAATGGATTCTGTTTGATAACCGCAAGCGCTCAGCAAGTTGGTTGGATCCTGGTTCAGCACCTAAACAATGCCCTAAACGAAAACTTACCCCTAGAAAAGTGATGGTCACTGTTTGGTGGTCTAGCGCTGGTGTGATTCATCACAGCTTCTTACCAAACGGGGTGAGCATTACTGCAGATGTGTACTGTGAAGAACTGAACACAATGATGGAGAAGCTGGCACATCTCCAACCAGCGTTGGT
Source organism: Lacanobia oleracea (assembly GCA_950371165.1). NCBI lineage: Eukaryota > Metazoa > Arthropoda > Insecta > Lepidoptera > Noctuidae > Lacanobia > Lacanobia oleracea. The sequence goes on along the minus strand of OX493390.1, from coordinate 28,293,302 downwards.
CAATCGCTCGTCTCCGCTGCTCCTGCACGACACCGCGCGACCTCATACTGCACAGCAGACGGTCTCCAAGTTGCAAGAACTGGGGTTGGAAGCTCTCCGTCATCCGCCCTACTCACCAGACCTTGCGCCTACAGACTACTACTTTTTCCAGAATTTGGATAACTTCTTGGCGGGAAAAAAATTCAATACCCGAGAGGCAGTACAAAATGCCTTTGAAGAATTTGTTGCCTCCCGTCCAGCTGATTTCTTTAAGAAGGGCATCAATAAACTGCCACTGCGTTGGCAAAGACGCATTGATTGCATGGGTGATTACTTCGATTAATACAAATAAAAAATACATGAAAAAAAATCGTTTAAATTTTTCATACAAAACGGCAATTTCATAGGTAAAGACCTATTATTTATTTGATAAATATTACACAATGGCAGGTGATGAGGTGACACCTATATAAGAAACAGATGACTTATTTATTTAGTATATATAGTTTATTGTACACCTCATATTTAAAGCAGAGTAAATAACACAAAACAAAGATGAAACAAAGTTAATAAATGTGTATGAATGAATATGGAGGCTCAGCTCGTGCGTGTTGTAAGTGTTGGCTGCCCGCAGAAGGCGCCGGCGGGCGTGCCCGTGCCCACGGAGCACTACCGCAGCTACCGGCGCGCGCCGCCCGCCGGGCCGCCCGCGCCGCCCCCCGCGCCGCCCCCCGAGCCGACCCCCGCGGACGACGCCGCCCGGGCGCGGCGCCTGCCCAAGCCCATCAACTACATCCACGCGTCCAACCCCAACCTGCTCGACTTCGACAAGAGCGACTTCGTCACCAAGCCTACGCTGCACGTGCCTAAACCCAAACCTAAGGCGAGTTGGATGTTTTTACTTCCGTTATATCTTTATGTAAATCTAATTCGGACATTCGTAAATAACTTGTACTACCATATTCCACTTGCAGACTGAGAACTTGGTGGGCTTCGTGACCCTGGAGCAGTTCATGCTGAAGAAGCAAGCGGAGGAGAGGCGCCAGCTGTACACCAACCGGGTGCTGATGGGCGTGGAGCACCAGAACCGCGCCGCCGCGCAGCACGACCTGCTGCAGAGGCTCGACAACATCGGTATGACTAATTCGACCTTATAGTAATGGAACCACAGAGCGAGTAGAGCTAGGGGTGCCGCGTGTGGGCTCATCTTGCTAGTTATGTTGAGATCTTACCTTCGGACGTGATGGAGTGACTTGAAAGTGAACTGCTCCACTTAAGACGACATGCTTGCGCAGGATCAAGCCAGTCACTGAATGCGCGCGCAGGCCTTTGGGATTGCCACTTGGTGCCTATTGGACTCGTTCTATTCTGTCTCTGCTTGATACGGAGGGAAGTGGAAATTATATATGTAGGCGTATGGTCAGGATTGTACATTTTAAAGTAAAAAGTATGTAGTTTACTTATTAAACAATTTTATTCGATAAACTCATTGAAATAATTCATTGTAACTGTGAACATAATTAATAATTATTAACTTAAATTTTTTTAACACGATACTAGCAACTTTAGACGCTCCGACCACATGTAAATCGGACCGAGGTCTAGAATAGAATGCCTCGATCGTCTGGTGGATGTCGCTGCGTCCTCGCTAGGAGGCGCGGGCGGTGTGGGGCGGAGCCCCTGACTGCGGTGGCCGCACCTCGGCCCGTTCAAATGGGCCGGTCATTTTGTTTACAACAATTGTTGCGGTGATAAGTTGGCGTGCGCCTGCCATTATTTTCATAGCCAACAGTCGCACGCCTGTGATAGGGTCGCTGAAGTGTTTTACTACAGGCGCGTCGCGACTGTTTGTCGCTTCTTCACGGCACCTTCGGCGGTCAGTCCGCCGAGTGAGACCCCCAGTGACCTGGGGGAGGCCCAGCGAGAACGACCAGCGACGAAGGTGTCGACTTTGGTGACGCACCTGCAGCAAGGAGTGAGTGGCTCTCGTCCGCACCGCTGTCAGACTAGCCGAGCGCGGCCCGGACTGCAGAGCCGAGTGTGTGTGTGTGTGTGTGTGGGCGGCACACACACACACACACACTCGGCTCTGCAGTCAGCAGACTCGTCGGGTTTCATTGGCTCGGCGTTTTTCTGGAGTTACAGTGATTGGAAATATGTGGCGGGCTTGTCCCAATAAAAAAAAGGCCGTTGGGATACTTATATATATGACGGGCGACGGCGCCACTAATATAATACATTAGCTGATTGTAATAACTTTTGTCGCCCGATATGTATCCCCACACTTGACTGCTACGAGAATTAATGAATAGAGCTAGGCGTACCGATTTTGGTCTCTTTTGGTTAGTTATGTTGAGATCTTACCTCCGGACTTGATGGAGTGACCAGAAGTTGTACTTTGAACAGATATATATTAGAATCAACCAATGACTAGAGCTATGGAATGAATTGAAGGTCTGCCCTCCTCGAGGCGATCGGCGGCGGCGACCTCTCGCGACCGGCTATTTTTTTTTTGTAACTGTTAGGAGTGGTGCTGCAGGAACTAACGGGGCGCAACGAAAACACAGGCGAACTTCAAGACTAACGTTTATTGAGCGTTTTCAAAAGGAACAAGATGGCCGTGTGCACAAAAATTGACAAATCGGCGTGCGCATTGATTCACGTTAGGCGGCAGACTGGCGGGGGGCCACAGTGTGACAAGCATGTCAGCGTGTCCCGCCTCTTAAATACTAGTAATGCTACTTGATTTATTGACTAAACATATTTTCTAATTATTTCTTAAAACTACTGAGCGCGTCGCTAACAGTAACCTCTTCTTGTAATGGGGGAAATCCTCATGGATGTCCTCCGCCCTGGGGCGGGCGGAGGGGTCTGTCAGACTCTTACTGACTAAAACCACCGCGGGGGTCCTTCTCTCACCAACCGGGGATCGTAGGCCAATTAGCCTTTATTTTATGCTTTTACTGTGTTTGCTCATTATTTTTATACTAACCACTTAAGATTACTAGAAACGAATGTGTTTAAGCAGTTTTATTTTTTGTACTCACCATAAGTACCAGTGTGTAGTTTTTAGCTATCATCCCGCATTTCTTCTCGCTCTCGGGATTATGTTCGAGTTTTAATCGAACACTGAGCGAAAATGCGGTACAACCTTTTTTTTTTTTTGTAACGCGGGGACATCCTCATCACCAACCTGGAGCGGGCGGAGGGGTCTGTCAGACTTACTGACTATAACCATCCCAGGGGTCCATCTCTCACCATCCGGGGACCGCGAGAACTAATGCGACTTCCGTAATCCCCGGCTGGTGCGGGGCAGCGGGGGGAGGGAGGGGGTTGACTCCCCCCGCGACGTCACAGAGGGGCGCACGGGAACACCAAGCGCCGCCACCTCGGGGCAGCGGGGGGAGGGAGGGGGTTGACTCCCCCCGCAACGTCACAGAGGGGCGCACGGGAACACCAAGCGCCGCCACCTCGGGGCAGCGGGGGGAGGGAGGGGGTTGACTCCCCCCGCGACGTCACAGAGGGGCGCACGGGAACACCACGCGCCGCCACCTCGGGGCAGCGGGGGGAGGGAGGGGGTTGACTCCCCCCGCAACGTCACAGAGGGGCGCACGGGAACACCAAGCGCCGCCACCTCGGGGCAGCGGGGGGAGGGAGGGGGTTGACTCCCCCCGCGACGTCACAGAGGGGCGCACGGGAACACCACGCGCCGCCACCTCGGGGCAGCGGGGGAGGGAGGGGGTTGACTCCCCCCGCGACGTCACAGAGGGGCGCACGGGAACCACCGCGTCCCAGGACTGCTCGCCGTGGACCATAGCACGAACTACGGCCGGCAACGAGAGATCACTGCCTACCACAGAGATGAGGGCACGGCGCGGCTCCTCCCGCGCGGCACACTCTGCCAGCGTATGCCGCGCCGTGTCCTCCCGACAGTCGCCGCAGTGGTGACACCGTCAAAGAAGTCAAAAACGTTTATTTCAATTAGGCCATTAAACGGCACTTTTGAACGTCATCATAACATTTAAAATAACATAGTGACTACTGTCTATTCGGAAGGGTAGATTCTTATGGAGAAGAACGGACAAGAAACTCCATAGTTACTCTTTTCAAATCAATGTTTTACATGTGCTGTGGTATACAAAACCAGAAAAATAAAAACCCAAAAATGAAACAGTAGGTACAAAAGTAAATACATAAACCAACCAGTTTGATCTTGTCTCCACCATTGATTGTCTTATGGAGCAGGACCAGCAAGTTTCCAAGCATTCTTATTCTGAATGTAATTTTCTAATTTGTAATATGCTTGTTTACAAAGTGTGCTGTTAATGTAGGTTTTAAATTTTCTTTCATTTACTTCTAATATATCACAAGGTATTTTATTGTAACATTTAACACAGTACCCCATGAAGGATGTGTTTACTTTAGCTAATCTATAAAATGGTTGATCTAATTTATCTTGATTTCTAGTATTAATATTATGTCTATCACTAACTTTACTAAAAAGATAACGATTTTTCCGTACATACATAATATTTTCATATATGAATTGGCAAGGGACTGTCATAATATTAATCTTTTTAAAAAGTTCCCTTAGAGAATCGCGACGACGCAGATTATAAAGAGCTCTGACAGCTCTTTTGTAAAATAAATATTTATTCAATGTCAGCAGCCCGACCCCACAGCAAAATACAGTACGACATAATGCTGTGGAAGTAGCTAAAATAGACAAAACGTGTGGTTTCTACGTCTGTTAGCAGTCTTATCTTCCTAACAGCATAAGCGGCTGAGCTTAAACGCCCCGATAGAGATGTTATATGAGGTCCCCATTGTAATTTCTCATTTCGTTTTTCTTCATTCATTATGATGTCACATTCGCTACTTCTATCATTTGGTAAAGTAAATCTAATACATTTGGTTTTTTTTTTCATTTAATACCAAGTTGTTTGCCGTAAACCAATTTTGGACCTGAAGAATAGAGTTATTGACGACGTCAAGATTTTGTGACCGTCGCTCTATTTTAAATATCAATGATGTGTCATCCGCGAATGACACTATCTTTGGGTGATTTTGAAATAATTGTGGTAAATCATTTATGTAAACTAGAAAAAGGAATGGACCCTATATTGATTCTTGCGGAACGCCCATTGTCATTTCAGACCCTAGTTTACACCGTTTACCTGAACTTTAACCTGTCTGTCCGTCAAGTATGACCTAAGTTACTCAAGGGCTGTGTCCGATCGTTTTGCATGTCATGATGTTAGTTGCCTCAATACAGAGCTAGCAAACAGTCGCGTTATTTTATTTAGCAAAATCCCTAAAGTATCTACAACTCAAAGTCAACCTAACGGTGTCAACATATGGTCGCAAATCGAGCCGCATCATTCGTACTGGCACACCTGTGGGTCATTAGTGAATCGGAGTTCGAGCGAGCTGAGAACAATAGGCAGCCGCATTCCAGAGATAAGACGACTTGTTTACTACAAAACTGTGCAGATTCTTGGAAGTTTAAGTTATAATAGATATTTTAAAACATTGTGGACAGTGTGGTTGGCAATTCATAACATAAGTGATACTTATAACATAAATAGACAGTTATAATGGCTACGCTAACTGCAGAACAACAAAAGTATTTGAATACGTTAGAAGACGTTGCACACTTGCTACAAAAAACACAAACGAACTTAAAGAAATGCCCTAAAGTAAGACTTACAGACGGTTACGTAAGGACTAGATTGAAGTGCATTGAAGAGTATTGGAGTTCTTTTAAGCAAGCTCATGAGATGTTGACACAGTGTACTCCGAGAGAGAAGCGTGGAGAAATTTCTTACTTTCTCAATGAAGACTATTTTGTCATTGAAGACTTGTACCTTTTTCTACAAGCAGACTTGACAGACATGTTGAGCAAACATCAACATACAGCAATGGAAACTGCAAACTCTTCAGTATTTAGTGGCCAAGAGCAATGTTCAGCCGTAAAACTGTCTCGGATTCAATTACCTAACTTTTCGGGACAATACGAGGAGTGGCCTACATGTCAGGACATGTTTACATCACTTGTGCATAAAAATACCTCAATCAATGACGTTCAAAAACTGCATTACCTGAAGTCTAGTGTTACCGGCGAAGCAGAAATAATATTACGGCACATTCAAGTTACGGACAGCAATTACGATCAAGCATGGCAATTATTAAAAGGTAGATACGGCAACAAACGTGTTATTATGTTCTCTGTTTTGAAAAGACTTTTTAATCAAAAGAAAATCACAACGCAAACAGCTAACAGTGTAAAAACTTTATTGGATACTACGACAGAGTGCATAAATAACTTAAAAAACTTGAAAATTAACACCGATTCCTGGGATCCTTTAATTATATTTCTGGTGATTCAGAAGTTGGACCAGGAGTCACATAAAGAGTGGGAAACTTTTGCATATAAGGAAAATTCAGAAGAAGTGCCATCATGGGAAGAGATGAAAAGATTTTTGGAATCAAAATTTAGAACACTGGAAATGACACAGCCCGTAACAAATAAAGATCGTACAGTCAAAGAGCGATCTTACCATGCCGCAAATATTGTTAAAGATAAAACCTGTGCACTTTGTACTGAAAAGCATACCTTATGTCATTGCAAAGAATTTATTAAAATGGACCTTATACAACGTAACAATTATGTGAAAGAAAAACAACTTTGTTTCAACTGCCTGCTTCCGGGTCATTCAGTTTACAAATGCAAGGTACCAGTTACTTGTCGGATTTGTAGAAAACGTCACCATTCCTTACTTCACAAATCAGAGAAGTCAAAGGATACTTCAGAGACAGAACCAATGCAACCATCGACATCTCAACAAGAACACAACAAGGAGGCTATAACAACTCTTCATGTTGGTATCGGAGCATCTGGAAAAGCATTATTAGCAACTGCACTAGTCAAGGCAAAGGGAAAAGATGGACAAGCGACACTGTTAAGGGTTCTTGTAGATCAAGGCTCACAAGCGAGCTTCATAAGTGAAAAGGCAACTCAATTATTGAAGCTACAAAGAAAATCAATTAATGGCACTGTAACAGGTGTGGGTTCTATGCAAGCACCAATTAAACACGTGGTTCAGTTAAACATGTTGTCGAGAAGAAAACCAGAATTCAACATGCACGTCGAAGCTTACGTCATGTCCAAGCAACTGACCACGAGAATACCACATCACATAATGACTGTACACAACTGGCAGCATCTGGCGGGTCTCGATCTTGCAGATCCAGAGTACAACAAACCAGGCCCGATAGATCTGCTGCTTGGTGTCAAGGAGTATGCACGAATAGTCGAACAAGATTTAATCAAGGGTCCACCAGGGTCTCCATGTGCTCAGAGAACAACCCTAGGCTGGATTTTATTTGGAGAAGTTAACACAACACAAAAGGAACATTCATTTCTTGTCATGCATCACCAAGTAGATGTTGATAACATGTTAAAGACACTTTGGGAGATAGATACAACTACGAGGCGAAAGAATACAAAAGAAGAACAACTATGTGAAGACATTTATCACAAAACATACTCAAGAAATGAACAAGGGAGATTTATAGTGAGACTACCGTTTAAAACAAATTGTATACAATCAACAGAGGGAAATACGAGAAACATTGCTAAAACAAGATTGATACAATTAGAGAGAGGGTTTAAAAAACAGCCTAAGTTAAAAAAAGAATATGAAAAGGTTATAGAAGACTACAAAACCTTAGGTCACATAGAAGAAGTACCTGAAAAAGAAATATATACAAAAAATCTGTGTACTTACCCCATCATCCAGTCCTGCGTGAAGAGAAGGAAACCACGAAAACCCGCATAGTTTTCGACGCGTCCTGTAAGGGAACAAATGGCATATCATTAAATGATGAACTCTTACCTGGTCCAGTTCTCCAAGAAGACCTGCGTTGTATAATCATGCGCTGGAGAATGCACGCCATCTGTTTCGCTGCAGATATACAAAAGATGTACAGGATGGTCATGATACACAAGGAAGATGCTGATTTACAAAGAATACTGTGGAGAAATGATATCAATGAAGAAATTAAAGATTATAGATTACTTACCGTGACCTTCGGGACTACTTCAGCACCATATCTAGCAGTGAAGACCTTGATCCAACTCGCACATGAAGAAAGAGATAAATATCCACTAGCTGCTGACATTACTTTGTCAGATTTTTACGTCGATGACGTAATGTCGGGTTGTGACACTGTTGAAGAAGCCATAGAAGCTAGTAATCAACTCAAGACTATGCTAAGTAAGGGAGGATTTGAGTTGAAGAAGTGGTCTTCAAATAATATCGAGTTGATGAAGTCAATGGATCCAAGCCAAATTTCTTCAAGCATCCAACTTGATATAAACCTTGATGGTACTGTGAAGGCGTTGGGTATTGCATGGAACCTTGGTACTGATCATTTTTCTTTCAAAGTCAGTCTCCCCTCACCTCCGTCTACCATCACAAAAAGAAACATTTTGTCACATGTACAAAAACTCTACGATCCATTAGGATGGATATCACCAAGCATTGTGCTCGCCAAGATGTTCATACAAAAATTATGGTTAGTTGGCGCACAATGGGATCAACCATTATCTGAAGAATTAACCTCAGATTGGTTAGAGATAAGAAAAGATTTCGAGAATGTCAACCAAATTTCTCTAGACCGATGGTTACACTCTTACAGCAGAAATATGAAAGCAATACAGCTGCACGGATACAGCTACACGGGACAAACAACACACAATGGCACCATGTTGTATCACAAGAAAATCCCGCTGATATAGCATCCAGAGGAATGTTTCTATCAGATCTTAAGGAGGAGAAGATGTGGTAGAAGGGGCCAGAATGGCTATCAAAAAAGAAAATTCATTTGAGAAGACCAGAAAATACAGAGACAGATTTAGAGTTAAAATTAACATGTACTTTTACAACAAAAAATAAAGAAAACGAAGAAAAACCAATTTGGGCAAGATTTTCTAACTTGACTAGAATGAAAAGAGTACTTGCTTATTGCCGAAGATTACTAAGCAATAAAAACAAAGAGAAGTATTTGACTACTGATGAAATGAATTTAATTTTGAAAAACTGCATAAAATACTACCAGCAGACAGTATTTGAGAGAGAAATAGAATACATTAAGAAAAATGGCAAAGTAAGAAAATCAAGTTCACTAATTGGCTTGACACCATTTTTAGATAAAAACAATCTGCTGAGAGTAGGAGGTCGCTTACAAAACGCTAATTTACCAATGACAACCAAACATCCTATAATAATACCGAGTAGTCAACATATCACCACATTGTTGATTAATGATGCCTCAACTCGTGCCTATGCAGGCGTAGTGTACTGTAGAGTGGAACAACAGGATGGTACTGTATCCACAAATTTAATTGCATCAAGAACCAAAGTTGCTCCATTAAAAACAATATCGCTTCCTCGTCTTGAGCTGTGTGGAGCTCTATTGTTGTCAAGGCTTTTAACACAAGTCACATTAGCCATGAGAATTCCTTTCAATCAAACCTACTGCTGGACAGATTCAACTATTGTACTGGCATGGCTTCATGGCGAACCTCAGAAATGGAAGACCTTCATAGCAAATCGAGTAGTGGAAATTAAAGACAACACAAACAACACACAATGGCACCATGTTGTATCACAAGAAAATCCCGCTGATATAGCATCCAGAGGAATGTTTCAGAAAATACAGAGACAGATTTAGAGTTAAAATTAACATGTACTTTTACAACAAAAAATAAAGAAAACGAAGAAAAACCAATTTGGGCAAGATTTTCTAACTTGACTAGAATGAAAAGAGTACTTGCTTATTGCCGAAGATTACTAAGCAATAAAAACAAAGAGAAGTATTTGACTACTGATGAAATGAATTTAATTTTGAAAAACTGCATAAAATACTATCAGCAGACAGTATTTGAGAGAGAAATAGAATACATTAAGAAAAATGGCAAAGTAAGAAAATCAAGTTCACTAATTGGCTTGACACCATTTTTAGATAAAAACAATCTGCTGAGAGTAGGAAGGTCGCTTACAAAACGCTAATTTACCAATGACAACCAAACATCCTATAATAATACCGAGTAGTCAACATATCACCACATTGTTGATTAATGAAGCACACAAACAAACTTTACACGGTGGTATACAAATGATGATGACATACCTAAGAAGTAAATACTGGATAATTAACTTAAAATCTGCAGTAAGAAAATGCATAAGAAATTGTAACGTTTGCATTATCAACAAAGGCAAGATAAACAACCAGTTAATGGGTGAATTACCAGCTGTCAGGGTGACTCCACAGCGGGCCTTTTTGAACAGTGGAGTCGACTATGCAGGTTCAGTATTGTTAAGAACATCAAAAGGAAGAGGGTATCATGCTACTAAAGGATACATCTGCCTATTTGTGTGTATGGCGACCCGTGCCATACACTTAGAACCCGTGACAGACTTAACTTCCCAAGCATTCCTGGCTGCATTTCGGAGATTTGTCGCACGTCGAGGTCGATGTACTCATCTATTTAGTGATAACGGGACCAATTCCGTTGGGGCTGCAAAAGAACTTAAAGACCTTTTCAAAGTAGGTGAACGCAGCATTGCCAAGGAAATTTCCGAACACTTGGCAACCGATGGAACTACGTGGCATTTCATCCCGCCGCGAATGCCAAACTGTGGAGGTCTCTGGGAAGCCGGAGTACAAGCTGTAAAGAGACATCTAGCAAGAGTTAGCAAAGACACAAAGCTTACCTATGAAGAGATGGCGACCTTGCTTACACAAATAGAAGCCTGCCTGAATTCCCGTCCATTATGCCAGTTAGATAACACTGTTGAGACGATGTCACCTCTCACACCTGGACACTTTTTAATAGGTGAGCCATTACTTAGTGTTCCTGATGATGATTATGAAAAATCCAACATGAATCTGTTAACTAGATGGCAATTAGTGCAGCGAATGACACAAGACTTCTGGCGAAGATGGCATTCAGAATACCTCAACACTCTGCAACAACGGACAAAGTGGCAATTAGCTACCCAATCACCTACAGTAGGAGATATTGTAGTCATCAAAGAGGATAACATGCCACCCACGAGATGGCTCATGGGAAAAGTAAAAACGCTGCACCCTGGAAAAGACAATTTAGTTAGAGTGGTAACAGTGCAGTGTAAAGGACAAAGTGAATTAAAAAGACCTTTATCTAAGTTAATTTTTCTACCTAAAGATGTTTAATCTATCAAATTGTTCCTGATTAATATTTAAAACGAAGTTTGTTTACTTACCTATTTGGTCTGTTGCTATAACTGTTTACTATCGCATGTATATTTCCATAGTTACATACAGTCCACTAGTAAGATTGTTATATTATTTGATCAGTTTTACGATGTAGTAAGCAATAAGTCAATTGTTAAGCCTAATTTATTGTAAACAGAAGTAGCAGTAGTAGTAATTTGTAAAAAGACACAGGGTCCTTTTGGTGGGCGGTATGTCCGATCGTTTTGCATGTCATGATGTTAGTTGCCTCAATACAGAGCTAGCAAACAGTCGCGTTATTTTATTTAGCAAAATACCTAAAGTATCTACAACTCAAAGTCAACCTAACGGCGTCAACAGGCTGTATTTCTAATGCCATAGTGCTCACGTTTCAACAATAGTGTTTCATAGTTAACGCAATCGAACGCTTTCGAGAAATCACAGAATATTCCAATGGCATCTTGCGATTCTTTCCAGGCGGTAAAGATATTCTTTATGAGGGTAACACCGGCGTCAGTTGTACAACGCCCTTTGGTGAAACCGTATTGTTGTTCATGAAAGATGGAGTTTTTATTAAAGTGTAGTAACATCTGATTAAGCATTAACTTTTCAAACACCTAACTAAGGACTGGCAGAATTGACACAGGCCTATAATTATTGGGTTCTTGACTATCACCCGATTTGAACAACGGAACTACTTTACTGTGTTTCATAAGATCCGGAAATACTCCTCGGCAACTAGTGTTAAATATGACAGCTAAGTAGGGGGCAATAGTTTTAATAACTGATCTACAGGCTTTGACAGACATTCCCCAAAGATCTTCTGTTGATTTAATTTTAAGATGTTTAAAGACTTTTTAATGGCCTGGGGGTTTATATGGTGAAACTTAAATTCGGATGGACATACCTTCACATTATTTCTAAGTAAGGCAGCAGAGAGCGCGGGTGACGAGTTGAGAGTTTCTGTAGTTTTAAGAGGAATATTAGCAAAGAAATTTTCAAATTCCTTAGCTACATACCTCTGCATCTTAGTTTATTGGGCCATGTACAGTATTTAGATTAAATTTAGTTTCACGTTGTTTCTTCCTATCTGTTTTATACCATTATTTATTATTTTCCAGGTAGTTTTTATTTTGTCGTCAGCTGATTTTATTTTATTACCAATTTGCAAAGCTTTTGCTGTTTTACTTACAATTTTATATGTTTTTGAATACTTCGCAACATACTTCTGAAAGCTTGAATTATTCATATATTGCTTTTGGCCATAAAGTTCATATAGTTTTTCCCTGCTTATGCGAATACCTGGAGTGGCCCAGTCGCTAAATAAGAACTTAATGTAAATACTTTTAGACTTTAGAGGAAGAGTCATTAAATTGCGTGTTTAATAATGAAAAAAAAAACTCGGCGTAGAACTCATTTGGGTCATCCATGTCATCAAAGTTATGATCAACTAATTTGATAGCTAAATTGTTATTTAGTTTCTCTAAATTTTTATCTGTAATTGGTCTAAATTTTATTTGAATTTTTTGTAGGGGTATGTATGTGCAAAAGGTTATTGTTTGCCCGCTGTGATCTGATGGCAACTTATTTACAATTTCTTTATGTAAGTAATCACAATTACAAAATATGTTGTCTTTACAAGTGGCAGTAGACTCTGTCACTCACGTTGGTTCCATAAATACATTTGACAGATTGAATGATTTAAAAAGACTCAATAATCTGATACTATTCGAATTTCTCTCTAACAAGTTAATATTAACGTCGCCACATATAATTATCGATTTACTAGTAGTACAGACTTTTTTCAACACATCTTCCATTACAGAATCAAACACAGATAGATTCTGGTAACTCGGAGGTCTGTAAACGCATACCAGAACATCAAGCTCAACACAAGACAATTCAATGGTGTGTTCAACTGTCAATTTCACAATATCCTTTCTTTCTTTAGATTTAATTGAAGTTTTAATTAGAATTAATGAACCACCATAATTTTCATAATTAATGGAAATTACTTAGTGGTCTTTTAACTAATGTTCTGTTAGACAAACTACATCAATATTGGTTTTTTCTAAAAGCAATTCTATTTCCAACAATTTGGAAGAGCAACCTTGAATATTTTGATTAAATAATTTTAGGGTGTGTTGCCCTCTTTAGGTTTCTTACATTTAACTGTATTGCCAGAAGATACCTTGTTATTATTCACTAATATTAGTTGGCTATTTGAAGGGGTAGCCCCCGTTGTCTCGCAGTTTAGTTTAAAGAGTTATCCGGATTGATCTCCACTGTTAAAAATGAGGAGTCTGAAATGCCTGTGTTCCATTTTTTTTTTTTACTATAGATAGGCACGCGTTTGACCACTATCTCACCTGAAGGTAAGTGATGATGTGGTCGAAGATGGAGCACGCTTGCTTAGAAATAACCTATTCACTCTTGACTTAAAGACTCCCAGGTTGTAGCTATCGGGAAACACAGACTCCGGCAGTACGCATTACGCATGCTGTACGCATTATGAATGTGTTACCAAAACGTTTTGTGCGTATGGGTGGGATATCCACCGTGTACCGGTGGCGCATCGCCGTTCGTCATGTGGTCCGATGATGGAACGGGCTTGGCGGAATTAAATTATGCAATTTCGTCGCACATTCCCCAAAATGCAACCGGTAAAAAACCGACAGGCTAGCAACTAGCCGTCGATGTTCAAGACTTTGGAGCTTCGTCGCGACAAGCCTCTCATTGCCGATGATCCTCTTGGCTCGTTTCTCAATTGACTCAAGGGCATCAAGTTGGTATCTGGCAGATCCATCCCAAAGATGAGAGCAGTACTCCATACACGATCGAACTTGCGCTTGATAGAGTTTAAGCAGCTGTTCCGGCGTGAAGTATCGTCTCACCTTTGCCAGAATTCCCAACTTCTTTGTAGCCACTTGAGCCTTTGCCTCAATGTAAGGGCCAAAATTGAGAGTAGATGTTAATGTAACCCCAAGAAGCTCACGTTGGTCGGTTATCGGCACTGTTGCACCTCGCCAAAATTGAGAGTAGATGTTAATGTAACCCCAAGAAGCTCAAGTTGGTCGGTTATCGGCACTGTTGCACCTCGGAAAGATGGAGCTGGGTGGAATTGGCTCCTTTTCGCGGAAAATAGACACGCTTGGGTCTTAGCACCATTGCACTTGACCAGATTGGCATCGCCCCATTCAGAGACAGCCTGTAAGGACACATTCAAGCGCTCAACCATAGCCTCCCGGAGAGACCGTATCTGTGACCCACCAGCTCGTGCGTCGGACACGTATCTTTCAGCAACAGTGCTATCGTCTGCATACCCAAAGGTACCGGGTTTCAGCAGATCATTAATATGCAGCGAGAATAGTGTTGCCGAAAGCACCGACCCCTGAGAAACCCCGGCATTAATATCCAGCAGTCCAGACGAGCAGCCATGTATGACCACTCGGATAGACCGATCCCTCAGGAAATCTGCGATCCAATCACACAGACCGGCGGGCAGACCGAAGGAAGGAAGTTTACTAATAAGGCTATCGTGCCAGACCCTGTCGAAGGCCTTCGAGATGTCAAGGGAGACCGCCAGTGCCTCCCCGTGCTTCTCTATGGCTTCACTCCAGATGTGAATGGCATACGCTAGAAGATCCCCAGTAGACCGATTTCGGCGGAACCCGTATTGTCGGTCACTAAGGATATCATTCGCTTCTAGGTACGCCAGGAGCTTATGATTCAGCACGCGTTCCATAGTCTTACAGAGTATGGACGTTACCGAGATGGGTCTATAATTCGACGGGTCAGCTCGACTACCCTTCTTGGGCACGGGTTGCACGTTAGCTTGCTTCCAAGCCTTCGGCACTTTTCCAGTCTCAAACGAAAGGCGAAATAGGCGTGTCAAGATCGGAGACAACTCAGGCGAACAAGTTTTCAGAACAATTGCCGGTATCCCGTCGGGGCCACTAGCCTTGTTCACGTCTAGGTTACGCAGTACCCTACGTACGTCCTTCTGATGAATGCGAATGTTCGACATGCTCGACTCGCATCCACCAGGAGAAGCAGGGAGCCTCGCGCCACCAGGATCCAGATGCGAAGATTCCGCAAACAAGGAAGCAAACAAGTTCGCTTTCTCCTCAGTGGAGTGGGCAAGCGTCCCGTCGGGTCTCAGCAGTGGTAGTGAGGAGCGGCAGAAGTTCGATTCGACCGACTTGGGACCAAAAAGCCTTACTACCTGCCGGGTATGAAGCAAGTTTGTCCCCTATTCGGCTGATGTGGTCAAACCGTGCCCTCCGCAACACCTTCTTGCGGGACTTAGTAGCCCTGTTGAAGGCTCTCTTCTTCCGAGTCACGTCATTTGCTTTGCACGTGCGAGCGTCGACCCATGCCAGATAAGCCGCGTGCTTAAGCGCATCAGCGCGATTGCACTCGACTCCAAACCATGGACGAGCTTCGCCAGACATAGTTATGTCGGAGAACGAAATGTAGTACTCCATTCTCCTCCGCAACACATCCGTCACGGCATCCGCGCACGACGAAGCATCAGTCGAAGAAAAGCAAGTAGGCTGCCAAGGATAACATGCGAAGAAAGATCGCATGCCATCCCAATCTGCTGACCTGTACCGCCATACCCGCCGTGTGCCTCTTGGGCTAGGATCGGGCGGGGAGTAAACGGACTCAGTCTTCACTAGTGGTCGGAACTACCCAGTGGTGAAGAAATCGACACCGAATAGCGGTCTGGATCTGTTGTCATCAAAAGGTCCAAGCAATTGGCAGTGTGCGAATCAACATCCGGCACCCTCGTTGCCCCCTGGACCAGCTGGGTAAGATTCAGCGCTAGTGCTAGCTTTCTCGTTTCTCGTCCAGCATGGTCTGTGCACTGGTATGGGAAGAGCCACTCCTGATGGTGGGCGTTGAAGTCCCCCAGTAACACCAATTGGGCAGAAGGGTACCGTTGCTGAGCCGCATCCGCCGCCTCACTCAGGTGCTGTGTAAGCCCAGTTGTCTCCAAATCACCGCTGTGCGAACGGTAGACGCAGGCGTAGACAATTTTGTCTAGGCCTGTGTCCACTATAGCCCACAGCGTCGAGAACCTGGAGTCTTCAAGGTAACGGAGACGCCGATAGCAGATGTCGTCCCGGACGTACATGCATACGCCCGCGCGTGGTCTGAAGTGGTGCTCCAGGGTAAACCCTGGGTAGGAAAGGTAAGACACGTCTGACGGACATCTGATCTGCGTCTCGGAAAGGAACAGGAGTGCTGGTTTTTCAGTCTCCAGGTGGTGATGGACTGCGGCGAGATTTGAGTGCAGACCTCGAATATTGCTGAGGTGCACTTTGTGGGGGAGGAAGTGCTGCCGCTGTACAGCTTTTCTTATTTTGTTCCTTTTCGTCATGTAAGAGTGAAGGTTGTTGAGGAAAAGGAAGTGAAATGAGGTTCCAAGCTGCTACCCTCAGGCACGCTCTGACAGGACGACATCAATGGGGAACTAGTCTGTAGACTTCGGGGACGCCCGAGCCCCCCCGGGAATGTCCATCGGGTCCTCCCCCGTCTGGTCGCCAGCCAGCACGATGGCGCACCCCGGGATTTTTCGTTAGTTGGCGGGGCAGCCTTTCATGTGTGGCTAGCACACTACTTAGGCCCCCAACTACCTACGGTCGGCCAGCGGCGCACCGTGCCTCGGATCCCGCTACCCTCCGCGACTAGTCTCCCGATACGCCCATATCAACGCGAGCCTGGTCGGTCTGCCTGCATTGGAACAACAATTTCGACCCAACTCCTCTGTATTGGCTACACTGGGCATCGTACCGGAACACGGCTAGGCCGTTTGGCGGTACGTCTTTGCCCAGTGGGTGGTCACAAGCCATCGGCCGAAGCCTACCACCAGAGGTACCTACTAATCTGGTCGTGTGGTCCTGAGCAGGACCACACGACGGGTTTAAGCCCTCACCGCGCCAACGCTTCCCCCAAAATTTTGAGGGGGCGCGTGAGCCTCCTTGGCTCTCGCTGCCGCTTCTGGCAGGCGGCTCTTCTATCACCGCCAAAACTGGCCCGTCATCATTTTTTTGTGTGATTGAAACTTCCTTATACAGTTCCCACGACTAGTGGAGGAAATACATGTCCACCTTGGCAGTGCCCCATGCCAAGGGTAAGCCCCTCACCAACTAACATTTTGGTGTCAGTTACAGGCTTTTTTATGACTAAGTAATATAACAGGGTTATAATTATCTCAGTTATTACTAAAGACGATATAGAGGAGTTAACAAACAAGTTTTAGCCCCAATAGCAGCACTAAAGCTTTAATGGACGACGTAATACAGCTTTGAGAGTTATAATGGCGCTAGTAGCAGCAAGTATACTTAATACGTTAAAGCTTTAACCTTTCTGTGACACGCTAGTGTTTATAAAAGTGTTCGCCGACACCTTTTAACACTTATTGTTGTATAGTTATTGCAATGAACACTTTTATACAACTTAAGGTGCTACATTGACTATTATTGCAGATATAGGCTATAAAATAGAGTTTATCGAGAGTTTAGTAGCACGAGAAACTAAAGGTGTCAAACGACTCCTCTATCTAGGTTTAACCTGTAATAAAGGTTTAACTAAAGCTTATTGTGTTAGGCAGTACTCTTTTAAAGACGTTCTTAAGGTATTGGTGTCAAACAACGCAAGTATGGATCGTTATTAACACTAACCTCACTTTTGTAAAATTCGCCATTGTTGTGGTAACCTATCAATTAATATTATTTCAAGTTATTCAACACTTGACTACAATATACAAAATTTCTTACATTTTTTGAAGCATTCCATGAATGCCACTTAATTTTACATACCACTGCTCAGGAAGCAGGAATTAATAAAAAAGTTTAGCTTGAGGTACCTATTTTATTATCATAACTTTTCATTTAAATCTTTAATAAATCCTAGGCGCGTTAAAATTGAGATGAGAAACATGGTAAAATACATAAATACATACAAACATTTACTGTGAAATCATAAGGGCAGTCATTTTTCACTTTACATACTGAAATAACATGATATACCATAATATTATACTGCTGTGTTGAATAATGGATGACATATCTCTTCCACTACGAACAGATTTAATTTAAGTAAGGTTACAGGCTTTTTCAATCTTGACGTGCGCTTTTTACCCCCTGTAGTGCTCACTAACGCGATATTACAACGATAATACCGGTTAAAGTAGTAGCTGACGATGAATAAACGCTCTTGTGCAGCTTTAATATCTTTTTAACACCGTACTATAGGATTTATACCACCTGTAGCGTTTACTAACTCTATTTTACAGCGGTAATACAGATTAAAGTAGTAGCTGACGATGAATAAGCGCTCTTGTGCAGCTTTAATATCTTTGTTACACCGTTTATCGTCAAAGTTATAGAAAGCCTATAGAGGCTTTCTATAACTTTTACCTGTAAAACTGTGGGCCTCTTTCGTGGTTATAAGTGAGTTAGAGCTTGTTCTAACTCAGTTGCACAGGTATGGGTTAATACTTTTTACTCAAATGGAACTGATATACGAGTCTTATATAGGTTTTTTTAACGCTTTTGTGTTAGTTGGGTCAATACTGTAGGGGTCGGCAGGTACCCTACAAGGGAAGCTCTAGCGACTGAACCCCCTCCAGCCAATCATACCCTCACCGCGCTTTAGAGCTTGAGATTAGGTGGTTTTTTATCTTAGAGGTAGCCTTCCTCTGGGCCAAGCCCTCGACGGCGGCATTATGCATGCATCCGCCCACTGTCCGGCCAACCCGACTCAGCGGACCCGCGGGAAGCTCTCTCGACAGGATTGCTCCGTGGGGAGAGTGACTGCCGCGATGGTGCGCCTGCACCGCAGCGGTATTGGTCACATCCTTTGCCAATCGACGACTGTTGATCGGAAAGGAGCGACGCCATCTTCCGACGTTCCTTCACAGTGACCTCTGTGAATCAAAGGGACACGAGGAGGAAACGTCGTGGAGCATAATGCTCCCCGCAGAAATTCGCCGCAAACAATAGCCCCTCCGACATAGAAAGACTTTGCCCGTGCCCAAGGTGCACCTGCCCGACAACTGCTCTTTTCCCCGAACGAATTCGTAAGGAACCAGCAGCCGTCAGGCACACGAGGAGGGTTTTCTGCATGCACCCCCTCGCGACCGGCTCTGGTTCAATCTATGGTCCGGAGCGAGGAGACATGGGAAGCGGTCACCTCCTTCTGCGAAGCAGTAATGCTAGCGAAGGAGGAGGCCGAACGTGTGAGTGAGAGGGAAACCTCACGCCCCAGCCGCCGCAACAGGAGAAGTCGCCCCGGGCGTCGGAACGAGCAGGACGATTCCCGGCCGTCGAAGGCGCGGGCCTGCGGACGGCGAGCATTGGGTGGCTCGCCGTCTGATCAGAACCAGGCTCGGGTCGGCGGCGCGCTGCGATCCCCGCGCGCCTCAAAGAGATGTCAGCATAGAAGACGGGGCCCACTAGGGCCATTGCCTGCTGGGGCTGCGGGATCTGTTCGAAAGAGGCACCGTAGCCCTGGAACGCAAAGGGCACTAAGAGAAACACGGATGGGTTTTAGTCAGTAAGATCAGACTCTTCTTCTCCCTTCTGCTTCACCCAGAGCGGGAGGAGTCATTTGATGATTTCCCCTTCGCTGAATGCTACTGTACGGAGGGCGGATTAAAGGTGAGTAAATGATACAACGAATGCTGTTACAATACTGAGTTTATTATAATAGAACACAGGATTACATATCATGAATACTACTTCACATCTTCCTCCTAAAATTCAATAAAATAAAGGTTTTAAATTTATTTTATTGTTAATATAATATTAAGATACACACACATTTTGTTTATAATCAATATAAAAATTAATATTATGACGCATTGATATGAAATGAGCTGTAAGTATACAATATTATAGAATATGATTTCATTGACAACATAATTATACGGTTAGAGATTTTAATATAGTTGTGTCTGGTTTCTTTCGTCATCAGAACTTTCATAAGTGTTTGTACATGCTTACATTATATTAATATGCAATTTAAATTCTAGTGATCACCTATGTAACATTTTTTTTTATCCATAGTATGGTTTCGTTCTGTTTTTATGTATAATATTATTTTTTCCATTGTATTCGATCTCCACATTAGGTGACAAATCCCTAATTACTTTGTATGGTCCAGAATATAAATGTTTAAGTTTATTACCAGTTTCATTTTTTATTAAGACTTGATCGTTAGGCTTATAGTGTATTGGATTGACATATTGATCGTATCTACTTAATAAATAATAATAATAATAATAAATAATAACATAATTTCATAATAATGATGACAAATGAAATAACTGATATAATTTAATAATAATGATGACAGAAACAAATTGAAATATCTGACATCATTTATCAAGACTACACACAGACATAATTATAATATTTATACAAAATTAAGTTAAATAAATACATAATTTAATAATGGTGACGATAAAAATACTTTAGACTTTTTTTTTCGGGTAGGTGTAAAAAAACAATAGACATATCTCCAAAATAAAGTTTATATTTAAAATAGAAATAAATTCAAAATTATAATAGTTTCTTTAAATAATCAGTCTAAAACCTCCAAAAAACGGTTACTCACATTTGCAGCACATTTATGTGACTCTGGATAAATTTTACACCACCTGCCAGCTCATCATCTGAACTGACACTTTTAACACATTACTGAGCACTAGTGGATCACTATGTCGCAGCTAGACGAGATTGTGTCAGCACAGAAAAGCCTTGAGGACAGCTTCATCAGGAAGATGGGAGAACTAGAGGCTCAAATTCAGAGTGCGGGACCTGCCAAGGATACTGTGGCAAGGATTGCTGATGAGTTCCGTACCTTCAGGGAGCTAATCTTTAGCATGCTTAGCTTGCTCCGGAGACAGATTGGCGAATGTGCTAAACAAATCGACGGGTTAGAGTCCAGACATCGGCGGAAGGCACTAATCTTCCAGGGCATTGCAGAGGTTGATGGTGAGGTTAGCAGCGCAGTCGTTCTAGACTTAATAAACAAAAAGCTGGCTACTCAACCTTTGGCTGCATCTTCCATAAAAGCCTGCCACAGACTCGGTGTGGGCAATAAGGATCATCATAGGCCCATATTGGTGAGATTTTCTTCTTACAACGACAAAGCTGCGGTCTGGAGAGCTAAGGCGGGCTTAAAGGGTTCCTCTATATCAGTCAAGGAGTTCTTGACAAGGACCCGGCAGACCATCTTCGGGAAGGCGCGGCTTCACTTCGGGATGAGATCTTGTTGGACTCAGGACGGTGTTATTGTGGTCAAGGCGCCGGATGGGAGTAAGCAGAAGATAACTTCGCTCGATGAACTCAGTCCACTACTGGCGAAGTATCCGAAAGTCCAAGGAAGCCTGCAAAACAAGACGCGTTGATTTGTGGTATTTATTTGCAATATTTGCTAATCAACAATCTCAACACAATAGTCTGGTTTTTACTTACCGTTGCAGTATTCAGTGGGTACATGGGTGGTACTAATAGATGTTCAATGTTAGCAGAGCTTTTCTTTTCTGTTTGTTATTGTTTTGCTGTCGAACTTTGTCAAATTTAGTAATGTGTATCACGTAGTTTGCGCTTCGTATTTTTGTGTTTACATTACTATTTTAGTGTATGTACCCTTAATTTCCGTTTTGTGTTCGCGTTTTTATTTCATTTACTGTCAATGTCAATGTCAAATCAACTTACCTATAAGTCATCTGACGTTTAGAGTAATTTCGGATATGTTTTCGTTGGGTTCCAAAGTGCGTTCTGAATTCTGCTCGAATATTTATATCGGTATTTTGCAAATCAACCTTCGAACACATTCATTTTTAGTTTCTTTTTTCGGGCATGCCCTGTGATGTTAATTTCGAGTTTAACACGTTGCTGTTGATTTTTATTTTTTTATTCTAATTTTAATTAGTGGCTCTTGTTTTTGTTTAGGGTTATTTTTATGATGATGTTAGCTGGCGGGTGGTGCAGAAATGCAAACGCCTTACAACCCTTCGTATAGTATTTTGATATTTATCTTATTTATTGATATTTAATAGTATGTCTTCTGATAATGAAGCATTTTTTTCTGCCAACGATTCTAGTGCCTCTTCTTGTGGTAGTAGTTTCAAGTCTTTAACGGACAACCTTAGCGATTTGTTGCATCAAAAATTCCACTCAAATCCTGGCAAACTGTTTAACGTTTGCCACATAAATGCTCAAAGCATTCCCAGCCACCATACCGAACTCTACGACACGTTCCACAACAACGACGTTCATGCCGTCCTGGTTTCCGAGACTTGGCTCAAACCAGAACTCTTATCCACCACCTACTCTCTCCCTGGGTTCGTTCTTCTTCGAAACGATCGGATCGGTAGGAGAGGGGGTGGTGTAGCTATATATCTTCGCGGTGATTTTCCTTTTAAAGTTCTCGCTACTACTTCTTCTAATCATTCTGCTGAGTTTCTTTTCCTAGAGGTTTGTGTCAAGGGAGCTAAAGCTGTTCTAGGTGTCGTCTATTGCCCTCCTACCCTCGATTATTTCACCGAATTCGAATCGGTACTTGAATCTTTAGGTTCGGAGTATGAACACCATATCATCATGGGGGATTTTAACACCAACCTCCTTGTCCAGAGCTCTCTTAGATCCCGTACACTCCTGCATCTTGTTGAGTCAGCCGGTCTTCACGTACTGCCTCTCCTACCCACTCATCATAATAAAGTAGGTGATGATACTTGGCTTGACTTGATCTTCGTTTCTAATCCTTCCCTTGTTTCCTCACACGGCCAACTTGATGCTGCTGGTTTTTCCCGTCATGACCTTATTTACTTGTCCTATGTCCTCAAACCTCCTAAACCCAAACCCACGTTCCAGTACAGGCGTGCCTTTGCACGTATGAATAGTGAGAAGCTCCAAAAAGATGCAACCAGTATTGACTGGACACCCTTGCAGGAAGCTGCTACAGTTGATGACAAAGTTTGCGTCTTCAACAATATTGTCACCAGTCTGTATGATGTACATGCTCCTGTCAGGAAAGTCAAGTTGAAGCGTCCACCTGCACCATGGATGAATAGGGGAATTCGCATGGCAATGAGCCGGAGGGACCGCGCGTTTCGGAAATTTAAAAAGGACCGTTCTGAGGAAAACTGGAACTTATTCAAGACTGCCAGGAATCGGTGTAACCAGATGATACGCAACGCTAAACGCCGCCATATTCTTAGTAACATCACTTCTTCTTCTTCTGCCGATATCTGGAAATTCCTTAAAACTCTAGGCATTGGCAAATCGCGGCATTCAGACCTTCCTAACACAATTGGCTTGGACGATCTAAACCGCTATTTCTCCACTGTCCCTATGTTGGATAGTCTAACCCAAGGTCAAACTATTGACTACCTTGCTGGTCTGACGCGTCCCAATATTGCCCCCTTTGTTTTCACCCCAGTTGATCCGGGAGAGATCAAAAGGATCATCCTATCCATTAAATCCAAAGCCGTGGGGTGCGATAACATCAGTCGTCATATGATCGTTTCGGCTTTGGATCAACTTCTTCCTGCCATTTCTCACATTGTTAACTTTTCTCTTTACTCTGCTACGTTTCCTTCCCTGTGGCGTAAAGCTCATGTCAGGCCCCTGCCTAAGATTCCCAATCCCACTCTTCCCAATCACTTTCGTCCTATTTCCATCCTGCCCTTTCTGTCCAAAGTGCTCGAGGCCTGTGTTCATAAACAGTTTACAAGTCATATTTACTGTAACTCCCTCATAAGCCCATTTCAATCTGGTTTCAGGCCTGGGCACAGTACCGTGACAGCTCTCCTTAAAGTGACTGACGATATTAGGCGGGGAATGGAAGACACTAAAGTTACTGTTTTAGTGTTGATTGACTTCTCCAACGCGTTTAATACCGTCAGTCACGAAGTCCTCTTATCTATCCTGACATATCTAATGGTCTCTCCCGAGGTACTGAAATGGTTTTCCTCTTATCTTCGGGGGCGTCAGCAGTCAGTTCTTGCTGGAGACTCTTCGTCTGGGTGGTGTGACCTCGCAGCTGGCGTCCCTCAAGGCGGTATTTTATCTCCTCTTTTGTTCTCAATTTTTATTAATCTTATAACTACTCTGCTTCAGTGTGCGTATCATCTCTATGCTGACGACTTACAGCTATATTGCCAGGTGGGTGTTGACAACTTATCGAATGCGATCGAGGAGCTCAACCAGGATTTGGGTGTGATTAAGAACTGGTCAGACCGATTCGGGGTGGCAGTTAACCCTTTAAAATGTCAGGCTATAATAGTTGGGAGTCCTCATAGCTTGAGAAAACTGACTGGCTTAACTGTACCGCCCGTAATCTTTGACAATACAGTCATTCCGTTTGGCTCCGAGGTTAAAGATCTTGGTTTGCTTGTCGACACCGGTCTTGACTGGCGTAAGCAAGTCTCGAGTGTCAGTCGAAAAGTTACCGGAACGTTGCGGTCACTGTATCGACTGAAAAATCTTCTCCCAGCTCACATAAAGGCAATGCTTGTACAGTCCCTAATTTTCCCAATAATTGACTATGGTGATGTGTGCTACTACGACCTGAATGCAGATCTCCTCAATAAACTTGACCGTCTTCTAAATAACTGCATTCGATTCGTCTTCAATCTTCGTAAGTATGATCACATATCCGCGCATCGATCACTATTAAAATGGTTACCCATTCGCCAGCGCAGAGCGCTGAGGGCCTTGACTAGTCTGTTTTCTTTTCTTAACAATCCTTCTTGTCCCTCTTATCTAACTTCTCAAATTCAATTCCTTTGCTCCGCCCACACTAAAAATCTTCGTTCTACCAATAATCTCCTTCTACGATGCCCTTCACACCGCTCTGGGTTTATCCACTCCTCTTTCTTTGTCCAGGCGATCTTCCTTTGGAATGCGCTCCCTCTGAACATCAGGACGGCAAAAAGTCGGTTGTCGTTTAAGGTGAAGGCTCGTGAGCATATTCACAAGATGTTGGAAGAATCACTACATCGTTAATTCGTTGGTTTCGTGTTTTCTTAATAACGTTGTTAGTTTTGTTTATTAGTATGTATGTATCTATGTATTTATTATAGATTGTATTTATTTTTCTTCTCTCTATTTGTCTTTTCTTTATGTTGCACCTGCCATGCTGTCTCTGCACCACCCTAAGGTCGACTGGTAGAAAATGCCTACGGCATTAAGTCCGCCTTTGTACAGTGTTTCACTTGTGCATAAAGTTTTAATAAATAAATAAATAAATAAATAAAAATAAATAAAAATAACTCAATATTAATAAAATTTAAAATAACGATGACAAAAATAAATTAAAGTATGGAACATAATTCACCACACAATAATATACATATAAATCTATTAACATTTTAACCATCTAATTACCTGTAATAATAATTAATGAATTCCATGAATTGTTACTTAGTCTTCGTCCTCTCTCCTAACTTTGCTGTGCCCGACAGGGTCCATATTGATCTTGACAATATTTATACCACCTATATGTTCATAATATGGAATGCAATAAAATATTGAGTATTGAGTACTTTTCCTATCTATTTTGCTGGCCATCAAATTTTTTCGCGCTTCCGTTTGAGAAACTTGAAGACGGTACTTAAGTTCAAGGGGATAGTTGTCGTAGTTATAAAGTGGCTCTACGCATTTTGCCAAATTATTGGGTAGGTTACACTTTCTACCATATACAAGTTCAAAAGGTGAAAATTTTGTTGACGTATGAACTGTTGTATTATACGCAAAGCACCAGAACGGTAACCAAGCACTCCATAAGTCGGGTTTTTCTTCAGTTTGAATTCGTAAAAACGCACCTAAATTTTTGTGAGAGTTTTCTAACGCTCCAATGCTTTGGTGATGATACGCAGTTGAATTTAATATATGTAGTAATTCACAAACCTGTTTGACGGTCTCGGACATGAACTCCGTGCCTCGGTCAGTAGCAATCTCCCTCGGTACGCCATAATGAAGTATAAAGTTATTTACGAAGGTGCGCACGTCTTCTGTAGTGGTTTTGGTGACAAGGGGGTAAGCACACACATACTTTGTTAGCTCGCATTGCAGTGTAAGTATATAGGAAAAATCGTTACTGGCTTTATCTAATGGTCCTACCAAGTCTAAGTAAATTTTATCAAAAGCGGATTGAGCTGTCGTCGTGATAACCATGGGCTCTCTTATCTGCACTGTGTACTTATGTTT
This sequence comes from Lacanobia oleracea, assembly GCA_950371165.1. Classification (NCBI taxonomy): domain Eukaryota; kingdom Metazoa; phylum Arthropoda; class Insecta; order Lepidoptera; family Noctuidae; genus Lacanobia; species Lacanobia oleracea. The sequence goes on along the minus strand of OX493390.1, from coordinate 28,266,810 downwards.
CTGACATTGAGTACATTTTTTAACGTAAGTTTACATCACTTTCCATACCTGGCCAAAAATGATATTTCTTTATATTGGTCAACATTCTTCTCACGCCCGCGTGACCACTAGTGGGTAAAAGATGAAAGTCATTGAGTATCACCTTCCTATCGTCTTTATCTTCTATTCTCCCTACATCTTTTAATATACACGATCTGGGACCTTTCCAATTGCTTTCTGCCCTTATTTCGCTGGTTAGCTTTTCTACAAAAATCTTATTTTTAGAATTTTTAATGAAATATACTTCAACTATATTAAGTTTTTCACAACAATCACTCAGGTCTCTCGCAAATTCGGCTCGCGTAATTTGTGATTGGTCTCAAGCTGGTTTTATAAATATAGTTTTCATTTGGGCAACATAAAACAATATTTCAGTTTCTAATGTTATTATATTTTTATTTTTGTGATTTTTGTAACTATTATTGTCTGAAAATCTTAACTCTACTGCGTCTCGCGGTTTGATATGAGTTTCCACGACATTTGGTTGTTCTGCACAATCGTCGGTCTCGGCGGTCAGTTTATCAACTGTGACAGCAGCATCTAATTTTTGTTTTTGAGCGCGCGTCATTACTGAACACAAACGTTCATTCATTTCTTTCAGTTCGTTTGAAGAAATTTTTATTCTCGATAATGCATCGGCAACGATATTCTCGCTCCCTTGTATGTATGTATGTAAATCGGGCTGGTTTCCGCAACTCCACGACTAAGCGCGTATTTTGCGTGTAGGTGGGACAAATGCCTCATTCGATCCACCCCAGCTCCCCAAGGAAGGCCAGCAACGCCTTGGTGTTACTAACTATCTCGCAGAGGGTACCTGGGTTTCCGAAGTACTTTGCCCTGTAATCCGCAACTACCGGGCAGCTTAGAAGCAGGTGTGCTGCTGTCTCATTCTCCTCCATGCAGGCTCTGCATAGCGGGCTGTCAGTGACTCCTATAGCATAGAGGTGTTTATTAAAAGACCCATGGCCAGTTGTTACGGCTGTGACTGAACGCAACTGTTGTTTAGTCAGTCTTAGGGCTTGTTTTGTGAAACGGCCATTTATAGAGGGAAGTGCCTCTTTGGCCTGCCTACACTCACTATGGTCAACCCATAGCTTGTGATGTTTATCTCCGGTGCGTTTCCTTACCAGATTGCGTAAGTACCCGAAAGGCAGCGGCACGATGGGCTCAGGTCCCATTGCTGACACACTCGACCCCCTTCGGGCGAGTTCATCCGCAGCGTCGTTGCCTCGAGATTCACTGTGTCCCTTGATCCATTGAATGGTTACTTTGTTGTGTCTACCAACCTGGTTGAGACGTTGGTGACACTCGAGAATCAACCCAGAGTTCACTGTGTGGCTGTTCAGAGCTTGCAGGACAGCCATGCTGTCCGAGAGTATGCGTATTGAGTGGTCCTTAACTTCCCTGGTTAGGATGGCTGATGCCGCCAGAGAAATGCCCATGCATTCAGCCTGGAACACTGTGTTGTGGACCCCCAATGGTGTGGCTATGTGGATATTGAGATCCTCTGAGAAGATTCCCGCACCAGTACCTGTACCTGTTTTTGATCCATCGGTGAAGATGCTCCTCGAGCAGAGCGGTGTGTCGTGTGTCTCTCTTACTCCAGAGACCTAATGTTTTAAGGCGTACTGCTGCCATCGTCGCTTCCTGTTGTATAAACAAGTGTAGCGGAGGGAGCCCCAGCATGGCTTCCAGCGCCGCCAGTTGGAGTAGTCCTCATGTAGCCCGTCGTTGCCATGCAGGCCAGCCTTTGCATGTGTTGTAACTTGTTTACGGCTGTAGCTAGCTTTGAGCGTGGCCACCACACCACGGCCCCGTAGGTTAGCATGGGCCGAATTACTGCGCTGTAGGAGATAGGCCCCACTTCTGCCCTATCATTTTCCTGCATTGCCAGAAGGTAATGCAGGCCCTGTTTAGTTTGTAGTCTAGGTGATTACTCCAGCTTAACTTACTGTCTAGGATGACGCCTAGATACTTTACCTCGTTAGACAGCTGGATCTCTGTATTGAAGAGCATAGGTAGCCGGTAGTGGCCTAGTGCTCGCTTTTGAGTGAACATGACTAATTCAGTTTTCGTGGGGTTTACCGACAGATCATATTCGTCGCACCATCTTTCCACGATGCGTAGTGCTTGTTGAGTGAGGTTGCAGATCGTTCCAGTCACTTTCCCTGACACTAGGATTGCGAGGTCGTCAGCATAACCTATTGTGTAGTAACGATGTGCGTTGAGTTTGGTGATCAGGTCATCAATTACCAGATTCCACAGAAGAGGGGAGAGCACACCCCCCTGCGGGCAGCCTCTGGCTATCAGAGCCAACTGCTGCTCTTCCTCAAGGCGAACAACTCGTTTGCTTAACATATTAGTTATCCAGTCAGTTAGTACCTGTTTCACGCCGTGTTTGGAGAGAGCGGCAGTAATGCTGGAAAAGTTTGTCTTGTCGAAGGCTCCTTCGATGTCTATGAATGTGCCCCGGCAGGACCCTTTCTGGTGAATCGCTTCCTCAATCTGGTTCACCACCAGATGAAGAGCGGACTCTGTCGACTTACCCGAGCTGTATGCGTGTTGGTTACCATGCAGTGGTATTGTTTTTAAAACGCCATCATTTCTCGCTCCCTTTTACATATTCTATTTCATAATCATAGTCTTCGAGAACTAATCTAAATTTAAAAAGTCTACTGGAGGGGTCTTTCAAATTATATAAGTATACAAGGGGTTTGTGGTCAGTTAGTATTTTAAATGTACGACCATATAAATACGGTCTCAAATATTTGACCCCCCAGACCACAGCTAGGAGCTCTTTCTCTATAGTGGGGTAATTCTTTTCCGCTTTGTTGAGGCTCCTACTGGCGAATGCTACGGGGCAATCATTCGAGTTACATAAAACTGCCCCTATCGCGTACCCGGATGCATCCGTCTGAAGTATAAATTGATTTTGTTCTGAGAAATCTGGGTACTGGAGAATTGGCGGCGACATCAAACAATTTTTTAGGGTTTCAAAAGACGTTTGACAATAATTATCATCCCATATGAATTTAGACTCTTTTTGCATAGTAATAATAATAATTAATAATAATAATAATAATTTATTTCTCACCAGCATAACAAACGGTTCAGGTGGCTATACTAATATCATGAGTTTAATAAAATAAATAATCCAGTGGGGTTAGGTACTGGTGGTAAAACAGGTTACTCAAACATTGACTCTATCTTCCGAACTAGGCGAGGCCTGTATCTCAGAAGATAGCACTCAGCTGACAATTCGTTATTTTATAACCTAAAAGCATTGTGTTCAACTATTTATTATGTATTAATTTGATTTAGAAGGATAGTGACTAAAAACAAAGAAACAAAGAAAAGAGTGTTTGTGTATGTTTGTGTGATGGTGTGGGGGTGTAATGGTGTGTGCGTGTGTGTGTGTGATGGTGTATGTGTATGTGTGATGGTGTATGTGTAAGTGTGAGTGATTAGTTTACTGTCTATAAAAACAAAAGATTTTCGGTATTTTGGTAGTCTAATTGTAATAACCATCTTTTCACAGAGATCTTAGCTTCATGTTTGTTTAAATGTAATATATTAAGTTTTTTATTGATTTTGTTGTAGAGTATACTGCTTATTACATAATACTGTCTTCTCGCAAATGCTGTGTGATGTAGAGGATTATGACAAACTAGTTTTTGTTTACGTCTGGCAGTATCAGGAGGGAGAACTGATCGATGCTTTCTCTTAACGGATTCAAGCACAAAGATCTGTCGGACCCTAAGCACCTTGCAGTCAGAATATAGCTGTGTAGTTGGGTATCGAAATGGCTTTCGGGTCATCACTTTAAGGACAGCTCTCTGTGCCCGTTCCAACGCGAGGAACCGTGTTTTTGCAGCACCCCCCCATACTGTGATGCAATACTGAATAACAGATTGACATACTGCAATGTAAATTTTTGTTAGAAGCTCAATTGAAACAGAATCTCTAAGAGTTTTGAACATGTAAATCATACTCCTTAACCTTGATTTTAATTTATTAAGATGTTTGTCCCATCGCAATTGGTCGTCAATTTCTACACCAAGATACCTGACAGTGGTAGATCGACCAATTGTTCGACAGTTACAAATTTGTGTTCTATCTACGCAAGTATGGGCAACAATACTAAAAGTGTCAGGTGGTTGAGTGATCTTAGTAATGGCAAATGTAACACATTTTGTTTTGTCCAGGTTAAGGGTGAGCAGATTGGAGTTGAGCCATTTTATAACTTCCCCAAAACAGTCTTCAGCCATTACCTTGACCTCGTCCCAGGTAGGAGCGCTTATCACAATAGCAGTGTCATCAGCGTAGGTATATAATTTTGCGTTAGGCATGGACATTGTACAGAGGTCATTAATATATATTTTAAATAACGTTGGGCCTAAAACGCTCCCCTGGGGCACTCCGTAAGTAACTAACCTCTCCTCACTTAGGTTGGAATCAATTATAACTTGTTGAGTTCTGTTGCTTAAATAGTCTTTGAACAATTGCAAAGGTGTACCCCTGATTCCCATGCTCTCCAGTTTAGTTAAAAGGTTGGAAACAGAGACTGTGTCAAAGGCTTTTGCCATATCCAAGAAAATGCCAAGACATTTATTTTTACTGTCGAGTTGTTTCACAATGAATTGAGTTAAGTCTAACACAGCATCTTCAGAGGAAACTCCGTTCCGAAAACCATATTGGTTACTGGCAACTAAATTATTTTTGTTTAAATATTTATTAAGTCTAGTGTTTAATATTTTCTCTAACACTTTTGATAGCGCTGATAGTACTGAAATTGGCCTGTAGTTATTTACACAGTCTCTGTCTCCTGCCTTGTAAACTGGGTGGACTAAAGCTTTCTTGAAAGCATGGGGAAATACTCCAGTTTGTATAGACAGATTAAAAATGTGCGTTATAGAGGGAATAATTGAGTTTCGACATTGTTTAAGTATACTAGATGATATTTTGTCCCAGCCCGTAGCACAGTTACTGCGTAGCTGTTGTATAATTGATTCCACCTCAGTAGCATCTGTCTCTAAGAGGACAAAAGAATTAGCAGGGGGGACTGAATTGATTAGTGAGCTAGATTGTTTATTTTGGTTCGACAGTATAATTTTATTTGCAAGGTTCTTGCCAATGTCTGTGAAATATGAGCAAACATGGCTAACGGATAGATTAGGGTCGTTACAAATATTTAGAAGTTCTAAGGGTTGAGAATGGTTCTTTTTGGTGTTAGTAATATTTTTAATTACATTCCAAAGAGCTTTTGGGTTATTTCCCGCTTTTGCAATTTCCCCTTTCTTGTATTCTATTTTTAGCTTACGAAGGAGGGAGTTGCAGAAGTTACGGTAGCGCGTATAAGTTAATTTAATAGTTAAATTTTCCGGTGCGATCTTTGATGCTTGTAGTTTATTTCGGTTAGCAATGCAGCGTAAAAGCCCTGGAGTAATCCAGGATTTTACATTTCTTTTTCTCCTAGAAATTTTTCTCCTATGTGAATTTTTATTTATGATGGACGTAACTATTGATATAAATTTATTTGTTGCTTCATTAGCATTTCCTGATTGTAAAATGTCGGAAAAGTTTGTATTTTCTAGGTCAGTTTGAATCGCTTGCTGATCTATATATGTGAAAAAGTTGTTACCTTTTTGGTTTGAGCTTATATTTTGCAAAGATAAAATAATGGGTGCATGATCCGTAATGTCGGTTTCTAATATTATAGAAATAGAAGGTAACTTCGATTTTAAAAGGATATGGTCCAAGCAGTTATTGACTCTAGTGGGAAATAAGTGGGTTGGTATTAGGCCGTGCATAGCATTCAATATAAGGTAGTCATTACTTCTCTCGTCTGTAGTATCAGATTTGATATCTATGTTAATGTCTCCTATTAGTGCTACACTGGGATAATTTGTTAAATTAGAGTAGATAGAGTTCAAGCTATTCAAAAATTCATCTAACTTTTCCAGGCTCCGATGAGATGGTGAGCGATAAATAACTACTAGCGCTAATTTCTGATCAATACAACAAAGAAGGCAATTAGCACCCACGAAAGCTGGTTCAGACACCTTGCACTTTAATTCTTTATTAGTGTAGATTATAATGCCATCATTTTGATTTTTTGTAAGCTTAGTATAAAATACGGTGTAGCCTTCTAAAGTCGGGATTTTATCGACTTTGCTCAGCCAACATTCTGTTAAGATAATTACGTCGCATCTTGTTTTAATAGAGACCAAAAGTGCACATAGATCGTCAAAGTGTTTATTGACACTTCTTATATTTAAATGTAAAATATTAATTGACTTATCCGGATCAATTAAGTGTAGGCTACATTCTTCTGGTAAACATATACGCGAGTTAGCCCCAGGAATCGAGTCCAATTCTTCGCTTATTTCAGTTATATCAGCCATTGATAACAGATGTGTTTCCAAAAATATTGCATAAAATATGTCTGATAGTTTATATGACTAATACCAGTTTGTTTTCTTTTGTTTCTAGGGATGAGTAATGATAGTATCCATTTTAGTTTTGAAGAAATAAGTGTATATGTACGTAGGCATGTGTTTATAAATGTATGTGTAAAATTAAATAGGCGTATGACTTTTAATGTGTTATGGATAAAAAATAGTAAGTATAAAGTATTATTATTGCTTACAGTAGCAATAGTTATATATGTAAAATTAGTGCTTGTGCTCTCATATTGTAATGTAGTATAGTAAACGTACACTAGCTTAAATATATTGCCTAGACACTTATTTACAGTAAACCACAGAAGTAAATACAATTTCACAAACACAAAAGGAGTTAGTAATAGAACAATAACAGCAAAAAGTCATATGTTATTTTGTAACTTAGTTAAGCATTTTTCAGATGTTATAATAATTTGACTGTCACCCTGTTCCTTTCGTAGGAAGATGTTTCCATTTCTTGACCAGCAGAATTTGTAGCCGTTCTTTTTTGCAAACTCGCGAGACAAGAAGAACAACTTTTTTGAGCTTGGTGGTAAGTAGTCTGCAATATAAACTGGCTGGCGTTGTCCAGGGATTCCAGCCATTACAGTGTTTAGCTTTTCCTCTTTACTCTTTCTGCTCTTATTATATTCTCGGACGGTGGATAGCAAGTTCAGCTTAGATTTTACTGTGACAAATTCCACTACAATGGGACGCGTTGAGCTAGTTTTTCCCGGGAGGCGGTACACATCCCGTATTTCGGAAGTTGGAATAGCAATCCCAGTATTTTTACCAATATTGCTCACCATTTGCGACAAGTCCTCTGTGGCTTCTCCTTCTCTCATTGGAATATTTCTAACTTCCAACGTTGATGATCGCGATTTGAACTGAATATCCTGAACTTTTCTCTCAAGACTTTCTATGTAAAGTTTCTGTTCCTGGCGCTCTTTCTGTAGACTTACAACTTCACTTTTTAGGTCTTCATATTGTTTATTTATAAAGCTCATTGATTTTTCAATTTCTTCGTTAGATCGCTGTATATCTGAGTTTTGGAGTTTCACTTCAGCAATATCAGCTATCAGTTTAGACATCATTGCATTTTGGTTTGATATCATTTGAGTTAAACTGTTGTCTTGATCCGATTTCCAGGACTCGAGTATACTTTTAATATCGTCCTTAAAAAGCTCAAATTCTCCTTTATTTTTGTCCTCCACCACTCCATCATCATCCCCTGATGACGAGGGAGTTCCTCTTCGAAGACGTTTGTGTCTGCTCATGTTCACAAAGCCCTGTTTATCTGACGTTGCCGTATTCAAGTCAGATTCCGACTTACTCAGGTTATCTGTTTGTGCCTTCGGTGGTGTACGCTGAGTCATTTTAACAGGTTTATTTAAAAAGAAGAACAACGACAGTTCAATCGTTAGAAATTGGCGCGCTCACGCAATAAAGCTGTAGCTAGTCCAGGCAAATAGTGTGACGTCACTTCTCCTTCAGATCAACTGGTTATATAGGTATCGCCGACTAGGGTCTGCCTTTGAATTTCACCAATAAAGGCCCAGACAACAACGGCACGGTTCTTGAACAAAAACGCACACTAAAAAAGGCCCGCAGTAGGTGAAGTTGATGGCTGCACGGCGAGTTCGCGAGAAGAAGGTCGTAAGCGCCGTGAAACACGGGGCGCTTACGCGTTCGACTGAGTCGCTCAGTTGGACTGCCACTGACGGTAGATAGGACAATATTTCGATTACTTCTATCTTGGTTTTATAAAAGCACACACTACACCATCAAGTTATTATTATAAGACGATAGTATAAAAGTATTTCTATGCAGATTACACTCTTTACGACACTTCCAAACAGTTTTTGCACGGTTTTTCAATAATTATGTCTGGGACAACAAAATACGGTTTCACCCACTTAGTCAGCCGAGCGTATGACTAAGATGATGATGCGTTTGAATAGTAGATTCAAATGATATGCTTTGTCTGCAAAATGATATATGAACTTTCTGTAATAGTTCGCAAATGCAACAAAACGTCTAACTTCGTCCGTATTTGTGGGAACTGGATAATTTTTCATTATATTTATAATGTGCACAGCAAAGGAGTGGAACTCTCTGCCTGCGTCTGTGTTTCCGAAAGCTTACAACCCTAATATCTTCAAAGTTAGAGTGAACAGGCTCCTTCTGGGTAGGCTCGCTCCATCGTAGACTTTGTCTCTGTCATCTCTGACATAGACTAGAGTCAAGAGCAAATCCATTACAAATAAAAAAATAAAAAAATTTGTCTGGGTCGGGCAGTATACCGTTGCCTGATACGACATGGCCTAAATAGAGGATCTCCTTTTTTAGGAAGTCGCATTTAGAAGGATTTAATTTTAAATACGCACTGCGCAGTTTTTCGAATACTTGTATCAAATTTTTGTTATGATCGGAGAGACTTCGTCCCATACATATGAGATCATCTAAATAAACTAAACATTTTTCATAGGACAACCCAGTCATTGCCATGGTCATCATTCGCGAGAATGAGCTTGGACTAGTCTTAAGCCCCATTGGCAATCTTGTCATTTGGTACTGACCACTATCTACACAAAATGAAGTATATTTCCTACTGTTTTCTTGCAGTGATATATTAAAAAATCCCTGATTTAAGTCTAAATGTGTAAAGTATATGCAGCCAGTCAAAGAATCTAATATGTCCGTAACATTGGGCAGGGGGAATTTATCATTCTGTATACAATTGTTAAGCTTACAATAATCTACTACTAACCGCCATTTCTTTTCCCCGGTGTCTGATTTTTTAGGCACTAGGAGTATTGGGCTAGACTATTCACTGGAACAAGGTTCAATAATATTTTGCTCTAATTAATTATGCACTTGTTTCTTTATTTCATCTTTCTGGGAAAGTGGCATTCTGTAAGGCTTAACGTATACTGGTGCCACGTTTGGTTTCAATGTTATCGTATGTTCGTATAATTTGGTTGTGCCTAATTTATCTCCCGGAAGGAAGAAAATGTCTGAATATTTTGCACATATTGATTCTATGGACAATTGCTCTTCTTTATTTTAATGGTTAAACGACAAAGAAGTGAATAATTTTTTTACACGATCGGCATTATTATTTGCTTCTTGAAACGCACAGACATCATACTCGCTTGCTTTTTGAAGAGTGGGATTTATTGTTTTTAAGACTAAATCTGAGTCAGTGGTATTTAAGATTCTAATGGGTATTTTCCCATTTGTGGGTTTAACTAAAGTACTCGCTACAAAAATTTCTTTTTGTACTTCTGTCGCATTAACTAAGCATTCCTCCGTCTCACATGTCCTAATGAAATGAATAGACTCTGATCTCGCTGGTATATTAATATCATTGTTTGCCATTATCAATGGTAAAGATACCTTTAAGTTATTATTCCATAGCATAAGAGTTTGATTTCCGTAATTTAGCACCGATTTATACTTGCTCAAGAAATCATGTCCCAATATGCCACTACCCTTACAAGGTAATGATTTAAAAACACAGAACTTATGGCGCAGTGTCTGTTTTCAATAACTAAATTTAAATAAACATATCCTATGCTCTGGACGTTGCCCCCAATTCCATTTACAGTAGTCGTCTCGTTATGGATTGGAATGTTTTGTTTTAGAATATGTTTATACATAACGACAGATATGGATGCGCCGGTGTCAACTACTAAATGATATGAGTAATTATTAAGTGTTCTTATATTTACGTAACCTACGCTATTACATGTATTATTAGTCACGAAAAAACTGATTTTCATTTTGTTCTTTGCTTATTGAATTTTCCTGCGAGTCCGAGTTTTCCAAAGTATTTACAAGCTGGTTCCCCGATGTACCGCTATTATTAAAATTGTACCTACCTCTGTTTCCATAAAATGATCGGGTCGACCTGCGCCGACCTGCATGGGATCCTCGCTCAACGTGATCCTGTTGTTCACCCTGGTTCTGGGGAGGCTGCTGATAACCACGTCCGCGTCCTCGACCTGTATGCGGGAAGCGGCCTCTCCTCTGCGGCCAATTATAGGAAGGCCTACCCCTATAATTCATGGATAGAATATTAGAAGTCGATGGACCAGAGATATCTTCATCGATAGCCGCCTGCACTGCGTCTTTTAACGATGTAAAAGTTCGGGCTGTAATTATTGTGCCTAGACGTCGACTTCTCAATCCATCTGCAAAACATTCGATAGCCTGTTTTTCGTTTATTGGTTTCAAAACTTTAAAATTAGCATCGTTGCCATCTGATTGGGATATTGTTAAATCAACAAATAACTCTGTCATTTGTCTGCCGAAATCATCTATCGTTAAATCATTCTGCTTAAAATTTTGCAGTTTTTGTTGGATTGCGGTAGCAGATTTTTTTTGGCAATAATTGGGCCTTCATTTCGGCTATCAATTCGTTAATATTAGCATAAGTGGGGGATAGTTTTAATTTTGCGGCCTGAGTGAGTCTGGTTTTTAACACAAAATTTAATAGTTTCGCTTGAGAAATTTCGTCTAACTCTGATTTATTCTATTTTTCTATGCCGTCTATTAGTTGCTTTACACTAACCTCATCGTTTGAACAAACTGGTAATAAACTTAAAGCAGTTTTTAAATCAAATGTACATGTATTTACCATTTTGATTGATCCAATGGGTTTGTGAGAGCACAAATCTAATGTTTGTTCATATAACAGATCAAAATTAATACAAAGTTCGTTGATAATTGAACACTCACTTATACTTAAACTGGATTTAGTATTAGAAAGGAATTCTAAAAATATTTTATACTCTTTCACTAAATTGTCTGCTTCTCCTAACTTTACAACAACTATGTTACCTTTTCTCCTATCTGGACCAATCTTTATTAAATATTTTCTAATTTCAAATAGATTATCGTACAGTGCTTTTAATTTTTCTGCCATTAATTATATTTTCATTTTCTTAAAATATTGAGTTACATACCATTTTGTTCTGCAATAATTCCAGTAGTAATTTTACTCATATTAATCACTTAACTAAGTCCATATTTTAATAATGTCACTTATATTTTCTTATGTTAATAGGTGATTACACGAACATAGCGAATAGACGATATACGTACTTAATACACGTTAAATAACCGCGGACTGGTACAAAACGCTTTGAATTTTCGCGCACTGGTTCAAAACACTTAGAATTTTCGCGCACTGATACTAAACCACACACTAAAGGTTTAAACGATGTCTCCGCCGTCCTTTCTGTAGCTCCTCGCATTGGTTCGTAATTCGTTGTCCGCATCCGCTCTTCGTTTCCAAATAGAATATCGTAGTCTATCCCTTCTGATTCCGTTTTCAATCCATTGGTTGTGACAATTTTTGTATATTCTGAAGACACCGTACAAAAACGCCAACGATACTAATAAGAGCACCACAATCAAGATGATATTGGTTGTGCTAGCGTGCACTTCCAGTTGCCTGATGTCTGCTACGTTACTTCCACCTGCTGCGTTTTGTGGAACTATTACCTCTTCCTTTGTATTAGTAGTTCCCATTTTGAAAAGAACTTGTAAAATTTTCACAAAATAAAACAGTTATTGTGCCGAGTTCGGACAGAAGATTGGTTCCGATGCTATACATTATGATACCACTTGTGCCGTTTTGGTCAATGGAATGTAAACATTTATTTTACTGTCACGGTCGCCATGTACGGAGGGAGGATTAAAGGTGAGTAAATGATACAACGAATGCTGTTACAATACTGAGTTTATTATAATAGAACACAGGATTATATATCATGAATACTACTTCACACTACTGAAACTGCTCTACCTCCGGACGTGATGGAGTCACCTGAAGGTGTACTTCGGTGATTGCTACTGTATTAGGTGTACGAAGTACACCTTCACGTCACTTCATCAAGCTCGGAGGTAAGGTCTTATCATAACTAACAAAACGAGCCTAAACTCGATACAAACCAGTTCCACTCGTCGAGCAGTTCAAGATCAAGTCTGGAAAACCATCGTTATTAACAAAACCAGCACTTAGTCCAAAGCCTTTATCTCTCTAATGCAAAGGCTTCCAGTGCCTAGCAGTCACTTCACACACACACACATGTATCTAAGTATTATCTTAGTAAAAATATAAACAGAAGTATGAAATGTTTTTTTGGACGTACCTACGTTTTAAAAAGTGATGATTTTTGTATATCAAAATTAGTTCACTTGGCTATTATTCCCGCAGCTAACCGTGACTACACATGTGTTTGTGACTAGTGTCTCTGTAGTAGTTAGATTCTATGCCTATCGATTTTGTAAACGCGTTCTTAAAGGGTAACCCGATACCACTTGGTAAGGCTGGTGTCTAAGTTGAATGTCTGTAATAAGAATTAGGATTGAATTTGTCTGATAGCATGCGTCCCTCGTGTGACACTGTTGCCTATCGGTCCCGTGTACAAGCTTGCGGCGCTCAGTTCCAGACGTGATCTACGGCGAGGTGTGCGCGGGTTCCGGTGGCACTGTCAGCTCCGGCGGTGCCGTCAGCTCCGGCAGCGCCGTCAGCTCCGGTAGCGCTGGCAACTCCGGCGGCGGCAAGCCTGTCTCCGTCAGGGGGAAGGACGGGTCAGTGCTATTTGTAATTCAATGACAATTGTGATACTTTGCGATTTGTCCAAGCCATTCGATTGCGTTCTCCGAGAGACATAAATAAAGAGACTGCACTATTACGGAATTCGAGATGCCTCTCTGGATCTTCTTACTTTATACTTAAGTGATTGGGTTCAAAGAGTGAAAATCAACGGTAAAAAAACTCCCTGGATCGGTAGTCAAAATGGGGTCTCCCAGGGCTCAATTTCAGACTCCTGCTTGTTTCTATTTTATATTAATGACTCAAAGTATAATCTTGATTTATTGTTGTTTGCAGACGTCAAGACGCTTTTATTTATACTTTAACGTCAGCAGATGGTTTCTGACGATGTACCGAAGTACATCGTACCTTACGACTTTAGTTAACCAGTTTCATGTTAATAATCTTCAACTAATTCAGAAAAAATAACAAAATAAATCAATTTTGTTACGTTGATATATTTCAGATACGAGAAGATAGTGTACCGCGACGAAATGCCGAGCACACACAGCAGCCACAGCTCGCACTCGCACACACACAGCAGCCACAGCTCGCACTCGCACACACACAGCAGCAGCACGCCCAGTGCGCGCGCGCCGCCGCCCGCGCCGGACCGCTGGCGCGACTCACTGCGCAGGAATGACAAGGTATACTGAACACTCACACACACAGCAGCCACAGCTCGCACTCGCACACACACAGCAGCCACAGATCGCACTCGCACACACACAGCAGCCACAGCTCGCACTCGCACACATACAGCAGCCACAGTTTGCACTCGCACACACACATCGTTGCCATCGGTGGGCTCCGCCTGCATTACAAGCAAACGCGTGTAAAATCCCCTATCCGTAAATGCTCTCATACAACGCCACATGTTTAAATAGAATGCACGCGTCGCGCGCGCTCTGCGAGCTAGCGAGCGCTCGGTGTGCGCTCGTGTGTCGGAGTACACTTGTAGACGCCGGGCGTGTGTGCGCGCACACCTACACACGCGAGCGGCAGGCTGCGGGGGCGCGGGGGGTGCGCTCGGTGTGCGCTCGTGTGTCGGAGTACACTTGTAGACGCCGGGCGTGTGTGCGCGCACACCTACACACGCGAGCGGCAGGCTGCGGGGGCGCGGGGGCGCGGGGGCGCGGGGGGTGCGCTCGGTGTGCGCTCGTGTGTCGGAGTACACTTGTAGACGCCGGGCGTGTGTGCGCGCACACCTACACACGCGAGCGGCAGGCTGCGGGGGCGCGGGGGCGCGGGCGCGCGGGGGGTGCGCTCGGTGTGCGCTCGTGTGTCGGAGTACACTTGTAGACGCCGGGCGTGTGTGCGCGCACACCTACACACGCGAGCGGCAGGCTGCGGGGGCGCGGGGGCGCGGGGGGTGCGCTCGGTGTGCGCTCGTGTGTCGGAGTACACTTGTAGACGCCGGGCGTGTGTGCGCGCACACCTACACAGGCGAGCGGCAGGCTGCGGGGGCGCGGGGGCGCGGGGGGTGCGCTCGGTGTGCGCTCGTGTGTCGGAGTACACTTGTAGACGCCGGGCGTGTGTGCGCGCACACCTACACAGGCGAGCGGCAGGCTGCGGGGGCGCGGGGGCGCGGGGGGTGCGCTCGGTGTGCGCTCGTGTGTCGGAGTACACTTGTAGACGCCGGGCGTGTGTGCGCGCACACCTACACACGCGAGCGGCAGGCTGCGGGGGCGCGGGGGCGCGGGGGGTGCGCTCGGTGTGCGCTCGTGTGTCGGAGTACACTTGTAGACGCCGGGCGTGTGTGCGCGCACACCTACACAGGCGAGCGGCAGGCTGCGGGGGCGCGGGGGCGCGGGGGGTGCGCTCGGTGTGCGCTCGTGTGTCGGAGTACACTTGTAGACGCCGGGCGTGTGTGCGCGCACACCTACACACGCGAGCGGCAGGCTGCGGGGGCGCGGGGGCGCGGGGGGTGCGCTCGGTGTGCGCTCGTGTGTCGGAGTACACTTGTAGACGCCGGGCGTGTGTGCGCGCACACCTACACAGGCGAGCGGCAGGCTGCGGGGGCGCGGGGGCGCGGGGGGTGCGCTCGGTGTGCGCTCGTGTGTCGGAGTACACTTGTAGACGCCGGGCGTGTGTGCGCGCACACCTACACAGGCGAGCGGCAGGCTGCGGGGGCGCGGGGGCGCGGGGGGTGCGCTCGGTGTGCGCTCGTGTGTCGGAGTACACTTGTAGACGCCGGGCGTGTGTGCGCGCACACCTACACACGCGAGCGGCAGGCTGCGGGGGCGCGGGGGCGCGGGGGCGCGGGGGGTGCGCTCGGTGTGCGCTCGTGTGTGGGAGTACACTTGTAGACGCCGGGCGTGTGTGCGCGCACACCTACACACGCGAGCGGCAGGCTGCGGGGGCGCGGGGGCGCGGGGGGTGCGCTCGGTGTGCGCTCGTGTGTCGGAGTACACTTGTAGACGCCGGGCGTGTGTGCGCGCACACCTACACACGCGAGCGGCAGGCTGCGGGGGCGCGGGGGCGCGGGGGCGCGGGGGGTGCGCTCGGTGTGCGCTCGTGTGTCGG
Organism: Lacanobia oleracea; assembly: GCA_950371165.1. Taxonomy (NCBI): domain Eukaryota; kingdom Metazoa; phylum Arthropoda; class Insecta; order Lepidoptera; family Noctuidae; genus Lacanobia; species Lacanobia oleracea. Next base: position 28,251,195 of record OX493390.1, on the reverse strand, counting down.
AGTACACTTGTAGACGCCGGGCGTGTGTGCGCGCACACCTACACACGCGAGCGGCAGGCTGCGGGGGCGCGGGGGCGCGGGGGGTGCGCTCGGTGTGCGCTCGTGTGGCAGTACACTTGTAGACGCCGGGCGTGTGTGCGCGCACACCTACACACGCGAGCGGCAGGCTGCGGGGGCGCGGGGGCGCGGGGGGTGCGCTCGGTGTGCGCTCGTGTGGCAGTACACTTGTAGACGCCGGGCGTGTGTGCGCGCACACCTACACACGCGAGCGGCAGGCTGCGGGGGCGCGGGGGCGCGGGGGGTGCGCTCGGTGTGCGCTCGTGTGTCGGAGTACACTTGTAGACGCCGGGCGTGTGTGCGCGCACACCTACACACGCGAGCGGCAGGCTGCGGGGGGCGCGGGGGCGCGGGTTGCGGGGGGTGCGCGGGGGGCATATATTAGAGATATATTAGAGCATACTCAAAAAAAAAATACAACCATCCATCCATTAATCGATTGATTGATTGTTTTTTCCATTGTTTTTTTTTTTCCATCCGTCCATTGTAAAAAGTCATTAAACCTCTTTATTACTATTTACGAGTCTCATTAAGAAGCCTATCATCACGAGTTCACCCCTTCGCTGCCAGCACTCGAGAAGTTCTACACTGGCTAAACATGTTATATGGAGCAGCGACTGCTCTTAAACCTCCGAGATTACTTTTAATTAATCAAAATCTACACATTACAACATAGCAGTACGGACATGTTGCCATTGACATCAACAAAGTGTGTGTATGCTGAGCGATGATGTCGACGTCAGCAGCCCGAGCTGCTCGTCACTGAAAACCAGCTCTGTGGCTTTGTTCCGCTCACTAGCTACTCCCAGCATTATGCTGAGCGATGGTTGTTTGGCGTGGATTTGACGCATATTTTCCTCTTTTTTGAAATGACGTTTGGTATATGGTCATAGTTGCGCAATAAAGTGTATTATTACGTTATCAGGTGCACACGACGAGCGCGGACGTGAAGGCGGCCGCGCTGCCGCAGCTGCACCTCGCCGTGGACAGGTATGGAAACATTAACCGTACAGTTCGGTACTAGCTCCAATTGGACCTAATAGTCGTTTATTTGTACATTTACAACTGAGCATCTAGAAACACAATTACAAACAGCAAGTTTGTACATTATGACATAAACAAAAGGCGAACTGCTGCCTCTTAAACTAACCCAAAAACCTGTGTTTTAGGAGTCAACGTTCCTCCAGAAATATTTAATCACAGGTAGACAACGTGCAAGTAAATACCTAATGTCAAAAATTCAAAACACAGGACAATACAATATATCAGTTAAACTATAATAGGGAACATGCGATATTTTTATTTTTGCTTTCATTTTAAAGAACTCCGTCTAGAATAGACCGCCACATATATAAAACATCAAAACGCTTTAATTTATTGCTAAAATTGCGTTTTTAAACGGACAGTTTAAATTTTCGCGTCAAAACGGACGATGACGTCACTAATGTCTGTCACTGGTCAAGAACTGCCATAATTCAAAGTCATAGACCAAGATCCCAGTGCTTCCTCAGTAGCAAAACGTCTGAACATACAAACTCAAACTAGCAGGTAAGCGCCTGCTAGTTTGATTTGACGCGACCGCCAGTTTGTAAGTATCATCATCAGATGCTAGCTATAAAACGACTAGATCATTTTCACGATTTTTACAAAATACATATTCTTAAATAATCAGTAATTTAGTAAAAATTTAAAGACTAATTAGTCATTGTAATAGTGTAAGATCTGATCGCTATTTCCACTGATAATTGAGATCCTATTCACAAGTATCTTATGGACATAGTGTATTTACGAAGTATAAAAAGAAAACTGCAAAACTACGTCCTATAGACTTTTGAAATATGTCATAAATACATACATCACTAAAAAAAATTGCCCATTGGATGGAGCTAGCAGATACTTATTACGCGTAGGTACGTTTAAATTACACTGGCATTACTCTTTTCCATTATTTTGATACTGCGAAATAAGTAACGTCCGGGAGCCCTGGGATCTTGGACTATAAACTAACACGAGTGACGTCACCAGACGCTGATTGGTGTATTAAAACACGTTCTGTTTCACGTTACTTTAAATTTGTAATTATAGTTAAAAATCAATATTAACTGGAATAAAAAAGTTGCACTGGCCCTTCTCTTATGCTTTTCTTACATTATAGTCACAAAATATTGATAAATATTAAATCTGCATCTTCCCTATTGTCAGCGCACGAATTTGACAAATCGTACGTTCCGAAAGGCCATTGTCGGCGCACTGAAAAAACAAGTTTTTTAGAGGCCCTACTTACCGATCGCAAAAAAACTAGGATGCAACAAACTGACCTATTTTTATTTCTCTTACGCGTGCTATGTCTGTCACTCTCGTCGTGAAAGTGCAAGTGTGTGTGTATTTATTGCTTCCTTCTTTGCATTGCCAACTTTTTAGTGAATGTTCTTGCGAAATGCGCAGAGCGGCAACAACACATCGTAGATTTATCGTTGTAAGATGCATGACCTATGCTTAGACATAATCAGCTGTAAGGAAAGATACATCGTGTTTAAACGGTGCAAAAACTTTAAAAATAATTTGCGACTAAACTACTATTTAATTACTACTATACTTACTATTTAATTTATTTTTGGTACAGAGCTTGAAAATGGTACCTAGTATAGGCAGTTTAAAGGAAAGCCCCTCTGTCGTATCAACTTTGTATATTAAAATACTATAACACTTAGATACAAGACTATGGTAATAGTAACGGAAATAGCTAATATAATTCACTGTCACACTTAGTCACTACACAATGGTAATGGTGATGGTAATGGTTTTCAGTACGTGGTGTCTCTGATGAGATCTGAACGCGAGCTGCTCCACATTTTGGTGGACGAGCGAATGTGCATATTAGCATTCGATGCAATTATGCATTTTCGCTTAGTGTTCGATTAAAACTCGAACAGCTGGTTGTATCCCTTGATGTTCAAAAAACTATTTGAATTACTTAAGAAAGCACAAATAATACTTATTTTAAGTGCTTATATAATTTCATGAATAAACCGAATTTGTTTTTATTTTTATTAATCGATTTATGGTAATCGCTTATTTATGTTAAACGAGTCGATCGAAATTAAAAAAAAAAATATCGATTGTCAAAATCGTTTTACCACACCCAAACAATTAAAAAAAAAAACAATAATAATGAACGAATGATAACGGTAATGAATATTACGTGTTATTGGATTTGTGTTTGAAAAATGCATTTAGATCATGGCTTTATCTTGTTCTTGATAATATTTGGAATCATATTATCATATTAGTACACGAGGTGCTCGTGGCTAAATAATAACAGCCGCACGGGTCGATCTTTAAGGTTAAGCAACGCTTGCCAAGCTTGGTCTGTGGATGGGTGACCATCTTAACATACCAAGTTTCCTCCGTGCCTCGGAAAGCACGTTAAGGGCGTATATTTGAAATTTATGGTAGCTCGAAAGCGCCGAGGGGCGTCGCGCTCCTCACGCGGACCGCGCATGCTTCCACGTGGAAAGTTAGAAATATCGAACCTAGCGCCAAAACATTAAATTAATTCAAACCGCCAACTGATTCAGTGTTGCTCGCACACAAAGTTCATAAGTTTCTCCTGTCAAAATATTAATAAAAAGCAGCAATCTTATAAACAGTGATTAGACGTAGAATAAAAGTAAAATATTTTAAGATTTATTTTTTTCAGTTGTCAGTAAATTATATCATGTTTTGTATGTCCCCAAATTATTTTGAAAACTACTTATTCAGTAGATTTTTTAGGCACATGGCCAAAATTGTGCGATAGAGATAGCACTAGAGAATTTTTAGCACTCGGAAGCTATGGAGTAGATCGGTTGTAAAAAAATCAGCTTATCATAATTTAACTAAGTATTTGCGCAATTGGTCTACCCCTATTTCTTTTAGCCGATGGACCTGGCCATGATGTCGTCTGTTTGGTCCAGCGATTGTCAGTAAGTCTGGCCACATGTCCAGCCAATCGCCATTTTAGCTTCTGTGAGTAACTGAGAGCTTCGATGGATTTAGTTTTCTGTCTTATGGCAGTATGACGTATTTTTTGGATTTTCGTAATCTTCAGAATGCTTCTTTCCATACATCTTTGACTTGTTATGATCTTTTTTCTTATTTTCCTAGTAAATTTCCAGGTTTGACAGGCGTATGTTAGTGAGGGGAGTAGGCAGTTGTTCTGACTCTGCTTTTCAACCTTATAGGCATGTCGCTTTTTAGAATTTCCTTGAGGCTCCAGAACTTCTTCCAAGTGATGTTGACTCTTCTCTCTACCTCCAGGTCGTTGTTGTTTTGTTTAAAAGACATTTGTTTGCCCAGGTAAATGTAGGTATCAACATTTGTTAAAGGCAGATTTTCGAGATATATAGGCATAATATGATTCGTCATGACATTAGTTTTATTTAGGTTGATTTCTAAGCCTGCTTTACGACTTTTTTAAAGGTAGAGAGTCTATCATCAGTTGAAGCTGGTTTGAGTTTTCTGATAGCAGAACTACGAGTATGTCGTCAGCAAATCTGAGATGACTCAGGTGACGTCCGTTTATGTTTATGATAACATAGAGTAGTCTATTGAACTCTTGGATTTTTTCTATTATCATCTCCTCTTGGATTTTTTCTATTATCATCTCTAGCGAGTAAATATGGTCAATTGTGGAAAAAAACGTCGTCTGAAGCCCGCCTGTTCGATAGGTTGGAATTTTTCTATTTTTTGGTTGGTTTGGTTTTTTGGTTTGGTTGGATTTTTTTCTCAATTATGGAAGAAAAAAGTTTGTATAGAGAAGGTCGCAGGCTTATCGGTCTATAATTACTATGTTGTTTGGGTCTCCTTTTTTGTAGACCAAAATTATTTCCGACTTTGACCATTGACGTGGAGTATTTTTGCAGCTCCGTATCATGTTGAACAGTTGGGTTAGAGGTTTAACTAGATACATGATTCCTGTTTTTATAGCCTCGTTGGTGATTCTATCGGGCCCAGGGCTTTTTCCTGTTTTTAGTGCTTTAATTCCTTTGGCACTTCGTCTTCATCAAAGGTTGCTTTCGCCTCTTCTGTGCTAATACTCGGTAATGTATATGCTGGTAGATTTGGCGAGCTATAAAGGTTTATGTAGAAATCTGTTGCTATTTTGAGTATTTCCGTTCTATTTTGTGTGTTGTTAGTTGTGCTTTTCAATTCTTCAATCCATGATTTATAGTTCGTGTGCGGTGTGCCTTATAATTTTGGTTAATCCGTTTACTTATAAGCTTATAAAGTGCTTTTAATTCATTTTTCATAGCCCGTGATTTTGGTTTTATCCTTTGTATTTCTTGTCTTCTGTGTATTAGTGCTTTTGTGCGTGCTGATATTATTTGAGATTTCTCCGTATTACCCCAATGGTGGAGTTTTGGTGTTCAAAACCCACAATTTTCATGATTTTTAGCCTCGAACACCAATAATATAACAACGTAACTATTTTTGTCCAGATAATCATCGTATTTTTAATTAAGTTATGTTTGAAAAATTACAAAATGAAGAACGCAATTAGAATGCAAAAGAGCAAAATCATGGCATTATGCCATGATTTTGCTCTTTTGCATCTTTTTAGCCAGCGAGAAGGTTGTTAACGTATATATTTTCACTAAATCTAAGTTGAATACCTTTTGGAAAGGTGTTGTAATTCGTATGTATGACAATTGAAATTAATTACTTTTGTTTTTTCCAAATGTATTTTTAAATAATTTTTATTTAGCCATGACATTATGTTTTTCAGAGTGTTATTTAGTACTAAAGGAGAAAGAGCAAAATGGTCTATGAGCGGCCAACAACGAAATAGGTATTAAATGAAAGTACTATTACTAAGGACTAACTTTTACTATGAACGTAACATTGCAGCTCATTTAGAAAAAAAAATACATATAGGTAAAATACTTAGATAATAAGTGCAAGAAAATGTGCAAACCCATTTTATAAAATACTTATTAACATTAGTTTATGTCTTCAAAAGTATTTCAAAACGTTGTCAGCATACCGTTTACAAGACTCAGCTCAACAATGGGTTTACTACATGGACTACCTGAGTTCGAACGGCCCAATCAGCTTCGAGTGCAAACAAAAGAGCCGAGGTGTGGGGTGCGTGTGCGTCACTCGGCGCAGTCCTTCGCTTACCCTTGTGACGTTGTGTACTGTGCGCTCATCTACGGATTCTTTTTCAAACGTTTTGACCCTGGCTACCCTCTGGACTGTGTTTCTTCCTAACCTGATAACCTGGCTATTAACTCTGAACTTCTGTACGTTTGTGCTTGTGTACTTGGACTCTGGACTTGTGTACGCCAACGGAACATTATTGAAAAATGGCAGAAAATCGACCTATATGTGTTTTGTGCAATCGATCAGTGGTTAATAGAAGAAGGTTAGAAATAACCCATGCTCTTTTTGAGGAAAATGCTGCCAATGCTCAATATATTATTGAAGCTATAGCTCCACAGCAAGTAAGTATTTTTAGACTATTTTTTGGTTGTTTTTACCCGTATGTACGCACCCTATAGCGGTGATGGCCTCATAATATTGTGTCACGATGTGCATATGCGACACATCGTTGGGTGAAGTGTGGGCTCTTTATTGAAAGTCCACGTTACAGTTTTGATTGTATTTTTATGTACGTCCTTTTAGTGAATTATGTTATTTCCTTAAGCGTATGGTTCTTTTCTAACAATACTTAAGTTATAGTCAAAACAGATCTTCTCTCTCTTTTACACACATGGTGCATATGGAAACAGAGCCAACGTTATCTAGCTTCGAAATATAATAGAGGCCAACCACTCATTAACAATGCGTATGAGCATGACTCATTCGTCACGTTGAAAAAGAGCTCGGCATGTTCTACTATACAACACATGATTTAACTGAAACTGCTGTGAGTTTTAAATACTATGTTATAAACTATTTTCCTTTTCAGGTTGAATACAACGGCCGAGAATACGTTTGTCGACCCTGTTGGCAACGAGCTCAACGGGCTGTGCAGCCAAACAATAACCCTGCCCCGCACGAATGTGTTCTTCAAGTGGAAGAATATTCACGAGTGCCTAGCACCTCGGCAAACTGTATGTTTGACAGATGCCGTAGTGTTTCACGTCGTCGAATGCCTGAGAATGTAAGGATTACTCTTATGTTACATTCTAACTTATTCATACCAGACAGTGCCAGAATATGTGATGCACATTTAACATCAAATGATTGGGAAGAGCTCATTGATAGTCCAAATCTCAGACATGATTTTAACAGCTCTCATTTTGTGCAAATACTAGAGCTTTTAAAAAAAGCTGTTTTAAATAAAAATATTCTGGACTTTGAAGATATTGCAAATATGGATCCTAATGAGATTCATATTCGATTGGGCGTTAGCAGAGATCAATTCAATACAATCTTGGAACAAACGCCTTCTTTGTCTGAGTCAAACGCCAAAACAAAACTAGCCATTTATTTAATGAAGTTGCGAACTGGTGATAGCAACGAGAGATTAGCCACGCTCTTTAACATAAGTAGAAGGACTCTAGAAAGGCATTTAAAAACCGCGCGTGATGCTATATCTCTGGATTTTAAGCCACGACACCTGGGACTCGACCATTTAAATAGAAGAATGGTCGCTGACCGTAATCTTATTGTACCAAACGCGTTATTTGGAAATCCCGAGTCTTCTCCAGAAGAAAGGAAGGCAGTAACAATCATGGATGGAAGATATATTTATATACAGAAGAGCTCCAACTTTTCGTTCCAGCGACAGACCTACAGTCTACACAAATACGAAAATCTATTAAAACCGTTCTTAATGGTGTGTTCCGATGGGCATATAATTGATGTTTGCGGGCCCTATGCTGCTACCGACTCAGATGCCAGTATTTTGGAAAGAATTATAAATGACGAAGAAGGCACATTTCACTGGTTTTACCGGGCTGGCGACATATTCATTTTAGATCGTGGGTTTAGAGACGTCTGTGGCGATTTGGAGCGATGCAACTACAGTGCCTATATGCCAGAAACCAAAGACCGCGGTGCAGACCAGCTTACTACTGAACAGGCCAATAGAACTAGGCTGGTAACTCTATGCCGCTGGGTAGTGGAAGTTATAAATGGCAGGTTCAAGCGAGATTTCAAATTGTTTAGGCAAGAATATTTTAATCGCGCCTTAAGTCACATGTTTGAGGACTTTCAAAACGCAGCGGCACTCATCAATGCGTTCCAAACACCAATACAAGATAGTATTCATGCATCATCGTTCGTAAATATAATTAATGAACGTTTTGAAATACCGAACCTCTTAGCGGACTATGTTATCCGTCATAACATAAATAGACAGAGGGCATCATTTGAAAGACTCAGCAGCGACCAACCTATTTTTGAAGACTTTCCGGTTTTTTCTGAAGAAGACCTAATTCTGTTTGCACTTGGCACATACCAAATCAAGTTGGCTCGCAGCTACTACGCTGAACACTTAATTGAAGGCTTATACAATATCGAAGTATACCGGGAGCGACAAATAAGTCAGCTCAGAGATTTTATTGAAGAAGAAGATATTTGGTTATTACGTGTGCGAATACAATCTAGACATGTAAGGTCCAGAATATATTATTCTTATATTGTAATTAACCGACAAAGACAAAATAGAGAAGCAATTGCTCATTATTATTGCAGTTGTTTGAGTGGAAGGCGCACAATCGGTTGTTGCGCACACGTTATGTGTGTAGTGTGGTATCTGGCATGGGCTAGACATCAAGACGAGGATATTTTATTACCGGCATCAGAACTCAGTGCTATTATTGTACATTAAATGTATGAATGTGGACGAGGCAAAAGGAGTATGTAAGGATCGTAGCAAGTGGCGTTCTGTGGTTTCTGCCTACCCCCATGGGAAAAGGGCGTGAGTTCATGTATGTAAATGTATGTAAAATAAATGTATTGAAGTAAACAAGTCATTTTATTTTATTTCCTTATTTTTAAGACTAAATCTTAGTAATTAATACGCTAAATCACAGGCTTACATATCTAAAATAAAAATGTATTTAGTTCCATTAATAATGACACTACAGATATAAAACTTTTTGAACCCGTTATTGTAGGGTGATATTAAACCAAAAAAAAATAAAATGTTCCTGGCCGCTGATAGACCAAGTGCCGTACGATTTTGCCCATTCTCCTTTAGAAGATTTTTGTTCTTACAGCCTATAATTATTGTAGTATCATCTGCAAATATAACGATATCATGTTTGCGTATTGCTTGTGGGAGATCATTTATATAAATGAGAAATAGAAAAGGACCCAAAATGCTGCCTTGGGGTACACAAAGATCATTATTCCTGGGTTCAGAATCAAAATCTTGTATGCAATTTGTAATGTCGTTATATTTGGTAATTCTCGTTATTTGTGTTACTTAAATATGATTCGAACCATTTTAAAGCCGTTCCTGTTATATTCGTACCAATTTTTTCTAATTTACCGATAAGAATTGAATGGTCAACATAGTCGAACGCTTTACTTAAATCTAAAAAATAAGTAGTAGACGCAATTTTTTTCATTCATTTTATTTAATATTGATTTAACTAACTTGAATGTCGCTAATATCGTTGATCTAGCTTTTCTAAACCCATGCTGTTCTTCGACCAGTACCTCATACTTGTTTAGAAAATTCAAAAGCCGTTTATTGTTCATAATTCTCTCAAATATTTTGATAGGATTGGTGTTAATGCGATGTGAATTAGAAAACCCTTGCAAAAATTATAGGTCGATAATTTTTGCAAGGGTTTTCTAACAGATAGTTTATGTTTTTCTGGGAAACAACCTTGTTCTATTGATAAATTCATTATGTAAGCTAAGGGTTCTGCTATAAATTGCGATATAAGTTTTATAAGATCTGTTGTTATATTGTCGTAACCAGATGATTTAGTATTATTTAGAGATTTCAAAACGTTAAAAATGTCGGCTGCATTTGTAAGCTCTAAAAAAACTGTGGTTGTTACTTTTAATGTCGAGGTTATTGTTATACTCACCATTATCGTGATTAGTGACAACATTATTTTTTACTACGTCTATGAAAAAATGGTTAAATATGTTAGCAATATCAGCTCCAGATGTTGTTGTTAGTTGCTGAGAGTAATCTTGTTGATGTATTTACGAGCTGTTTGGTTACCCATGTTACGTTTAACAACTTCCCATTTTGCTTTACATTTATTTTTGGAATATGCAATGTGCTTTAGGTTACACGCTGATTGTAAATTATTAATGCATTTCCTAACAGGTTTGTATTTACCTTAAATGTAGATTTATTTTCGCAGGTTCTGTTACTGTAATATTTAAGATTGCCCTTTGTGATCCATTTAAGTTTGTTTGTTTTATAGTAACTTTTAACTGTAATAACAGGAAAGCAGAGTCTGTAAAATAAAGTAAGAATATCGTGAAAAACATCAAAGGCATCATTTGCTTCAGTAATTTCATAAATTTCGGTAAAGGACAGTTGGCCTATGTAGTAAAGGAATTTATTAATATTTTCTTTACCCATATCATTTTTTTTTCATAAAGTAGAGTCTACTAATAATTTAATTTTTGGGCTTAAATTCAACAGCATTAGGTATATTACTCACAATATTGTCAATACATGTATTTAGTCTTGTTGGCACTTTTATATGGCATTCCATCCCATAATTCGCTATAATATCATTAAATCTAATAGTGTTACGATCTTTTTATAGAAGAAAATTTATGTTAAAATCACCTGCAATCACTACTGTACTCTTTTTACGTTGCAGTTGGAATAAAGTTTTATCTAAGTTTTCGAAGAAAATATTTAAGTTACAAGAGGCAACACGAACAATGCTAGTTACACAAATGCAGACTATCCACTAAACGTGTCTTAAATTTATGGCGGTGTAAAGCAAAATGTCTATGTTAACAAAATGTTCATTATAGATCTTGACCATTCTATGGAGAGGCGCCCGTTCACCCGCGTGAGTACGACAAAGTGTCGTAGCAAAGAGCGGGTAGACGCGTGACTTCCAAAAACGAAACACTACAGTATAAAATAACTTTAATTTCGGAAGTCCGTGTCAAAAAACGAAATGACCAAAGACACCGACTACCGAAATTAAAGTTATTTTAACCGTCTTCAAAAAAAGGAGGAGGTTCTCAATTCAGTTGTATTTTTTTATGTTTGTTACCTCATAAGTCCGTCATTTATGAACCGTTTTAAAAATTCTTGTTTTATCTAAAAGGGTATACTTCCCGATTGGCCCCATTGTCACCAAGTCAGAATCTGATGATGGGATCCCATGAAAATCGAGGGCAACACTCAAATTTTATAGGCACATACAATGTTTTTCATTAATTTTCTAACGCAATTCAGATATTTGTGTCTGGTAATCATCATCTCATGTTGCTGAGATGGAAGGTATAAATAGGTTCTGATGATGAGATCCCATGAAAAATGTTTGTTCAGCGATATTTTCGCCAATTGTCAACCGATTTGGATGGATGGCATGGTCAGGTGAAAGTTTAAAATAGGAATAAATGGCAGCAGCTGGAACTTTGTTTCCTTGTATGAGTGTAAAAATATGACGTTTTTACTAACGTGGTATTAAGTGATGAATAATATGAACATTCATCATCATTATCTGCCTAGCCTTTTCCCAACTATATTGGGGTCGGCTTCCAGTCAAACCGGATTCGGCTGCCTACCAGACCTCCACAACCCAATAACTGGGTAACACGGTACTTCTTGGCAAGACTGGAGTCAGATTTACTGGCTTCTTACAATCCGTAACGACGGCCAAAGATCCACAATTGACAGCCGAGACCAACAGCTTAACGTGCTTTCCGAGGCACGGAGGAAACTCGGTATAATACTCGGATGGATAATATGATCTAGGTTTAAAACTAGAGGTTTTGAAGCTTATAGTATAGTGTTTATTTTTATTTGAAACTAGCGTCTGCTAGCGGCTTCGTCCGCTTGGTGCCTAGGGAACATACTTCTGGGATAAAAAGTAGCCTATGTCCTTACTCAAGCTGTAGACTATCTGTGTATTTCATTTAAATCGGTTCAGTAGTTTTGGTGTGAAAGTGCGACAGATAGACAGATAGAGTTACTTTTGCGTTTATAATATTAGTTAGGATTTGTATTTATTTCTTATTGAAAGTGAAGTGATGTTAAGTATTTGTTAACTGTTTTCAGCCGCAGCACTGCATCGAGCGGCTCGCCCACGGCTATGGGAGCGCGCGGGCGCTGGAGCGGCGCCGGGGGGTGTAGCGGTGCGGGGGGCGGCGCGGGGGGCGGCCCGGGGGGCGGCGCGGGGGGCGCGCGGCGCGGCGCCCACTACCCGCACCTGCAGTGCCCGCCCACGTTCCAGCCTGAGACGTACTCCTTGCAGCGCATGCCGCCGCGCGACCACGACTAGCTGTTCATGACTCTAGGCATGCGCACACGTAACGACGCGGCGCCCACTACCCGCACCTGCAGTGCCCGCCCACGTTCCAGCCTGAGACGTACTCCTTGCAGCGCATGCCGCCGCGCGACCACGACTAGCTGTTCATGACTCTAGGCATGCGCACACGTAACGACGCGGCGCCCACTACCCGCACCTGCAGTGCCCGCCCACGTTCCAGCCTGAGACGTACTCCTTGCAGCGCATGCCGCCGCGCGACCACGACTAGCTGTTCATGACTCTAGGCATGCGCACACGTAACGACGCGGCGCCCACTACCCGCACCTGCAGTGCCCGCCCACGTTCCAGCCTGAGACGTACTCCTTGCAGCGCATGCCGCCGCGCGACCACGACTAGCTGTTCATGACTCTAGGCATGCGCACACGTAACGACGCGGCGCCCACTACCCGCACCTGCAGTGCCCGCCCACGTTCCAGCCTGAGACGTACTCCTTGCAGCGCATGCCGCCGCGCGACCACGACTAGCTGTTCATGACTCTAGGCATGCGCACACGTAACGACCTCAGCCGTTCTAATAATAGTCAAAATACTGCCCAAACAGATCACCCTATCCTACAATTACCCTTACAAATTACTTATTTTGTTTCCTAAAACACATGACTACTTATCAAAAATTACAAAGTATATGCTATATACAAATTAATATTTATTTTTTTAAAACATAACTGCCAAAAAATCACCGCATATAAAAATAACTTTTAACTTAACATAACAAACACATAGGTAGTAGTGTTTGTTATATCAATTTTAATTCATCTATGTAGAAAATATTATCCACACCTACAATTTAAAATCACCATTATATAAAACAACATCATAAAAAACACATTACCACGTTACATTAACACCTCCCATCATTCCTACCTACTATAGAAAATCATTTACCGATTCTTCTAAACCAGCAATAAATTACTGACAAATGAGAATGAATGAATCTTTAAGAAATTACACATATTTATCACAAAATATAACATGCTACGCTCAATTATTTTATCATTTAAATTGTAAATAATTAGAAGTAAGCAAAATCACCACATAGATAAAATAATAATACGATTAATTAATGTTAAAAGTAATTGAAAACATATCTCTTTAAAACTAAAAAAAAGTATTACAAAACAACATGCTTGTTACGTGTGTAAATTAAACCTTCCATTAAACAGTTAACATATGAAGATTTGTGTCGCAAATGTTCAGTTTATATTGTTACCTATAGAGCTTATATTATTTAATTGAAAGTTACTAAACAAATACTCGTAAGTTCTATGATAACGGAACATTGAAGAGTGTATGGTTTCGTCTGAACGAACTCTCCCGCGGCTGACGTAGTACAAAGCTGGGCACGATGTCTTCCAACTATTATTTGCCTAATAATTGCTTACCTCCAGCTTTTAAGGACCCTTAATATGTTTTCTGAGTAAAGACGCTCGCATAGATTAAGTTCTGAAAGTGCAGATTCTACTTAGTTTCAGCATCGTGTATTTGTGTTACGCGTAACATGTTGCTGGTAGTTGAGGGTGCAACATGTTGCAACGGCATCATATAAATGATGTTGCTGCACCAATGTTTAGCAGATGTACCATGAAACTGGCTTCCTGTATTTAATGTGTAAACTTGTACATAAAGTGGATGTATGTGTGAATGGTGCAAATATTAGCGTCCGATGTGACTCGTAACGTGTATAGTTGTGTGATGTTGACTAGCTGTTCGTGCAGCAACGTTTAGCGACCGCCGCTCGTCTGCGCTCAGTATAACTTTATTTAAACGTTGTCCGTGAAGAGAGGTTGTAACTCTTTACTGACGGAACTCAATAATATTAAAGTCGTGTAAATGAAGTCTCCTATTTCATGACATTTATTTTCTAAATATTCTTATAATAGTGATGTGTTTGTAATATTGAAAGGCGCTACAAAAATGGCGGAGAATCTTAGGATGTTTAGAAAACTAAATGATCGTGATTTGAGACACTTTTTGGTTATAGAACAATGTAACTGAATACGTTATTTTGTGTAATAAGTTGCGCGGGAGGATGTGTATTGTTGCGCGGCAAGCGTGTCGTTGGCGCCTGTATCACTCAATATCGAGCATGTCGTGTTGAACTACAGTTTCGAAACTTAACTAAATAGACTTGTATTAAAACGATGCCAAAAATATGTTCAATCGCTGATATTGATTGCTATAGATGTCATTCGCGAGAATGTCACCGCTGCCAAAGGGCATGGCTATAGTTATCTTCAGTTCGGCACGTCATGGTTCTGGAATGACGTTTGTTAACGTGGAACGGCGTAACGTTCAAGAAAATGACATAGTTGTAGTGTCTTTACGTTTTTACTTCCCACTGTGTTGAAACGGTAAAGTCGTGACGTGTCGTGCTTCAGTATATTATAAAAGTGTCCAATGAGGAGGACTGTACGTATACGTGTACAGCGTGGGATAAGTCTGAAGCGGGATGTGCTAACTAGATAGATACACTTAATGAGAAAATGTGCTTTAAGTAATACACCATAGCGACTAAATTATTTAATCATGGCTTCCAACTTATATTGTGTTTTATTGCGAGATATTTTAAAATGAATATTATTAATTTTAGAAGAAGACTGGATGTTTATAGCATATTATGAATGAATACAGCTGTATGAGGCAGCGTACTGCGCACCATCCAGTGCGGTCGCCTCGCGGACGAAGCACGGCCGCCGCGCCTGTCCGACTGAAGCGTGGCGTGGCGGCGTGATATCACTTAGGTATACAATATTATGATACTTAGATGAATAAATCGCTGTCCTATTTTAAAACAACGCTTATATCAAGCCGTCGACTGTTTCGAGGAATTTTATTTTTATTAGATGTGATAAGAGAAATAATTTCATAGTAAGTATAAATTATTGTTTTACGATATACAATGAGATGTCCACACTTGTTCGGTTACGCGTGTATTCGTAATGCGGACAATGTTATGAATGACTATTAAATATATTTTATACAAAACGACGCTGTGTTTAATTAGCACTGATCTCCCGCGGTGCGCATTGTTCGCGGCGTGGCGTGTACTGCGCGCTTAAGAGGAGGCGTCCGTTGTGTCCGCGTGTACTGCGCGCTGTAAGAGGAGGCGTCCGTTGTGTCCGCGTGTACTGCGCGCTGTAAGAGGAGGCGTCCGTTGTGTCCGCGTGTACTGCGCGCTGTAAGAGGAGGCGTCCGTTGTGTCCGCGTGTACTGCGCGCTGTAAGAGGAGGCGTCCGTTGTGTCCGCGTGTACTGCGCGCTGTAAGAGGAGGCGTCCGTTGTGTCCGCGTGTACTGCGCGCTGTAAGAGGAGGCGTCCGTTGTGTCCGCGTGTACTGCGCGCTGTAAGAGGAGGCGTCCGTTGTGTCCGCGTGTACTGCGCGCTGTAAGAGGAGGCGTCCGTTGTGTCCGCGTGTACTGCGCGCTGTAAGAGGAGGCGTCCGTTGTGTCCGCGTGTACTGCGCGCTGTAAGAAGAGGCGTCCGTTGTGTCCGCGTGTACTGCGCGCTGTAAGAGGAGGCGTCCGTTGTGTCCGCGTGTACTGCGCGCTGTAAGAGGAGGCGTCCGTTGTGTCCGCGTGTACTGCGCGCTGTAAGAGGAGGCGTCCGTTGTGTCCGCGTGTACTGCGCGCTGTAAGAGGAGGCGTCCGTTGTGTCCGCGTGTACTGCGCGCTGTAAGAGGAGGCGTCCGTTGTGTCCGCGTGTACTGCGCGCTGTAAGAAGAGGCGTCCGTTGTGTCCGCGTGTACTGCGCGCTGTAAGAGGAGGCGTCCGTTGTGTCCGCGTGTACTGCGCGCTGTAAGAGGAGGCGTCCGTTGTGTCCGCGTGTACTGCGCGCTGTAAGAGGAGGCGTCCGTTGTGTCCGCGTGTACTGCGCGCTGTAAGAGGAGGCGTCCGTTGTGTCCGCGTGTACTGCGCGCTGTAAGAGGAGGCGTCCGTTGTGTCCGCGTGTACTGCGCGCTGTAAGAGGAGGCGTCCGTTGTGTCCGCGTGTACTGCGCGCTGTAAGAGGAGGCGTCCGTTGTGTCCGCGTGTACTGCGCGCTGTAAGAGGAGGCGTCCGTTGTGTCCGCGTGTACTGCGCGCTGTAAGAGGAGGCGTCCGTTGTGTCCGCGTGTACTGTGCGCTGTAAGAGGAGGCGTCCGTTGTGTCCGCTTGTACTGCGCGCTGTAAGAGGAGGCGTCCGTTGTGTCCGCGTGTACTGCGCGCTGTAAGAGGAGGCGTCCGTTGTGTCCGCGTGTACTGCGCGCTGTAAGAGGAGGCGTCCGTTGTGTCCGCGTGTACTGCGCGCTGTAAGAGGAGGCGTCCGTTGTGTCCGCGTGTACTGCGCGCTGTAAGAGGAGGCGTCCGTTGTGTCTGCGTGTACTGCGCGCTGTAAGAGGAGGCGTCCGTTGTGTCCGCGTGTACTGCGCGCTGTTAGAGGTGGCGTCCGTTGTGTCCGCGTGTACTGCGCGCTGTAAGAGGAGGCGTCCGTTGTGTCCGCGTGTACTGCGCGCTGTAAGAGGAGGCGTCCGTTGTGTCCGCGTGTACTGCGCGCTGTAAGAGGAGGCATCCGTTGTGTCCGCGTGTACTGCGCGCTGTAAGAGGAGGCGTCCGTTGTGTCCGCGTGTACTGCGCGCTGTAAGAGGAGGCGTCCGTTGTGTCCGCGTGTACTGCGCGCTGTAAGAGGAGGCGTCCGTTGTGTCCGCGTGTACTGCGCGCTGTAAGAGGAGGCGTCCGTTGTGTCCGCGTGTACTGCGCGCTATAAGAGGAGGCGTCCGTTGTGTCCGCGTGTACTGCGCGCTGTAAGAGGCGTCCGTTGTGTCCGCGTGTACTGCGCGCTGTAAGAGGAGGCGTCCGTTGTGTCCGCGTGTACTGCGCGCTGTAAGAGGAGGCGTCCGTTGTGTCCGCGTGTACTGCGCGCTGTAAGAGGAGGCGTCCGTTGTGTCCGCGTGTACTGCGCGCTGTAAGAGGTGGCGTCCGTTGTGTCCGCGTGTACTGCGCGCTGTAAGAGGAGGCGTCCGTTGTATCCGCTTGTAGAACATAACTAAGGACGGCGGCTGGTCGGCGGGGCTGCTCGGAGCGACGGAGCCCGTCATGAACTCGTTGGACACAATGGGAATTAGCTAAAAGCTCTGAGAGCCCGCTTTGTATTGGGTAACAATTTAATTGACCTTTAATTCACGTATGCTTTTGATCTGTTGGATGAACTCCATTATTATCTTGACAAGATTTCATATTTCGCTATCTACCCCTTTAACAAGACGGCTTTGGTAAAGCGGGGCACTGGCTGGAGATGTGCTCGTGGAGCAAATACCTAGGTACCTATAATTATACCTGTAGATAGTAAGTAAAGTCTGTTCTGCAGTCTGTGTGTGCATGTGATGTGTTAGCAGTGTAGTTTAACGTATATGTCGCTGTCTATCACGAACAAGTAAGGAATCTTTTATTTATTTCCACATGCATGCACGTGTGCTACCCTAATGACGCTATTGAATCACAATTAGTGCTTGTGAAACGAATGTGACGAAGTGCAACAAACACTCGTCCTATTGTTACAAAACTGCTAATGTGAGTTGCATTACTGTTGTTTAACTTGAACCAGCTAATGTGTTTAGCACCACATATGGTGACATTAATACAACACAATAATCTGACCGTGTAGCGGTTCTCTTAGGTAGCCAGGTTGCTTTCAGACAAGAGTAACATAAATGTGACTTACTTTAAAAAAGTCTTAAAAATCTATATACTAATATATAAAGCTGTAGAGTTTGTTTGTTTGATTGAGGATCTCGTGGCTAGATAATAACAGCCGCAAGGTTCGATCTTCAAGGTTAAGCAACGCTTGCCGAGGTTGGTCTGTGGATGCGTGACCATCTTAACATACCGATTTTCCTCCGTGCCTCGGAAAGCTCGTTAAGCCGTTGGTCCTGGCTGTCATTTGTAGATCTTTGGCAGTCGTTACGGATGGTCAAAAGCCAGTTCATCTGACTCCAGTCTTGCCATGAAGTACCGTGTTACCCAGTTAGTGGGTTGTGGAGGTCTGGTAGGCAGCCGCTCCGCGTAAAATACTGGTATTCAGCTAAATCTGGTTTGACTGGAAGCCGACCCCAATATATTTGGGAAAAGGCAGGCAGATGATGTGTTTGTTTGTTTGTATACTTGAACGCGCTAATGTCAGCAACTACTGGTCCGATTTGAAAAATTATCTCGGTGTTAGACGCTAAGACCAATAGGAGCGGAGCAGTAATGAAAATTGAGATAAAATTTCCATTATAGCCCGCTACTTTGGAAGCTCGTATTTTTTTTTTCAGGATACGGGGAGACACAATTTACGAGATAAAATTCATTAAAGTTTCAATAAAAATTGGAAAATAGTGCGCCATTTGTAAATTTTTAGGTTAGATAAATTGTCATGGTAGACGTCAAAGTTGACCATTTACGTTCCGTTGAAACGAATTAGAAACAAATTAGATGCGAGACTAAGCAGACGTGTCGTTTAAAATCGGATAATATGAAATATCATTAAATAATTATTGTGACTAATGTTTGGATACCTGGTTATCTGCGGCGTCAGTTATTTAAGTAAAGTGTGTCGCGTGTGATTAGTAGGTAACTACCATCTGAGTCATTGTGAAAGATGAACTAAATTTATAGACAAATAGTGTTTGTGTTAGTTATGTCTAACCCAGGATCTA
Organism: Lacanobia oleracea; assembly: GCA_950371165.1. NCBI lineage: Eukaryota > Metazoa > Arthropoda > Insecta > Lepidoptera > Noctuidae > Lacanobia > Lacanobia oleracea. Next base: position 28,231,987 of record OX493390.1, on the reverse strand, counting down.
GCCCTTTTGGTCGGAGCCAATTAATACGGTGAAGTCCTCCACCGACGCCAATCGAAGACTTCCATCATAGAGAGCTAAGTCCACCAGCATCCTCGAAGAAGAATGAATTGCCGAGTGAAGTTATTTCTACGCCAGAGATCCAGAAATGGATGGTATCTATAGATACCATTCTGATCGAAGTATGCACTATTGTCGCGGAAGGAAAAATGAACTCGGATTAGAAGCTCCGTGTCAATACTCTTTGCCGGAAGGTCTTAAATGGGACATCTCAAATGGCAATCTTGTACCAAGCCTTAAAGCAGAAAACCATCCAGGCGCACAGCACCATCCAGCACTTACAGGTACACCAGAACGTTTCGAACTCACTTCAACAGTTCAAAGAGGTTGTCGAAACTAAACTCAAACCTAAAAATGGCTCATATGCCAATATGGTAAAAAAAGGTTCCGACAGCTTTATTCGCCCTGCAAACCTGAGTAGGTACTGTTGCAATTTATCCCTCTGATAAGACGAAGACCAGTGACGACACGAAGTCCCTAGTACAGAAAATCATCTCGCCAGAAGAACTAAAACTACATGTCCGTGGCCTGAGAAAAGTCAGAAACGGCGGTGTCATCATTTGCACCGATAGCAAAGGCGACATCGATAAACTGAGAAAATCCGAAAAACTAGTTTCATCGGGCCTCAAAGTAGAAGAACCATCAAAACGCCGCCCTAGGATCGCTGTCATTGGTGTCCCCGTAGCCCTCACTGAGAAAGAAGTATTTGATTGCATTTACGAGCAAAACATTTCTGATAAGCTGCCGAATACTACTCGTGAGTCTTTTCAAGAAACCATCAAATTGAGCCATAAATCGGGTAAGAAAAACCTTCCTACCTGTAACTATATATTGGAAATGCCCGCTAGTACCAGGAAAATTTTAATAAACCAAGGCCGAATTTTCATAAACTGGACATCTTGCCCCATGGACACGCAGCCAAGTTTTGCCGAGAATCTAGTCCGACATGCAACCACTGCGGAGTAACTGGTCATTCCTTCAAGGAGTGTAACAATAAAGCTGCTCCCTCCCAATGCGCGACTTGTAAACACTTCAAAAGAAAATGCGACCATCCAACTGGTGATGTAAATTGCCCGGCACGCAAATTTGCAGAAGACAACTACATCAATTCAATCGATTATGAAAGCGCCTAAGAGCGCCGCCGATCAAATTACTAAGTAAGCACTTAGTCAGTAGTTTACCTCATATTTTATTTGTTAGTTTATAATTAGAATGACAGATCATCTAATTTGTGATCTGGATAGTTTTTCTGTGTCTGAAGCTAAAATCTGTAATGTTGAGGACTGTAAGAATCTGATACCTGTTGGAGGAAAAACGTTAACCTTACTAACACAAAATATCCGCAGTCTAAACCGGAACATCAACGGTTTTGAAGTGTTGCTACAGAACCTTGAGGTTAGCTGTGATATTATCGTCCTAACAGAATGTTGGCTGTCGAAACAAACAGTTTTACCGTCTCTTGACGGATATTACTCACAAAGAACTGATAGAACCATCAACCAAAATTATGGTTTGGTAGTATATGTAAAAAATAATTTAAAAACAGAGTTAGAAGAACCGTTATTCCAGGACAGTAATTGCTTATTAATTAAAATTATTCCTGATACAGTAGTAATGGCCATCTACAGGCCTCCTTCTCAAAACATTGACTGTTTTTTGGACTCACTCAACACGAATTTAACAAAAGTATCATTTCAAAATATAATTCTTGTAGGTGACATAAACATTAACATTGCTTCCGGGAAAACCAATGGCCATGCTAACAACTACCTGAATATTTGCGCGTTTCATGGACTATTACCCACTCATTACCATCCCACGCACCAGTCCGGCTCATGTTTAGATCATTTCTTTATAAAATCAAAGAAACCAACCCAAACATTTGTAACTAACTCATCGCTTACCGATCATCAAGCTGTTTTACTAACATTGCAAATTTCTTTACCTAGAAAAAACTGCATGCGTAGCGATACTAAAGTAAATATGAGAAACCTTGAAAATGACATAAGCGCTATTAATTATTTTGACCCAGTTTTTATTCAAACGATGCAAATATTTCTTTAGAGTATTTCATACATTCGCTACAATATGCAATTAAGAAAAACTCATTTGTTAAAATAATGCCTAGGAAATATTATAACATTAAACCGTGGATCGGTCGATGTATGAGACATAGGGACAAACTTCACCTGAAATCGAAACTGGCACCTGGTGATGAATCACTTTTCGTCACATATAAAAGGTATAGAAATTTCTGTAATAATCTTTTGAAAAAAAATAAAAAATTAGTATGATAAAAATGAACTACAAAAGGCAGGAAAAAACAGCAAGCTTGTTTGGAAATTTATAAAAAATAATACTTTTAGATCTAAAAATTCCGAACCTCCCCTTGATTTATTATCAACAGAAATAAATCCGTCCGAAGCAACGAATAAAGTCAATAATTTTTTTACTAACGTTGGTAAAAACATGGCAGAAAAAACATTAAATTCTAGATCGTTGCCTCCTCAAAGTTCACCTGTAACAACTTCTACACTACATTATTTTGTTCTATTTGAGACCGACGCAAATGAGGTATTAAGAATCATTACCGAGCTTAAGGATGTTTGTGCTATTGGCTGCGATAACATACCGAATCATATACTTAAAAGATTTAAATATCTAATTGCACATTTTTTAGTTATGTTTATCACAAGGAGTTTTCCCCCAATTACTTAAAAAAGCTGTAGTCACCCCTGTTTTTAAATCTGGAGACAAGAACTGTGTTAATAATTATAGACCTATTTCAGTCTTAACGGGCCTCTCCAAAATTTTAGAAAAAATCATAAACACTCGTTTAATAAAATATCTAGAAGACAACAAATTGCTTTCAGACAGTCAATTTGGTTTTAGGCCCATAAGATCAACAGCCAAGCAGTCCACCGATTGACAAATTATATAAGTACAAGTATGGACAATGGCATGCACACCATTGGTATCTTCTTGGACCATGCCAAGGCGTTCGATACTATTTCTTGTTCTATATTATTACATAAGCTTGAAACGATTGGGATAAGAGGAACACAACTTCAACTTTTTTCTGATTATCTTAGTGATCGTTATCAATGTGTGAAAATTGGTCAATTTATAAGTTCTGAGCTTAAAAATAGCTGTTACGGATTTCCACATTGGGTCCTACGTTGTTTCTAATATATATAAATGATCTGTGCAGCTTGCCACTCAAAAATGGTATCATACTGTCATACGCTGATGACACGGCTCTAGTGTTCTCAGCTAAATCAAGAATCGAGGTTTATGAACACGCGCAGAATGGTTTCAATACTGTATCTAATTGGCTTCTTAACAGTCTCTTAACATTAAATTTCGATAAAACAAAATACATTTTATTTACGATTAGGAAAAATAACATTCCGCTTACTAACTTAAACATTTTTGCACATAATTGTAGAACTAACGCTGACAACGCATGCACTTGTTCCACCTTAGCTAAAGCTGACTATGTGAAATATCTAGGTGTAACGATTGACACAAATCTAAATTTTCGTAAACATATTGATGTACTATGCAGCAGAGTGCGGAAATTAATATACATTTTTAAATACTTACGTAACGTAGCCGACTATGATTTAATTAAACAAGTTTATTTGGCTTTGTGTCAGTCCATACTAACGTCAATACGTTACGAAGTTATGCAATCATAACTTCCTGGGGTGGTGTCGCAAAGTCCATTTTACTTCCTCTAGAACGTGCTCAAAGAGCAATTCTAAAGGTTGCAACCTTTCGCCCTTTTAAATTTCCCACGCACCAGCTTTTCATGGCATGTAAGTTACTAACAGTGCGTCAACTAGCTATTCTAAACATCGTACTGCATCAGCACACTGAACTTCCTTATGACCGAGTACCTTCAGGCAAGAGAAGGAAAGATTTGGTTTGTATTAAACCTCAAACCAAACATATGCTTTCGCAAATAGATTTTTTGTGTTTTTGGGACCTTATCTATATAACAAGCTCAACAAGCCACTTGACATATATAGTGTAAATTATAAGAAATGCAGTACAACGCTTGCGGAATATTTAGCAAAACTCAATTACGTTGACACAGAAAAACTGCTAGAAATTTTAGTATGATGTTTATTGTTTCATATTTCTTTGTATTATTTATTTTTGTTCATTGTTTAGAATAGTATTTATTAATAATTGTAAAGTTTGCTTATTTTTAATAGTCGATTAAGATTTATTATTGTATTGATCTAGTTAACATATATAACTGACCAATTTAAATTGCGATGAAGTGAGGGCCTGAAACACAGGTTTAAATAAACCTAGATCGGGCAGGTCGCTATATACATTATAAGTTCCAAGTTAAATATCTTATACGTCAAATTATTGTTAGCCATACACTAGTTTTAAGTTAGGCAATAATTTACCTTTATATAAGATTTTTACTTTATCATTTTTTGTGGCTATTTATACACATTTTATTGTAAAAGTTTTTATGAATAAATTGAAAATTGAAATTGAAAAATTGTTGACGTTGGAAGTATTTTTTTTAATTTTATGTCGTTTTTTTCATCAATATAATTTTATTTTTACATATTCACAAACTTTTGGTGTGTAATAAATGTGCACAATAGTTGTTGTTGTATTATGCAATTACATTGACGTTTTTTTTTACACTATGTGGAACGGAACGTGAAGCGACGCCATGCTATCTGTCAGCTGTCAACGTTAGTCATCGTTTGTTGCCCTTGCAGTTGTGTTATGTTATGTTTTATAACTTAAAAATCATAAATAAAATCCCCAATAAATCTCCACTGACTACTACTACTGCTAATAGGAGAACTTGGATGCAAGAGCGAGCGAAGCGAGCTCTGGACTTTGGGGCACCCCGACTTGGACAGGTTAGGTTAGAAGCTCCGCCAAGCGGGGCTCCGTCGACTGGGCCCCCCGTAACTGCAATGTTGAGCGGCTATAAAACGTTTTGAGGTTAGGTTACTATAATTCTTTTTTCTCAAGAACAGTGCGTCGCCTTTACATGGGGGTGGTGCTAGGACACAGGGGGCACCTCCCCCCTCCCATCCCTGCTAAACGATACTCAATTTTTCTAACTCAAATGCTATTGTAACCTCAAAACTTGAACCATGGATATCTTCATAATCATGGGGCCCCGGGGGGTGGGGGTGGTGCAGGAGGCAAATCCCCCCCCCCCTCCCCCCCCCCTCCCCGCGCCCCTTAAATCAGCGGGCTATAATGGAAATTTTAACTACCACGATATCACCAGGACACCAGGTACTCTAGTAAACTAGGTATGCACCTACCTACTTAGCATTCACACGACTTTTACTAGGGTAGTCACCCTTCGGTGCAGCGCAGACGACAGACTGTCCGTGACGCACTTTTAAGTCTGTCAAAATAAAACCTAAGCAATTATATACAGTAACGCATACGACGCGCAAAAAATCCGGCGCATAAAAAACCCGTGTCATTCTGGCAGATCGCGCTGCGCCGCCAAAATGTGCGCGAAAATAATAGAACGTTTGCTTCAACGCGCGCTAACGCAGACGGTGTAAACTTGTAGGATGCTATCTGCAGTCGTTACTGGGGACGGCCTCGCCGGCAGAATCGCAGATGTGCGTCGTGTGCGTTGAGTCTGCGTAAAATCCGCGACGGAAGTTTTGCATGCCATGCAGACATTTTGTGCGCCAAAGACTCGATCACACAAAAAGTGTGTCGTTTGCGCTGCACCTTCTACTGACATAATTGCTTTTAATATTTGATAACTACGAGGTATTGATATCGAAAACTTGTCATATTGATATCAATAGCTTTTTCTAGAAGCCGGCGACAAAAGTTCTTTTGAATAAAAGCAAGAGCGATCCAAAACAAGGCAAGAGTGACAGCAAGGTTAGCGCAGTGGTTTAGCGATAAAATGCTGCGCTTCGTGTCGCGGGTTCTATTCCCGCACGGAACAATTGTATGATCTACGGATAGTTGTTCCGGGTCCGGCTGCTTGTGTATGTGAACTATATGTTTGTAAAGCTCTCACGATACGCGAGAAAATCCTAGTGTGGAGCAAGTCAAAAAAAGGTCTTTGACGCATTTAAAATAATGCACAAAAATGTTTGAAGGGTCCAGAAAGAAAGAAGTAATCGCTCGAAGCGTACATTTTGATACTCAGCTACGCCGTAGAAGTAACTTTGCTACGCCGTAGCCAGCAGTTTCGCATACTAAATTGTTATTAGAACAGAACAAGCGTAGACTGCACTTTCCTACCGATATCCTACCCAACTGCAACTGTTATGTAGCTTCTCCCTAACTAGTAGCAAAGTAAGGTAGTATCTACCTACCTACCTAAGTAGGTACTAGGCCAATACTTAGGTAGGTAGGTAGATACTCGTACTACCTAAGTTTGGGTAGGTACATCGCAATCGAACATTGATGCCTTAATCCCAGGAGGGATTGCATGTATGTATGTACTGATGTTGTCTCGGAACTCTGCGATATTAATCAAACGAGACGTCTCGGGCTTCGCTAACGTACTTATGTCTACGTTACACGGAAATACAGACAGTCGTCAGTCACAGTATTTGCCTACAAAGTGCTAGCGACATCACAGCCAGTGTAGCGAACGATCATGGCTGAGCGCTTCGTGCATCAGGCGAGGCGGTGAGAACGATGTTTTCTTTCATTTTATTTCGTTCATAAATTTCCGAACAGTATCGCATGTAATAATACGGTATGCAGAAACGATCTCAGAAGCGGGAGGTTCCAGCGTGTACTCGTTGTAGGAGATACGTGACGGACAACCTGCTCTGTCCGCCCGCGCCCCACGCCCCTCGCCCGCCCGCCCCGCTCTCGCAATCCAAATAAATAATATATTATGTATACATACGTATAAATTGGATCGAGAAGCGATTGCTCCGCTCCGCGGGGACTTGAATTACGGTGAAGACATTCACCTTAAAATATTGGTACGTCCGGAGTCCGGGCGCCGCGCCGCTCGATTTATGTAGGATCGCACTAACGCCGCCCCACCGACTTGGCCGCGGTACGTACACTAGTGGTTACAGTCACAGGACGCTACCGGTCTTACCATAAATCCGCGGAATTCGTTTAGGCGAATTTCCTACAAATCAAAGAGAATGGCCCGATTCGCAGTTTAATTTTAATCCCATTTGTCCTTTTGCTTAGTTGAAAATGGCTACTTTACGCGTTCTGTGAAATTTTAAATCCAACTGGCTGTAATTCATTTCCGCTTGAATTCGCAGAAGCACATTTTAGATTCTTTGATGAGCTCTCTCTCTCTCTCTCTCTATACCTAGAGGAAACCTAATCAGAACCTGGCAGTGAATGCATAATATAGTACCTACCTTCATGGCGCCGGCAGCTCTAGGATATGCTAGGTCTATTTTATAAAACATTTCATTTGTCTAATATTTTTTGACAGGAGAGTGCAAGTGCACCCCGAGCATCCCTTCTCCGGCGCCCATGCCTACCTACCTACCAAATATCTAATAACAGCAGTTTGTCAACCGTTTCAAAACGTGGCGCATACGTTGTCGTTGAGTTATTGTTATCTATGTCATCAACAATATAAGTGATGTGTAGAACAGTTTAGAACTGTATCATACGCGAGCTAATCAATAAATCGATGTTTGTTTCTATTGGCTCGCGGCAGGCAGGCTGTGCACCGCAGCCTCGTCCTCGCTCGCATTAATTCGCGGCCGGTGACACAGACCGGCCGGGACTCATTTGAATACGCGTTTGTCAATTGTTTAATGCTAATTCTGGTATCGGCGAGTAGCACACACGCGCGCCGCCGCCGCCGTGGCAGAGTTACGTCAGCCTTCTGCAGTTCTGCGCGACTCTAAAGAATGACTGATTGATGTTATCCTGGTGGTACTTTTCTAAAATAGGTAGATATGTAGGTATTGTTTAGGAAATTCATTGAAGTTTAGCTGAACGAAGTAATCTACTTCTACTAAGTAGACCCGAAGACTTCTTCGGGCACAGTAGGTACAGACGACATAGCAAACGAAAATATCCAATAGGTAATCTTACTTACTAGGCAATTTTGCTATAAATTCGAGTATACGACCAAATGAATCTTAGAAAATCCTGACAGGAGTTACCTATTTGTTATGAATACGATTTAACGTAAGAAGGATAGACGGAACCATAAAACGTGAATGTCATAAGTAATACTATTTCAAGCGGCGGAGGTACTCGCGAGACTGTTTCATTTCACTAAATAATACACGGCGATACATCAGGCGCCGCTCAGCATAATACACACGAAATAGCCGTCAGTCCGGAGCACTCTCCGCGATTACCTCTCATATCAGATTTCTTACGCGGCGGATAAAAAACGCACTTATCATTGGCGGCTGTGACTTATGAGTCCAATCTAATCGCGGGTATTCGTGGAGCTTTTAGTTGATCACGGGGAGGATTGTTCGAATTATTGAGTTACACAATTTTTATATTGCTTATTGATCGACAGGTTACCGAGAAGGTATTATGATGGCTTGTGTTTACCTTCCTAACTTATAAGCTATACGTATATATATTATAGGTATACGTCAGTTGCTGGCGAGAGACAGGTGTATTTGCTAGGGCTAGTACAACACAAAGAAGTTTATAAGCTTTTGTCACCAACTCAACTAACCGAGGATTTTAGTTGCAAAGATTGCATATTTTTAGATAAATTCATAATGAGGTGTATTGAGCGCCGATGAGCCAGTAGCCTCGACAACAGCCCAAATATAAACACACGTGAATATTTCTGCTGATAACTGCATTCCTGGCGCTCAGCTTTTGTGTCAATATCGGTATAATTTCGCTATTATGGGCGCAGCTCCAGTGTGTTCCCATCCGTCAAGCGAGACGGTTCCTCGGAGATATTTGCTGTGTAAGCTGTGTGCACTTGAACGTTACAAAGGAAGTTACAGAGGATCCATCCTAATTATCTGTGATAATGTTTTGGTGGAGGGAAGACCTAAGTATCAATAGCGCTGTCCTAGTACACCCTACTGTGCGTGCTGCATTATGTTTTGTGTGATCACAAAACACGAAAATGTACAAAAATTGAGAACGCGAGACATAGGCTCATCGTCGTTGTGTTTTGTCGCCGTCCTATCAAAGCTTCCATCATTTGGGAAGTTTTCTTATCTACTTATAATACGTATTGGGTACACGAGTGTGAGTGCTTGAGTTTGATATCATCACCTTTGCAGGCCATGGCATCCGGACCTTCTGCGCGCGTAGATAGTTGGGGCCGGGCCGGGTAGGCGGTATCGTGTTGATTCAGCGCGAACTGTCGATGCGTCACAAGCGGTGTTTGCGGAGAGATGCACCACACACACAGACACACACACACACATATACTACATACACGTAGGCACATAGGCGCACACTGCTCGTTCCTCGGACGTGTGTGTGTCTTGAGCCCTGAGCCCCTGACCCACGCAGGCGTCACTTCGGCGAAAGTTTCTAGCATTCCCTATATTGTATCAATCTAAACTAATATCCATACTAATATTATAAAGCTGAAGAGTTTGTTTCTTTGTTTGCTTGAACGCGCTAATCTCAACAACTACTGGTCCGATTTGAAAAATTCTTTCATTGTTAGATAGCCCATTTATCGAGGAAGGCTATAGGCTATATATCATCACGCTAAGACCAACAGGAGCGGAGCTGTAATGAAAATTGTGACGCAAACGAAGTTGCGCGGGTCAACAAGTATTTTATATACTATATTACAACTACAAATAATATGAGCATCAAACACTTGCTCCCGTAAACAAAAAAGCCATCTCAACCAAAAATATTCTGCAATCACTTGCACTTCCTCAAATTTGCTTGTGCTCCACATTTCAGTTCACAAGCCGGGACTAGAGACTTCTTTTTGGGGCAAGTGCAGTGTGCACTTTTTGCCGCTAAGACTTGACATGCAATTACTTGAATAAATTCATCACGTCATAGATTATTAGAGTCCTTAGAAAATTGCTTTGCGAATATGATTGTTGTCCTATTGTGTGTCCTGTATGTACACACTGCATGTGTGGGCTTTCGAGTAAACTGTCCAGTCTTCATCGAGCACCTCTGTCTTATGTGCACGTATGTACTGTGTAGTGTGCACGTATGTACTGTGTAGTGTGTACGTATGTACTGTGTAGTAGGTACACAGTGGTCTTATTAACTGCAAGACAGTCCGACTGTACTCTGTGAGACAGTTAAGTAAACTGGTAATGAAAACAAGTATTTCTCTAGGCATTAGCATGAGTTGTTGAGGCTGACGTCACAAATGGATGGCTTAGTTAGTGTTTCAGTGGGTACGAGACTTATGGTATAAACATAACTTATACATAGATCGCCTTGGCTGGGTCTGTAAAAAGAATGTACCTAAGGAATTAAATTCATGAATACTTACATTTTTCAGTGATAGAGAATCAAATAATAGAACTGGGTTTTCAGTCAGGATTTCAAAATTGGTGGCAATAAGTGTGCGTAGACGACCGATTATTATAAATTATCATTAAATGAAGACAAAACGTATATAATTTTGTTTTAGTCGTAAAAACTAAATAAGTGTCTGTATATAATTATACAGTCAAAAAGTGTTAATATATACTAATTTGCGATAAGAAACGATGTACAACTCCTACTGGCAAGAAGAAATAAAAATATAGAAAAAAAAAACTTTCCCGCGGGAATCGAAGCCCGGTCTCCCGCGTGACAGGCGGGGATACTACCGAAGATATACGACACAACGGCTAAATAGTAGACTAGACTGGACTCGTTATCCTCTTATCACAAGTCATTTTTGGGGATCAGTTCAACATGTGTGCTTTTTTCCTTACATCTGCATTATCAAGTCATAATATCATGTTTCGTGCAGGCGATCGTATGACTAACCCTGTGTCTACTATTGTTTTAAAAATTAGAGATTCGACGTTGAAATGTTTGTAAATCAATAGCACATTAACGGATGCACGGATTTGATTTACATTGAACAAGGGTAGAGCATGGCTCATAATGTATAATTTTGGCTTTTTGCCCAGGTAGTGCATTTCCGAAAAGCCGCAGAAGCTAGACAAGCTAGTAATATTATGAAAAAGTATATTTAAAGTTACGCTATCACTAAGTTAAAGTGTAGTCTTTTCAACCAAAAGGTTGACTGGAAGAGAATGCCTTGTTACATTAAATCCGCCCATGTACCACTATTGTTCATGAAGTTTAAATGAATAGGCTACTTTTATCCCGGTTAAGGGTAAAGCAGACGGTTCCTATAGTGCAGAGTACGGAAACCAAGCCGTGGTCCATCATCGATAGGATCAGGTCTGCTGTCATTCTGGATTTCTGGTGAGCGGTAATGAGATGAACGGGTCGCTGTAATTATGCTTAATGAGATGCGATGCGATCGCGTTATTATGCCGATATTGCTACACTGTGTTATAGGCTCTATAGGTAACGCAGGCAACACAGGCAGCAATGGCTCAAAAGCCTGATTTTAATTCCAGTTCATGGGGTTGGCCGCCCCTTAATCAGTAACGTAATCGTAACTTGTGAGATCTTGCCAGCACGTTGCATTTCCAGTCCTATTTGCAGAAATCTATACTTTATAGGCTAGTGTCTTGAATATCCAGCTTTAATTTCTGATCCTACTTACATCCTGTTCAAGATGTGGAAAAGTTTGGTACATTTTCTGATAATAGCTCTCAAAATAATTAATTCCCCAAAGGATTAAAGGAGTACAAGATTGTACTATTTTACCTAGTTAGTCACCTCCAGATGATAGAATGTTTCATTTAAATCCGTCAAGTTAAATCCAATGTAGGTCAAGAGAAAATAACAACTCAAGCGTCGCAATAAAACAATGGCACTTGTGTACTAAGAATTGTATTTAATTAGTAAACAGTAGTTTAGCAACTTTAAATAGAAGCCATTGAAACTTACACTGACATTCATTTCACTTAGGTACTTGTTTTGATTATTACAAAGGGCGAACGGGCGGCAGCCTACTCCCGCTTGACCCGTTTCACGAGAGCACGAGCCCATACAATAAAGTTTGCGACAAATACAGTCGTTACGGGGATGAGCTCGTAAAAATAATACCTTCGAGTCGCGCTCATTGTAAACGAGCTAAGTTTTTCTATTTCCTGCGTGCCCCCTCCCCCCGCGCGGCGGTATCACCTTCACCTCCCCTCGGCCCTACACGGGTTGTTGATGAGCAGTGAGATCACCTGTCGCGTGATGTCACTAGGTATGATAGCGCTCGGTCAAGTTGTCGTACTAGTAATGTGGGTGAGTACTCGCTCAAGTCGATACCTACAGTCACGTTTAACATCGCTGTTGTTTTCGCAATATCTTTTTTCACAACTGCGCTTTTTACTTGAAAGTGATTTAGCTGTTTAATACGACTACATATTGCTATGGCTTATTTATTACATCTTTAAAACTGGAAGAATCTGTATTTAAATATTATGTGTCTATGTTTGTTTCAATAATTTTCTGCTCCCACGGCATGACTGAAACCGAGCATAGAAGTACTGCGAGAGAGTTGCTTACAAATTTGACGATTTCACTTTCAAAGTAACTTCTTTTGAAAACAAGTTTTGTCAGCCGTATGATTGGTAATTACCGTGGCATAATGAACGGCCATGTAACGCGAGGCTGTGTGTGTTGGAGGCTCTGATTAGGATTAAGTAAATTACGTCGCACTTCTCATTCGCTCGTAATCCCGCGCGCCTCAGACGCGCTGCCGGTCCTGTTGGCTGCAGGCTGTGGAGCTTAGATGATTGAGATTTATACACACGTTACAGGTATCCTAATTTGCTGTGAAAGACAGGTCCTGTGACTGAATGGAAAAGAAGTATCATCATTTTATCTTTTATTGCTTTATTGTGGCCTAAATTCTCGCACTGCTGGGCTAAGGCTACCCTCTAGTCCTTTCAGTAATTATACTCTGACTATATCTTAGCTATGTTATTTTTAAATTGCCCGTCGACTGCGGTTGTTAAAGAAATGAAGTAGTAACTTAACAAGTTGCAAGAACTTTACTAGAGTAAGCTATTGTTGCTACTCAAATTGTGTTATATTTCACTTATTACTTAGTAGTAATACTACAATGAGTGAAGAGGTAACTTGTATTGGAACCATTAAGGGAACTGACCTGATTTTGCTGGAACAGTCGTAGTAAAGTGAATATTTGGTTAAAGGTCACTGAACTTTTACCAAAGATTGATTGAGTTGAATCGTTAAAAGAATTCTATCGTGTAGTACCGTAGCCCTGCTGCTCCCAGCCACGTAGTAAGAAGCCGCTGAATAGCTCATAATCCACAAACACACAAGGATGCCGACAGCTCCGCGCCATGTTTGAGCAGATCTGCCGGAGTGAGCTAATCACTACAACACACAGATTACACTCTTCCGATAGCTGACGGAGATCGAACACACGCTTACACAGTGTGTTGCATTGTCTTGAATTATTAAGTTTACCAAAGGTTTGTAATTAGAAGATGCTATGCTACTCACTCGCTGACATTTGACTGCCTATTCTACTAATTTTTAAATTTCGTTTGCATTTGCACATCAAAAAAATGTATGGGAATTGAGGCTTTTCTGACAGATTGAATGCGAACTATGCATTAATGTTAGTAGAATTGGGCCTCTGTGATACGGCGTAGCTGTCGGTGTGCTACGGGGCGCGCCTGCCGTGGTGCTACGACGTAGCTTTAAGTCTGTGCTACGGCGTAGCCGTTTTCTTGACGTTAAATTCAAAGTACTTTTAGTAAGTTTTACCTTTTACTGACTAACAAGGATGTCCTATTAAAATACCTCAAAAGATAGCAGAGAATAATGGCAATGAATAAAAAGTCACCGTTGAACAGACAACATGTAATTATTTTGCTCCGCTATTTTTTAAATATACAAGTCGGAAAATTTAGTGTTAACTTCGTAAGTTATACCACTGTGAAAATGTAAAAATAGACTATTCAGGTTTCTTTACAGCATCTCAAAACTCGACGTGATTCGTGAGTTATTAGCAAATAAGTTTACAAAAAATTTAACATTTTGCAAAAAACAATAAATCCCTGACCTACGACAACCCGCGGCCGGCCACCGCACGCACATAGACGCACAACACGCACGTGCGGGAGACGCAGGTGCGGCACAGGTGTTCATATTTCTCCGAATTTTGCGAATTGCTACCTACTGCACGTCCGAATACGCTATTTCATAAATAAATATTTAAATCATCACGGTCGCTACTGGGACTGCGGTGAACAGAACTTTCAACAAATTGCTTTGCGCACTTTTACTATGACAATAGCTGCCCAAGTTGCCACAAAACCTTACCTAATAAAGGACTTTTGAAATGCTGCACATGTAAATCCAAGTACCATCTTTATTGTGCAAATTTCACTGAAAAAAGCTTCCAGGCCATGACGCCAACAAGCAAATCGTCCTGGACCTGTAAGAACTGTCGCAGCAAACCGACAAAAGCAGACACATTGACCCCATTGCTTAACAAGACAAGGTCATCTACCGACTTTACCAATACCAGCGTTTTTGAAGGATCCTCCGACGAAGGAGAGTGCAACATAACATTAAGGCAAAAGTCTAACACCTGCAGTTCATCTACGGATAATTAAATACAAGTTCTTAATCTAAAGGATAAACTACGGACTGTAATTAAACAGGAGTTGAATTGCTTCCTTGAAACTAAAATTAAAATCCTAGTAACAGACCAGCTTAAACAGATGTCGAAACAAACATCTGATTTTAAAAACGCCATGAATTTCTTCAACACCCAATATGAAACTTTCAAATCCAGTCTCGAGGAAAAAAACGAGGTAATAAAAAAATTATAAGCTCAGAACGAACGCCTAGTAACAGCATCCACAGACCACTCAATAAGACTCTCACTGGTAGAGCAAAATCTTCGCGTAAATAACGTTGAAAGTAATGGGATTCCGGAATACAAAGCAGAAAACGTTATCACTATCGTGATACAACTGGCAAACACGGTTGGGGAAAAACTTGAGGGTGTTTTTTTTTTACTATTGATTGCACGCGTTTAACCACTATTTCACCTGATAGTAAGCGATGATGTGATCGAAGATGAAGCACGCTTGCCTAGAAATAACCTATTCCCTCTTGATTTAAAAACTCTTAGGTTGTAGCTATCAGGAAACACAGACTCCGGCAGGGAATTCCACTCCTTAGCTGTACGCATTATGAATGTGTTTCCAAAACGTTTTATGCGTATGGGTGGGATGTCCACCATGTACCGGTGGCGCATCGCCGTTCGTCTTGTGGTCCGATGATGGAACGGGCTTGGCGGGATAAAATTATGCAATTCCGTCGCACATTCCCCAAAATGCAACCGGTAAAAAACCAACAAGCTAGTAACTCGTCGTCGATTTTCAAGACTTTGGAGCTTCGTCGCGACGAGCCTCTCATTGCCGATGGCTCTTGGCTCGTTTCTCAATTGCCTCAAGGGCATCAAGCTGGTATCTGGCAGATCCATCCCAAAGATGCGAGCAGTATTCCATACACGATCGAACTTGCGCTTGATAGAGTTTTTGCAGCTGTTCCGGCGTGAAGTTCCGTCTCACCTTTGCTAGAATCCCCAACTTCTTTGCAGCCATTGCCTCTATGTATGGGCCAAAATTGAGATGTTAGTGGTGACATCCTACATGCTACATGAGTTGCCAAATTAAACTCCGAGATCAACAGACCTCGTCCTATGGTCGTTAAACTACGTACACCTTGTCTCCGTGATAGCTTGATTGCTGCAGTTAGTAAACTTCAACAAGAAAAACAATCCCAAGATAAACTCAACTCTACACATCTGGGAATAGGAGGAGATCGCACGCCAGTATAAGTGTCAGAGCATCTTGTCCAGCTAATAAGCAGCTCCACGCTGCCGCGAGGAAGTTAGCCAAGGAGATGGGATATTAGTTTGTGTGGGTTCGAAACGGAAGAGTGTTTGTTCGTTACGATGTCGCCCACGCTGCTATTCTTATTCGCAACCTTGAAAACTTAGCATTACTTAAAAACAACGGATAGCTTAACAACCCGTAATACACCCCATATTCAGATAATGTTTCTAGTTATAATATACATATATTCATATTGTTCGATATTTACTACCAAAATGTAAAAGGCTTAAGAACAAAAACAAGATAATAGCTTTTACTGAGACTTGGCTGAATTTAAACATCCTGAACAACGAGTTTTTCGATTCTAGATACACTGTTTACCGTTGGGATGGATTATGCCACAATAAGCATAATCCATCCCGTGACGGTCAGCCAGAGTTCACAGCTGGGAGAGTGACAGTGAAGACCTCTGGGTTACTGTTAAACTAAAAATTAATAACATTTAAAAAAATATAGCTATTTGTGTTTCATATTTACTTCCCGTAAAAGCAGAATCTTTGTTAAATTTTCTTAATAATGTAAGTAATACCGTAAATAACGTTGATGAAGTTCTTATCCTCGGAGATTTCAATCTCGGATTCATTAATTGGTCACTTTTAGATGGGCGAACCTATACGCTCCCTCATAACTACAATAATACATTAGGGGATACGTTTGTTAATTTTCTAGAAATCAACAATCTTTCCCAATTTTGTAACGTTGATGACAGAACACTTCATTTAGTTGTAAGTAATTTGCTCAATCTTTCTGTTATCCGTACCTCCGATCTACTTACTTGACTTGATCCCAAACATCCTGGCCTGATAATGTCCATAACTCATGCAAATACAAAGAGCTTACGTTCAAATAATAATACTCGACCAAATTTCTACAAAAGTGACTATGCAAAAATCGTGTCAGACCTACTAACTATTGACTGGTATCTAGAATTATCAAACTCAAACGATATTAATAAACTTGTTTCTATATTCTATACGAAATTAAAAGAGTTGATTGATAAACACATACCAAAACACACTTGCAAAAATTCTAAATATCCCTCCTGGTTTAGTAAAGCGCTCATAAAATCACTATCTGAAAACGAGAAATACCTACCGTAGCAAATTCCGTAAACACGGGACCTCGGGACAAATTAAACTACGACTTATTAAGTAGCCGCTGTCATAAAATGATCAATAAAACTACAGCGATTATAAAAAAACATATTGAGACCGAGATAATAAAAGACCCTAAAATATTTTGGCGCTACGTTAAAAACCAACGAAATAGTAAATCAGCGATCCCAGCCAGAACGCACATGGATCATGTAGTAGTCAATACTGGAACCGATGTTGCAAACCTATTTACTTCTCACTTATCTTCCATTTTTACCGACCCAAACGGCAGTACCTTAACAAATAACCAAGGATCATCTGGACTGCTAAGTAATATAAAATTTACAACACAAGAAGTCCTGGCTAAGATAAAGAAGCTGGCCGGCGCCTGGCCTGATTCCATTCCGCCAATCTTTGTGAAATCATGTGGGAGAGTGCTTGCAGAGCCACTAAGTTTCTTATTTAATTAATCTTAGAGTCAGGAGTATTACCAGACGAGTGGAAAAAGCTCGCATAGTGCCTGTACACAAAAAAGGTGATTCTAACAACATAAAAAACTACAGACCGATTTCCATCCTTTCATGTTTCTCGAAGCTCTTTAAATGTCTCGTTTGTCTCATTCTCCCCAACTATTTGGATACCAACCTCTCCGACAGTCAACAAGGATTCCGAATCGGACGATCAACTGAAACTATCTTAGTAAGGTATCGCACCGCATCGGAGCACCGCTCCGATCGAATGCGACACCGCCGGTGGCCTGCGCCTGCGCAGGCGACTGTATCGAGGAAAGACAACATCCTTGCGACGAGTATCGCGTGCGCTGACTTCTGACTGTTTGGAGCCGCACCGCCTGTATTTACGAGAGCGCCGCGCGTTCTCGCTACGCAATCCTCGACTGCCAGCGAGTATGGATCGCGCTGAATGGCCGGTTGGATTCTCGGCACCGCCACTACTTATTTGATCCTCCAAACCTAGATATAAGCAGTTTTGTGACAAATAAAACATTCCAATTGATTCGTATATTCGTCTTTTTATTCTTACTCCTAAACTCCCACACGACTACCCCACACCCTGGTACGTAGTAGGTTAGAATACGCCAGTGTAGCTTGGAACCCGCTCTACGGAGTCCATTCGCAAAGAATTGAAAGCATTCAAAGAGCTTTCACCAAGCATCTTCGGTTTATATCTAGGGAAATTAGCCATCGCTGCCCGTACGAACAGCGCCTATACTTCTTCAAAATAAAGACACTGCGTGACCGTCGGCGTTCGCGTGACTTAATTTTTCTTTATAAAATAGCAAACGGGTTTGTAAAGTGCAGCGATTTAGTAGAAAGTGTTCAATATTCAGTCCCTTCAAAACTTCCTAGACATCCCATCACAAGATTGCTCCATATAGCTTACTCATCACAGTTGACATCTGCTAACATGGCAAATAATTTCTTTGTTAATGTTGGAAAGTGTTTGGCAGAAAAAAATCGGGGTCAAACGCCTTATCTAACGAGTAATCTTTTTACGGGCAGCTCCACTTTAACTTCCTTCGCACTGCTAGACACTGACGAGACTGAGGTAGAAAGTATGATCATGACTTTGAAAGACGACTGTGCAGTTGGTTGGGATAACATATCAAATAAAATTATTAAACAGTTCAGGAATATTTTAGTGCCACCACTGGTTTATATTTTTCGCATGTGCTTATCTCTGGGTATTTTTCCGGAATGCCTTAAAAAAGCAGTTGTTGTCCCTATATATAAATCAGGCAGTAAAGATCAAGTAACAAATTATAGACCTATTTCTCTACTGTCTTCTTTCTCTAAAATATTGGAAAAAATTATAAACAAAAGATTGTTCAAATATCTGGAAGACAAATCTATTTTGTCAGAACGACAATTTGGATTTAGACCAAAACTATCAAATGCCGATGCCGTTCATCATCTGACTGACTATCTGGCTCAAGAACTTGACAAGGGTAACCATACAGTTGGAATTTTCTTGGACCTCTCCAAGGCTTTTGACACAGTTTCCATTCCTATTCTTTTGCGCAAGCTTGAGACAGTGGGCATAAGAGGTATTCAGCTAAAACTCTTCAAAAGCTACTTAGAAGACCGTACCCAGTGCGTGAAGATTGGCAGTGTTCTCAGCGCAGACCAAAAAACCACGAATTTTGGCGTTCCCCAAGGAAGTATTTTGGGGCCCACTTTATTTCTAATATACATAAATGACCTTTGTAATCTAAAACTAAAGCATGGAACAATAATATCTTACGCGGATGACACTGCTCTTCTTTTTTCGGCTGAATCGGAACATGCTGTCTACAAGCTCGCGCAAGACGGCTTCAGTATGGTAAATAAATGGCTTCAGTATAACTCACTTACTCTAAATGCACTTAAGACACATTACATTAAGTTTTCAATGCGCAAGCTTACTTCTTATATTCCTTCAACGTTGTATGCCCATTGTTGTACAGTCCTTGCAGATTGCCCGTTTGTGTGTCCCAGTATTAATAGGACCAACAAAATAAAATACTTAGGTGTTATAATTGATGAAACCCTAACCTTCAAACATCATATAGAGGCATTAAGTAACAGAATTCGTAAGCTGATATTCGTATTCAAAAAGCTACGTTACCTTGCAGACCCAATACTAATAAGACAAGTTTACTTTGCTCTATGTCAGTCAATTTTGACGTACTGCATTACCTCGTGGGGTGGAGCAGGTAAACTTTATTACTGCCCATAGAAAGAGCTCAAAGAGCGATTTTAAAGGTGTCTACTTGCCGCCCTTTCCTCTTTCCCACTAACCTGCTCTATAAATCTTGTGAAGTACTAACAGTTCGGCAATTATTCATAATGAGCATTGTATTAAAACAACACGCAGCTCTTTGCTTCAGCACTGAATTTACTAAAAAGAGACGAAAAGACATTGTTTGCCCTACAAAAAGTACTAAACATGCTTTCGCAGCCAAATTTTATGTTTTTCTTGGACCACTACTCTACAATAGACTAAATGCAAAAGCAAACATCTATTCCCTAAATTTTAGAAACTGTAAAAAAACTCTCAAGGAAACTCTTCAAAGTTTGTCTTATGAAGATTGAGAGAAATTGTTAACGGTATTTAAATAAAGATTGTTTGTTTCCTGTTAATTTTAATTTAGGGTAAGTTAGTATACCAAGGTTTTAGGAAGTATGATTTTTTGTTTACACCATTTATACCATTTTTATGTACCTAAAATATGACAATTTAATTTTACATAATTACGTGATTATTTAATAACATTTACCTCCTTTTTGCCTGAAACACAGGATTTCCTAGTTCAGGCACATAACACCAGTGAACTTGTCATAGATTTAAGCAAAAAATGTATTTACTGTTTTACTCACATAACTTTAATAAATTTTATTATTATTATTTTTTTTATATTTCTTTCCGCAAATCCAACCTTGGCTTGGTACTCCGAATGTTCAGAACTCACAACAGTATATGCAAGACACCAGACACCGATTTACACGGTGTCTCACTCCATAAATTTAGATTTGCAGTCTCGGAGGTACGGGAGTGACAAAGTTACAGTTATAGTAATTATAGTCAATTTTTATATACTTTTTTGTTTGTCTGTGTTCTGATTTGTTTGTTAATGTTATATTTTACTTTAGATACCTATTAATTTTATTTTATTTTAGACACTAATAACAGGCATGCATACCAGAACTAATATTTTAATATTTGTTTCTCGCATATAGTGGTGTATGTATTGCTGTTGGTGTACCAAATCTATTCTATACATATAATCAAAACGTAGACCAACCATGTCTGTACATTGAATATTTTTGCACAAAAAATACATAGAAAAGTTAGGAAAACCATACAAAACACAAATATGCTATTTTTGAAATTTTTGTCTGTTTGTCTGTTTGTCTGTTTATCTGTTTGTCTGTTTGTCTGTTTGTCTGTGCGTTTGAGGGAGCATCACGCATAAACCACAGATTGGGGTCCAAATCTAGGTACTTAAAAATATTAAGTGATAATCCGAGTAACATTTAGCGTTTATTTCATCAAAATCGACCCACAAAATCAATAGATATTGAATTTTTAAGTTTAGTAAGAAACTTCCTAATGGATTCTGTTCCTCATGTATTCTGATTACAGCGCCATCTATTGAAAAAGATGAAATTCACGATCGCATGTATAAAACACCAGAACAAATTGTAGAGTTATGTGTGAAACTTTTAATACCTACGTGGCAAAATAAAATTGAACATTTTTACACCTTATCGGTATTTATCATAACAACCGTTCCACAAATCAAAATATATTGAATTTTTAAGTTTAGTAGGAAACTTCTTAATGTATTGTGATGAGGCAAAGCACCATCTATTGAGAAAAATAAAATGTATGAAAACATGAATATTACCCTAAAACACATTGTTGAGTTATTTGTGAAACTTTTATACGTAGCAAAACAAAAGTGAACATTTGAATACCTTAATGGTGTCATACGGGTTCCTTATTTAACGTCTTACAATGCTAAACATTTTGTCAATTTACTTACTTGATCGATAGATGGCGTTGCACCGATGACGCGTTTTTCTGAATTGCGGTATTAAGATTTTCTGCTGGAGAACGACCCTCACACGTCACTAGTCTATTAGGTCACTAGTCTATTAGGTCTTGAAAGTTTTTGATAGGGTCCAAATTACCAATTTACTAATATCGCTGTTCTCTGTGTTGTCTTTATTTGGATTCGTTAATTCAGTTAATTGTTCGTAAAATCAGTATTTTTATAATAGGTACTTATTATGATATAAAAGACTGGCCGTGGAGTTTCTTCTTTTTCACAGTGATCTACATTCAGTCAAAAAAGTATCGGGAATGGATGATTTGTTTACGGTTCCAAATTCAAATTTTTGTTTTTTTGTAGTTGTTAGATTGGCACAACTGTTTTCCATTTTGGCGCGGAGTTTGAGTTGCATCTGTTATTTATATTAAATACAGTGCTGGTTTTAGTAATATCATAAACGTTGATACGACAGAGGGGCTTTCCTTTAAACTGCCTATACTAGGTACCATTTTCAAGCTCTGTACCAAAAATAAATTAATTAGGAGCAGTAGTTTAGTCGCAAATGATTTTTAAAGTTTTTGCACGGTTTGAACACGATGTATCTTTTCTAACAGCTGATTATCGTCTAAGCATAGGTCATGCACCTTACAACGATAAATCTACGATGCGTTGTTGCCGCTCTGACGCATGTCGAAGGACATTCACTAAAAATTGGCAATGCAAACAAGGAAGCAATCAATACACACACACTTGCAATTTCACTACGAAAGCGACTAACATAAAGCGAGCGAAAGAAATAGAGATAGGTCAGTTTGTTGCATCCTTGTTTTTTGCGATCGGTAAGTCCCTCAGTGCGCCGACGCTTGTTTTTCGGAACGTACGGTTTGTGGAATTCGCGCGCAAACAATTGTAATTTTATTTCGTTATTGTGAGAGGACACGTAACTTGGGATTATTATTATTTAGTATTAGTGTTTTTTTTTGTGATTGACTGTTTTTTATGGTGATAGGACACGTAACTTGGGATTATTATTATTTAGTATTAGTATCTCCGGACCTCACTCCCATGGATTTCTTTTTGTGGGGTTACATTAAGGGTGAAGTGTATGCCTCAGAGGTAAATACAATTGATGAGTTAAAAAATAGGATTATTTTAGCATTTCACAAATTAAAGTGCTTAGCGACGGACAGTGATCTAATTAGAAAAATAAATAACAATATTCTCCGTCGGTATAATTTGTGCATCAATGTGAATGGAGGACACATCGAAAATTTAAAAATTTAGTGTGTTTGTTTTTGTGCGCGTACTTCGAAACGTTACCTAACATAAAAGCCAGTGCGAGCGGAGGTCTAAGTCGCCGGCGGCCACCCCGGCCCGGCCCCCGCCGAGCACACGAGATACCGCACACCGCGCTCCGAGGCGCGCGCGACGTTGCCGCTTTGTTACCTAGCGGTATCTACTTAAGGTCAGTGTCATTTTTTTACAAAGGGTGGTTGCGTTTTATTCGGATTTGCAAGCTATTTAGTTTGTTTGAAAAAAATATTTTCTCATTTATGGCGCTTTTTGTTTTTGTACCGTATCGAATTAATACTGAACACGTATAGTATACGTAGTTTAATTTAATGCCCCTCTGTCGTATCAACTCTGTATATAGTGTGTATTGCGAATTTCATAATGGACAAAAATATCGAACAAAGAGTTTGTCTTAAATTTTGCATCGCCAATGGAATTTCGTGTTCGGAGTCACTGAAAATGTTACAGAAAGCTTACGGTGAATCGACTTTATCAAAAACTTGTGCTTATGAGTGGTTCAAAGCGTTCAAAAGCGGTCGAGATGTGATGGAAGATTTGCCTCGCTCTGGTAGGCCGTCAACGTCTGCAACTGAAGTTAACATCGCAAAAGTGAAGGAAATAGTGACTGAAAATCCCCATTCAACTCTGAGAGAGATAGCCGCCGAACTTTCTGTATCTCACGAGTCGATCCGTACCATTTTAACTAATCATTTGGGTATGAAACATGTTGCTGCTCGGCTAGTCCCAAAAGATCTGAATTTTCTCCAAAAACTCAATCGCATGAAAGTCGCTGAGGACATGCTAGAACGAGTCAGTTGGGACCCAACATTCATGAAACGCATTGTTACTGGTGACGAGACGTGGGTTTTCGAGTTTGACATGCAAACTAGTCAACAAGCTTCGGAGTGGCGCCTTCCAACTGAACCGAAACCGAAAAA
The DNA here is from genome assembly GCA_950371165.1 of Lacanobia oleracea. NCBI lineage: Eukaryota > Metazoa > Arthropoda > Insecta > Lepidoptera > Noctuidae > Lacanobia > Lacanobia oleracea. The sequence continues at coordinate 28,208,100 of OX493390.1, read as the reverse complement.
ACCACGCCAAAGTCGATCAAAAGTCAAAGTCATGTTGACTGTTTTCTTTGACTATCGCGGTGTTGTGCACTCTGAATTCTTACCGGAAGGTCTAACGGTAAATAAAGAATATTATTTGAGCGTCATGCGGCGTTTAAGAGAGCAAATTCGACGAAAAAGGGCAGATTTGTGGAAAGAAAATTCTTGCATTTTGCACCACGGCAATGCGCCTTCGCACAAGGCTATCATTGTGAACGAATTTTTAACCAAACACTCAACAAATACCATCCAGCAACCACCATATTCACCAGATATGGCTCCTGCTGACTTTTTTCTTTTTCCTAAACTCAAATTACCACTTCGTGGCACCCGTTTTCAATCGATAGAAGACATAAAGGAGAATTCGTGGCGAGAACTGAACTCAATTCCGGAAGCAGCGTTTAAAAAATGTTTTGATGAATGGATTATTCGTTGGTGCAAGTGTATCGTTTCTAAACGAGCATACTTTGAAGGTGATAAAATAAATTTGGATGAATAACAGACATTTTGTGTATTATTGATCTTTTCCCGGTACTTTCTTGACAGAGTAGTACTTACGTTTTAAAACTCGCAAATAGCTTCATGTTTTTGACAGACTGATCTTAACAATTCAAAAGTATCTACCTGTAAATAAATGGTTTGAATCTTGAATATCTCCCAAAGTAGGTAGTCCCGAGATAAATGAATGAATGCTTATGTTGTTTTCCAGACTATAATCTACCTCTGTGCGAAATTTCATCCAGATCCGTTCAGCCGTATTGTCGTAATTGAGTAAGAAACATCCAGCCAGCCAAACTTTCGCCAAACTTTTTTTTATTAGTAAACAAAAATTAGAAGTAATAATAAATAAATAAATAGAATCCCTACGTGTACTTAGCTTCTTGTAGTGAGTCAAATTATCGGTCAAATGTAAGATTATTTTGGTAATAACGAAAGTAGGAATTCCTTCCTGGAATACTTATAGTTAAAGTATGCTCCATTTACCGAGAAAGACTGAGTTGAATGATTTTACACCCACGTGTAGGCTACCTACCTGGATTAATGTAGACTGGAGACATTAAATTAGATTCGACGGTTTGAGCTAAAAGTTAGTAGGGAAAAATATAGATCACATATTGTTTTACTACTCATTCATGAATGTTAATTTCTAAAATTTTTGTGTTTTCGTGCACATTAAAAATGACATGCAACTACGTAGCGTTTAACACAAACAAACAAACTGACCCATCTAAAGTAAACAATAAACCTGCCCATGTGAGCATCGTCTCTGGAGTAGATATGAGCGCCGTGGCCATTTTGACGGCGGCGGCATGGAGGTAAATTTTCCACGGTGGCGGCGGCGTGCCGGCGGCGTGAAATAAAAAAAAAAATCTTCTAATTTCAAATCCATTTTGGGCTCTGCCCCCATTGTCATTGTCAATCTAGAGAAATCTATTGCGAATATGGTGTCCTTCAGTTGCGCGTCATCATCTCGATTCTCAATAGACAACTCTCATCTAGCTGACGTCACCTTGTGAATCCCTCAGAGCATAACATTTTCTACAGCTTGTTGAGTTATCTTCAACATAAGGACCGGAAAGTATCCATGTTTTTAACATTATTCAAAGCGTTGGTCAACCATTTCGCCAGCTCTTCCTAGACATGGCTGACGTTAGTTAAAACATTTTTAGTAAATATTCAATGTTAAAATTCGTTTAAAACGCTCGCATTCTTTGTCGCTGTTACGAATATGAACCTTGATCCAAAAAAATGCTTCGCGGCGGCGCGCCTGCGCGGCGCTCACATCTACTCTGGAGTGGTTACCGGTAACAATATTATGAAGCAACAGCCAGGCTTATGAAACCGCTCGCGAAGTGTTCGTAGCCCTCAGCTCGCGGTCACACGCGTGATGTGGATCAACCCGCAGAGTGCGGAGCGGTGTGTGCGCTTCGCGCCTCCCTGCCTCACCATATACCGTGGAGGAACATCTGAAGCTTGCCAAACTTATCTTCTATGGCTTGAACCTGCTTTTTTAGGGTTCCATACTCAAAGGGTAACCAACATAAACCTATTACTAAGCTTCCGCTGTCCGTCCGTCTGTTTGTCAGCGGGCTGTATCTCAAGAACCGAAGACAGTTAAAATTTTCTCAAAGTGTGCCGCTATAACAACAAATAATAAAACTTAGATTGAATTAAATTTATAGGGGGCTCCGGGGCTCCCATGCAAAACCGGCTTTTTTTCGGTTTATGGTACTTGGCCGGTTTTTTGAAGCTAGTGTCCTTTGGAGTCTCGGTTCATTTGTTGATGCGAAGATGTTATATGCACAACTTTTATTTTACTGACAACACTTGAGGATAAAATCTTTGTGGAATTAAGTAGGTACCTGCACATATAGATACGAGTATCTGAACCTGGCTGTGCTCGCCATTTTCAATTAATTTCTCACTAATATATTTTAGTCCAGTCCAAACATCAGTAATGATTTATAATTTGAAGCAAAATCAATATCTAATAAAATACTAAGCGTTTTCAAACGTCTTTTATAATGCGCACAGCAAAGGAGTGGAACTCTCTGCCTGCGTCTGTGTTTCCAAAAGCTTACAACCCTAATCTCTTCAAAGTTAGAGTGAACAGGCTCCTTCTGGGTAGGCTCGCTCCATCGTAGACTTTGTCTCTGTCACATAGACTAGAGTCCAAACACTTTACAAATAAAATATATATATATATTGTCGTTATAAAGAAAGGCGGAAATCGCCCAGCACAATGCAGAGACAATTTTATCAAGCAGCGTGATAAACCCATCCGTCCAGTGCGGTGCATCGCTATAAATTATCGGAACGCATTGCGTGACGTCAGCAGCGTGGCGCAACAATCGCCGCACGTTCGAGCCTCGCGACAAACGAGCGACACATCCGTCACCGCCGCGCCGCCTGATCTACAGTGTGCGCACACGTACCTATGTGTTCTGTTTTATGTGCTTTTAACTGATGTTAATGGGACTACAGCATAGCTATTATACTAAACCTTCCACAGCATATAGATTTGTACTCTAAAAATGTGCTGTTATACTTGTTAGCATTTTATTGAGTCAATGGCAGAAATAGTTTCGCACAAAATGCTAACTTTAACACAAGAGCGCTAGTCATATTATTATAAGGGGCCGCATGGGTGACAGTATATCGCGCGACTTCACAGCGAATGTGTGACCCGCGCGGTGTGCGGCCGCTCGCTCGCTCGTGCGTCTCGCTGCCGCTTGATACTTAACTTTCCATCGCTCTGAAGGGTCGGAGGGTCAAACCTCATCGCGTTTGCTTACACTCTTTGTGTGCATATGTTCCGCAGCTCAGAGTAGTTGCTCTTTAGTCAAGACAGAAGCGTTCACTCACAGCTTGCCATGATTTATGTTGATTTGTTTCAGTCCTCTGCTTTTGAGTGTACTGTTTTTTTATTAGATATTTCTAGTAATTTAAGCAAAGTTGTTGCTACTATAACATTTAGTGGTTAAAGATTTAAGAAAATATTCCTTAGTTTGCTTAATCTAAGCCTGGAGATGTGCGGAGTGACGTCACGAGCGTGCGAACCGACGGAGTGGGCGATATTACCGATTATGTAAATTATTTGTTGATGGTTCTCAACTAGGTCCCCTGAGCGACTACTGTAGTGGTGCTTAGTAACAACAGAGCTAGTAGTAGAGCACTAACACAGTGCGGCTAATGTAAGCGGATCGCGACAGTATAGGGCGTGATGAAGTCCACGAAAATGTTGTTATTAGTCTGTGGTGTTAACAACCTACATTATAATAAAAGTTGCCACGTATTATAAGTATCATATTTTTTAAAATAATATATCTCGATGAAAAACAAGAATATCTATAAATTGATAAATATAAACTCTATATTTACAAGGCACACAATGAAGAAGACATGTTTATTACAATTACAATTTCAAAAGAAATCGTATTTTCACTTCAGTAGCTCAATCATGTAGGTTTTGCTGCCTGAAATCAGAGAGCAAAATGCGATTTTGCTCACTGAGTGAGACCAAGTAACTTTATTTCAGCCTTGAGTTAATTATACAATTAGAAACATTCACACTCTATCTCTTTGCCGCCATCAGAAAGAGAGAGAGACAAAGACCAGCCCTTTCGAAGTTCCTATTTTGGATTCGACCACAAAGACAAACACGTTCGAAATTTCGTACTAAGTATAATAGTGGACAAATTTGTAATGATTTCATGTAGATGTAATAAGTATAACCTACCTACTTACATTTGTACGCCGTTAAGGCAAAACATGACTGATATATTATGTAAATTAATTGTAACATCTTGCATGCCATGTGTGTGTATACTCATGTTTTGGACAAATAAATGATCTTATCTTATCTTATCTTATCTTATCTTATCTTCTTCTTCTTATCGTGTCTAACGACCCCACACTCCCTAGTGACAGAGTTTCTAAACCGCCTCAAAGGCCTCTGACATGGTTTATTTGACGACCGCCATTTGGCGGCCGGGACCACCGGCTTATACGTACCTTCCGAAGCACGGAATCATATTTTTATCAGACAATCAGTTGATTCGAGCCTGCAATGTTCTAGCCAAACTGGAAACAACTTTACAAAGTATGCTTCCCGTAGGAATCGAACCCACGACCACCGGGTCACAAGGCAAACGCCTAAACCACTTGACCATGGAGGCAGTATTATGTCTTTTAATGTAATTTATTGAATTTTTAACTTATTGTTGTATTTAAACGAAAATAAGTATTTACTGCAAATAAAACTGATATAACCTGTAAATATTTATTTCTAGTTTCAATAATGTTACGTAGGTAATATATTTTATATAAAATATCATGGGTGCTATTTCCGAACACGCCGTAATTTAAATAAAAGAGCGGAAATAAAATTTAGTGGCTGGCGTAAAGAGTTGAATAAGTTAAAAAATATTAAAATATGAGTGAAACTAGCGACGAGAACAGTATTTTAACACCGAAAGAGTTAAAACAACAAGTTTTTTTTTATTTCGCCTGATATTGATTTATTTCTGACCTCACCAAGCTCAAAAGTTAGGCAATATTGTTTAGATCTGAATAACTAGATTAGTGACTATGGGCCTAAATATGTAGGTATGTACATTATAAGGTTTTAATTTTGTGCAGCTATGCAAAAGTAATTAGCCACTATGATTGTGTTGCACAACCATAAAACATTCATTATAACTTTAGATAATTATAAAATCCTTTTAATTTGTTATCAATGCAGAATTAAGTATCCTACCTGAGAAGTCTCGCGAGAAATATCTGAAAGCATACCATGTCTTCAATGACAGGAGACTTACAAAGGGAGCAAGCAGGTTTTCGGAGACGGTGTTGCTATCTTATTTTTTTGATTTAATTTTTTAGATCTAAAGCTACTTTAAAAACAAAACATAACGTGCATATTGAAACATACGCAAAACTCGTATCTTTTCTAAAAATAATGTCAGTTGGGCATAACGCTAAACAGTCCAAAATTTTCACGGCCCTTAACATAGAAAAATTTCTTAATGAAGCTCCGGACTGCAATTTTCTTGCCGCTAAAGTAAGTGATACCTATGAATCTATGTTGATCGTTATAAAAAATTGTGTGTAGACTGTTATGTATAAAGGTACTTACTGCCTACTACTAATTTTTAGAGGCGCAATGAATCCTAGTCTGGCTTAGTAATACTGTTAAAATATTTATTACGATACGTAAAAGATGCTGTAAATGTTAAATAATGCATATTAATTATGTAATATTTTCATTACAGGTTGTACTGATCATAGAAAATAGTGGAGCGCGCATAACGAGCTATTACAGCTAACAGTTAATAATATCGAAAAGCATGCAGACTAATTACTGTTAACGAAAAACCGACCGATTTTTCATACAATACTATAATAATAAATGCTCAAGACAGCCTATGGGAGTAAATAAAATACCTGCTATACCGCGAGAAATTGCCACTTTCTTAAAACTGGAAGAGCCTCGGCTATACACGGGTCACTGCTTTCGAAGAACTTCGGCAACGCTCTTGGCTGATTCTGGAGCCGATCTCACTACTTTAAAACGTCACGGCGGGTGGAAGTCCAATACGGTTGCAGAAGGCTGTATTGAAGACTCAATAGAAAAATACTTTTTTACAAAAAAATAAAACCGACTTCCAAAAACAAAACTCAACAAAGTAAAAAATAACTTTAATTTCGGAAGTCGGTTTTATTTTTCGTAAAAAAGTTTTTTTTTGTTTTTCACTTTTTAGTGGTACCTGCGTACCACTAAAATTCTGATCATTTACTGAAGAGTTCCTTTGCCTACCTCCGAAGTTCTTTATCAGATCTTCACCAAATTTAAATGGAACTAGTCCGAGAAAATACTCTTCCAAACAAAAAAGAATCATCCAAATCGTTTAACAAACATTTTTCATCAGATCCTTACTTATGCTTTCCATCATCAGCTCAGCAACATGAGATGATGATTGCCAGGCACAAATATCTCAATTGCGTTAGAAAGTTTATGAAAAAATTGAGTGTGCTTATAAAATTTGAGGGTTTCGCTCGATTCTCATGGGATCCCATCATCGGATTCTGACTTGGTGTCAATGGGACCACCTCAGGAGTATAGGCTTTCGAATAAAAAAATATTTTTTAAAATCGGTCCAGAATTGGCGGAGAAATCGGTGAACATAAATAAAAAAAAACATACATACAACCACATAGAACCTCTTCCTTTTTGAAGAAGTCGGTTAAAAATAAGTCGAAAATCTGTAAGCGTATAGTGGAAACAATAAGTCAGAATTCGACCTCGGATCTTTGGTCTCACCCACGCCCATCCACTTCCAGTGACGCACAGTGTATTTATACAGAAAGCCGATCAGAGTCACCAACGTTCACCGTTGTTCCTTCTCAATCCGCCACCGAAACAGAAACCTTAACCCCAGATAATCAAACTCAACTCAATGCTATAACTATAACGTTGCCAAATAAATCTGTTACTTTTAATTTGCAGAATTGTAGTCATTTTAGTTTTAACTTTTAAAATGTTCCATTTTATTGAATTGGTACAGAGGTAACATACCTACAAAGACATACATATCTACAAAGTTAATTGTTTTGATTCACAATAAATATTTATTTCAATCTATTCCTGTTTATTATTTTATCTCTTAAAGTGTTCTCGCTGCTGAAGTGAAAAGATTGCAAAGTTTTTTGCATCTCGTGCCTTTGAATCCCTCGCCACACTCAGGATTCAAAATCAACACTCGCAGCAAAAAACAATTTTGCTCTCTTGTTGCACAAATAACTATTTTAATCGCACTTGAACACTCGCGCATCCCATAGAGATGCACTTCTAGTGCATTAGCAGTGTGTAGTACAAATGTGCTGCACTATGTCTGACGTAAAGCCAGCGATTTATAAATTCCGCAGTTGTGGCGCGCGCCAGGTCGCGGTGCCCGTCAAAAGGCGCGCTGTCAGTCGGCGGGCCCCGGGCCCCGGGCCCCGGGCCCCACGCCCTGAGTAAACAGTTTATGCAAAACGAGGAATTGAATAAAGGGAAGGATCGTGGGCCGCGCACTGATACCTCTTGCACGTACGCGAGCGCCGAGCTAAGTGCGCGCCCGGCTTCACGCGAATATTAGATTTTGGGGAGACTGCTTGCAAGGTCTTCTTCCTTTGATGTTTTTAGTGGAAATTTTAAAAAATTCACACTAAAAGGCACCAAAAGATTTTGTAGTGCATTTTGAATTTTGGAGCGTTTTATTTTCGTTGCCCTCGCATATGTTCCCGCTTTTTGAGTTGGTAGGTACTTCGTATTTGATGAAGGTGAAGTTTAATGAAAAACAAATAGTCGTTTAGCCTTTAGACAATACTTACTCCCGGTACACCGTACGACGTACGACGGTCTCGGTGTGAGTGGCGGCCGGCGCTCAGGGGCGAATGTGATGCGATATCGTTGCGATATCGTCATAAATATACGCGCTTTGTGTTATTCAACTAGTCGCTAGTCGGGGAACTAGTTTACATACGCGGCCCACGTTATCGGGTTACGTTCATTCGCTCACGACGCGCGCCGACTGCCGCCTCAGTCTCCGTCGACATAACACTATCAGAATGATATTCTTTTTCAACTACATGTAATGAGGAACTGGATGTGTGTACACTTTTATATTTAATTTCTTACTGAAAAATGTTTGAGAGAAGATCTTTGTTGGTTTTCTAGTAGGTAATTATAGGTGGTGTTCTGGAGGCTCGCCAAAGTTTTAGTTTTCTTCGGCTTAGTATCTGAACTTCAATAAATAATTTACAAACAGACTTCTTGAGTTCATACATTCCATAGAACTACTCTTTTCGGAAACTCAATCTGCGCCTGATAGAAGCGATTAGTCCCAAACATTACGCAAACAAATCCGTCTCAATGGCTGCGGTGCGCGGTGCTCACAGCGGCAGCGGTTCATCAAGCTAGGTGCGAAGTGCGAACATCTACTACTTTCGTTTCCATTAAATGCGAGTTGTATGCAGACAACGCTATGAAAGAAACTCAGAAGATCAATTGTACACAATACCAACATGAATAATTGAATGAAAGGATTTTCATTTTTAACTGGCTTCATCATTTTCATCATCAATTTATCCCGTAATCTCTTCCTTGTTCTGCCCTTCTTGCGTCCAACTTAACACGACAGCTTCCCAAGTACCTGTACGTCTACCATGAGTTTTAGCAATCTATACTCGCTAGCGACCGTAGTTGAAAACGTGTATATAAACTTTAATAAAACAAGTTTCTAATTTATTTGTTTAAGTTGTTAACTAACAGGTAAGTAAGTTGCAAGTAAAACTTTAGTTAACAACTAAAAAAATGAATTAGAAACTTGGTTTTAAAAGTTTTTATAAATTTTTTTAACTACAGTCGCTAGCAAGTATTGATACTTAGTTGACTTAATGGTGTCAACAAACTCATGTTAGACTTAATGGTGGCGATTTGTAACTTGACTATATTTTTTGCTGAAGTTTATATATCTCAAAAATCATTAAAACTGGACCCTTCTACAAACTGGACTCTTCTACAAACTGGACCCTTCTACAAACTGGACCTTTCTACAAACCAGGTAATTTTAAATACTTTAAAGTTATTCAATTACTGTAAGGTTTACTTTGATGTGATACTTACATGTTCTTTGTTGTGTTACCTTCATACGGTACGAACGGTGTGTGCCTTCTGAGCATGGTTACATCATGCCCCTGGACGGCGCCGGCGTCTGTAGTCGAATTTGTGAAGTAATCGCTTTAATTGGAAGGCGTGCGATTGAGCCCTGTTACCCGTCGCTGGCGCGGTTGAGCCGTGTTGCTCGACCGCCGCCAATCGACGCTCAGCGCACCCACACAAACACCCACTCGTCTTGTACCGCAGTCGATTATACTGCGCATACACTGGTTTACGGTTTGATTAATTTCGATGCATGAATGAATGAAAAGGTAATTTGCGCTAAATGAAAGTCTTACCTACTTAATAGACAAAACTGCGGTAAGGCTGCGGATATAGGTAAAACTAGGCTCGATAACGTTTCTAAGTGAAATTTGTAAGCCCATTTGAAACAAGTAGGTTCTAGGTACCTGCATGACAAAACTTACTATTCAGATCAAATAAAGTATTTAAAAAACAATACCTGTGTTGTTGTACAGTCGCGTGCGCTATCGAATTCTTAGTGAGCGTTAATATCAAAATTGGATGAATGAAGAATGCCTTTTTTTTTTAAGGATGGGAAATCATCAAATGACTCCTTCCGCTCTGGGCGGAGCGGAAGGGAGTGTCAGACTCTTACTGACTAAAACCCATCCGTGTTCCTCCTACTGCCCTTTGCGTTCCAGGGTATGGTGCCTCATTGCGAGGATCGCCCGGAGGACACGGTGGAGCATACGGTAGAGGTCTGCCCTGCTTGGGCGGAGCATCGCCGAGTTCTTGTCGAGGCAATCGGCTGCGGCGACCTCTCGTGACCGGCCCTGGTTCAGTCTATGGTCCGGAGCGAGGAGGCATGGGAAGCGGTCACCTCCTTCTGCGAAGCAGTAATGCTAGCGAAGGAGGAGGCCGAACGTGTGAGAGTCCCTCTCTCTCACACGTTCCTCACGACCCGGCCGCCGCAATAGAAGAAGACGGCCCGGGTGTCGGGAGTCGCAGGGCGATTTCCGACCACCGTAGGCGCGGGTCTGCGGACGGCGAGCATTGGGCGGCTCGCCGTCCGATCAAAACTAGACCCGTGTCGGCGGCGCGCTGTGTTCCACGCGCGCATCAAAGAGCTGTCAGCAAGGGAGACGGGGCCCGCCAGAGCCAGTGCCTGCCGGGGTGCGGAATCCGTTCGAAAGAGGCACCATACCCTGGAACGCAAAGGGCAGTAGGAGGAACACGGATGGGTTTTAGTCAGTAAGAGTCTGACACTCCCTTCCGCTCCGCCCAGAGCGGAAGGAGTCCTTTGATGATTTCCCATAATTAAAAAAAAAAAAAAAAAAAAAGGGTATGGTGCCTCTTTCGAACGGATTCCGCACCCCGGCAGGCACTGGCCCTGGCGGGCCCCGTTCCCGTGCTGACAGCTCTTTGATGCGCGCGTGGAATACAGCGCGCCGCCGACACGGGCCTAGTTTTGATCGGACGGCGAGCCGCCCAATGCTCGCCGTCCGCAGTCTCGCGCCTACGGTGGTCGGAAATCGCCCTGCGACTCCCGACGCCCGGGCCGTCTTCTTCTATTGCGGCGGCCGGGTCGTGAGGAACGTGTGAGAGAGAGGGACTCTCACACGTTCGGCCTCCTCCTTCGCTAGCATAACTGCTTCGCAGAAGGAGGTGACCGCTTCCCATGCCTCCTCGCTCCAGACCATAGACTGAACCAGGGCCGGTCGCGAGAGGTCGCCGCCGCCGGAATGAAGAATGCCTACATTCATTAGCTGAATATTATGAAGAGATAAATGTTAAATTATCAGATTTTCAACTTATTCTGGAACGCATGATGACATTTGTTTATTTTAGAACAAGAAATCAACTTTTTTAAGTATATTGTTAGTAGGTAAGTTAGATTAAGCGCTACTAAGTGAGTGTCTTTAATGGTCTTGGCTTCTTTAATAAAATTACAAGATACAATAATAACCAGCAGGAAAGGAATGAACACCGTACATGATTGCCGCTGTCGTCCGGTTGGATCAACAAACTGCTCCGTACGTTCCCACGCGCCATGTACTCGCAGTCGGTTATACTGCAATGCTAACAACTGAACGACGTCGACATGCCGTCCAATATGCTAAACCGTCACAGTAGCAGTACACACGTACTAGTTACGTCTCTCTAAACAACGTGAAATTGTTTACTGTACCTGCCCGGTGTCCGTCTGATGCACCCATTCATCGTCTCCGTCTGGGCCGCCCGCTGGCCCCCGGGCCCCTCCCCGGGTCCCTGGGCTCCACCCGGTCGCCCCGCACGTCCCCGGCGCGGACAATTAGCATTTAGATTAAACAAATAAACGGCAGCGCCGCGTGACCAGAAAGAATTATCTGCGTTATTTATTGTTCAATTAATTTATTTATTGCATTTTTAATTGTCACGTTAGTGCTACGCGACGATACTCTATAACAATTGGAGTACCAGTTGAGAACAACAACAAAGGGTTGAAAGGGAACCTGCGTGCCTCCGCAAATGACTGTGTTAAATCTAGTAATATGGTGATTGGTCAGATTAGACAAACTGATCATTATCTCGGAGAAGAGTATGTATATTGGACTTGTTGAACAAGGGTATTAGATAGCACGACAAAGGAAAACTCGTTATGCAAGTGATGATGCACAAAATATAAATAAGTAAGTATTCTTTAAGAAAAAGTAATGACGATATTACATTAAAATTTCGTTTTAATAGTTATCTTTCAAAGGCAATAAACTTTAACAAATCAAATCAGAAAGCGTCTCATAAATTCATCATTTAAATATCCATTTAGCTCTCAGTGAGACGTCCAACTGGAGAATAAAAAGAGATGCAGATAAACTGAACTAGATTGAACTGCAGACAGGCTCACTCTCGCAAACATTACAGATTTGCGATTGTTCCACTCGACCTGTTACAAGGTCATCTGAAAAGTTTTGGAAAAATAGATTCTAAAATAGAACGTACCTTCGTCTAATTTCAACTCTATAAGTGCTAGAATTTAACAAACGTTTGTAAAGTAGCTATTCCATAATTTAGCACTCTAACGCACAACAAAACAATATAAAATAGAATTTACCTAGAAGTTTAATATTCCTGAACAGTACACTGCTTGTGATGATAACATAAACCGTTTAAGTTCTATTCTAGCGCGATAAGGCTGATATTTCCTTGATAAGGACATGATTCATTGTTCCAGCTTTTCTGTAGTGGTGTATTTAATAAAACTTAGGTCAAGTAAGCTTGAAGCAAAGCATCAAATTAAACAATACGGTTATTGAAAACAATAAAAAGATTGTTACGCGTTCGTGTTCAGGTCACAGAAGTTCAGATGAATACGGGAATTCAACTGAATCGGTCGAAGACGCACGAGTGATCCTATAAGACAACAGGCCAAGTGCGAGTCGAACTCTCATACGAAGAGATCCGTACCATAAACCGAAAAAAAAATACGGTTCTTGTATGGCACCCCTTTAATTGTAAATATAATTCAATTTTATAATTTATTGTTATAGCGGCTATAGAAATACACTCTGTGAAAATAACAACCATTACAGTTCTTGAGATATAGCCCGCCTGACAGACAGACAGACAGAAAGATAGACGGATGGAAGGATGGACCGACGGATAGACGGACGGATGGAAAACGGAGGTTCTGTTGGTTACCTCGTTCAGGTACAGAACTCTAAAAACTGTTAGGTAAAAAATATACCTACACTTACCTATACTTTGATGGTGTACATACAGTACAGTAGGTGGAGCTGGTTGTAGTATAAGTTGTTGTTCTCGTAGTGACCGTGCAGTCACACAGTCGTACACTGTCGAGCTTATAATTAGCGCAGAGCTAACCGATGGGCGCCACTATGATGCATCACTTTGTTTTACTTCAAGTTTACCTTCACTTCGGTCTGCAGGCCGGCCTTAATCCTCTACACTGACATATCCGCGCAGAGGAACAAGCCGCGCTGTTCTACTGGCATCAGATTTCTTGACTTCTGACAACCCGGGACCACCAGTTTTCCGGGGCACTCGGAGGAATCTCAGTATATTACCCATTTACAGACCATGTTAGGTAAGCGTTTCTTGACCTTGATGATCGACCCTGGTGGCTGTTGTTATCTAGCCAATTGTGTGGTTGTGCCACACGACGTAGATACGCATCAGTGACAGCAACAAGACGACCTCTCACGAAAAGAACGACTTTTAAAAAGTTTTCTAATTCAAGTTCCTTCCGATCAGGTGGTTCACTGGGTCACCAGGAACACCTCGACCTTCATCAATAAAAATCTAATTTCTACTGCAAACATCGGGTTCCACCGCCCCTAGTTCTGACGACGGTCCCTAATTTGTGGGCCAGTTAAATTAAAACACATATATCATTATCGGGCCACGGCTTAGCACGGGCATGCCGAGCGGAGCCGACAGAAGCCGAAAGCTTCCGAAGCGTGCCGATGCTAATGCTTTAATTAATGCTCCTGACCGTTGGCTACGGTGACGATACCTACTTAGATAGGTAAAGTGTAATGTAATGTCATTGGTATAGTTTAGAAGAGACGTGGAGACATAGAAAGAGGTTTTAATAAAAGTTAGTTCCTTGTTTAGATTTTTTGAATAAAGACTCCTCTTTTGTCATTATCATCACCCTCACCATGATTACCGTGTGTGAAGAAGTCCATGCTCGTTTCTAGTTACACGAGCTAGCACAGTATTATATTTAAAACTTACCACGTCTATGTCTTACACTATTTTGCACTATTTTGGTGGAAAATCTCTACCTGACAGATTTTTATGTATTTTTGAACGTGCTATTTGTGAAATATTTTCGGTTTTACTGTAGTTTTCGTGAAGTTCATACTCCAGTCCCTACCACTCTACTGACCTTCTCCACGTAATGTAGCTGGTCTGACGTGACGGTGCCCGGCACATCCGCGTCACGCTGAGCACAAACGTGACAGCGGCACGCTCGCGGCCGACATCAAAGGACCCGCAGGATTACGGTTATAAACTCGCGCTTGTGACACTTATGTCGCTGTTTGTGTCCGCCGAGTAATTATTGTAATTTTATAATCATTTGCAAAGTACCTTGATGAACATTTTTTCATTATGGAACCAAAAATAGGTTCTCGTTAAAATGATACGATAATATTCTTAATAAAGATAAAAAAAAAAACGTTACACATGATGAAAAAATTACTCATCGGACTGGATTTCGATCTCAGTGGCCAATCTCAACGGGACACAAACACAGGTGTGTTGGCAAACACAGGTACACTCTCTGTTTATTTACTCTCATATTCTTTTAGGACGGGCATCCGACATGGTCGGGAAGAGTTCAAGCGCAGGACCCGCGGCTTCCCGGGTTTTTTGTGAGAAATTGTTAGTCAAAAATCCAATAACACGTCTGCCTGACCTGGAAACGAACCCAGGAGCCGACAGTCAAGTTTGAGAGCACGACAAAGCTAACTAACCAGATCACGTCTTGCTGTTGCATTGCCCGATTTAAAAATCTATTGTGTTCTAAGTTTTAGGTGAAATTGTTTCTTCTTTTGTAGGATATCATCATTGGAAATACTGATATATGCAAAAATAACTCACCACTCACTCGCAATGATTACGAAAATTCTTTCACAGATAGCAAGCTGTACTATTGTTGAGTGTCATAAGGTACTCGTATCCCGGTAAAATGCACGGATCCTGTGGGATAGAGCTCGGGAGACAAGACCCGGGGAGAAGCTGATTCTCATAATGGAAACTAGCATAGGTACTGAGGCAAATGATAATGTCTGCACGTGTTGCAACTTTAACTTCTTCCAGTGGTTAGCACCTCCAGCAGTCAGTAATGTGCCTCGGAGCCTGAGCACACAGAGCATAACTCATCTGTACAGTTTGTGCGGAGTCGCATCGCGTTGCTCTTTGTGTCGCGGTGCGCCATAGGTACATCACACTGGAATAAATTCACTGGAATTTATCCGCACTTACGGCGACGTTTTATTCGCTTGACCTCTCCTCTCCCCGCCCCTGCCCCTCTCGCCCTCCCCTCGCTGTCGCCTGCGTTGTTGCAGTTCAAAGTGTTCGCATCTAAAATATTCAGACTGCGCAGTCATGTTTATTGAAAGGGAACTTTGTCTCAGACTACTTGATTACCTAGAATGCTTCGACATAACGGAAACACGGAAAATGTGTAGAAAGAAAGGTCTGGTGTGACGCTGCACCTGTACCTGATGAAACTGGAATCTGTTCTGTTTTCCATAAGAATACATCGACTATTGCTGATTACTTTCTTTTGTATCATTAACATGGTAAGATTACAGGTTTCATCAACTTTGTTTACAAATCAAGCAAAGATTGGTAGCTTAAACTATTAAGAACCGAATAAATCGACCCTAGGAACAAATCTGCATGGTTAATGAAATCTTACGTAGTGATTAAAATTGCAAGGATTAAATTCTTCCTCAAAACTCCATAAATAACTTAACCAGAAAGTTACCTTATCTACTATGTCCTCTGATAGCACCGCTGGTCCACTGCACACACGATGCGTATCTTCCTATAAATCCCAAACGCATCGCATCGCCCCGCTCGGCCCCGCAGCGCGCCCTGCAGCACGGCGGTAGTATCGCGCCGCGTTCGTCACGGCAATTAAACCGGCGCGGCTGTTTGCGGCGCACTCAGCGATTTCAGCGCTTTCCTGAGTTATGTCCGCGATTACACGCGTGTGCATACGCATATTGATTTTGTTATCGAGAGGATTTAAGCGCTAATTTTGAAGCTCTAGTTATGTGTTCGTTGGAGAGGAATTGTTGCGATTGCTTTTATGTTTGTCTGCCTATTCACTAATCTATGCTGTACACATACATCCTCCGGTCACGTGATGATACGATATTAAGGCTATTGAAAATGTTTTCATGCAGTATTACCGTATTTTGGAAACTGAACATAAACGCAAACATTTTAAAGGGGACCTTAATTTGCGATACGTCACGTGATTGAATATGATAGTAATCTACATACACACACAACAGGTGCTAATATTTGCAGCGTGACGTCACGGGTGCCCGCCGGTAAAATTGGCAAGTATCAGCGATGCCTCAGCCGCCGCCACCGTCTGCCGACGTATTAATTATCTAACGCAAACAAAGTACACGCGGTGTTTGTCTTCCGACGCACAGCAGACTACGTTGAGAAGGTTAAAATATTTGTAAAAGTAGTTCAAAAGCGGAGTACCTATATGTTTTTTTGGTTTCTTCAAAGTCTAGTAGTAGTCTAGGTGGGAGGTCTTTTATCAAACAGGTACACCCTACATTCATGTGGGACACATGTCAATATACCTATAGGTACGGTCAACCTGTCAATTTATTAGTAAGGTTTTGCTGTTTATCAGGTGGCAAGGTTGCTACGCGCCAGCGTGGAGCTTGTGGCTAAATAATAACAGCCGCACGGGTCGATCTTCAAGGTTAAGCAACGCTTGCCAAGGTTGGTCTCATCTTAACTTAGCGAGTTTCCTCCGTGCCTCGGAAAGCACATTAAGCCGTTGGTCCCGGCTTTCATTTATAGATCTTTGGCAGTCGTTACGGATAGTCAGAAGCCAGTAAATCTGACTCCAGTCTTGCCATGAAGTACCGTGTTAGCCAGTTACTGGGTTTTGGAGGTCTGGTAGGCAGCCGCTCCGCGTAAAATACTGGTATTCAGCTAAAATCCGGTTTGACTGGAAGCCGACCCCAATATAGTTGGGAAAAGGCTAGACAGATGAGGGTTGCTACGCTCCGTTCATATTTAGAAGTGTCATAGGAAAGTCTCAAACGCTATAGCGGTGACCAATATGGTGTCAAATAAATAATTTAGAAGCGAATTTTGCTTAACTACGACAGATACAATTATTAAATCGGTACGTAGTGCATAGTTACGTAACGTAGTTTGAGTTTTAATTTAAAATAAACGTAGTAGAGTATAATACATTGAATATAACGGACGGAAATGTCAAATAGTTCATTTGGGTGAGGTGGGTACATGTGGCTACACCTGCTTGTTTGATGATTGACACCTGAAGTTGAACATAATATGATATCAGAGAGCCAATTCTACTATTTTAATGTAACTTTCACATTCGCATCTTATTGGCAATCTGTCAAAAAACCCTCATTTTCCATAAATTTTGGACAGATTACAACTGACATGCGAATGCAAACGTTGCTTTAGAATTATTAGAATTGTACTCTGAGGCTTGATGGAGTTAAACGTCAGAGTTACCAGGCAGTCGTGTGGTGGGCGTGCTTGTGGACGGTACTGCTTGGAACGCCGTCGTGAGCAGTCGTGTTCTGGGCGCCAATGCATCATCATCTGCTTAACCTTTTCCCAAATATTGGGGTCGTCTTCCAGTCAAGCCGGATTTTATACCAGTATTTTACGAGGAGCGGCTGCCGACCAGACCTTCACAACCCATTGACTGGGTAACACGGTACTTCATGGCAAGACTGGTGTCAGATTTACTGGCTTCGGACTGTCCGTAACGTCTGCCAAAGATCTACAAACGACCAGATTAAGCAACACTTGCCAAGGTTGGTCTGTAGATGGGTGACCACCTTAACTTTCCGAGTTTCCTCCATGCCTCAGAAAGCACGTTAAGCCTTTGGTCCCGGCTGTCATTTGTAGATCTTTCTGGGCGCCAATGCATACGATAAATATATTTTCTTATTTTTTTAACGCACCTG
Source organism: Lacanobia oleracea (assembly GCA_950371165.1). Lineage (NCBI taxonomy): Eukaryota > Metazoa > Arthropoda > Insecta > Lepidoptera > Noctuidae > Lacanobia > Lacanobia oleracea. The sequence continues at coordinate 28,190,196 of OX493390.1, read as the reverse complement.
CCATGTAATCTCTGCACCACCCTTGGTTGACTGTTGAAGAATACCTACCCATTAAGTCAGCCGTTATTTTTATTTTATTTTATTAGGATCTCCAACAAAGAATACACCTTACATGATATGATGTTTGTGGACAAGAATAAAAATCCTTGTGCTTCCTTAATTATAGGAGACCACAACATGCAATAAGAACAATCAGTATGTAATATCCAACATTATAAGACAATATAATATCGTTTAAGGATAAAAAAAATGTAATTAGTGATTTATGCCAACTTTAATATCAATTATTCCAAAAGCATACAGCATTAATAATAATAATCATTTTGTATTATCTCTAGAATAATTAGTATTGGAGCTGGTAATTTTGAAGTTAAATTTAATAAAAAAAAAAACAGATACCAAATAGCAAAGAAAACAGAAGAAAAAAATATTGCCAACAGACATACAAAAAAAAGCAAAGCAACAAAACACTACTAGGCAGGCAGTTCAACACTTACATAACATTCAACTGTGTACGGATCAGTGACTAATATTTACCCAATGTATTAGAAAAGACGTCTATGTCTTCTGATGCACATACTAAGGCATTGTACTGCTGGGCCATCCTGGAAACCGGCGAATGTTTACCCAGATTTGTTCGGCATCGTGGGGCTTTGAGTAATGAGCGGGGACTACGTGGGATTCAAATTTTCAAATTCAAATTCAAAGCATTTTATTTCAAATAAACCATTCACAGGCACTTTTGAAACGTCAAGGTCGGTCAGTCAGAAACATGGAAGCTATTTGCACGTTCCAAAGCGTAGATCTCTATGGAGAAGAACGTGCAAGAAACTCCACGGACACTCTTTTAAATCATGTTCTGGTTTTACAAAATTTCAAGTTACATATACTTGTTGCTTCTGCATGTGAGGACAATGCAAAGGAAAAAAAAAGGGCTTATTATAAGAATTTTAAATATAAAGATTAAAATAAGCCAATGGCAGTTAAGAGATGACCAGTCTCAACCGACGGCGCCTGTTCACGAACATGACGCGTGTATCGGCACCCTTCAGCTCAAACATTTCGAAGGGAACCGAATGATCAAACCCACGCGCCGCCATCAGCGAGACATTTGAGTGAGCATGACATGCTCTCAACCACCATGCTCGTTCATGTCCAACAAGTAAAACTATAACTACTCCATAAAATGTAAATGGTTTCATGGTACTCACATTTACAAAATTTGAAAAATATGCTTCTACTTTACACAAAACTATGGTTGTCTTTGACCAAATAATGAAAAATAAATTAATAAAGAGAACGATTAAGATCTTACATCAAAAAGAATAAATAAGTAATTAATATAATAATATAATTTGTATGTATATAAGAATAAATAAACGAAATAATGTAAGAACCTCTAAAAGGAGCGAGCATCTCTTCCAAATATAAAAACATAGAAACCTAAAAAGTGGACCTAAGCAGCTGTGACTGTGGAGCAGGACCAGCATTTAGCCAAGCGTTTTTATCGAGGATATAATCTTCCAGTTTATAATACGCTTGTCTACATAGTGTGCGTTTTATGCATGCTTTAAATTTTCTCTCATTCAGTTCGAGAATATCAACTGGTATTTTATTATAAAATTTCGAGATTCTGGCAGGAACATTAAGATTTATTCTGCTAAGAAGATCTGGACAGTCAATACTATTGTTAAACAACTTGAACAGGAATGTTAAATCAGAGATTGAACGGCGAGACTTGAGAGGAATGATTTTAAAATAATTCAGCTTGTCCGCATAAGATCTCAAACCCTTTACTCTAAACCGAAAAGCTAGGTGACGAACAAGTTTCTTTTGGACTCTTTCTATTCTGTTTGAGTGAATCTGGTATGTTGGATTCCAGACCGTGCTACAGTACTCCAACTGATTTCTTACATAGCTATTGTATAACAGAAGTGTAGTAGAAGGTTTTTTAAATTCATTAGAAGATCGCAGAATAAATCCAAGAGCCCGATAAGCTGAGTTGAGCATTATGTCAATATGTTCGTTAAATCTCAAACTACTATCCAAATACACTTCCAAATCTCGGATAACTTCACTTCATTTAATGTGTTTCCCTGAATATTGTTGCTCGACTGAATTTGATTCCGTTTTCAGGTAAATTTTAACATTAAAACAACTTTTTTTTTTTATTTGTTAACATTTGGTGCAGTTTAGATACATTTTATTCTTCGTACACCACTGGGATAAGTTATCTAAGTCCGTTTGTAGCAACTGAATATCGGATTCAGTCTGAATTATGCGTGTCAACTTCAGATCATCTGCAAATGTATCTGCAAAGGTATGGCGTAGAATATTTAAATACGCTTGAAATATCATTCACAAATATAATGAAGAACAATGGCCCCAAATTGGACCCCTATGGCACACCTGAGGTTGCAAAATAAGGCTTTGACTCATCACCCAATATGACAACCAAAGATGGCCTATTGTCAAGGTATGACCTACACCAATCCAATGTGGCACCAGTGATACCCAAGGACTGAAGCTTAGTTAACAATAGTTCATGATTTACATGTAGACCCTCATCAACCGCGGCTATTAACTCAGTGACGTAAGTGACAAGATTTGTGTCAGTAGACTTTTTAACCATGAAATCGTGCTGACTTAGTGTTAGGAAGCTTTTAATCTGGTTGTAAAATAACGGGTACACTAGTGATTCAAAGACCTTAGACAAAGTACAAAGAATCTAAATTGGTCGATAGTTAGATATCACCTCACGCTTATCATTTTTGTGAATACGCACTATTCTTGCCCGTTTCCATGTATTCGGGAAGACACCCGTTTTAAGTGAAGTATTATATATATCTGCCAATGGAGAGGACACATAACGAGCACATCGTGACCAAAATATTGGGGTATATTATCAGGTCCTGCACTTGTAGATACTTGTGCCAGAGGTGGCTCTAGCCTATTGAGCGCCCGTGTGCAATTAATACCCTGGCGCCCTCTAGTAGGCGCTGTCAAAATGGAATATTTTTTTTGGATTCACAATCATCATCTTAACAGCCGAAAGACGTCCACTGCTGGACATAGGCCTCCCTGAAGTTTCGCTACAACGACCGGTCCTGTGCGTCTCGCATCCATCAGCTGGCTACCCGGTCATTGGTTCACCTTGTGGGAGGCCTTCCAATGGAGAGGACACATAACGAGCACATCGTGACCAAAATATTGGGGTATATTATCAGGTCCTGCACTTGTAGATACTTGTGCCAGAGGTGGCTCTAGCCTATTGAGCGCCCGTGTGCAATTAATACCCTGGCGCCCTCTAGTAGGCGCTGTCAAAATGGAATATTTTTTTTGGATTCACAATCATCATCTTAACAGCCGAAAGACGTCCACTGCTGGACATAGGCCTCCCTGAAGTTTCGCTACAACGACCGGTCCTGTGCGTCTCGCATCCATCAGCTGGCTACCCGGTCATTGGTTCACCTTGTGGGAGGCCTTCCAACGTTGCGTCTTCCGGTACGCAGTCGCCACTCCAGAACTTTTCGCCCCATCGATTATCTGTTCTGCCAGCAATGTGCTCTGCCCACTGCCACTTTTGTTTGGCGATCTTTCTGGCTATGTCGGTAACCTTGATTGTCTTACAGATATCATTCCTGGTTCGATCACGAAAGAAAAATCCAAGCATTGCCCTCTCTCAAAAGTAAGTCACTTAAATAGCGATATTTAAGTGACTTACTTTTAGGATTGGAAGTCGTCAAATGGCTCCTTCCGCTCAGGGCAGTGCGGAAGGGAGTGTTAGACGCTTACTGAATAAAACCCATCCGTGTTCCTCCAAATCCCCTTTGCCTTCAAGGGCCGCGTTCCCCGTCAGTAATGTTGACATCTCTGTGAGGCGCGCGTGGAACACAACGCACCGTCGACCCGGGCGTGGTTCTGATGGTTCACCTACGGTGGCCGGGAATCGCCATGCGACTTCCGATGCCCGGGGTATCTTTTCTGTTGCAATGGCTGGGGCGTGGGAACTTACAGTTATTTAGAATCCCGATGGTGCTTTCCGAGAGCCATGAAAGCACTTGGCTTTGGACTTGTTAGGGCCACCTCGAGACCCAATTGCCGGATCTTCTCAATGACTGTCGCAACCTCGCGTGTCATTACGTCGGCCACCGCTTCAAAATCAAAATAATTTATTGTTTGTTACAGGTTTAAAAGTAGTTCTTATCAAAATAATATGTTGATTGCTGTAACATAGGGCGTACAATATGCATATTTTTTTTTTCATTAATTAATTAATATAATTCAAATTTATATTATCATGCAAAAATACATTATAAATTAATAATAACTATCTCTCATATCAAAATACTATACATTAAAAAACCGTCAATGTTATACGCATGTCAAAATATTATTATTAGATAATTAATTTATACATAGTCAAAATTAATTCAAAGACATTAATTATTTTAAATAATAACAGTCAATCCAAAAATAATTAAAACAATAAAATGAATAAAACTATCACATATTAAATTATCAAAATGTGTCATTTAAAACTTCTGTAATATTATTGTACCCCTTACTAATTAACAATTTTTTTAGTTCTCTCTTGAATGAATTAATGTTCATTACCTTAATATAATAAGGCAGTTTATTGCATCATACAAGCATATTAATGGTTTCTTATCTGTGAAAAGTGGTTATCATACAGTTATGTTCTCAGACAGTATATGAAGAGGTTTAGGCAAATTATTAAGTAACAAACTGAGTTATCCTATACAAAATTACTGTATGCCAAGTTCATAATACAAACATATTATGGCGTCACTAAGAAACAATAATTTTAGTTCTAATACCAATATTACAGTGTTTATAGGGAATAGTTTAAATGTAAAAAAGCAGATATCACGGACAATCTAACTGAGATGTTAAAGTTAAATTGTAACAAAATAATATTGTGTGCATTTCCTTATTTTGAACAATTGTCAATTAGACAAAATAATTATATTCATAGTTTAAATAAACACATGCACTTTTTAGTAAGTCACTATAGTGACAAGATTATATTTTATGACACAAACATTTTTGTAGAAAAATTAAAATCGACTAGGGATACAGTGTATTTGCCAATTAGTTTTAGACACATAATAGCAAGGCTATTAGCTTATTTTATTAACTCAGACATAAGTAGTATGTTGCACTCTTGTATAATTAAATCCACAATGTTTAGTAATTTTACTAAGAATCAGGAGGAGAGCCTTAATAACGGTAGCTCTAGTGCTACAAATACTTACACAAATTGTACGAAGGAGCTTCCATGCATCTCTATGGAAGATTCATTTTTTAACGTGGGGGCCACTAGTAGTTGCATCTCACTGCCATGTGATGGTATTGAAGTCATGGGGCAAGCTCTGGATAATCATTTAAACTAGTTTATAAGACAACGGAGGATCCCAGCGACAGAACAGTTATACCTACCATCAACAAGGTATCTTCTTGCTCTTTAGTAAATAGTTGTCAAAAAGGGAGTCAGCAGCATGCCTTGAAATTATTTCATCAAAATATTCAAGCTGTCTCTTCCAAATTATTAGAAATTGAAATGTTTTTAGAAAAAACGATATTTGACATTGTATGTTTTAGTGAGCACTGGTTGAAGGATTACCAGATGCTAATTAGTTATGAAAATTATAATGTGGGCAGTTGTTTTAACCGCAAATCTATGTTACGTGGTTGTTCCCTCATCTTATTAAAAAAAGCTTAAAATTTAAGCAACGTAATGACATTGTTAACTTATCAGTGGAACATTGCATCGAACTGTCCTGTGTTGAGCTAGTTAAGCATATCATAGTGTGCGTTTACAGACCCCCAAACCCTCAAAACTTTACTTTATTTGAATCAACAATGGAAGATAATCCTTGCGAAACTTGCAGCAGGTAACAAGCCCGCGATTATTTGTGAGGATTTTAATATTAAGATTTTAGAAATTAATTCAAATAGCAGCAGATATATAAGCCTTTTTAAATCGTTTAATTTGTCTAATGTGTTTACAGAACCAACTAGGGTAACACCAACTTCTTCAACCTGTATCGATAATGTATTCTGCGATTGTGAATAATTAGATAAAGCCACAGTTAATTACCTTCCCTCTGATCATAGTGGTCAATAGGTAACATTTAAGTTTAAAGCAGCTTTGGAAAAAATTCATATAAAATATAGGCCAATTACAACAGACAAACTAGCTAAATTCAATGGTACCTTACAAAATATGTTAAATTTTCTAGGCCATAACATTGAAGATGCTAATAAATTTTATGATAATTTCTTTTCAGTGGTTCTAAAGGAATTCAATGCAACTTTTGAAAAGAAGTCTAAGGATACTTTCCCTAAGTATGTATTTAGTGACTGGGCGACTAAAGGCATTAAGATAAGTAGGGAAAGACTATATGAGCTATATGGCCTTAAGCCTGTCATAAACACTGATTCTTTTAATAAGTTTGTAAACAAATATTCTAAAGTGTTCAGAAATACTTGCAAGGTAGCTAAAGCCCTATACATTAGCATCAAGATCAAATCGTCAGAAAATAAAATAAAGACAGTTTGGAAAGATATTAATAAGGAAACTAATAGAAATAAAGAACGAAACACTGATTATTTACTGGAGACTACACATGATGCCAAAAGCTCTAATTTAGAAGTAGCTCAAGAATTTGTAAATTTTTTCACCAATATACCAACTAAAACTAGATTTTGGATCCTCTCCTTTTGATCATTTTCATTAATGGCATTGGGACTTGTTTCAAGTATTCAAAGTATTTGCTGTACGTGGATGACCTTAAAATCTATCGACCAATTCGTGATCACACTGATGCTATACTACTACAGGAGGACCTTAACCGATTTTATCATTACTGTGTAGAAAATAAATCCAATTAAGCACATTTAAGTGTGTATCTATTACATCTACAAAAAATAAAAATATTATAAGTCACAGTTACGCACTACACGACATTATGCTACAAAGAGTTACGTCGGTAAAAGACCTTGGAATACTGTTGGATGCCAGATTGCACCTTGATGAGCATATTAAAAACATAGTAAATAATGCTTATCGCATGTATGGTTTTGTTATGAGAGCTACCATAGACTTCAAGCGGGTCGACACCTACATACATTTATATAAGTCATTAATAAGGTCACAGATAGAATACGCTGTGCTAATTTGGAATCCCCATTATCAAAAATACATCGACAGCTTGGAAAAGGTGCAGCGTAAATTCCTCAAGGCCTAGAAATATCGCTGTCGCCACGATTTATCTTCCTTCAATACATGCCACAGAAATATTGAGATGTTAAGCTTGAAATCTCGACTTCTTCGCTTCTACCTTGAAATTATGTTTCTCTATGACCTGTGCAACAACAGATTTGACTGCATAGATCTTACTAACAAGCTTAGCTACGTTGTCCCGAGAACTGTCATTAGACGAGAGGTGCGCGCACGTCCGCTTTTCGCGGTCTCCTCCTGCCACACCAACGCTGGAGTTCGTGCCCCTCTACGTCGTATGGCAAACAATTTCAACACTGTTTTTGGTGATTTAGACTTGTTTACATTGTCTGCTGATAAATTTAAGATCTCCTTGAAACAGTTAATTGGTGATTTGTGAAATAAGAACTAATACTTTCCTGCATTACTTGCTGTTTTACTGTGATTGTTATAGTATTTTAATTGAAAATTGTAATTTTAGTAAAAAAAATATTATTTTTCATAATTCTTTATTTGATTTCAGGTTTTTATTTAATTTTAAGATTGTTTTTGATTTGATTTTTCATTTTAATTTTTGATTTGAGTGCTGATATTAATTTTGTTTATTATTTATTATTTTCTATGATTCTTAATTTTGTATTTAATTTTAATTTAGCGTTTTTTTTAAAAAAAACGCTAAATTAAATAACTACATTAAGAAAAATACAAAAATATAATAGACGTATGAACTTACTATAAATCTAAACGTACATAATATATTAATTTATAAAATCCTACAGGTTTATATAAATAACTGAAATTAATAATAGCTAAATCAATGTTAGTACACTACACGTTAACACTATAAATTAAAAACAAATAAAACTAGAATAGGAACACAAATTAAACAAAAAATAAATAATTATATATTTATATTCATACATATGAATACATAAACATAAATCACATACTTAAATATACATACATTTATGCAATAACTAAACCTAAATTAATTACATACCTACGTAACAAAATCTGAATAAATCAAAAGTCAAATGGATAAATGATCCGCTGTCTCCGAGACTATAGGCATACACAAGCAAGCGTACATGTGCATACACCGTGCTAGCACACTAACACATTCGCACAGCAGTTCGTTTCTGAATCGTTGTTTGTGTTCCTCACAAGTTGAGTAATGAGTACTTATGAGGGTAGTTTGGTGTCAAATTGGCCAGTTGTAATCATGTTTTAGATGTAACTACCGACTTTATTTTTTTTACGTTGTTATTGTTTTACTTTTTCAACGCCTGCGTGCTTCGTCATTAGACGACGATTTTATTATTAAAATTTAAATCTCATTTAAGTGAACTGTACCTATGTTCTTATGAGAATAAAGATTCTTTAAACCTATTTTGGCTTTGATTTATTGCTGACTTTATTTTTTATTGTTATCCTTCATAATTAGTTATTTTGCATTTAATTTTATGTTTATAATTCATTTCATTTTTGTTTTTGATTTTATGCTTATTTTAATTTTGATTTGACTTTGTTTTTAAATTTTAATTCTGGCTTTACATTTTAATTCTTATTTTGATTTAAATTGAAGTTTGTTTCGAACTTAAAAATAAATTTTGTATATCTATCAATTTAATTCAAATTTAATTTTACTCGTGTGCAATTAGTTCCATAAATATTATGTTATGTTTAAAACGTGGACAACGTCGTGGGTTATACATATGTTACTTTTTCTTTTTGTTAAAACTTTTACTGTACATCTGTGTGTAACTGTTTGTTTTCCCGAAATAAATAAATAAATTAAAAATAAATAAAACTACGGAATCTTTCAATTCTTCACTTGAATTCTCATATAATTTGTTAAAAGCTAACGTTCCAGGTGGTACGGTTGAATTCCAGTTTAAACATATCAACCCTGTGACAGTCATAAAAGCTTTCCGGCAAATCAAAATCAAATTGACGGAAGATATATGGGGAATGTCTATTAAAGTATGCACGTCCATAATTGAAACTATACTTGGCAATATTTAATTTATGTGTCGACCAAGGAGTCTTTCCGGATATAATGAAATATAGTAAAGTTATACCACTATTTAAATCGGGTGACAGCAAAGACACCAATTAGACTTGGATCTGTATTGCCGGTTTTTAGCAAAGTGTTTGAAAAAGTAATGCTCAATTATATGCTCAATCATTTTAACATCAATAAAATCTTACACGATCAACAGTATGGTTTTACCAGGGGTCGTTGTACGACTGACGCTGGTGCCACTTTGTTAAAACACATATATTCAGCGTGGGAAGAGGCGCAAGATGCCATAGGAATCTTTTGTGACCTCTCCATGGCATTTGATTGCGTAAATCATGAAACCATGCTCCTAAAGCTAGGATATTTCGGACTAGGTAAACTTGCACTCAGTCTAGTAAAATCTTACTTAAATGATAGACAGCAGCAAGTTCAAGTAAATGGTGTCAATTCACGGGGTTTTAAAAGTCAAAATGGGGGTACCACAAGGCTCTATTTTGGGTCCTTTCCTCTTTCTAGTATATATTAATGATCTACCCCACCTTTTAAAAAATCAACCTCATATGGTATTATTTGCTGACGATACGTCCTTAATTTTTTAGATAGATAGACGCTCCATAAACGTAAATAACGCCCTACAGCAGGTTCAAAATTTGTTTACTGCTAATAATTTAGTATTAAATGGGAAAAAAACTAAAGCATCAGATTTGCCTTACCGAACGTTAAAAGAAATTATTGCGACATAGTACTGAACAAGGAGAAACTTGAATTCGTCGAAAACACGGTTTTCCTGGGGATTACGTTTGACTCAAGGCTACAATGGGGTCCTCATTTAACATCTCTTGCGGGACGGCTAAGTTCAGCAGCATACGCTATCAGAAAAATCCGTCAATTTACTGATATAGATACCGCGAGGCTGGTCTATTTTAGTTACTTTCATACTATCATGTCTTACGGTATCTTATTATGGGGACGTGCTGCAGACATCGAGTCTATATTTATCCTGCAGAAAAGAGTCATCAGAGCCATTTACAATCTCCGTCGGCGTGATTCCCTTAGAGAACTGTTTAAGGATATCAACATCATGACGGTACCTTGTCAATACATTTACGAAAATATTATGTTTGTTCGGAAAAATCTTCATCTTTTTAGAAAGATTAGTGATAATGACGCTTTTATATCAGTAGATTACCAAACTTGTAGAAAATCAACAATTATGAAATCAATGATAGACGCGTCTCCTTTTTAAGGACATTTCTCACCGACTGGTCGACACTTTGCGTGACCAGAGGGTTGGCTCGTTCTTTGCTCAAAGAATTAGCATTGCCATTCAACGTGGCAATGCTGCCAGTTTTCTGGACACGTTTCCGGATTACAGCGATGCGGAGGAATTTTTCGACGCCTGATTGTATTTGACTTTGTATATTCATAATGTATAGGTATAGTTATTTTGAAATATATGATAGACTATTCTGACACTATTGTAATAGCAGACTTGAGGCCCTGGTTTTCGGCCGGATCCGGGCCCAACTCCGTAAGGTGCTCGATGAGGCGGTTTGCAATTACTCTTACAAAGAGCTTGCCCACCTTGTCGAGGAGCACGATGGGCTGTCAAAATCCGATGAACATTGCTAAACATTTTGTTTTAGACTCTGCATACTGTGGGAATTCTGACATCGTTAATAGTAGATATTCGGGGTCTAGAACAAAACGTATTGTCGAGTGCGTCAGCGGTGGACGTCAGAAATTTCTGATAGAAAATTTCGGACAATATGCGCCCGATCTAACACGGGTGCAGGGTTATTGAGAGCGCTGGCACCCCGTGAGCGACGCTCGGCGTCCCCTACACTCCTGCGCCCGAGTGCACCGCACACCCTGCACTATAGGTAAAGCCGCCTCTGACTTGTGCGTTGAATGAAGCTGAAGTTTTAATAAATAAACGTATGTTGCCACATGTTATCAAACTCGCTGTGCACTTTGCAATCACAGTTCTAACTCCTATGAGCCACATGTGGTTCTAGCTAACTGTTTAACAATGGTGTCTGCTGTGCGGACAGTGAATTTATTAAAATGATACCTATTCCAGATCCTTCCGCGAATACTTACAAGCAGGGTGTGTGTGTAGTTTCCCTTCTACATTTATTTGTCTGGCGGTAGTCCTCAAGTCGGCTTCCCGCTCAGCTGGCACGCAGCACAATCTAACTGAGATCCCGCCGCTGTGTTTGAACGACGACTCTGATTAGATAGGTAAAGTAAAGTACAGTATATTTGCTAAGGTTGCAGGTACTTAAAATAAGGTGTTACAGTAAGATGGGTGAGCCTTCTACAATCTACCTTACATTAGGCATGCAAACATTAGTGAAATTTTGAAACTAAATTAAAAAAATAACTTAAATAATGGTTTACAGTTAAAATAACAGTTGGCATAGTACATTCATAATATAAAATAAAGATAAAATCTACTTAACACACTACACTACACTTATCACTAGTTTAGTCTTAGAAATAATTTAATTATAACCGTGTTTGAAAATAACGTACGACTTCACAAAATCTATAATACCTAGTTAATAATCTTTTTTTACAATTAGCCTTAGTCTTTTCCGAACTGTATTGTGTTCGATTTCCAGGATAGCCCCCAGCTTCCGGCAAGTCTTTATGACATTTTACCCCATTTGCAGGTTTCTTAAGACCTTAGCCGTTAAACTCTTAAGATTTGCATTTACTCTTTAGTAAAACAGGAATTACCACTCGTGTTTCGCTAAAAGTAACAAATTCTATGAAAATAACTCATAGTTAAAGAAATAAACAACTACCCGAAGGGAAGGAAGTTTCCTAGTAGAAACTATAACTACATCAGCTAGAGTTACAGGTGACAGGTGACACGGGGGGTAGGAAATTGATATCTGTCCTTTTTTGATGCTTATAAGTTCAGAAATATATTATAACACTAAAAATAGACATTACAGAGATCATAGAACGATCTTGTTTTCTAACAACTAGAAGAATTTGGTGGCAAGTAAAAGGTGGTGGTGGCTTTTATTTTCTTGTGAACTTTTCAGAGGAAAATAAAAAATTAAATATGTATATATCTTGCGCTAAAAAGAATTAATCTTAAACGATAAAATTGTAAAAGGTTTTCTCCGCATCGATTCCAAAATAATCTCCCCACGGAACAAGCAGGAAATAAAATTTCTTAAAGAAAACACCTTCAAACCGCCGCCACCACGAATGTGTTTAACCCCGAGCCGCTAAAAGATTGTCGGCTTAACGCTTACGAACTCATTCCGCTCACAATTTACGGCACGCAATGAGCCTTTATGAGATAATACTTCGGTATTTTTATTTGCCCCACATCGGGAAGGTTCGCGATACGTTTCACAGTACATTTAGTTTTTAATGCGTGTTTGTTTGTGTCGCACGTTGAGAGTAATTCGTTGACACTGCGAAGGTATCAAGTACGTGACTGTCATATGTATACCGGTTCAACAGATATAGTTGTTGTGAGCGTTTATTATCCTATTTTGTTGTGTTTATTTATTTTATGTGTTGTGTGGGAATTTATGAAAGTATTTTATTGAAAAAAAAAATGACACTAAGGCCCACTGGAACCAAAAATCAGCTTTACCTCAAACAATAGAAATAAGCAAATGGTTTTAATTATTTTAGTACAAAATTCTTTTATTACGATTTTTTTCCATTCTTAGTATGGTTCAAGTGGGCTTAAGTAATGAAACTTCAGTTGACTACTTAGAGACAATATAAACTAAGAAGTTTATCTGTGGTATAACTTATTATGGAAAATGATATAGACGCATAATCTATACTAATATATAAAGCTGAACAGTTTGTTTGTTTGTTTGCTTGAACACACTAATCTCAAGAACTACTGGTCCGATTTAAAAAAATCTTTCAGTTTTAGATAGTCTATTTATTGGGGAAGGATATATATCATCACGCTAAGACCAAAAGGAGCCGAGCAGACGAAGTTGTGCGGGTCAACTAGTATGATATACAATCAGTGTTCTTGTTCAGCGTATATGTTGTGCGATGCAACCTATGTCATCGTCGCAGCAGTAACAGCGGCGTGTCAGCCCCGCGGGGCGAGCGTCTGCGGCGAGCCTCGCGCGGGCATTAACCGGCGGCTTAGTCCCGCGCCGCGCCTCGGTACTCGGGACGCTAGCAATTGATTACACGGACGCAAATATTTGAACATCCCTAAGTGGAATGTTCAAATATCTGGTAGAAGGGAAAAAGTAAGACTCAGACTCTCAGTATCTCTTGTCGGGCCTGTAACCTGCTTTTTTTCTCAGAATTATAATAAAATAGTTTTATTTATTCCTGTGATTAGTTTACTTAAGAAGCAGGTGCTGATAATTTCTACATTTTCAGTCGATAAGATTCTTCATTCAACGGGATCTACGTTTAATGTTCTTAATAAAACAATTTTATACGACCTCTTATAAATTTCGTGTTATCTTTCCTTGGAAGAATTTCTTAAAACTGGCACCCGCAAGAAAAATATTATTTTATGTACATAGTATCCACGAAATAACTGTACGTATGGGAACGAAATCATCTGGCGGCAGCTCATTGTAAACTTTACAACGCGATCTGCGCGCGCCGGAATCATTACATTCAAGTTTTGAACCTTGGCTCTCTTAGCAATAAGGACGATGTGCATGTCTCAAACGAAAACAAAGCAGCAAAGAAATTTCTTAAGTAAAGTTTCTTAGCTAATATTTGTGGTACATTTTCGCAGAATACATTTAATACAATCATAACATTAAATGTTGTTACAAAGTTTGTGTTGGAGAAATTTGTGTTGGGGGGGGGGGGGAGTGACGAGGGAGTCGACACATGTGGCGCGACATTGCGACACTGCCGACACCGCCGACACCGCAGAGCGCGGGTGTCGCGGGTGTCACGCGTGTCGACACTGACACACTGCGGTGTCGCTGTATCAATGGTATAACAGTTTTACAGTTAGTGCCGCGCGGGGATCAAACGACGCCGCGCGATCACTTCTACGTGGCGAGTAATAACATAACTGTTGTAGAGCTACTTAATGTCGTTACAGGGAACGGCACTCGTTTTCATGTAGCTACTATAACTGAAATGACATCAAATCGTTCGTTTCATGAGCTTGTGAGCTGTTTCAGGAGTTGGGAAAAAGTTATCCGAGATACGAAGGTCTAGTAGAAAATCTAGGGCGTATGATCTGTGCTTAGAATCAAACCGAATATTAACTTAATAATTTATCTAACAGATAAAAATCTCGTGTCGTCTATCATTTATAGATCTTTGGCAGTCGTTACGGATAGACAGAAGCCAGAAAATCTGACTCCAGTCTTACAGTCGTGTTACCTAGTTAATGGGTTGTGTAGGTCTGCTAGGCAGACGCTCCACGTAAAATACTGGTATTCAGCTAAATCTAGCTTGACTTGAAGCCGACCCCAATATAGCCGGAAAAAGGCTAGGCAGGTAAAGATGATAAAAATCTCGTGTCACAGTGTTTATTATCGAACTCCCCCGAAACGGCTCGACCGATTTTTATATTTTTTTTTGTGTATATTTTGTAGGTCTGAGAATAGGTCGTAGGCTATTGTTTTTTTATTTGTGATGAGTTTGCTCTAGACTCTAGTCTAGGTCACAGATGACAGAGACAAAGTTTACGATGGAGCGAGCTTACCCAGAAAGAGCCTGTTCACTATACTTTGAAGAGATTAGGGTTGTAAGCGTTTAGAAACACAGACGCAGGCAGTGTTTATTTATACGGCAAAACAACGTTTGCCGGATCAGCTAGCCTGGGTATTAAATTGTGTGTGTTGTATGTTTGCTAGTGTACTTCTTCTTCTGGTTGTCGCCCAAATAACTATGTAAACTCAACTTACTAATCTTGGTAATATGATTTGATCCAATGCAATCCGAATCCCGCGAAATAAACGTATGCAAACCACAGGAACTACAACAACTGCCTCTAAAACAATAATAATTAAATGTAGTTGTAATAATAATTCGCTATTGTACCGCTAGCGCACTGTGTCAGGGTTTTACTAAATACTAATAATGTGTTAACCTCGCGTGAATATTGTAGCGGGCACTAATTGATGTTAGCGGTACATACAGCAGTGGTAGGTAGAATAATACAACACATTATAGTAATTATGGTCTAGATATTATGTCAGCCTCAGGCCCGCTCTGACATGACAACAATTGTCCAAGACTACTTCTGCTTACAGCTGTAGTGTTTGTAGTTCTGAGGTAGTCCTCAAGGTTTTTTCATGTAGCTTCGAGTTGGGGGTGGAATACTTTCAGCCCTTCATTATATTCTTGTGACGGTTTGTTGGGTACTATTAATAATCCATCATCTTTTAGAAACTTTATCTGACTGTTAACAAAATGATATAGGTACATACTTACCATTGAAATAAATTGTAATAGATTTACTCACATTCCTCTATACAAAGTTAAACCTGTAAAGAGTAATTGTACCTATTTGTCTCATAGTCTGAAACCGCTGTTTAGAACTTAGTATATCCTAATATATAAACTACACCCTCTTTCCGGTTTAAAAAAAAATACGGTGCTATAAATTTGAATGTTAACTTAACCAAACCGTCTTAGGTTCACAGCATCAGCGTGCAACCAACACAACGCACGCTTCCTAACTCCTTGTTCTCAATCACGTGCTCCGCAGTGCGTGACAAAAACACATGTTTATCTAAGGCGGTCGATAAGCGATATAAATAAAGTGGCTGCCATAAATATCTGCCGGCCGCGGTGTGACGTCACGCGGGCGTCACGAACATGAAATATGGCGGCGGCAGACCGTGCGGCGGTGGACCGTGCCGCGGTCCCGGCTGCGGGACACTCCAGGGCTGAACAACAAGTTTTTTGTGAACCAAGTTGGAGTTTGTGGACGTTTTTATGGTGTACTTGAAGAATGGTTTCGGTTGCTTGAGTTATGTGCTTTTTTATTAATGTTTTGTTGGGACAATGATCTTGTGCCGTTTATTTCAGAACTACTTATTAAGCGCCTTCGGTATTTTTTTGTTACGGTGGTAGCATCACTTACTTCTTGCCACAGGCTTTTGATAATTATCATCATATTTGTTCCATAATTATGCTAGAGCCTTTCCCAGCCTTCCAGCAGGGAGTAGTTATCAGCTTGTAAGTACTATTATATAAAATTAGCACAAGGTTATATCAGATTTCAAAGGCCACGTCGTACGCTGTACGCGACCACCCGTTGGCCGCGTGTCCCGGGTAGCCCTGCGCGCCGCGTGTCCCGGGTAGCCCTGCGCGCCGCGTGTCCCGGGTAGCCCTGCGCGCCGCGTGTCCCGGGTAGCCCTGCGCGCCGCGTGTCCCGGGCAGCCCTGCGCGCCGCGTGTCCCGGGCAGCCCTGCGCGCCGCGTGTCCCGGGCAGCCCTGCGCGCCGCGTGTCCCGGGTAGCCCTGCGCGCCGCGTGTCCCGGGCAGCCCTGCGCGCCGCGTGTCCCGGGCAGTAGAGTAAAATTGGGGGACCTGGATCAAGGAGATCCAGGTCACCCCAATTTTATCATTCATTTCATCAACATTCAAACATTCAACTTTCTATTCTAATTGATTATTTTTATATTCATTAAACTTATTTACACAGTCACACGTGCTTAGTTTCGAGTACCTATACGATTTTATTTTAGTAAGCAAAAATGAGATACTTGATCTGTTCAATGCAACTATGATCTCGCGAATGGACGAGCATTGTTGCTACGTGATATTTATAACACAATGTTTGCTTTATTGACTAACAGATTTTTTTTCAATGAACTTTATTTGCTAAATGACATTAAAATAATGGGAATATACTTAGTTTCTTATGGGTGATTTAATTTTAAAGCTTCTGTAATGAAACTACATTATTGTAATGAATAAGCAAGTATTTATTAGTTCATATAATTACAACTTAAATAAACAAATTAATTGCAATTAATTAGACAAAATGAACTAACAAAAGAACACTGAACCGAAGGACTGAAGGAATTAACAGATGCAGTAGGTGATCCGGGTGCTCGTAGGACCTATCCGTTTTTCTTCTTACAAGGATTGATAAAAAGTATTGTTTAAATATGGTAGCATGTCTTTGACACGTAAGTAGATGTTATCGGTGTAAATGCTCTTTACAATATGCTGAACACATATTTCAGCACTGCACTGGCACATAGAATTACTTTCAACTTGGTTTGCATCGTAAATTTCGATCCGTATAACTTTAGTGCCACCGGTGGAAACCGTTTTGTAAAAACTTATCAACTCCTTATTATTAGTTGTATTTGTATTTTGAACACATGGGGTTCGTTGTCGTTCATCCTCATCCAAATAATTTACGACTTTATCAATCACATCAGGTTCTATCATTAACGGAGGTGAAGTTGGTGAATAAACCCAACTCGGTATCTGAAACAAAATACATTATTATTATTATTATTATTATTATTATTATTATTATTATTTATTTTCACAGGTATAATAAATTATATATTATTATTATTATTATTATTTTATAATTAAAAGTAAAATATTTTCTAAAATTAGGTACTTACAGACATTGTAGAGTATCAGTAGCGCACTAAAAGAATGGAAGAACTGAATTGAATTTGTATCTTATTTTATCCTGATTTATATATAAAATATGTGTTGCTGATAGAGTTCAAAATAACGTAATGCTGAGTTGAATATATTTATGACTAGGAATAACCCGCGCCTATGCTCACGTAAATGTTGTTTTTAGCAGTAAAAAGTAATAGTAAACACATAAAAACATCTAATCTGCTGTACTGTGGAAGTAAACCATGGGGGATTTAGTAGTATGTATCACTTAAATTTAGGGTGTATTTACACGGGTCAGCCGTACTTTATACACATATAATGAAATACAGAAAAATAAAATGTAGACAACAATGTGTACCCTTACCCTAATGAATCTATATTTGGATAAAATGCTGACAGAGTTCTACTATTACTTGATGCTAAATGTAAGTCACTATATTGATTATGGTATCGGTTGATTTGTTTGTTTGTTGAAGTTTATATTGTATGAAAAGAAATGCAGGTACGATACGTTATTAGAATGAGAGAAACCAAGGTACTAGCATAGTACAACATAATCAATAACTCATATATATTTTTTGGATTGGTTAATATGATATCTTGTTTTGCAATGTAAGCATACATCTTCTCGATGACATATTTGGTAGTACATCGTCATAATTTGGCTGTATATAAAGTGCATCGATGCCAGACAAAATCACAAACTGCTCTCCCGAGGGAAACAATCATCACCTTCAGCCTTATCACATCTGAGCTTCAACCAGAATCAAAAATCTTCAAAATGTAAGTAGATCATAATTAATATTTTATTAGATGTGTTTAAATGTGTCATCACAAGGTCTATTCTATGAATGATCGAATGTACATATGTATGAATGAATGATTGAATGAATGCATATAGGTATAAATGAATGAATGAATACACAAATGATGGAATGATTGAATAAATAATTGAATTAACATGAATGAATTATTGAATGTATGGATGCATAAATGAATAAATGATGCTATTCTTATTCCTATCCGGCTTTTCAGTGGAATCTCGTAATCTATAAATAAGATGCTCCCTATGTTTTTAATGCAAATTTTATATTTTCAATTCCGAGTTTAACGGAGTCCTCCACTCATTTATTTTTTCTATCAGGTTAATATAATATTTCAAATTATATTGTTTCAGGTCCAAGTCATATTCATCTACATTGCCTCAACTGTGTTCATCGGATGAAGAGTCAGAGATCGAGACGCAGTCAGTGCAGCAGAAATCGACTTCTTCTTCTTCTTCTTCGAATCGACTCAAAAAATCGACTACTAACAAGCGGTTCAAAACCGATCGAGTCGATGGGTCTAAGACGCACGGACCCAAGAAACCTAAAATACAACCGGTGCCGTTAACCAGCAACAAGCTGACTGCACGGGATCTATTCGGTAGTGAGAGCGATGAAGAGGATTCGTCTGCGAAGCCGTCCACATCGACTGGTAAAAAACCGACTCCTCTTTATTCTTATTTCACTAAGAGGATTAGCAAAGGCTATGCCAGAAAAATAAGTGAGACAAAGCAGGGGCCTTATTACGTAGAGGTAAAGGTGTATAATTGTGATGAAATCACAGACGTACCACCAGTAAATAGATGGCGCCATTCAATAGTTACTATCAAAACAAAAGTTGATGCGGACACGGAGATGTGGCGCCATCTAAAAGGATTTACGTCTTCAGTTGAACAAGATTTTAGTAATTGTCCAGCTACCCTTATAAATTCTTATTATTAGCACATACTATGTACTTACTCTTACTAGTTTTTACACAACATATGTAAAAACACTTAATAATTACAAAATAATACCTAAGTATACATACATACATATGTACTTTATATTATAAGTAATCTTTATAATATCTAAATACTTGTACCTAAATAATCAATTAATAAATAAATAAAATATTATGTTATTTAAATCCAATGTTTTATTTCACAGTTGTACAGTCCAGAGATGGCAGAACACCTTTAACAAGACCATTTAGTAAAATTGTGAATTGTACCAAATGTGGAACTGAAATACCACGAAACCAGTTTGCATATCATAAGAGAACTAATATACACAAGACAAATAGCTTATTGAGTACTGAATTTAAAAATATTTTTATTGTAGCAACAGCATTTAAAAATAGAATTGTAACTTTTCGTCTGAACTTAGCTCAGGATGGCGAGCACCTCACTCGTGAGGCGATCCCGAGTAATAGTCAGACATGTATACCTCAGGATGGCGAGCACCTCACTCGTGAGGCGATCCCGAGTAATAGTCAGACATGTATACCTCAGGATGACGAGCACCTCACTCGTGAGGCGATCCCGAGTAATAGTCAGACATGTATACCTCAGGATGGCGAGCACCTCACTCGTGAGGCGATCCCGAGTAATAGTCAGACATGTATACCTCAGGATGACGAGCACCTCACTCGTGAGGCGATCCCGAGTAATAGTCAGACATATATACCTCAGGATGACGAGCACCTCACTCGTGAGGCGATCCCGAGTAATAGTCAGACATATATACCTCAGGATGACGAGCACCTCACTCGTGAGGCGATCCCGAGTAATAGTCAGACATATATACCTCAGGATGACGAGCACCTCACTCGTGAGGCGATCCCGAGTAATAGTCAGACATATATACCTCAGGATGACGAGCACCTCACTCGTGAGGCGATCCCGAGTAATAGTCAGACATATATACCTCAGGATGACGAGCACCTCACTCGTGAGGCGATCCCGAGTAATAGTCAGACATATATACCTCAGGATGACGAGCACCTCACTCGTGAGGCGATCCCGAGTAATAGTCAGACATATATACCTCAGGATGACGAGCACCTCACTCGTGAGGCGATCCCGAGTAATAGTCAGACATATATACCTCAGGATGACGAGCACCTCACTCGTGAGGCGATCCCGAGTAATAGTCAGACATATATACCTCAGGATGACGAGCACCTCACTCGTGAGGCGATCCCGAGTAATAGTCAGACATATATACCTCAGGATGACGAGCACCTCACTCGTGAGGCGATCCCGAGTCATACTCAGATATGTACAGGTCAGAATGACGAGCACCTCACTCCTGAGGCGATGCTGAATTCTGTACATCCAGATATTGATAAATTAATAACTATGATATTGAAGAAGTATGATTGCATAAAAGTAAATTTTGAGCTTTTTGCAAAGTTTCTTCTGCTAAAATCTGACGACGAACAGATAGAACTGAAATCTTTTAACACTAAGTATGATATTATCTATAAAAATACTGATATACACGAGTTCTTTTTGAATAAAATACATGTATTTATGCGCAAAATGTCTGAATTTGAACATGTACAGTCAGGTTGGACATATCTTTCGCTAAGTCATATTGAGATTAATATATGTAAATATTGTCCCATGAGAGGCGGCACGTACGTAGAGTTGCCCTCACTAATAAAAAAAACTAAAAGTTGTTTGAATTTACGTAATAATGACGAGTATTGTTTCTTATGGTCTGTCGTAGCTGCATTATTTCCTCGTACAAATAATGTGTGCAGAACGACATCCTATCCTCATTATAGCCAAGTTCTCAATATTCAAGGAATGTCATTTCCTCCTTCACAGAATGACATCCAACTTTTTGAGCGGTTAAATCCTACAATAAGCGTTACCATTTATGGGCTAGATAACAAATACGTTGTTACTGGCCCGTTATACATGACGAATAAGAAAAAAGAAAAACATGTTCATTTATTATACTTTGAACGGAATGGTAAAGGACATTACTGTTTAATAAAAGATCTTATACGATTAGTTCGACGCCAGGTTACTCAGCACCATGGCAAAGTTTTTTTATGCGATTCATGTTTACAATTTTTTACAAATGAAAAGAAATATGTTTCTCATACTTGTTCTAAAATACTAACTATACTACCGGAAAAAGATACCATATTGAAATTCAAACATTATGAAAGAAAACTTAAAATTAATTTTATTATTTATGCTGATTTTGAGAGTTTGCTAATAAATTGCAATGAAAATAGTTCTAAAAATACTAAGACACTAAAAAAGCATCAACCTTCAAGTTTTGCATATTATATATGTTGTTGTCATGACAAAAAACTTAACAAGTTTGTCACGTACAGAGGCATAGATTGCGTCGAAGTCTTTATTAAACGTTTAGTAAAAGATGTAAAGCGGATAAATAAAGTTTTGTTTACTCATTTATCAATGAAACCTTTAACTTATAAACAAGAACGAGAATATCGAAATGCAACTAAGTGTCATATATGTAATCAGTCATTGTCTGGAGATAAAGTTCGAGATCATGATCATATTACTTCCGAGTATAGAGGGGCAGCGCACTCACATTGTAATTTGATGTATAAAGTGTGTCCATTCATACCGGTAGTATTTCATAATCTAAGTGGTTATGACTCGCATATATTTATAAGAGAGTTGGCTAAATATGAGGGCTCAATTAAAATAATCCCAAAAACTAAAGAAAAATATCTTACAATAACTAAGCTAATTAAGACAAAAAAAGGTGCTCGTTCAGTACAGATTAAGTTTATTGATTCATTTCATTTTCTTAGCTCAAGCTTAGATTCTTTAAGTAAAAGCTTGTCAGATAAAGATTTTGTTTATTTGTCAAGAGAATTTAAGGATAAAACCAAACTTAAGTTATTACGTAAGAAAGGTATTTATCCATATGATTATATGGACGACTGGTCAAAATTTGATGAAAATCAACTACCCCCAAAGTCTAGTTTTTATAATAGTTTAACTATGGAATTTCTATCAGATGACGAATATGCTCACGCCCAAGATATTTGGAACAATTTTAACATAACAACGCTTGGTGAATACAGTGATCTGTATTTGAAATGCGATGTTTTGTTGTTATGCGACATATTTGAAAAATTCAGAGATACAAGTTTATTTTTTTACAAACTGGATCCTGCTCATTATGTAACTTCACCTAGTTTGAGCTGGGACGCTATGCTTCTGTACACTAACATTGAATTAGAGCTCATTAGTGACTTAGAAATTTATACATTTATTGAAAAAGGTATACGAGGAGGCTTGGCACAATGTTTCCTCCGTCATGCTAAGGCAAATAATAAGTATTTACCTCATTATAATGATTTAGAACCCTTGAGTTATTTAATATATCTAGATTGCAATAATCTATACGGTTATGCAATGACTAAAAAGTTACCGGTTTCAGAGTTCAGATTTTTAACTCGACATGAAATCGCCAACTTTAATGTATTGTGTGTATCAGATGACAGTTTGTATGGTTTTATTTTAGAAGTAGATTTATATTACCCGGATTGTATTCACGATCAGCATAAAGACTTGCCATTTGCTGCAGAGAAATTTGTACCCCCAGGAGGGAAATCAGCTAAGTTAATTGCTAATCTGTATGATAAAGTAAATTATGTTATTCATTACATACATTTAAAACAATGCATAAAAAATGGTTTGATTTTAAAAAAGATTCATCGCATACTAACTTTTAAACAAGATGATTTCTTAAAGAAATATATAGATCTTAATACCAATCGGCGTATGGCATCAAAAACTTCTTTTGAAAAAGATTTTTTTAAACTTCTAAATAATGCGATATTTGGTAAAACTATAGAAAATAAAAGGAAACAAGTTGACATAAAACTGGTAACCAAATGGGATGATAAGAAAAACTTCACGAATAAGAAACTTTGTGCACAGAAATTGATTTCAAAACCTAATTTTACAAGTGTGTCAATATTTGCAGAGGATTTTGTAGCTATACAATTGAATCGTGATAAAATAATATTAGACCGACCAATTTACATCGGATTTACAGTTCTGGAGTACGCCAAACAACATCTATATCAGTTTCATTATGATTTTATAAAAAAGAAATATGGAGATAATGTTGAATTATGTTATACAGATACCGATAGCTTACTTTACTTAATTTATACAGATGACTTTTATCATGATATGTACGATAATTTAACATATTTTGATACTAGCAATTTTCCAATAGATAATCAATTTAACATACCAAGAATTAACTCAAAAATCCCTGGCCTATTTAAGGACGAAATGGGGGGTGATGTAATTACTGAATTTACAGGTTTACGAGCAAAACTATATTGCATTAGCAGTTTAAACACACAGATAACAAAAGCGAAAGGTATGTCTAAATCTGTTACTAAACATTTAAAACAAAGTAATTACAATGATTCTTTGTTATTAGATAAAAGTCAGTCTTTAAAAATGAATATTATAAGATCTATCAAACATATATTGTACTCACAACAAGTTAGTAAGCAAGTATTAAACAGAAACGATGACAAAGTTCAGATACTTTCAGATCAAATTCACACTTTGCCCTGGGGATTTTATGATGCGATGATCTAAACCAATGTCCTTCAAACTTTTTATTCAATTTATTATCAATTATAATGTAATCCACATCTTGAGAACCACTGTTCTAAATTTTATTCATATGAAATACATAATTTAAAAATAATAAAATAAGAATAAATTAATGTACCTATTGTGTAGAAATGGTGTATGTTAATTATTTTAGAATAAGGTTTGTACTATTAATAAATATATTACGCTACTATTATGATGAACTTATAATAAAGTAATATGTTTCAAACCATGGGCTTTTATTCAAACGTATTCAACTTTCTAAACATCCATCATTAAATTTAAGTTAATGCTTGTTCCATGATAAGGTTCATATAGTAACGAGTATATAAGTGTACGTTAGGCGGTAATTAGATCAATATGCACTATGAAGTTGATCAAACAACCCATATCTCTAAACGTTAATAATATAAGATTAAGTGACTCTGTTCACCACATAAGACATAGTGCTTTATTGCCAAATACCATTCGCTGTATAATATGCGGTCCATCAAGTTGTGGTAAAACGAACGTTATGATTAGTTTACTGCTTCATGAAAATGGGCTCAAATTTAAAAATCTTTATCTTTACTCTAAAACTTCTTTTCAACCAAAATACCGTTTCTTGACCGAAGTATTAAAAAGAGTGCCGCAGATTAACTTTTATGAGTTCAACGATGATAAAGATGTCATTTCTCCGAGTGAAGCTTTAGCAAATTCTGTATTTATTTTTGATGATGTTGCATGTGAAAATCAAGTAAATATCCGCAATTATTTCTGTATGGGTAGGCATAAACAAATAGATTGTTTCTATTTATCTCAAACCTATTCTAAAATCCCGAAGCAATTGTTACGTGATAATGTTAATTTCCTTATTATATTCAAACAAGATGATGTGAATTTAAAACATATTTATGAAGAGCATGTTAGTTCTGATTTAAAATGGAAAGAGTTCAGAAATATTTGCCAAACTGTTTGGAGTAAACCTTATAATTTTCTACTTATTAATAAAGAATCGTCATTAAATAACGGAAGGTACAGACAGAATTTTGATATGTTTTTTAAATTTGACTGACTGTTTACATGCACATATAAGTAATTAACTCGCAAAATCAAACTCAGTATAATTTGTACTTTAGCTGAACGCAGTTGGTGTAATATACCATGGAGAAAAATATTAAAATAGAATTAATGAAGTCTGTAAACTCCATAAAGAATAAAATAAAACAAATGAAGGACCAAGAATACTCAATAAACTTGTCACTCGATCAAATGCTAAAACCTGTCACAGGCCCTCTTAAAACTCTAGTTGATTCGAATATAACTATGGAAAAACTTAAACATTTGGAAAATACAACACTTACTAAATCTGAAGACATCGAATTGGATGAAATAAATACTAGCTCTTCTACAAATTTTTTGGACTGTTACGAACCAAAACCTAATTCTACACAATTGGTTAAAGAGACTTCTGAAATGGTATTACCAGATGATTTAGAAATCTCATTAGAGGATCAGGATATCTGTAATATTTGTGATGGTGTAAATATACCGTTTGGAATAAGAAGTGACAACAAAACTTTATTGATAGGAAATTCAGTAGTATCGTTTTCCAAAATTGACAGTTTGAATAATGAAAATGTAATTTTGATTAAAATCGGTGATAAATCCTACAATTTAACTCCTGGTCTGAAAGAACTTTTACTTCGAAAAAAACCTGATTTAAAATTAATATCCAACAAAGATAAACTTATCTACAAGGATATATTGTATTATACAAATGTTCATAAGAGAGACTTCAATCCAAAAGGTCAAATAAAAGGAGATAAAGGAATAAAATATCGTGAAATAATCAGACCTTTGTTTTCTGAAACGTCTAACGATAATATTCATACTAAACTTGGGGGATACTTGCCAATGTTAAAGAAATATAAAAGAAATACTGACCTAGTATATTGGGATGACCCCAACGAATTAGTTGAGAGATTGAAACTATTAATTGCTTCAAAAGATGCTGGCAATACAAACCATGATAATGAAATACTATCGATAATTGAAGAATTAAAAGAAGCTGACATAATAAAAGAATAAATAGTAGCAATAACATGGTTTTCATTCAGTATCATTGCTGGATTCACTACAAATGTTTATATACTGAGTTTTGAATATGAGTAAAGCCGACGTGGTAAACGAAATTCATAAAAATGCGAGGGTAAACTTTCCACGAAGACATGTTATTATGAAAGATATAGATGACCTTTGGCAAGCAGACTTAATTGATATGCAATCGATTTCCAAAGAAAATAAAAATTACAGATTTATTCTTACCGTTATTGATACATTTTCGAAATATGCTTGGGCCTTTCCTTTGAAAAGTAAGACCAAAGATGTTGTATGCAACTCTTTCAAGATTTTGTTGAATAAAGGGCGTATCCCCAAAAATCTGCAAACGGATAATGGAACAGAATTTTATAATAATAAATTTCAAAAACTTATGAAATCTTTTTGTATAAACCATTATTCAACCTTCTCAACAAAAAAGGCATCAATAGTTGAGCGTTTTATCAGAACATTAAAATCCAAACTGTATAAGGAATTCAGTTTAAAAGGTGACTATAACTGGATAGATAATACCCTAATTAATGTTATCTATAAATACAATCACACCTATCATCGGACAATTGATGAAATCCCGGCAAACGTGGACAGTACTAATAAAACATGCATATTAGGGAGATATTTCAGGTTGGTAAAAACCGATAATATAAAAAGCAAGTTTAAAGTGGGTGATTTTGTACGTATCAGTAAATACAAAGGAACATTTGAAAAGGGGTATACTCCCAACTGGTCGACAGAAATATTTAAAATTCGAAAAATACAAAATACAACTCCTATTACCTACTTAATTGAAGATGCTATCAGAGGCCAACCCATTTTAGGTGCATTTTATGTGCAAGAGCTGCAAAAGACAAAACATCCTAATTTATATCTAGTCGAGAAAGTTCTTAGAAGTAAAGGAAATAGGGTTTTAGTAAAATGGTTAGGTTTGTCTTCATCTGAAAACAGTTGGATTGATAAATCGAATATTTATTAAGTGTTCAACTCATGATGCATCAGTCTAATGATGGGTATTGGAGAGAGCAGTCTTCTCAATTGGCTTATAAATAATTTACCAATTGAATTACATTTACCAGGATACAATTATTGCGGTCCAGGCACTAAGTTAATAAAAAGGCTTACACGCGGGGATGAAGGTGTTAATAAATTAGACGAATATTGCAAACAACACGACATTGCCTACCACAAGTCTTCAAACTTAAAGGAACGCCACAAGGCAGATTTAGTTTTGTTAAATATGGCTAAACAGCGAGCACTTGCCCCAGATGCTAGTGTAGGGGAAAAACTGGCAGCGCGCTTAGTAAGCAGCGCTATGTCAACAAAAATAAAAACTGGTTTTGGTTTAAAGAAAGATAGCAATAAGTGTTCTCGTAAAATTGAAGCTGGAAAAGGGTTGAAAAATAAATTTAAAAATGTTATTAACAAAACGAAGAGACATATGAAAAAGTTAAAACCGAAATGCAAGAAAGTGGCAATAGAATTAGCTATGGCTGCTGTCAGAGAATTAGCTAATGATTCATCTATAAAACTTCCTCGTGTTATTCCTATACCAAAAACTGGTGGAGTATTGCCTTTGATTCCGATTTTTGCGGGATTATCGGCTGCAGGAGCATTAGCAGGCGGTGCAGCTGGTATTGCTAAAACCATAAATGAATTCAAGATGGCTAAAAAGTTATTGATTGAATCGAAGAGACACAATGAAAAGATGGAAGCTTTATGTATCGGAAAAGGACTACACCTTAAACCACATAAAGCTGGGTTCGGAATTTTTGTATCGAAAGAAAAAAACTAAGATATCGGCTACCCAAACGAGCCTTGAGTAATTTAGACATTCTGAAATATGGAAATAATATTCCCTATTTCAGAGGTGTCTTTATGAGAGATAAACTCCCTAAACACCCTTTTAAAAAAGAATGTGGGGTTATAAATTTAGATAGCTCTAAAAATCCTGGTTCTCATTGGGTAGCCTATGCAAAATACAATGATTATATCGAGTATTTCGATAGTTACGGAAATCTTAAGCCTCCAAAGGAATTCATAAAATACCTAGGATACAAAATTCACTATAATTATGATAATATTCAGCGTGATCACCCTTATAATTGTGGACATCTTTGTTTAAACTTTTTGAAGAATTTTTGGTGTAGTGAAGGAATAAAATAAACAGATTCTTCCAAAAGAGGTCAGTATTAAAGCATGTCTACTACAGTTACCATCTCTGGAAGTAAATCGGAATTGGTTTCATACTTTCAACCACCACTACATTTGTCAGATCAATATGAGTGTGGTTTGGTATACTTTTCAGTATTAAAATCAAGACCGAATATTCCTATTACTA
Source organism: Lacanobia oleracea (assembly GCA_950371165.1). Lineage (NCBI taxonomy): Eukaryota > Metazoa > Arthropoda > Insecta > Lepidoptera > Noctuidae > Lacanobia > Lacanobia oleracea. Next base: position 28,161,456 of record OX493390.1, on the reverse strand, counting down.
ACAAAGGTCTGTCTGTAATCAGAATCGAATGTGATCTGGTTCATGGTTCGTACTGCAACGGATTACCAACTCATTTTATTCATGAATTTGTGTCTGATACTACTCCAGGTCATCAGTGCATGGAAATACCACAAAATGTTATTTACTTTCCAGTAAACAAAAATATAATTTCGTCAATATCTGTTAAGATTGTGGATCAGTTTGGTCACTGTATTAACTTTGGAGAGGAACAAGTTCAGTTACGTCTTCATTTAAGAAAAACAAAATGATAGTATATTATAAAAACATCCAAGCGAATAAAAAACGTCTTAGTTCTTCTGCGATTGCTAAGGTGCAAAGACGTAAGAAAAAAGTTAAGAAATTGTCTAGAGAAAATAAAGATTTCCTTAAAGCCCTGGGGTTTAAAGTATGAATATACTACAGATTACTGAATCACCGCACTTCGACACTTCGATCGAAAGTTATGAAGTCCATTCATACAATCCCTACAATAACAGCTTTAGAGAAAACGATGAAATCAGAATTCCCATCCACCAGCAAGACATATACGTGCTACCATCAGCCAGTTCAATTTACGTCGAAGGACAGGCGAAGCTCTTCGGTAAAGATGGGAATCCAATCAAGAAAACTGTTACGTTCAGTAATAACCCTGTTATGTCTTTGTTTCAAGACATCAGATATGAAATGAATGGTATTGAAATAGACCGCATCAAAAATTCTGGAATAACGACAGCAATAAAATCATACATCTCATTAAATGAAGCAGAAAATAAAGTTGCTGCCCTATGGGGTTGGAGTTTAGACGGATTTCAAAGTGATGGATATTTCAGTGCTGTGATACCATTAAATAAGGTTTTAGGGTTTGCTGAGGATTACAATAAAATAGTGATAAATTGCAAACACGAACTTATATTGAACAGAAGTAACACTAATTTAAATAGTGTTATTTTGAATGATGATATTGCTCATTTTCAAATAGACATACAAAGAGTTCAGTGGAGGGTGCCGCACGTAAAAGTATCAGATCGAGAACGACTGACACTTTTAAAACATTTAGAAAGAGATAAACCTATTCAGATGGCGTTTAGAAATTGGGATTTATATGAGTATCCGTTACTACCTAAAACTACAAAGCATTCTTGGTCAGTTAAAACTGCTTCACAATTGGAAAAACCCAGATATGTAATTTTTTGTTTACAAACTAATCGAAAAAATAATAAAACTAAAGACAGTTCAGTATTTGATCATTGTGAAGTAACAAACGTAACGCTCTTTTTGAATTCACAATATTATCCATATGAACCTTTAGGGTTAAAGTTTTCTGAGAACAAATATAGTATATTATACGAAATGTTTGTGAAATTTCGTCAGTCGTATTACAACTGTCCTGTAGACCCGTTACTTGACCTGAAGCAGTTCAAAGAAAAAGCCCCTCTCTTTATCTTAGACTGCTCAAGACAAAACGATAGCCTGAAAACAGGTCCTGTGGATGTGAGGTTGGAAATTGAATGTTCTACAGCAATCCCAGATAAGACGACTGCATATTGTTTGATTATAAACGACCGACTTGTGGAATATAAACCTTTGAGTAACATAGTGCGCAGGTTATCATGACTGTTATTGTAGATGTTCAAGGGTTTAAAACAGAAACAAATGAATTTATTATTAAAGAAATTGCCATATTATGTGATAAAAAAGTTGCAGTATTTTTAATTAAGCCACCATTTACATTTCACCATTTAACGAAGCCAGAAAAAAGACAAGTCAGTTGGATTGAACGTAATAGAAAGATATACTGGAGTGAAGGATTTGTGTCTTACTCAAATCACCAGAATTTGATTGTAGATATTTTAAGAGATAAATGTGTTTACACTAAAGGTTTCGAAAAAGTGTTGTGGTTAAAAAATATTTCGAAAAATAATAACATAAATAATTTAGAAGATGAAGGTTGTCCTAATTTATTAAGCTTGTACAATAAATATGAACATTCTCATGATGTGTATAGTTGTATTTATCATGATGAAGTATGTGCTTTAAAAAATGTAATATGTTTAAATAAATGGTGGATAGATAATAAATTTTTGTAATAAATATTTTCTTGTTTAATTTTTCAAAATGTTACCCAATTTTAAGTATCAGTTTCCTATCCCCACCAATCCCGAAACGTATAAGTTGTTAACAACTGCTGTGCGATGTCATTATAGTATTACACTTATTATCTGTATCAAGAACTAGAAAGCGAGTAAGCAGACCATGTGTCAAAATAAATACAATCCTCGATATGACATGTATAATACATATAAAATGCGTGAATTTTCATTTGGTTATTATTGGGCAATGGCTGATTCAGGGAGAAGATCGGTGATGGAAATGGCTGACGCTGGATTTTTTTATTGTGGAAATGGTGCAAATGATAAAGCAGCATGTTTCTCATGTGGAGGTGTTATAGAAGATTGGGAGATTTATGATGATCCTTGGATGCAACATGCTATACATTTTCCTCAATGTTTTTATTTGAACGCTGTGAAAGGAAAATATTATATTAATAATTGTCTGAAACAGTTTGCGCCATTGTATCGTGCTCCAAAATGAGTCGATTAATATGTACCCTATTAGAATGTTTGTGTACCTACATGATGCCATATTGCACTCAAAATGAAGCAAATTTGTGTATATATTATAAAAGCGTCGTGCATCACAGCAGTTCAACTCTGAACATTGCAGTGGAAAGACTCAATTTTAAATTTATCTCCTAAATAAATAACTAAATTTATTTATATTAATGTTTCCCTCAATGAAATCTGATTTAGATGGAATTCGTAAAATTATTTGCAAGAATGCTAGGGGTGACATAATTTATATTCAAGATATGCACCCTAGAAAAATAAAAATATCGAAGACATGTGAATTAAAACATCAGGATAATGATATAACCCAAACAGAAGATTTATTTTACCAGAAGTTGGAAGATTCAGTGAAATCTAACTTGAAAAATACTCACCACCTTATACTCAAAAGCGAATCTGGTGAGAATCTTCGCAAATTCATTAAAGTTGACAACAAACAAGCTGATCACCGAAAATCGATTGTGACTTCGTCAAAGAATAGTGAGAGTAATATATTGACAACAACAGCAGATTTATTCCATCAGGAAAGTGATACAGCACATGAATTAGTTTTACCTGCATTAGAAGATATTGATTGCTACCAGATACAGCCAGGAAATGAAATTTGTTTCATATAAATTGTGTCCCCATCACTAAAGCGAGAGAAAGTAATCAAATAAATTTATCAAAGAAACAAAAATATATGTATAATGGTTTTTTTCTTATCCCATCCCAATGTTTCCCTTGGATTATTATCTATTTAGAGTCTTGCATATCTGAATCTATTTGAATAGATATTTCCGATGCAATAAACAGCATAATTATTCTAAATTCTAATAGTAGACCATCAATGCAACAAACAAGATTTCGTATATTTTTGAAATGATGATGATGATGATGATGTAAATTAAATTGGGTGTTTCTGGATCGAAGAATGTTGATGAAATGAATGATAAAATTGGGGTGACCTGGATCTCCTTGATCCAGGTCCCCCAATTTTACTCTACTCCGGGCAGCCCTGCGCGCCGCGTGTCCCGGGCAGCCCTGCGCGCCGCGTGTCCCGGGCAGCCCTGCGCGCCGCGTGTCCCGGGTAGCCCTGCGCGCCGCGTGTCACGGGCAGCCCTGCGCGCCGCGTGTCCCGGGCAGCCCTGCGCGCCGCGTGTCCCGGGCAGCCCTGCGCGCCGCGTGTCCCGGGCAGCCCTGCGCGCCGCGTGTCCCGGGTAGCCCAGCGCGCCGCGTGTCCCGGGCAGCCCTGCGCGCCGCGTCTTATTGACACTGACACATTTTATTATCATTGGATCGGCCCGTGCCCGCGCCCCCTCGCTACCCACACCCCGCTTCGCTATATTGTTGCTCTATAATATCTTTTACAAAAACCACAACTAAATATTAAACACCCTTTTTTTCGTGAACGTCGCTCGGCGGAATACTGATGCGTTCTGTTGTCTCTGAGGTATGAGCTGTAGCTTGAGACTAAGTTTGTAAGCGGATTGTAATAGAGACATGGTTGTAAATGAAACTTAACTATAGACGAGACGCTGTGATTTAGTGGAGAAAAAATAACAAGATAACGGAATAATGATGATGTTTTTTTTATACGAAGACCTGTGAATTTTGACAGAAAAAGAACTTAGAATTCTATTTTGTGTCAAAATTCACAATTACTTGATTTCATGTTAACATCTCTGTCGCACAAATGTCAGTGTGTCAATTCTACTATTTTTTTAAACAACGTTTGCACTCGCGTCTCAATGAGGGCTATCGCGTTTGAATTCGGCGCTAGAGGCGCTAGTGTAGCGTGTGGTTTTCGAAATGTTAAATTACACTGTTAGTTGGCTATTGACGTGAGTTTGTTTACTTATTTGTTTTGAGTTTTGTAAATATTTTTATAAAACATCCTGACTATGACAGATTAAATTACGGTTCTCCCGACTACTGCATTGAACTTTTTTTTTGTCCGAAATAGGTTTCCTATTTCCTGTTTTTTTCATAATGATGAGTCCGCGAAACACTGCGACATTTGCTGTCATTTTTGTTGCATTAAATCGCAAGTTAACGGCATCATAAATGATTTTCCTTGTAATTTTGTTCATATGCGCGTAATAACAACTTTAATGTTATGATTAAAAACGTCATTCAACAGTGGCGCCAACTGGTGAGTACAAAAACGGTAGCCCTCATCAATGAGGGCCACCGTTCTAAAAAAAAAATTTATTAAAACGTTTTGTTTGACAGTTTGCGATTGACATGCGAATGCGAACGATGTTTAAGAATTAGTAGAATTGGCCCTCTGATCGTGTCAGACAACGCAACTGCTCGGCGACTTTGTACTGCTCAGTAAATTTATAATTCCTCGGTTCGTGTATTAATCAGGGCGCCGTCATTTCGCGATAACTGTTGTGTTAGAGATGCAACAATGCGGGCGTGAAATGAATGCTCGGTCCGGTAAGTAGGAGCTAAGCAGCACATTAAACATTAGCGCTGTAAGCGGCTTAGCGCGCGAACCGCCGCGCCTTACCGCGTCATAACGCGCTGAGCCGGGATGAAGCGCACTAACTCACACGCGTGAACAGAGCGGCCGCGAGCCGAGCACGCGCGCGCTTGTGTCTTTAGCGTCCAGACCTGGCCAGACGAGCGTTTACTTTCACCGAATTCTCAGGTCATGATACTTCGTTAGAATAATATAGTGCTGGGTCAACACCAACATAGCGGTGGAGGAATGGAATGATTTTGGAATAGTGATAAATTGTTAGAAGTTTAGAAGCCTCCCAAAAGGTGAGCCAAACTTGTGAAGGCGAATTAACTGAATGCGAGACGCACAGGACTGGTCAATGTGACCACACTTGTGTCCAGCAGTGATAACTGACAAACCAATAACGTAAAACGGTGTCACGTGCTATTTGCCATTGACCAATATAGTTTGTAAGGTCATAACAGTCTAAGAGGGCAGTGTTATTGGCAGCAATACACTTTCGGCATCCCGAAAGACGCGCGTGTGTTGCGCCGCGAGGTTAAACTAGTCCGTAATGTTCCGGCGCATTACCCATTGTTCGCGGGATTAACTGCACGCACAATTGCACGTCAGGCGAACTCGTACTCGTACACATACACTAAACTTGTTGTATAATAGCCATGTGTTATATGTACCTATCAGATTATTATAAGTTTAGCACTAAATGTATAATGATTTTGTAAGTTAATCATCAGATTAACATGGCCGTATCCATAGCAGAAATACTGCAACTCAGTCGCTTTAAAACACCATATTTAAGTGGGAAACTATTTCATTGGATTATTATTTTACGCTTTCTCCTTCTTTTCTAGTCGTTGGTTAACTCCTTAGAATTTTTGGGCCCAGTAGGTGGCTACGTTAATTACAGCGTCGATAGCATTAATTAAATCCCCCAAAGTACAGGTGTACGGGCACTTGGGGCACTACAACGCCTGGCTCATATTTTGAACAGTAGCGCCGCACTCACAACAAAAAACGGAATTACGCTCAACTACGCATTTTCCTAACAGTAACTGGCGAAAAGACAGTACGACAAGACTGAAGACTCATCAGCTACGACAGTGCTATAAGTTTCCAACGAGTGTGCTGCAAGGGTGCTACGAGTTCCGGAGCGAGGAGACATGGGAAGCGGTCACCTCCTTCTGCGAAGCAGTAATGCTAGCAAAAGAGAAAGCCGAATGCGTGAGAGAGAGAGGAAACCTCACGCCCCAGCCGCCGCAACAGAAGAAGACGCCCCGGGCTTCGGGAGTCGCAGGGCGATTCTCGGCCACCGTAAGCGCGGGTCTGCGGACGTTGAGCATTGGGTGGCTTGCCGTCTGATCAGAACCAGGCCCGGGTTGACGAAAGTTTTTATTCTGACACTCCCTCCTGCTTCACCCAGAGTGGGAGGAGACATTTGATGATTTCCCATCCTTAAAAAAAAGGTGCTATGACTGTGCTCCAAGGGTCTTACGAGTTTTTACCGACTGCGCTGCAAGAGTACTACGAGGGTGCTATGTGTTTCCAACGAGTATGCTGCAAGGGTCTTACGAGTTTTTACCGACTGCGCTGCAAGAGTACTACGAGGGTGCTACGTGTTTCCAACGAGTGTGCTGCAAGGGTCTTACGAGTTTTTACCGACTGCGCTGCAAGAGTACTACGAGGGTGCTACGTGTTTCCAACGAGTGTGCTGCAAGGGTGTTACGAGTTTTTACCGACTGCGCTGCAAGAGTACTACGAGGGTGCTACGTGTTTCCAACGAGTGTGCTGCAAGGGTCTTACAAGTTTTTACCGACTGCGCTGCAAGAGTACTACGAGGGTGCTACGTGTTTCCAACGAGTGTGCTGCAAGGGTCTTACGAGTTTTTACCGACTGCGCTGCAAGAGTACTACGAGGGTGCTACGTGTTTCCAACGAGTGTGCTGCAAGGGTCTTACGAGTTTTTACCGATTGCGCTGCAAAAGTACGAGGGTGCTACGAGTATCCAACGAGTGTGTTGTAAGGGTACTACGAGGGTGCTACAAGTTTCCAATGAGTGTACTGGCAGGGGTGCTACGAGAGAGCTATGGTGTATTATGAGAGTCTTATGAGTGTACTACGAGAGTCCTACAAAGTGTTACGAGGCTGAGGTAAGTTGCTACAAATGGGGGAACTACGAGAGTGCTACGAGTGTGCTAAAAAGTGCTACGAATATCCAATGAGTGTGTTGCAAGGGTGCAACGCGTGTGCTGGGTGCTACGAGGGTACTACAAATGTGCTACGAGGGTTCTACGAGGTTGATACAGGTATGCGACGAGGTCGCGCAGAAGGAGGCTGCGGAAAGGGAGAGGGAGATCTCGACCTCTCTCCCGGCCCGCAGCAGGCGCACCGGGCGTCGGAGGAGGGCATACGTTGTCCTCTTCCGGCCCCCCTAACTGGGTCCAGAGGCGGCGGACTTGGGGATATCCGTCGTCCCCAATTCATTCGGACCCGAGGTGGCGGCGCGTGGTGTTCTCGTGCGCTCCTCTTTGACGTCGCGGGGGTCAAACACCTCACTCCGCCCGCTGACCCGAGGTGGCCTGCAGAGGCGGGCCGGCACGAGCCGGGGATTACGGAAGTCGCATTAGTTCTCGCGATCCCCGGTTGGTGAGAGATGGAGCACCGGGGTGGTTTTAGTCAGTAAGAGTCTGACAGACCCCTCCGAGGTTGTTACGAGGTTGCTACGAAGGTTCTACGTGTTGTTGTAGGACGGCATTCCAGACGATATAGCCAATAGAAAAACATAATGCTCATGTAAGTTTAGCCACTTCAAATTGTAAACAATACTTGGTTAGCATATAAACACAGTAAACATTGGAACAAAGTGGTTGGTCGGCTGAGAAGCAGTCAGTAATCGTACGACAAACTGGGTCGACTGTTAATGTCCGTGGTGTAATTAACGCACTTCACTTATTTTATTTTATTTATTTGATGATAGATGATAGATAGACTAGCGTAACAATTCCTTACAGGTAAGCACAAAATGCATTACAAAATTGTTGATTGATGCTGTCTTAAAGCTACATGAGTTCTAAAGTACTCACCGAACATAATTTTGACTAAAATCTAATTAAAACAATTAAATTGAAATAACATGCAAGCCTTAACACTAAAATGACTTATTTACTGGTACTGTTGAAAACAAGAGAAAGAAAGAAAAAAGTCATCTGATTATGAAACGGATGGTTTCCCATTTACGGACTAACCTCGGCAAAGGTAGCTTAACCCCAAAGATTAGCCCGCCGCTGATATTATTTATTTACGAGGAATATGATTTTCAAATGAAATTATTTGTTAATATTAGGTCTTTACCTATGAAATTGCCGTTCTGCAGTACTGGCCATTTCAAATCAAAATAATTTTTGTTTGGCTAAGAATTCTAATTTCAAATTAATTTTATTTTAAAAATATGGTTTTTTTTTTTCCAGAAGTAGTCATTTGTTTATTGATTAGTGTTACATTTTCATCGCATTTCAATCTTTTTCGTCATCATGGATACGTTAAAAATTCAAGTAATTATGGAATATGAATACCGTCGTGGCAGCAACGCGGCACAAGCGGCACGCAACATCAATGACGTTTACGGAGCTAACACTACAAACCAACGCACCACCTGTTATTGGTTTGCTCGCTTCCGTTCTGGAAATTTCGACCTGAAAAATGAATCTCGCGGTCGTCCGAAGACTTTGGTCGACAATGACGAATTAAAGGCGATTGTGGAAGCTGATGATACACTATCTACGGCTGAATTAGCAGCAGCTTTCGACGTTAGCGTCAAAACAATATTGGGTAAACATTTGCGTCAAATTGGCAAGGTAAAAAAGCTTGACAAATGGGTGCCCCACGAACTCAATGATCGCCAACGCGAAGTACGCGTCGAGACGTGCCTTGCACTGCTCAACAGACACACAAATGAAGGAATTTTGAACCGCATTGTTACCTGCGATGAAAAATGGATTCTGTTTGATAACCGCAAGCGCTCAGCAAGTTGGTTGGATCCTGGTTGAGCACCTAAACAATGCCCTAAACGAAAACTTACCCCTAGAAAAGTGATGGTCACTGTTTGGTGGTCTAGCGCCGGTGTGATTCATCACAGCTTCTTACCAAACGGGGTGAGCATTACTGCAGATGTGTACTGTGAATAACTGAACACAATGATGGAGAAGCTGGCACATCTCCAACCAGCATTGGTCAATCGCTCGTCTCCGCTGCTCCTGCACGACAACGCGCGACCTCATACTGCACAGCAGACGGTCTCCAAGTTGCAAGAACTGGGGTTGGAAGCTCTCCGTCATCCGCCCTACTCACCAGACCTTGCGCCTACAGACTACTACTTTTTCCAGAATTTGGATAACTTCTTGGCGGGAAAAAAAATCAATACTCGAGAGGCAGTACAAAATGCCTTTGAAGAATTTGTTGCCTCCCGTCCAGCTGATTTCTTTAAGAAGGGCATCAATTAACTGCCACTGCATTGGCAAAGATGCATTGATGCATGGGTTTAAATTTTTTCATACAAAACGGCAAATTCATAGGTAAAGACCTATTATTAATCAAGGAGCAGATTACAAAGTTATGAGATACTTGAAAAACTGTCAGAAAACGTTTACTAAATAGTAATAAAATGTAGTAAAATCATGTAGAAAATAGCTATGATTTTTTTTTTTATTAAACACATTGAAGCATGCTAATGAACTAATTGTATACAATTAAATTATAGAAATAGAAACAAACATCACTTAATGATCCATAGAAAAATTAAGCTGCCATCACCTCAATCGATCCAAGGAATCCAGTGTCGTAGCTCATAGCGGTCGACAGTTGTCCCTTGAAAAGAGTTCAACGAGGATCTACGTACAGTCAATAATTATTTTGCTGTATTTCCAAGTATATTAGTAGTGGTGCTTTTTGCAGTTTAATTCTATGTGAGTTATGATAGTTGCATGATAGAATAGAATACTCTTTATTATGTACACCATACAAGTAAAAAGCAAAAATAAAAAAGCAATATTAAATCAAAACTATTTTTAACCTATTTGTTGAAATGTTTGTAGTGTTCGTGATTTGAAATTATCATGTATGTTGTTATCATGTGTGTTAAAATCTTGGTTAAATAATATTATTGTACTGTAATAATCATGAAGTCACTATGTACTTCATTAAAATAATACTAAGTGACTTCATAATTCGGGTTACACATACACATCCAACAGGCCTTAAAACATAGAATATTAAAAATTCTTCATAACGATACAAACTTCTCGTGAGAAACAACAGTAGAATGTTCGGACTCCCACGACCGAGCTATATCTCCTTTGTCTAAATCTACCTAATTAACAGTATTTTCTTTACATTTCATCATTGTTAAACCCTCTACTCTATTTTCTTGGTGGCTGTCGCTTGTTTGAGCACAAAGCCTTCGGCAGCATCACGCGACACGCGACACCGCGTGCCGGTGTCCGTTACCAATTACCGCCCCGAGGGGGCACCGTGCCGCGCTGTGCTGGGTTGTACTCCCTACTACTTGTACCTACGTAGGCACTGTTTATCTCGGCAGGTGATTGTAAACAAAACGAAGTTAATGGGTTTAGATTTGAATAGTTTTTGTATAACCACTATAATTTTGTGCCTGTGCTTGTTATGAGCTGTACAATAAAGTAACTAACTTACTTATATAATAAATTTGAGTTTGCTTTCTTGTTCCATTTTCAGGTGTTAAACGCTCAACGATTTATACTTTTTGTTTTGTAATATTATAGTTGGCAGTGTACTTTTTCACAAAAAATCTAAGGTAACGAAAAAAAAAATCCCCATAAACTTGTCTCTCTTAGGTTGGACGTCACTTCCAAACTAATTGATATAATGACAAGGACCTTCCTGTGACACTCACATTAGTGAAGTTTCATTGCAGTTAGAGTTGTTCTGAAAAATGATATCTCAATGACTAGCTCAATAAATTATGTTCCCGTGCTACTTATTTCTCTTAAGTTAAACTAAAGCTAGAAATAAGATGATGCTCCTCGGAGCAGCGGTGCGATGCTTCCTCGCGGCTGTAAATCCGGCGCTGCGACGTAACGACGGCGTAAATACTGTCCGACGTGGCCTGCCGGGGCTAAGGAGGGGTAGAGGGGCGAGACAGGGGAGGTAATTTACTGTTTAATTGCGCGCCATCTGTTAGAGTAGGTAAGCAAGCAAACTTGAATCGCACTAATCGGGAAATCAAATTCATAAGTCGGATTTCAAGAATGGAGAATTTTGTTTTTTAGTCTGTCAGATATTGTGGCAACTTATCTAAACAAACACTGGCCATCTTCTTAAGCAACGCTTGCCAAGGTTGGTCTGTGGATGGGTGACCATCTTAACGTAACGAGTTTCCTTCGTGCCTCGGAAAGCACGTTAAGCCGTTGGTCCCGGCAGTCATTTGTAGATCTTTGGCAGTCGTTAAGGATTGTCAGAAGTCAGTAAATCTGACTCCAGTCTTGCCAAGAAGTACCGTGTTACCCAGTTAATGGGTTATGGAGGTCTGGTAGGCAGCCGCTTCACGTGAAACACAGGTATTCAGCTGAATCCGGTTTGACTGGAAGCCGACCCCAATATAGTTGGGAAAAGGCTAGGCAGATGATGATGAGTCTGTCAGATATAGTGGCAACTTATCTAAACAAAACCGGCCCAGTGCGAGTCGAACTTACACACAAAGGCAATAGACACACTCTGTGAAAAGGGCATAGAATCACTGAGGCATAGTCCCACCGCCGCCATTTTGATTTTTTTTTCAAAGTTGCTTCGCTTATAAGAATAATATTTTATTGATATAAAACCTTACAATAGCCTAATTCTAGTTAAAATTCTCCATAAAATTAAATATAGGTAGAAGACACTTTTGCACACACGAAAAAGTGTCACAATCATGTACCGCACGCTCAATTATTTTCTAGTCTCGTTAACACGTATAATTATCGTCCGTAAACCAACTTTACAGACAACCCATTTTTTGTTTAAATATTCTCTACCCATATAAATGCATGTTTGATCGTGCGCCGCCACTTTGTAAAAAAAAAATGGCTGCGGGTGAGCTACGCCAATTTCCAATGAAAAAAGCTCCAACCCCTTTCAACTGTCTACCTATTACGTTTCTTGAGATACAGCTCACTGACGGACAGACGGACGGATGGAAGGGTGGACGTATGGTCGGACAGATGAACGGACGCACAGCGAAGGCTTAGTAATAGGGTTCCGTTCAAAGCAAGTCATTGATAATTACCACTGAATGTCAATAGGTTCTCATCATTGGTTTCCTAAACATATTTTGTTTACCATGAAGATCACGAAGACGAGAGAACTTTATTCGAGCCAGGCGCGGACCGAGGGAGGGGAGGTCGTGAGGGCCAAGACCTCCCCTCCCTCGGCCCCCCTCCACAACCTTACGAGATCAAATTGACCTTCTGAAAAAAGACAAATCACGAAAATAAAGTTAACCAGGGCGGGTACTGAAAATTTCGAGCTCGCTGCGCTCGCTCTTGCATTCTTAGTAGGACATAAGAACATAGTAGCTACTTTTATGTCTGTACCGACAGAAAACAGTGGATCTTACCTATTTGAGGCAAAATCTATCCGAGAACATTTGTAGCTTGCTTTTGCATCCTCACGTAACCTATCTATCTACACCTATGGCCGAGGCGGGACGGGATGTTAAAATTTCGAGCTCACTTCACTCGCACATCCATATTTTTCAAAGAAACATCTGTCTGTATTGTACAAAGAAAATACCGCTCTTGCAAACTTGCTCTCCAGTTTACGCTTAAATCGACAATTACACCTTTACAATGACGAAATCTTTACAATAAGAAGAAAATGTAGTGTTTCTGAGTCAAGGAACTTATATGATATTTTTTGGGTTCGCTACTCTCGCCCTAACATCATTAGCTGTCCGGTTTTAGTGGACATAAAAACTGTGTATGGAACTATGAGTCAAGGAACTAAAATTTTACTTGTGTTATGATACGAATCAAATCTAGTATTCGAAACAAGGTAACGTCCTATATTTTTTGACCTGACCCCCCCCAAAATTTAGGGCTGCGACCGCGCCTGATTCGAGCACGAAAAGGGAAATAACAATATTATCAATCGCATTTGTTTTCTCTGTATTGCAACTACCTCTATTTGTTTGTGCACCATCTAAGCGTCGACTAATATAGAAGGCTTAGTATAGCATTAAGGACACACAGGCGTTATTATGCTTAAAAGGAAACTGGTAACTGGAACTGGTAATTTAAACTAGTTGGTACAGAAATAAACATTTTTTGTATTTTAAAGTCCGCCTCTTTTCACTTCAAAATTAGTTAGAACTTTCAAGTGCGTTCTTACAACAAACTTACCTCACATATGAGTATAAGTACCTCCATTTATTCCATGATTCAAGCAACAATACATTTAAAGCCTTCTTCTTGCACTGTCTGTTTCTTTTGAGTAATGGCTTGCGCTCGTCCCGCTAGATTAACAAATAAATGGCGTACCCCCCCCCGCGCGTCGCGACACAATAATGTACCTCTACGTTACCTATGACACCGGCGTATTGCTCACTTTTTAGGCAGGGCTGCCGGCTAGTAGCAAATAAGGCAAAATTGGGATAATCCTTTGTCAGTTTTTTTAATAAGGCAAGGCAAAATTGGGATAATCACTACCTTTCTGTTTGATCGTTTTCACTCGATTTCTATGCTTTTTATTTATTTGTAACATAATTATTATAATTGTATATATTTATCTATTATGCATTTATTTATATAATTCGTACACCTAAGACTACCTGCAGTACTGTATTTCCGTTATCTTTGAAATCCATACAAAGGTTGTCTTGAAAAGATCGCTTTTAGCGATAAGGCCGCCCATTGTGTCACCCTATGTAATGTTTTCTTCATCTATCTTTTCTGTAACTTATATGGTGTACATAATAAAGAGTATTCTATTCTATTCTATTCTATAATCCTTTGTCAGTTTTTTAATTTCTACAGACATACAATTCTTTTCCTGGAACTTCCAAAACATAAGCAATACAACCCTCTTAGGTTTGTATTTTAGCGTTAATAAATTTATTCAGTTTTGTTCCTAATATTTTCCTCAATTGCTGAGCTACCTTTGTAGTCACTTAATGAGTTCAGTGTCCAAAAAAAATCTGTGAAATTCGAAGATTTGCTTGAGTGGATTTTGTTATACCCGTTGTAAGTTTTTTTACTCTCACTGATAGATTTATTTTTCTTTATGCTCTACTACGAGGTATGTATCAGTAGGCAGCCCTGTGTTATGACAGTGACAGTATATTGGCCACATAGACGTTTAATTCGGCTAATGGTGGCACGGGAGACGTCGGGACCGACGCGCCGCGACGCTCATTTGTTCAGCAGCTGTTACACAAATTGTGCGCACAGGTCAGGCGCTTGAGCTGAGGATTGGATTGTGAAGTTGAGATAAAACGCAACTCTGAAGAATTTGCTTAGAAAATTTGAATTCTGTCGTGACCTATTTCTTTAAATTCATTTTCAAATCAAGAGATGTTTTTTATTTAAAACGATAATTAAGTAACTAATTATAAGTTCATAACTTTATTATTTATTTATTTATAATACACTTTATTGTATACCAAAAGAATGAACAAAAAAACTTAAAACTAAATATATACAATGGGCGGCCTTATCGCATTCCGCGATCTCGTCCCGACAACCTGGGATGGACAGCATTTGCCAAGACTTGGGATGGGGCTGTCATTGGTGTGACAGAAACTAATTTAATTATAATATAACTTTAAAGATACACATATATACATGAAAAGCTATATAATAGATACATACATACCAAGTATATAAGTAGTGAAAATAAATGACGACTATCGATAATCACAGCGACAGGTAATTTTCTTTTACAAGCCTTTTAAAAGCAGGTAACGACTTAGCGTGTCGGCAATGCATTTCACAGACGAGCAGCCTGTACAGTAAAGGATTTGTCCACGAAATTTGTTGAATGCATTTGTCATTCTCAGACGCAAGTTATCCAATGACTTCAGATGTTTAGTGTGGGAATCACAGAGAAAAGTTTCTGAGTTCACAGAGAATATCTCCAAGTATTTTTTTTTTTTCAAAGTCAAAGTCAAAAACTTTTATTTCAATTAGGCCATTAATCGGCACTTTTGAACGTCATCATTACATTTAAAATAACATAGTGACTCTACTATCCATTTGGAAGGGTAGATTCTTATGGAGAAGAACGGACAAGAAACTCTTTTCAAATCAATGTTTTACATGTGCTGTGGTATACAAAACTTCTGGTAATATATGTGAGGACCATGAACCTAGAGTATGCAGAGGTAGACTTATTTTTTTTTTAAATAAGTACATGGTACTCACATTTCTACATAAGCACATGGTACTCATATATTTACAAATATTGGAACCATTAATTAGCAGAGTGTGAGTGAACAGAAAAATAAAAACCCAAAAATGAAACAGTAGGTACAAAAGTAAATACATAAACCAACCAGTTTGATCTTGTCTCCACCATTGATTGTCCTATGGAGCAGGACTAGAATGTTTCCAAGCATTCTTATCCTGAATGTAATCTTCTATATTGTAATATGCTTGTTTACAAAGTGTGCTTTTAATGTAGGTTTTAAATTTTCTTTCATTTAGTTCTAATATGTCACAAGGTATTTTATTGTAACATTTAACACAGTACCCCATAAAAGATGTGTGTACTTTAGCTAATCTATAAAATGGTTGATCTAATTTATCTTTATTTCTAGTATTAATATTATGTCTATCACTAATTTTACTAATAAGATGACGATTTTTCCGCACAAACATAATATTTTCATATATGAATTGGCAAGCGACTATCTTTTTAAAAAGTTCCCTTACAGAATCGCGACGACGCAGATTACAAAGGGCTCTGACAGCTATTTTTTGTAAAATAAATATGGATTCAATGTCAGCAGCCCGACCCCAAAGCAAAATACCGTACGACATAATGCTGTGAAAGTAGCTAAAGTAGACAAAACGTGCGGTTTCTACGTCTGTTAGCTGTCTTATCTTCCTAAAAGCATAAGCGGCTGAGCTTAGATGCCCCGCTAGAGATGTTATATGAGGTCCCCATTGTAATTTCTCGTCTAAAGTGATTCCCAAGAAAACCGTGTGATTAATAAACTCCAGTTTTTCTTCATTCAATATGATGTCACATTCGCTACTTCTAACGTTTGGTAAAGTAAATCTAATACATTTGGTTTTTTTTTCATTTAATACCAAGTTGTTTGCCGTAAACCAATTTTGGACCTGAAGAATAGAGTTATTGATGACGTCAAGATTTTGTGACCGTCGCTCTATTTTAAATATCAATGACGTGTGATCCGCGATAACACCATCTTTGGGTGATTTTGAAATAATTGGGGCAAATCATTTAACTACAAAAAGGAATGGACCCAATATTGAGCCTTGTGGAACGCCCATTGTTATTTCAGACCCTGGTGAGTTTACACCGTTTACCTGAAATTTAACCTGTCTGTCCGTTAAGTATGACCTAAGTAACTCAAGGGCTGTATTTCTAATCCTATAGTGCTCAAGTTTCAACAAAAGTGTTTCATGGTTAACGCAATCGAACGATGCGTTAACCATGTTGAGAGGTCACAGAATATTCCAATGGCATCTTGCAATTTTTCCCAGGCGGTAAATATATTCTTTCAACTGACGCCGGTGTTACCCTCAGGTAACACCGGCGTCAGTTGTACAACGCCCTTTGGTGAAACCGTGTTGTTGTTCATGAAAGATGGAGTTTTTATTAAAGTGTAGTAACATCTGATTAAGCATTAACTTTTCAAACACTTTACTGAGGACTGGCAGAATTGACACAGGCCTATAATTATTGGGTTCTTGACTATCACCCAATTTGAACAACGGAACTACTTTACTATGTTTCATAAGATCCAGAAATACTCCTCGGTCTACACTAGTGTTAAATATGACAGCTAAATAGGGGAATATAGTTTCTCTACTTTTGGAGACAGGAATAACGGTTCCAACGATGATAATTTGGGGAAGAGTGGTCCAGTCGACTCTTGAAACCATCCTGGAACTGCCCACTATGATAACCTGTGTCTTTATGGGGTTGACCATTTTTTCTATAGTTTTACTCTCACGATCTTACCAATAGAAAAGTGTACGGACAATTTTCAGTGTAGTGTAGTGTATCATCATCCACCTAGCCTTTTCTCAATACTATTGGGGTCAGTTTCAGCCGGTTCAGCTAAATAACAGTAATTTTCGTGGAGCGGCTGCTTACCAAACCTCCACAATTATACTTCTTGGCAAAACTAGTGTCAAATTTTCAGTCTTGATTTTCTGGCGGGTTCGATTTTCTGAATCGTACACCCGTACTTTGTACAAAGAAGCAATGTTAGCGTTTCATGATATATGGTGGAAACATATAGCTTTTGTCTTCAAATAAAATATTACTTTTTTTGCGGCTTCGGAAGCTTAATCAGTTGCTCTTTCCGACAAATAATGAAGAGGCCAATCGCTTACGATAAGCAACAATGCGACATATCGCCGCTAACTCGACGCGAGATTGACGCGCAGCAGTGATTGTGTCCTCTCCCTAGCTACGCACAACACTAACGTCATGGACAACATTGGCGTGACGTTCTTTTTTATATTTATATATTAAGTGATCGCTGTTAACTGTTTTGTTACGAACATCGTAATAGGAGTAGGGTCTTTTTTACCCAAAGTTGACTGCTTGACTTGTTTCATTAGGTCCGCATATGTACCACTACAGAACAATAAGTCCAAGCACATATTTTTATAGGTTTATTTACAAAGTACTTCGATAAAATAAAAAGTTCAAAATTTCGTTTGTTTAAGTTACTTTAGACTGCAGCAGCAGTAATGCAGTCGATTGTAGTTTGTTGTAAAACGGACGCGTGACTGAACTTGTTCTGTTTACTGTTTAGCATGTAGTTTGTACAGTCTATACTTGCCTCCTTCAGTCCGCACGTAGCCGGGACGTGTCCCGCTCCACTTAAGTAATGTTACAATACATCGGGGCTATTAATCTCGCACTACAGACTACGGAACAGGTATCCGATATTTCACGTTCACTATAAAATTGAATAATATTTCATGGTGACTACCGTATTTGCTCGGTGGATGATATCCTAAAAGGTTCCACAAAGAGGTCACCGAAGTGCGGGGCGGAAGAGAGAGGTACAGGTGACGCGGGGCGTGGTGGGGCGGGGGTGGTGCAAATGTGCATCTCACGAGATGAGCCGCTTGAATATGCCTCAGTTATGCAAGGCGCCTGCTGTCAGATAGTGTGGAGGAGGCTCAAATAAAATTATTGAGCTGCAAGTGGCAAAAATAGTAGTGTCTTATTTTATGGTCTCGTAATTTAAATAGTGGTCTATAAATAGATTTTTTTTTTATAAATAACTTTATCTTTTTTTACATAAGCTCTCTGAGAAATTATTTTTTTAGTCTACCTCTATAGTAAGTATATTAATAATAATAATATATCTTTAATTCAGACATACGTCCATACATTTTTAACAAATGAAACGTTAGTAAGGTTGTTAGTAGAACACATAAAAAATATAAATAACAGGGTGTTAGTAATTTGTTAGACATACAGAATCTAGATCAGAATAGGTACGAGGACACATACTAGTCTATTTCCTGTTTCTGAGTAAGTGAACACTCGCCCAGTAAACAGTAAACGGACCGTTTATTTTGCACGCTAACGTTCTGAGGACAGTGTGTGGTGCTACCACGGACCCTGCTCATCATCGATGCGGTTCTCTTCCTGATGATGGCGAAATAATCATCGATGGAAGCTGCCGCAAACATTTCAGAAGCACTGCAGTACCTGGGTTTCTTCAACACTGCCCTCAGAGCGTCATTATACTGAACACGCAGGGCATTGTAAGCCCGCCGCGTATAGTTGATCCACAGACTGCACGTGTAAAATGACTGACAGAAGTAGTTGTGTAGCTGTAGTGTGTAGTAGTAGTGTAGTGTAGTAGTAGTAGTAGTAGTGTGTAGTTGTGTTTTAATAGGTCACTTGCTTGAAAAGCACACCATATGATATTTATTGCCTATTTATTAAAACCGATGAAAAAGGCAAAAATATGAAACTATTACCATGATTGCATGATTATGAATGAACAATCATATCAATTAAGTTTATGATAAATTAGTGATATTTTAAACCGCATATTAATGAATAGCGTACAACAAACTGGTTTAATTAAAATTTCACAAAACTTGTAATTGCGAAAATTAAAATGATTTGCTTTATCGTTGCTTCCTCAATTATAAATACAATTAAAAAACAAAATGGGAAATCATTGGAGTGAGAGTGGGAGTGTTTTAGTTAATTAGTTGCCATTTGGTTTCCATCGATAAAATAATTAATTTATGTACCTACAGAATGATTATTGCTCTGCTCAATGAATTTGACGTACTTCTGAACAATATTAATTATTTTTATAAGCTTTATCCGTACCATATTTCAGCTGAAAGACGTTCAATGCTAGACCTTGGCCTCCTTCAAACATCAGCATAATTTTAGATCCCATGCTAAGCTATTATCATCATCATCATCATCCGCAGCCCGACTTCGCCCACTGCTGAGCATAGACCTCTCTTTTCTTGTGCCAATCCCCACGTTCCTGTGCCAGCCTCATACAAGTTCTAAGCTATCAGTGATGAGAAATTGATCTAATTATGAAGCCTTTGCCACATCTGTTAGCCAGTTAAGGTGTGTGAGTGGCGTGTCTCGCGAGAGGCGACGTTTTGTTACTACGCCGCTACGGTGCTACGCCGCTACGAACTACACGGCTACGGTGCTACGCGCTACGAGGCAGGGGTCGCGATCCGGCGTCGAGCCATTTGTTGCTATTGTGTGCATATGTGAATATTTAAAAATATGCTCTGATATATGTATGGAATACTTCATGTAAAGTAAAATAGAGCCGAGGGGAATAGGAATAACTGATTGTGAGACGTTATTCGAAACATGAAAAGTGAGAAATGTAGTATTTTCGGTGCACGTGAGATATTGTGTTTCTATTATTAATTAGTGTAAACTTGTCCTTGCACCGAACATAGTATGATCATAATTCAATGTATTTTATATTTGTTTTAGAAGGACTTGAAATATACAAAAGCACTGAAGAAGGCACCTAATTTAGCATGCTTCATTCTAAAATACTGTTATTGTTATAGCTCTGTGCCATCTGAAGCCCAATTACGCTTTTTATCTGAGGGCCCACTTCATTCGCCATATATCACAAGTATAGGGAAATCGAGGTGTTCTTGACAGATTGTGACTGAGATGCGAATGCAACGTTGCTTATACACAAAATAACAAAATGCCCTCACTATAAAAACTATACATCGTAGTAATCAAACTATAAGACCGTTATAATAAATATCGAATAATTTCATGCAATGCATGGCGTAACGCTGGGCGTCCAGTTAGTGTCGATGTGTGTTCATGTTTGTTGCGCTGCGCGTCTTCGCATATAAGGTAACGGGGCGGCCTACCTACCTATGTACAGTCAGGGTCAAAAGTACAGTAGAAATCTCACTAACTGTACGTACTCTTGCCTGTTCCGATGGGACTAGGGACAGAGTCATATTTAACTTTATCAGAAAAGGAATTCAAATCTCTAATTTGGTGGTAGATTAATAAATGGTCAAGTAAAAATATACGGAACATTGATTTTTTATCTCTTTCGGTTGCTTTATGAATATTTTTGTCTGGCGCATCCAGGGCAACTGTATGTCATTCTCTCGGAAAGGAAGACCAACATGTACTTATTGATAGATTTGAAAGGACAAAACGGATTTATTCACTTAATTGGATGTAGAAGATACTCGTAGATGACATATTATTGATAAAAGTTGCCATTAACGCTGAAAAAATGAAATATTTAACAAAAATGCGTAGATTAACAACAAAAACTAACCATTTAAACAAATTATTCTCCAAGGGTTTATCACAATGGCTCTTCATCTCTTAACAACTCAAGAGATACCTCATGTCGAGTAGATATTATTATCTCGTAGTACAAGTGATACAACGCCGCTATCTCCCGACATCAATTACACCTCTAATCCGCTGCAGCGCTGCTCGCGGCCGCTGCGCGCTGCGGCCAGCGGCTGACAGAGACGTATACCGGGTCGCAAGCGGTGGGGGGCAGCAACACGCGCCCGAAGATAGCCATACCTTATTAAATCTTGGATGCTTTATCAGTGCATTAAGTGCAACCTGAAGTGTGCGTCTTTTATGTGAGAACAAGCTGTACTTACACAATAAAGTGAGGTAAAAAGATGAGCATTGTCAACGGATCTACAACTTTCAGTTCTATACTGTATGAGGTGTGTCTATGTGTGTTAACGTAGACATATCTGCTACAGATGTATAGAATGTATGTATACTTAATAATCACGGTATAAAGAGGAAATATTGTTTCGGTTGTTTTGTTTGTTGGTTTTTTGTAACAAATAGGCTCCGAAACTACTGAACCGGTTTTAACCATTTTTCACCAATAGGAAGTTAAATTATAAGCCAACCCCAATTAAAATGGGACAAGGCCAGAAGAAGAAGAAGAAGGAAGTTAAATTATCAGGAAGTAACACAGGCTATAATTTATAAAAAAAAAATAGAGATCCTTACGAAAATTGCAGCACAGACGAATTAGCGGGCGAAGTGTCAGTAAACAATAAAATACACAACATTTGGCAGATTTCTTGAGAAAACAAGGTCAACAATCAGACAGACCAGCTTATGTTTTTAGTTTAGCTTATATCAGACCTGAAGAACAATTAAATTAAACTGATTATGCAAGTGTGACATAAGAATCACTTTTACCCGTCATTACTATTACAGACTAACTGAAGCCGCAATTTGTAACTAACTGCCTGTGACTAACTACGTACTATCTTTAGCGAGTCTCCAATATAAAATGTAGAGCAGCACCCCCTACCTCTATGCTAAATGTATTCCACTTTGTAACAGCAAGGACGTTACAGTTAAAGCAAAAAAAAGGACAAAATAATGTTCCCGTCGCTTGAAAGCTCTTTCGCACGAAAATGTTTAATTAGTCGGAGTAATAAATAACGAAGGCTTCACATCCAACCTGTTAATGTACATTCATTGCGCTCCATATATTTGTGCTGGAGGTACGCTTTAAACGCTAAACGAAATAAACTAGCTGCGCTGAAACTAACTAATTTTTTTGTAAAAACATTTGTTCGTAGTCAGGAGCTATACAGGCGAGGGAAAGAAGGTTAAGTTTGTGTAACGCACGAAAATATTTAAAAAATATGAGTAGGATTACAACTATCCAAATTCAATAGTAATGTGCGTCAGTATCGAGGGCTCTACCTTGAGGACTTGAATTTTTTATTTATTTATTTATTTAGATATTAAATTGAAAAGCTATTGCTGGCTCAAGCCGCACCTCAGTATTTACAAATGCAGCACCCAGCAGAGCTGGCCACTTATTCTCTATCCATCCGTTTACTCCAAACCACGCTAGGTCAGCACGCAGTACACATGTCAGTGGTTTTTTTGTGCGACTGCAAATTATTTCAATATGTGCATGAATAGATTAACTACTCTTATAAACGGTGCCTCTAACAAATAAATATAAAGGTAGATGGGAACATTTTCATTCTTCCTCTGGCATATTTAATTCTTACACTGGCACTTTTAAGCTCTACTGCTATATCACAACAGTTACCCGACGTATGCGCGGCGGGAGCATGGCTGCACGGCCGCGCCACATCCGCGACGCGCGACGCCCGGCCGCGAGCGCGCCGCGCTGGTCCTCCTCGGTCCGCGCCGGTCCTCCCCAGTCCGCTCCGGCCCGGGCCCGGTCCGGACCGGTCGCCGGCACACTGCACCGCCGGCTAATGTTTCCGCGTCTAGTTGAGAACAGACGAATACACTAATTACTAACAAATAAAACGGCTTGATGCCTTTTTTTTTTTCAAATCGTCGAATGTCTCCTCCCGCTCTGGGTACAGCAGGAGGGAGTGTCAGACTCTTACTCACTAAAACCCATCTGTGTTTCTCCAAGTGCCCTTTGCGTTCCAGGGTACGGTGCCTCTTTTGAACGAACTCCGCAATCCCAGCAAGCACTGGCCCTAACGGGCCCCGTCTTCCGTGCTGAATCTCCTTGAGGTGCGTTGGGATCTCAGCTGCCGCCGACCCGGGCCTAGTTCTGATCAGACGGCAAGCCACCCAATGCTCGCCGTCCGCAGACCTGCGCCTACGGTGGCCGAGTATTGTCCTGCGACTCCCGACGCCCGGGGCGTCTTCTTCTGTTGCGGCGGCTGGGGCGTGAGGTTGCCCTCTCTCTCACGCGTTCGGCTTCCTCCTTTGCTAGCATTACTGCTTCGCAGAAGGAGGAGACCGCTTCCCATGTGTCGTCGCTCCGAACCATGGCTTGAACCAGGGCCGACGCGACAGATCACCGCCGCCGACCGCCTCGACGAGCACACGGCGGACGGCTTGATGCCGAAAGATTTGTTTGTTTTCTACACTAATATTATATAGGAAAGATTTGTTTGTATGTTTGTTTGAAATAAATAGACTCCGAAACCACTGGACCGATTTGAAAAATTCTTTTACAGGTTATATTATATTATCAAAAAAATTAGAGATCCTTAAGAAAATTGAAATCATGTAACCCAAAGTACCAAAATGTTGGCTGTAAAATTCATTGTTTAGCGTACGCTGAGAAAACTATTGGTGATGCATAAAAATAATGTACAACATAATTTAAGTACTCATTATTACCTATAAAAAGTCCGCGATATTTACGTCTAACTATAATGGTTAAGTCGCAATGACCGCTTTTTATTCAAATAATTGAACCTGGGCGGAATGGTGATTAATCATCATATCATTTTAATAATTTTGTTGAATTAAGTGCTTTTAATTATCTTCATAGTTTAATTGAAGTGCCAGCTACAATATCATATTCTAATGGTAGTATTCCATATGTAGTTTTCTTTTTATTTGGAGTTAAATGTCAAATTTTGGGTAAATATCGAAAAAACCTAAAAAATCAAATATCTCGAAAACTACTTATTGAATTTCGAATAAATTGAACCCCCCTAGGTTAAATTTATTGCATTTTGGCCCCTCTATCAGCACCTGACGAATATACGTCGAATTACAAGTAACCTTGTACCTATGTATGTTTAAACTGTAGGTATTTTCATATGAAGCAGGAATATTTTGTTTGTTTTAATTTAGAAACGAGTAATTATAGTAGCGTAGTAATTGTAGTAGTATGTGGTAGTTTAGGTTCGAGTAACCTCTTAAAAAATATAGGTACCTCATTTACAAAATAAACTACTTGTTTGCGTATTTTAAGTAACGACTTAAGATGAAAATAAACTGGTGCTTTTCGGATATTACCAAAACAACAACATGGGTAACCAAGTAGATAACAAACTTATTTTTTCCAAACCATTTTTTATATTTCCTTAAAACAATAGTATTTTATAACGCCCAAATTGATCCTCTGTTGGTAGTCACAGAGCGCGGAGTAGTGAGGACAAAGTGCACGTAATTTATGGGCCACGCGGGAAATTAGAGGCGCGCGCGCCCACACCGCGCCGTCGCGCCGCGCCGCGGTTGCGCGGACCCGCGCCGTCCCGCGCCGTCCCGCGCCAGCCCGCGCTCGCACAATTAGTGACGATCGACGTTGAGGGTTATTAAATTCTTCCGTAGAGGATGGTCTAGATAAGTCACGGATATGAGTTCTTTCTGTTTTATTTTTTCTTTTGTAAAGTACTGTTTTGTTGTACAGGTGGCTCCAGAGATTGTTTCCTAGTTCGGACAAACTGTTATTTGTTGTTGGACTCTTTCAGAAGCAGCCGGGGCTCGGGAGTTGTCCCCTATTTAGCGCCCTTAATAAGACTGATAACAATGTAGGTGTTGTAAATGGGTTTACAGCATTATGTTTATGTTCCAACGAATTCATCATTAGTCTCATTACCTATTGCTCTAATGAACGGGTCGCGTGTGGCCGGCCGAGCGCACGCGAGACAGAATCGAATTAATTTCAACACTAATTCATTATTAATTTATATTATTATTAATTAGACTCGTATCTAGATGCCAGTTTTTCATTAAGTTATGTGTAAAACAAATTATAGTGTCGGGAAGCAGGTCATCAGAGGATCTACTCGGTTAGTTATTTAATTGTCTTGACAGTACTAAGTTGATTTATTCTTTCCAGTGCTCTATATTTTATTGAAACGTTATACTACGAGTATGTTCAATTTCAAGAAGTTATTTTCAGGCTCATAAATCTACCTACTTAGTTCGTTATTTAATTAGGTAGTTGAAACAACAACTAAAACTCTTAGAAAACAAACACAGTACAAGTACAACGAATGTTACTGTAAGAGGTACGTAAGCATTTAACATGTCATAAGAATATAACATAGAGTGCAATATTATCTCAAGCGATATCCGTCTGAAAGTCTTTGAACCAAACACTCCTAAATTTAAAAAAAACAAACGTCTTTCACAGAAACAATTGTACGTAGTGCACTGAGCAAGTCAAAATCCGCGGCCGCGCGCTTCGAATTCCACAATAGCAAACGCGCTTGGAAAATACATCGCGATCCCGTCGCAATCCCGGGCAGCCCGGGATTCCTGGCGCGCTTCACCCTTCGCTGCAATACACCCAATGAATTGCTGATTGTGCTCTTACTGTATTTAGTGGTTTATTAAGCAGGAGCTACAGCCCGCGCTCGAATCAATCGTTGCGGCGGATACTTTGTTACGAGTTACTGCCATTTATTGTTTGTTAGTTCTACGCGTCGATTTATTTTTCATTGGAAACATATTTTGTCAAGCAATGAAAACTAATATAGTATTTGGATGAAATGCATTTTCGTCTTGTTTTCGTATGTGAAATTTGTTCGAGAGAGCAAACGGAATGCAGAGGGCATAAGGAGCAACATGGATGGGTTTTAGTCAGTAAGAGTCTGACCCTCTCGTCTGCTCCGTCCAGAGCGGGAGGAGACATTTGATGATTTCGAGTCCTTAAAAGAAGTCGATATGCAGCTACTTTTTTTAAGGACTAAAATTAAATATAGCTTTATTCGGAATAGGATTTATCAGCTCGCTTATATGAACGAAAATAATAAATCCGCTTCATTGTGTAAAAAGAAAAGCCACTAAAAATAAATCGCGCAATTTGTTCAGCAATCCAAAACCACGTGATTGGATACGAATCTCGATCGGTTTATTTCGTCCTTTTTTTTGTAATGTGTATGTGGCCGGCCGGCGATATATTACGCTGCGTTTGTTAAAGCCAAGCAGGTTGGACAGGGGTGCGGGAAAAGATATTAGTTTTCAATATTTAATATAGCGGTGGGTCCCGGGCTGCGTCCCGCGTCCCGGGCGCTGACACGCGCTGTCGCAGCACTAACCAGCGTTGTTTACTCGCAGGTGTTGTTGTGAGGCAAACTTCTGACCGACTTTATTTATTTGTTTTGTATTGGATGCGAATAATATGTTATTCGCTATATTAGCTACAATAAAAGCTGTTATTAGAGGTTTCTGAGAAGCTCTGCTGTTCATTAAATCCCCATTCAGATTATTTAACCGTTGTATCCTTACGTAAAACAGTGAAAAGAAAACTGCTGTAAATTATTAGTTTTTCAACCAATATTTTTCATAGCCCAATTTCAGGTTCAATATCTTTCGAATGTGTTAATATCAGACTGATCAAAATGAAACAAAGATTGAATATTTATTAACTGAGCGCTCACTCGCTCGACGCGCAGACCGGTTGTACTCGGAGCCAACAAATGATTATTGAACATGGAAATGCAAGTCTGAAACTATAAAAGTGTTTTTGAAAATCCAAGCCCGTACTATCACCGGTGTTTTTATGAAAAGCTTCAGGGTCTTATCCCTAATTGGAGACTATCGTCCCTCTGTGTGTGCCAACTAGCTTTTGACTGCGCCTTCGAAATTGGGTATCAATATTAACGCGAACGAAGCAAAAAAAAAGCTCATAACAAGTGTTCAGTGGTTTAGATAATTATGAAAGAGTAAAAAATAAACTCATTTTCACGTTTCTAATATTAGTAAATTTTCGAACGGTCTCGTACTGGTATAATCTCATTAACATTCTCCGACCTGGGAATCGAACTCATACTTCACGCTTAGCAAGCGCGCTCCGAACACTGCACCACAGCAACAGTTTCAACCAAGTATGAAACATATGTCATGTTTAGGGTAAATACACACGAGCGTACAATATATCCGAGACGCCCCCCACCCCCTGGCTTCCCCCTATTCCCCGAAGGTTGAAGTATCGTACCGACGCCATATGTTCAGCATAGAAACTCTGTCAGGTACAAAAGTGCATACATACATTTGCCTCCTTACCTCTCCTCACTACTCCTTACTCGATGTTTTAACATTCCGATCCCGTCACACAACTTCAACTTAACTCCGCGAATGTGTAATGCACTCTAAATACTTGACAAACTTTAAATAACTTTAACAAGTTCAACTACAAACCCTATTCCGCGAACTTAAGAGTTGTATCACACGTATTTATATGTTTGAAGGTGGTATTCGTAAGGTGAACGCCAGTTTTTCTCGCTGAGCGTACGTACGTGGATGATTCAGGCATTTAGGTGTAGTTTTATATTGTTCTCTAACCCGCGATGTGAGCTTGTCGTACATAGCGGAGTTTCTCGGTACGAACGTTCAACTGACTTTGCGAACTGATAGTAATCTACGACTACTACTAACATTACTGAACTCTGAACTTTGAAACTGATCTTGAAACTAGTTTGGAATATTGACGACTACTTACGCATGTAATTTTCTTTGTAAAATATGAACAAAAACCAGCAAGATGTTTATTGAAACCTCGCAGCACTGGTTTACATCACAATTCAATGCACTGATATGACCCTCCTTTTCACAAGATGTAATATCCCATAGATAGCAGTTAGAGGGCGATTTGACCAATTACAATGCTGATGAGGTTGATGTCCTCAAGGTAATTCAATTTAAAACCTCTAACAGCTCCTGAATAATTTAACATCGTCAAAGCAACGTGATCTAATTAAAGATTTCTTCGTGAGAACTAAGTAGTCTCACTCACCAAACTTCGCCTCCTGCCATAAATAACTGCGAACGGCGGCGACCAATCATTTTAAGAGCAGTTTCCTGTCCCCGTTTGAGCACCGCGAGATAAAACAGAGTAATGAACACAAAAATACGAAGAAATAGCGACAAGTTAATAGAGCAGTGTGTGGTTACAAATGGGGCTGAGTCGTGCCGCAGTCGCTCCGCTGTCGTGTCGCGGCGTGTCGTGTCGTGTCGCGTCGCGGATGGCTCGCGTCGCTTGATTGCTTAACATATCTCGCGGCACCCTCCGCGAAACTGATGATATACGGGAATATATTATGGCTACAGATGCTGCGTTTTTTAGGGTACAGTACCCGGTCCGGCCCGGAGGATTTCGTCCCATTGGTAACCTTGTTCCAACGGGAACGTCCGTTGCGTTTATCTGTAACAGAGTTGTATCTCATGAACCGCAATAGGTAGAGAGTTGAAATATTCATAAAGTATGTATTTCTATAAACACACGAGATTTATTGGTTTATGGTGCGGAAAGTTTCGTGTTCGAGTTCAACTCGTCCTTGACAGGTTTTTTATGAATAGGTTTTACAGATACTGTTCACTGAATGGCGATAGTTTTGTCGTCCTCACACATACGCGAAGTTCATTTCAGTTAGTTGTTCATGGGTGTTATCAATTTAAGCTGTTGGTTTTCGGGGCGCTTCCGATATTTTGATATTCGAGAAGCTGGGCTCCCTCGTAATAAATACATTTTGGTCAAGTTCTGTATGGCTTCAAACGCTGACAGCTAGGTAGCGTACACTATCGGAGTCGTTGCGTGCACGCCCGTGTTGCATGTCTATAAAGTTGCCCAAGAGCGGCGTCACTAAATGTTATGACATTTGTCGTTGTCCCAGCGAGCGAGAAGAATGTCTACGTTTTCTTATTAGTCGCAATTTTTATTGTTTACTACATGTATGACATTTGAGAAAAATGTATAATTATTAGGTATCTAATTTGTATTTCTACAATAGGGACATTTCATATTAGAAAATGTCTAGAGACGCTGTTATTTTACTCGAGAAATGTGATTATCCAAGCTCGTAGCAAGAAGAGAAAGTATAGCAAGCCTGTGTTTAAAATCTAAGAAGGAACTAAAATCTTTATCGTCATTTAAAGAAATAAAATATGGAGTCCCACAGGGAAGTGTCCTCGGACCTTTACTTTTCCTATTATATATTAATGACCTGCCACGTCATATATCTAATCCAATGGTTTTATTTGCAGACGACAGTACTTCAATTGTTTCATGTATCAATAAAAACTCATACGTAAATGACATCAATAACTCAATCAGCTGTTTAATAAAATGCCTTAACAATAATAACTTAGTTATAAATCTGCAAAAAACTAAAACTATGCATTTTCACCAACGAATATCTACAGGTGACATGGATATCAACTTCAATGGCCAAACTATCGATAAAGTGAATAGCACAAAATTTTTAGGTATCTTAATTGATAGCCAGTTAACATGGAAGCCGCAAGCAGAAGATATTATGTAAACGTTTAAGCACAGCCGCGTTTATGTTATACAACCTATCCAAAAAAGTAAATCTGCCAACAACATTAGTGGCTTACCATGGTCTCGTAATTTCTATCTTAAGGTTTGGTGTAATATTTTGGGGTTACTGTAGTGAACGAGAAAGCATTTTTAAAGCTCAAAAGCGCTGTTTGAGAGCTATATTTGGCCTCAAACTTACTGACAGTTGTGTGCCCATATTTAAGTCTCAGAAATTATTAACTTTCCCGTGCCTCTATATCCTCGAATTAGCAATATTTGTTATAACAAACCGTAATTTATTTGCAACATTAACAGAAACTAGAAAACGGAGTACATCATTAAGATCACAATATCAGAACCTACTATGCACAGGCACGTTTAAAACTAGCTTATTAAAAAAAAGTGTGATCTGTATGGCTCCTGTTATCTTTAATAAAATTCCTGAACACATGAAAACCTTGCCATTGATGAAATTTAAAAAATGTTTTACAGAATTACTTGTAGACAAATGTTATTATTCTGTTCAGGATTTCCTAAATGATACATTATAACTACATATTTGCCTTATTCAACTTAGTTGTATAATAAGTATTGTATTTGCATGCCAACAAGGCAGAATGTACACGGTTCTTTATTATGTTATTTTCGATCCTATTTGTATGTACCTGCATTCTTAGCAAATAAAGTCCTATTCTATTCTATTCTATATTCAAAATTAATTTGAAGTGTTATTTATGTTATGATTCTTAGTTACTGTAGCAAGGGGATGCCAAGCTCGGTGCTACTCTTCCAAACCATTCGCACTTATTAAAGAACGACCTGTAACGGGCGCTTTCACAAATCTGCCATACAAAAACAATAGTTTTCTTAACCATTAAGACGTGAATGTGTTCTATATTTTTGGAGGATCCTTTTAAAGTTCCATAGACTTACTAATCGTCAGAGTACCTAATCAACACAAATATTTGTAGCAAATAATTTTAATCTTACAAAATTGATGTTCAAAATATACGAGTATAAGTTAATAGTGATTTCTCTAACAGTAAGTAATGTATATTTTTGTTATAAAGAACACCATCTACCGTAAAAACAAAGAGCTTGCTTGTTCCCCAGTAGTGTGGCAACAATTCCTTGTAACGTATGTACGAGTGTCCGGCGGACACCGGACAGGCGAGCCGGACAGTCGCCTCATCCGCGGACAAATGGTGGCCCGTCCGACTGTGCATACCCGACATGATTAACTTTCCCGCTAAGTCTCCGACTAATAAAATAACGTTCTTTCTCGTGTATATTACGTTTGCCTCGCTTTTGGAGCGGTCTAGGAGTCAGAAAACAAAACTGTCTTATTTTACAATATCGTTAATATCAGGTTGTGGAGGTGAGAGTAGAAGTCGTTCCATGCAGAAAAAAAAAAAAAAAAAAATCGCATGCATATTCCCTAATTATCCCTTTATTATTCCTTTTTATTTTCAAAATGAAATACTTATTAGCTCTAGTAAACAATCATAAAAATATTTTTAAATACCTTTATCAACGATGAAGTTATAAAGCTTCAAAGATAACAATTAGAAAGAGAAGTTCGATGTAAACTTGGACGTCATCGTCTATGACGCCCTATATAGCTGCCATAGAAAACAGCGTTTTCGCGAGAGGGACAGATATATTTGTTTAAAAAAAATTATCTCCTTTGTTTTTCGACTAATTTTGATTCTATTTTCACTGTTGGTATTATATTTATGTATATTTTTAGATAAACTATACAGATGATAAATATCTTTTTCATGCATATTCCCTATTACTGATAATTTCGAGCTAAAGCTGCAACTTCATTCCTTAAGACCAGCGGCACGACAGACCGATGATTTGAAGAACGTGGCTGGCAGTGGATGGATGTGGACTGCTCAAGACCGGGATGGTTGACGCTCTTTGGGGAGGCCTGATGTGACGATGATGAGTTGCAACTGGATAGACCTGGAAGCCGCCTCCAACATAAGAGTTCAGAAAAGGTTTTTTAGGTTAATTGCTTGCTGTCAGGTTCTTTTCATATTAGTAGTTAGTGATAAAGCCGCCCATTGTTTTACCCTATGAAATGTTTTTTTCATCTGTCTTTTCTGTAACTTATTTGATTGTGTACATAATAATAAATGTTCAATTTTATTCTACTTTATATTTGAAAGGTGCACAATATTTTGTGACTAGTTTTATGCTGAGTGCACAGACACCTACCGTATTCCGTTACGTACCTACTCGAATTCATGGATGATTGAAAGGTTTCACCCGATATTTCCCGTGCAAATCGAACACTCTGTATTGACGTGCTGGCGCTACATTCTGTCCATTCGTTTGTCGGTTAATGCCTAAAGCGGGCAGCCCACAGAGAGGATCACTCGCCTCCTCACACCAACAACTCACTCTTAATGTCCTAGATAGCGAGGCTGGACTTAATCTATGATAGTTCCGTACTGACAAACAAAATTATTGTATCCTGAATTTCTGCACTTTAATTCCATGTTTTGTATGATGATTTAATTACAAGATGCAAATGTGCTGTTTAATTACTGGCGTGTTGAGTTCGAGACTCATCTTACTGCAGATGGTGAATTTTTATGGACGTTTTGATGGCCGCTAATTCTCAAGTTCACGGTAAAAAATAAAAAAATATTGGTATTATTTTTCAGACCTTTTATTTCTTAGGGATTTATAGATCGTTGTGTTTAATGTGCCCTAAACCTCTAGAGCTAGACAAAATGCCACTTTATTAGCGAAGGCGATTGTCAAAATGCTAAATTATGAGATATTGATTACGTGAAATTTCGGCAGCGTTTGTCCATCTCACACATTTTTGATGTATTGACAATCGCCTCCACCACGCTACCGCTGGCAGAATGTCACTTGTCCAGGGCCTCATTTTGGGTTGCGTTACGTCGTTGCAGCGGATTTACG
The DNA here is from genome assembly GCA_950371165.1 of Lacanobia oleracea. Classification (NCBI taxonomy): domain Eukaryota; kingdom Metazoa; phylum Arthropoda; class Insecta; order Lepidoptera; family Noctuidae; genus Lacanobia; species Lacanobia oleracea. The sequence goes on along the minus strand of OX493390.1, from coordinate 28,128,678 downwards.
CATTGTATGCCACACCTGCGTTGCGACGACGCAGTGCGTCGTCCTCTTTCGTAGATTACCTCAGTCAGACTCCACAACAGATCGAAACAAACGAGTTCTATGATTGCTTTTATTGCGTAAAAAAACATAGAAACGACGAACGTCGTTTGCGTGCGTCTTGTTTGACCCTCCAGCAGCAGAACACAGTCCGCTGTCGCACCGGAGCTCCGACAACGCAGCACATCACCTAGCCCGCGCTACATCTCTCGTCCGTCGACCCATTGAAACGTCGCGTGCGACGACGCAACGCCATAATGTAGCATGTTGTTTAAACTATATGGAAATCAACGCATCGCCATCACAGCGATGACACATCACAACGCAATGCACTAATGAGGCCGCACTCTTATGGGTTTGGTTTTTAGAAATAAGTTTAACATAAATACCGATGTAATAACGACAATATAACTTTAGTGTATACAACCTGTAAGGATTGGCGATGTACGGAGTGAGGTTCCTGCGTTTGATTCAGCCAGACCAACTGAAATTCTCACAAGGAAAATGAGAATCGAAGTAAAAATAAGTCTTTCAGAGAATACCGTATATTTTGAGAAATCCTACAAAAAATATTAAAATAAATTACTTTTCCCACGAGAACATCCTCGTTAAATATAATTAAGTAAGTTAAACAAATATTGGTCGCGCGACGGTTATTGCATTCATTCTTTGTCCTTCATTACTTCGGTCATTAATTTCCTCTCGTTAATTTCGACTGACCTGAAATCGAATCTCATTTTGTATCGCCGATATGACGGTACGTAATGCATTATACCAGAATATCGTACGTGACACATGGATGCAAAGAAGATGAGAGAAGGTCCACTATCAGAACTGACCTTTCCGACCCATTTCTAGACTTTGTTGAAGTTGCTTGTCAGTATTCCGAGATGTTGTGCACCATCTTTATTCTCGTATCGGCAGTTCATAGCCAGGTAAACAAATATATTTCACTTAACGAATATTTGACTGCCCAAAGTGCCAAGAGACATAATTTTTTCTGTATTTTGATGTTATAAATTTCACAGAGGCAACTTTTTTTTACTTTGGCAGCCCTATGTGATTCTGCCTACTCGTAACAACCTCGACTGATTTTTTATGCTGCCCGAGACACGAAGGAGATTTGCCTGCATTCTTGTCAGAAATGAGTCTTCTGCAGCCCCTCATGACGCAGGCGAGTGGACCCCGCATTACCCGGTGACGTCATACGTTCGCTTAATGATTAATGAGTGGAATCAGCGCCATCTCTGCGCGCGTCCGCGCAACTCTGCGCGTCGCACTGCTGCACAAATGCAGGCGGGCATTTATCTCCCAAATGCACCGTTTAATTCACTACCGAACCGCTAACCGTGTTTAAACCCGATACACGCTTCGACTACCCCTCCTAGTCTAATGCTGTATGATAGAAAGGGACGGAGTGATTGATAGGATTTAATGAGGTGCGGTGAAGTAACGAGGTGCTATAAATGATTGATTAGAATATTGAGCAAGTTATACTGTTAGAGGTGGAGGTAATTAGGTGTCCGGTTGAGCTCCGGTGAGCGATGCGCTGCACACTGTGGAGCTGCTTCTAGTATTAGCGGATATGGAAATGGTTTGAGTGCTTTCTGTTGATGTTGCTTTACTTAGGAGCTGATTGGTTCGCTCAGTAGTTTCGGACCTTTGTAGTTGAAGTTTGTAGTTGAAAAACAGTTAAACAGCATATATTTTCAACAGTGAATAAATTGCTTATGCAGCGGGCATTAGCAATTTATTCAGAGTTGAAAACCTTCCTAGCCATCTTCTCCTATATACCGCTGTTTACCCCATTTTTGAGGCAAAACTCTGAGTAAAAGCATTTTGTCACAAAACATAGGCACTGAACAAAGATAACTGTTTTAGCTTTATTCAACTTTGAGTCTCATTACAATAAAAGTTTACGTTTGAAGTTGTTTGTTAGTTTAGGATACCTTGTGACATTGAGATTAGTTTAGAACTTTATTCTGGACATTTTTAATTACGAGAATTGCCCTTTACTCCAACAGATTTTTCGCAATCTTATTCTGTAAATGTCTGCTCTAGTGATAAGTTCAGCCAGTTAGTATTTTTTCTAAATGTATAATGTAAACCATGCCTAGTACACCGTTCGTACATAATTGACTAGTGACATTTGTGACGGTTTTTCAAATACACCAGTAAGTAGCCAGCCATCACTTTCAGCCAAAAGATATCCATTGTTGGACCACCTCCCCGGAGCGACTCCACCGTTTGTGGGGGCTCCTTGCATCCAGCGACTACCAGCGACCATCACCAGTACATCGTAGCCGGTACTTACAGTCATCATATGCCTGCATCTATCCAACTATAATGGGGTCGGCTTCCCGTCAAGCGGCTGTTATTATCTAGCCACGAGTTCTTCGGTAGCCGGTACTTACAGCATTGCAAGAAAATATAAACGCCATAAAGTAGTATAATATTCTGCACTTATCTCTGTCAGGTAAAAAGAGAGAACTTTCCTGACATAACTAATGGGTCGGTCGGTAATCCACCGCACTATAATGTAGTTAGCGTTCTATTTTTATTAAAAACTGGAGATACGTGCTGAATATGGTTTTGCTATTTATGCATCGGATAGGAAAGTAAAACTACGCTATTTTGCAAACCTCTGTATGAGACTGTCGCGTCGAAATATCGCATAGCTGTACCAACTGAGCCGGTACGAATGGGTCAAACAAACGTGGCAGATCTTTGTTGCCAGTGCAAATAATAAAAATCAGAATTATTTCCTCAGGAAATTATTTATTTTCAATGTGTGTTATTTGAGATCTTGAATTAACGATCTAAATTAGAGTCCTTCAGATGTTATTGCTGAAACTATGGACAACTATAACACATACACCAGTATAGAGTAATGACTCATTAGTTGTGTTTATTTCGATAATTTATACAGTGTTCAGTAGAAGCGTATTGGAGTAATCCTCAGCTTAACAGACGGGTTCGAGAGCGCAATATGATGGATGCAACACAATGGTTGCCAGCGCTAGTAGTACTCGATACAGATTGTTGTGAATATTTATAAACTTTGTAAAGCGGTTGACACAGAAATTGTGGTTCAGGTCAACGGATTGAGGCTTATAGCATTGTTATAAATGTGTCACTTGAACTTAATATAACTCGGTGATAAAATCACAGCTAAGGATGAGTTGTACTTATCTTATTTTAACTAATGTTATAAATCCGGAAGTTTCACTCCTGAATTGCTGAAGCGATTTTGATGAATATTGGCACAGAGGTGGGATTCTGGATAAGGTACGAGTTTAGCCTGGGTTGGCAAAGTTTTCATGAAAATCTGCGAACAGCGAGGCAAGTCGCGGCCAAAAGCTAGTTACCGATAATAAAGTCTTGCCAAAATCATGCTCAAATCTCACCTATCTCGAAGAAAGTATCTCAGACAAATAATTCCATACAAAAAAAAATACAAACAGAATTCAAACCGTGGTTAAACCTCTCCGTTTCTGCTAGAAAGAACTCCGAGCATACTAAAGACCGAAACAAAAAGTATGTAATAATCCAGTGCTCCACATAATTGGGTGGCGTGAGGGTATGATGTTGGCGATTTATAAGAGCGGCGTAAATAAAGTGTAGTGCAAATCCAGGCTCTGCTGTAAGTAGATGCAGATTTTCCACCGGCTGCCGGCGGCGGGTGATCTATCACTGGCGCTCGTGAGCTGGTGGAGCCTTTAAACCAGCGGGGCTTAATTGCGAGCGGAGAGTGGGAGGGGAGGTTAAAGGTGGAGGATGATCTTTGCGATGCGATGCTTTTTTGTTTTGATTTTGTCAATGATTGTATGAGAACGAATGACACGCACCGGTCGTAGCGTGACCGTGATCCGTTTTTTTACGTGTCTGATAGGGACTTGACGGGAACGAGAATGAAGTGTATTGGAAAATTATTTGCAGAAGTTTTTTTGTCGTTGCTATATCATAGAATTGGCCATTTCATGATTTTTGTCGAGGTTAGGTAAGGTCAAGTTTGAGGAAACTGAAGATACCTCGACATGGGTAGGGTAGGAATGGGATGACCCGTTGATGCTAGGTTCCATGAGGTGGCCATTTTACAAAGTAGCCAACCATTTCATGATAACGACTTTACTAAATAAATAGTAATTGTTTTTGCATACGTAGATCAATCGTGTTTGTCATTAGTTATGCTATATCAAAATAAAAGTCATTATAAGATCAAAGGGTTGTTGATACAGCACTCGCTTCTAAAACTAGTGCCCGCTGGTCTCATGGCCTGTCGGTACACGGGAGTTTACCGGGGTTTAATAAATGCCCTGTCTTTGCTTTGCTTTATAATTTCTCGTGAAATAAGGTGTCTATAAGACAGACGCCGGAAATGAAACGAAACGGCCCAATGAAACGGAACTTTTATTTTACTCATTTTATTTGTTGCTTTATAAATAGCTATTTTATACCCCAAACTTGGGAAGGTAAATGGTATGGAAGTATTTTAGGGTTCCGTTGAGAGGAAACAAATTAATTTAGATGGGTCTGCTTGAAAACACTTTGTTTCTTCAATGATTAATTTTATTAAATTTTTGAGTGTGTCATGGGGATGTTCGAGAAATATGTTGGCATGGCTGGCGTAGAGGCTGAACGATTCGCTGTGGTCGCAGATTCGATTCTTGCACGGAAGAAATACCTTTTTGTAAATAGACAGTTGTTCAGGGTCTGGCTGTTTGTGCTTGATAGTTTAAATAAATATTTGTAAATACACCCACGACATAAGATAATTATTATCATATACGTAAGTCGCATACATCACGTACAGTGAAAAATTATAAATTCGAGCAGTTATTGCAATCGAATGGTTTTCGAATCTCCGTACTAAACGGTCGCATTCTCTACTAATAAAGTTTAATATTGATGAAAATCATATAAATTTGCAGAGACTGATCGTCTGCGATTCATAATATATATTTTATTCCTATTTAAAATACCATTTCGTAAGACATTGGAGATAGTTCAGACTTTATTGATACTTCATTGACAGACATAAACTGCTAGTAATGAACTGGCTTGAATAGTTTGCGAATAATTTCGAAGGTAATAAAAAATCCATTAGACGCGAATGTTTGATGAATATTTGAGAGCACTGGCGACGAGCGTTTGTGCCTAAATATGATTGTTGTCTTTCTCGGAAATAAAATCTCTGGAGTAGTATTAAAAATGTAGCCTCATTAAAAATTCCTTTTCTTGGGGCGTGAGGGGTGTGGAAGCGAGGTGGAGAGGGGGGTTTCACCTTAAAAAACCGGTTAAATATGAACGCTCTCGCACGCTCGCTGTTCCCAGAGAACATTCAGTGACTTTTCCACGCCGGTGAGAACAGAATTGGAGTTTTTTAAACTGTCTCTGTTGTCTTACCTACGAAACGATTAATTTGATATTTTTATGTCTTTGTTGTCTTTATTTTTAGTTTCATGTTATATAACGTAGTTTCCTACTCAAGTTGTATCCATAAAACTTCTTAATTCGTTGTTTTCAGTTTGACTAGACACTGCAGGCTTGAATCACCTGATTGTCTGATAAAAAAGATGATTCCGTGCTTCGGAAAGCACGTATAAGCCGGTGGTCCCGGCCGCCAAATGGCGGTTGTTAGATAAACCATGTCAGAGGCCATTGAGGCGGTTTAGAAACTCTAACACTAGGGTGTGTGGGGTCGTTAGACCTTACTGCCGACACGATAGGATGAAGAAGTGTTAAGTAAAACAGGATACGATGCCACAATTCCACTTTGGCTTCTATATTACGAGTCATGCGTTCAACAACAACACGGAACAAATGTTTGTATGGTCCGCAAGTGCTGTTGTTTTCTGTAAACGCACCTACAACATTGTTAAATGCTCGTACTATTAACTTATTTTACTACAATGTTCACCCCACACAAACACATGAAATAGAAACACTTTTTAATAGCAATCTGGGTAGTACAACCCGCGGCCGACGCCGCGGCGCGCGCCTCTCTCGCCCGCTCTCAAGTGAGAGGAAAAAGCTAATTTCCCTTCGCATTATAAATTCATGGACTCTTTGTGTTGCCCAAAATAACTTGTTTGTTTCGACATCCAAGTTTTTTCCGGCAAAGTCCGACATGTAATTGCTAGCTGCCTGATCCCCGGTCAAATTTACCTCTGTGCAGGCTCGGATTTATGCGAATATTTAATGCCTAGGGAAGTTATTAGGTGGCGATCGTGCACCTTGTTTTGGTAATCTCGACTTGAAGGTAATTGGATTGTTTAGGAACTGCAGAGTTTGATTTATAGTAAGCTTTTGAAATTCCATAAATTAATTAAAAAAACATAATTTAAAAATATTCAAGAAAGTCGTAGCACTAGGTCTAGTCTCGTAGGACGCCAAACGATAACGCGAGGTATTTGTTAAAAACCAACATCATTCTATTGTGATTTACATTTTCACAATAGATGCTATTTAATAAAGCAGAAAATTAAACAAACTTACACAATTGTCAGATTGTTATCGGTCGATGTCATAAGATAAATAGGCCCCAGATTGTCCCCTTTCTTTCGCCATCTGGGAAGCCGCCATGATCTCGTAACATTCAACCGCACGTACATTAACAGGCAGTAAGTTATATCTCCGCTCCGCTCGCTCCGCTCGAACAAGACAATGCTTTTAGCCGCTCCACCCACTTGTAGCCGATTTGTCCTCCAATCGACGCCGGTGGCCGCTAAGTGGAAAAGTGCTTCAAGTATGAGTGGCTTACTTGTGTCGGAGCTTCGGAGGGCAACAATGAGTGACATACTTCGAGGTTTTTTAACAAATGTGCAACAGCAGCCACTTTCACTGGTTCTGAAGTGGGACAGTGCATGGGTTAGTTGGTGAACAAGTTGAATGGCGTTAACACTGACGTAAGATGTTCGAGATAGAACGAGTGTGACATTGTAATGTGTGATTATAAGCGTGCTTGTTATTGAGAATATTTTTATGAAACTTTATTGAATTATGTTGAGACGGTACACAGTGGAATTTGAATTAAATTTTAGCTGTACGCTCTATAAAAGTTCATAGTGCGTACAGCTAAGGAGTGGAATTCCCTGCCGGAGTCTGTGTTCTCTGATAGCTACAACCTTCTAGGCAAGCGTGCTCATCGTCAACTACGTTATCGCTTACTGTCACGTGAGATAGTGGTCAAACGCGAGCCTGTAATTATAATTGAAATGTAGTTCAGTTCCAAAAAACGCTCTGCGCACATTTGTCTGGGAAATTAGTCCTCTTAGGGGACATTTATTCTATTTAAGTTAGTGTCACATTTGTTGAGAGCATTTGATGAGGTTTGAAAGGTTTGCTGGGAGACAACTAAAGTTTGGGTTAAGCTCGACTTTGTATATAAAATAAAAGTTAATTTAAATTCACTTATTTTAATTATAACATTAAAAAGCACTTTTGAATGTCAACATTTACCGATAAAAGAAATAAAAAGTAACTCCAGTCCATTCGCACATGTACATTTTTACTATCCTTTAAAATTTACAGTATTCAGCAAACATTTTCTAATTAATGCAACTAATAGAATATTAACAGTTACTAAGTTATACCAGTACAGTTAAATGAATTCATTTGCTAAATAGGGAAATGGAATTCACATACTAACAAATATGGCAACCATCGATTAATATTAGTAACAACAATGGACCAGTACTACATAAGTAGTGTTCACTACACAGTTGTGTATTAGTGTGGTGTACGATCGATATCGATAGGTAATGATTGGTGTACGATCAACAATTAAAAGACAGTTGACTTGCTAATCCTGAACTGTCATAATGATTGTATGGTACCTACTGTGATTTAACCTGTAAAAATCCCTTAAACAATAGTTTCGTCAAGTGCACGACTAGAACATGTTTATGAAAACGCGTACTCGTAACACACCGTCATATTGTACTGTACAACACTTCTGAATTATTGATAAAAGCAGATTGTGTTTAAGAAGCACTTATTTTATAGTGAATTGTTTATTTTTAACTGCAGCTGAACTGTCTTCTGTTCAATTTTAAATGCTTAACCAATGATAGGAACATGAAAAAAACACTCGTTACTCGTTTTGTCGACGAAATAATTAAAAGACCAATCAAAAAGTATACATGCAGCATAAACTGGCTCAAAAGTCAAAAAGCTCCCTGTAGAAGGCGCAGTGACACTTTAATGAGCAACAGTATCGTGCTACGCCGTAGCGCACTCTAAGACTCCATTTTTCTCCCCGTCACTGTGTCACGGGCAGTTCAGCAAACAGAACTAAAACATGACGCCATTACGGCGGCGTCCGGCCCCAATCCGCCGTAACGTCGGGATAACTGCCGTGAAATTTGTATAAATTATACAAACTATCCGGCGCGCCACCCGCCGGCCGCGGTCGCGTGCCGCACAGTTTGTGCGCCGGTAAATCAGCCCTTACTCGCTCACAGCTTAAGAATTTACTCTAATGGTCCTTGTGACCTTTTAACTTTCACTGATATGTCTGCTGTTTACATTTTTTGGTCATTTGAATTAGTGGTTAGAACGCCATTGCAGCCTTAGGAATCGCCATTTTATTGAAAATTGTTTTGAACGAAGTAATATAACATTTTACTCTTATAATGTACGAGTACACCATATAAGTACAAAAACAAGCAGTATATAAGTGTTAAAGCTTCAATATCTGTGCAATTTAAAGTAACAAGTGAGAACTAAGGTGAAAAGTATCAAATTCACATAAACCTTGTCGTAAATTTGTGTCTTGGACTGGCTCTTGTTTTGTAAAAGTTTTCAACACAAAGTTTTTGCAACAAGTGAACTACTCTAGAAAGCTTGTAAACGTAAATGGCTGAATAAATGTTATAATTGGATACAAAAAAAAACTACTTCTATGTATAATGGAATGAGTGGGTATTTGTATGTTTACTCTAATAGTCTTTTTGATCAGGTTTCGAGTTATGACCCGGGAATCAAACCCACAACCACAGCACAGCAGTAGCCCTAGCGAGCACTTTACTAAAGAGGAAATATAACTCGATAATAAAAATCCCTGAGATGTACACACTATTGCAAAAGTTGAGCTCAACTAATTTCAACGACAGATTTCCGCGAACACAACACTTAGCTTAAACAACAAACATTATAAAATGAACTCAGAAACCATTACTCCACAAAACCCTCAAAGAAGTATGTCACCAGAATATCACATGCTCAAAGTATTCGCTTGCATGTTTAGCTGCATCTCGCATGCAAATGGCTGCCTCATCTCGAAGGATCGGCTCCGGAGGATTCAATTACCTCCGTTTGAGTCGCGCGCCTTCTGTGCAGCTCTTTGAGCAGTCTCGAGGAACATTGTGCGTAAAAAATGTATGATTTGCATCTGTCTAAATCGGGTTCAGATCCATTCGAGTGTGGGATTAATTATCTGAGATTGAGTGATTGGATGTGCAGGGAATAGATTCTGTAGAGTGTATGGCATGTCTTACTATATCGACTTTATAGTTTTAAAGTTAGTAAGTAGCCTGAAAAGGGTAATTGTACTAAGTAATTTGATCAACCTTAGGGTGCATGGGGTCTGGGGGGTGCATGGGGTCTGTTACCATCTTAAGACCCAAGCCAACCTCACCTGCTAGCGGTGCACCCTGCTGTCCAACGGACGAGGCTCTGGCGAACCTGGTTTCCCTCTCGTAGGGTTGTGGGGGTCAGACGGCTGGTCGCCCCACGTAAAACCAACTTCAGCCAAATATTAAAATGGACAAGAAGTTGAAAACGGGTACTCGGGCTAGGGCGTCGCCGCATAACGACGCGCAGGCACATCGCCCTAAACCTGCGATAAGTGGGCTAGGGCTACCGTGTTGAGTACGGGCACGGCTAAAGAGGATAGTACCCAAGAAGAAGTTCCGCTTTGCCACCTGGAACATTGGCTCCCTAACCGGACGTTGCCGAGAACTCGCGAACGTACTTGCGAAGCGTCGGGTCCAGTGCGCCTTCCTTCAGGAGACGCGCTGGAAGGGAAATAAGTCACGTGACATCGAGCAGGGGTACCGGCTAGTGTACACCGGATCACCAACGGGCAGGGGCGGAGTGGCTGTGGTGCTGTCTAAGGACCTTCAGGATGGACTCCTTGAAGTAGACCGATGCAGCGACCGGTTGATGCGAGTTAGGGTGCTGATCGAAGGGTCGGTAACGAACCTAATCAGTGCCTATGCTCCTCAAACTAATTGCTGTGAGTCTGAAAAGGAGGCCTTCTGGGATGAGTTCGAGGACGTACTACGCGCTATTCCGAATTCCGAAGGTGTTTTGGTTGGGGGGGATCTCAACGGTCACGTAGGTCAGTTTGCTGGAGAGTACGGACGTGTTCACGGTGGTTTTGGATATGGCCAGCTAAATGCAGAGGGAGTCAGTATACTCAGCACCTGCGCTTTGTCTGACCTAGCCATCGCGAACACGTTCTTTCAGAAGAAGCCCCAGCATCTTATTACGTACCGTAGTGGTGCCTACTCAACCCAAATAGCTTACCTGCTGGTGAGACGGTGCCACATTGGCAAGGTTACCAACTGCAAAGTCATCCCAGGTGAAAGCCTAACGGCTCAACACCGCCTCCTTGTCCTGGACTTTGCGGTTGTACCGAAAAAGAAAGTGACCGAAAAACGCAAACCCCGCACAAAGTGGTGGTTGCTTGATGGTCCTAGGCAGTCGTACTTCATCGCGGAGGTCGAGCATCTCGAGATCAGTGCTCCGCATGAGTCCGCTCAAGAGATCTGGAGTAGGATCCATTCAGCAATCACCGATGCGGGTAAGCGCGTCCTTGGCACTTCTCGTGGTGGCCGCACCATAGAAAAGGAGACGTGGTGGTGGGATGACGGGGTGCAGGAGGCGACTCGGAAGAAGAAGGTTTTATTTAAACAGTGGCAAGAGTCCAACTCTCCGGATGACAGAGAAGCATATGGAGCGGCTAAGCGCGCTTGCAAAAAAGCTGTAGCCAGAGCCCGCAGCAAAAGTCTGGCGCCCTTGTACGACAAGCTGGAAACTGCGGAGGGGCAAAAGCTTATTTTTAAGCTGGCGCGTGCCCGGGAGAAAGCTACACGGGACATTAGCAAATGTCTCTGTGTAAGGAACGGCCAGGGTAAGCTGCTCTACGATGCCCCCTCTGTTAAGGAGAGATGGTGTACATACTTCGCGGAGCTGTCTAACAAACAGCATCCCCATAACCTTCCTCCCGAACCGCCTTCTAACCTTGGACTTATTTCCCCTATTTCCCCCGACGAAACCCGCATTGCTCTTCGCCACATGAAGAACCGGAAAGCGGTCGGGCCTGACAATGTGCCAATTGAAGTGTGGAAGGCGATGGGCCCACATGGCGTGGACCTTCTGACGGATCTTTTTAACCGCATCCTGATCACCAAGGAAATGCCGAACCAGTGGCGATTTAGCCTGATTATCCCTGTATACAAAGGCAAAGGTAGCGTACAGGATTGTAGTAGCTACCGCGGTATCAAGATCATGTGCCACACCATGAAGCTCTTCGAGCGCATCATTGACACACGGCTCCGTAGCGAGTGTACTGTCTCTGAGTGTCAATATGGCTTCCGGGCGGGTAACAGCACCATGGACGCAGTATTCGCCTTACGGAATCTGGCTGAGGCTTACAGAGAGAGAAGGAGAGCTTTGCATATGGCTTTTTTAGACCTGCAGAAGGCCTTCGACTGTATACCTCGGCAGTCCATCTGGTGGGCACGGCGCTTCAAAGGCGTTCCCGAGGCCTATATTGACATTATCAGAGACATGTACCGCGATTCCGTGTCCTCTGTCCAGACCGCTGTTGGCGAATCCAATGGCTTCCCAATATCTGTTGGCGTTCACCAAGGCTCGGCTCTTAGCCCGTTCATGTTTAACGTAGTGCTCGATGTAGTTACGGCAAACATCCAAGATAAGCCCCCATGGCTAATGATGTATGCCGATGACATCGCCCTCGTTAATCAGAACAAAGCCCATCTTGAGCGCAAAGTCAACATTTGGAAGGACACGCTTGAAAACGGTGGTCTGAGACTAAATGTGGCGAAGACTGAGTACATGTCCTGCGGCGGCACGGATTCAAATAGGTTCATCCGAATAGGTTCGGACCTGATCAGAAAGTCCGATACGTTTAGGTAACTTGGATCCGTGCTGCACGAGTCTGGCAACGTGGACGACGATGTCCAAGCACGTATAGGCGCGGCTTGGGCGAAGTGGCGCGAGGTAACGGGCGTTGTATGCGACCGCAAAATGCCTCCGAAGCTCAAGGGGCAGATATATAAATGCATCATACGGCCTGTCCTACTGTACGGCGGTGAATGTTGGCCAGCACTAAGCAGACACACCCAGGAGCTTCGCGTCACGGAGATGAAGATGCTGAGGTGGATGAGTGGCGTAACGCGATCCGATCGCATACGCAACTCTTTCATCAGAGGTTGTCTTGGTGTCCGTGACGTGGGGGAAAAACTGCAAGAGTGTCGTCTGCGATGGTATGGCCACATCATGCGCCGCCCTATGGAGTACGTTGGTCGGGGATGCATGAATATGGCTGTTCTTGGGGCTAGGTCCCGTGGTCGCCCTCGCAAGCGCTGGTTGGACGTCGTTAAGTCCGACATGAGAGCCAATGGCCTAACTGAGAAGGATGTTCAAGATCGGGCAAAGTGGAGGAAGCTAAGTAGGAAGGCGGACCCTGGCAATAGCCGGGATTAACGCCAGGTAGAAGAAGAATTTGATCAACCTTACAATTAATACATTTTGTCGAGCTAAGAACCCTATTACTAAGCCTCCGCTGTCCATCCGTCCGTCCGTCCGTCCGTCCATCCATCCGTCCATCTGTCTGTCAGCGGGCTGTATCTCAAGAACCGTAACACTTGAAAGTCAGTAGACACTTGAAATTTTCACAGATTGTGTATTGCCGCTAACACAACAAATTAAAGATTATGGTACATAACCCTTCGTGAGGAGCTCGTGGCTAAATAATAACAGCCGCACGGGTCGATCTTGAAGGTTAAGCAACGCTTGCCAAGGTTGGTCTGTGGATGGGTGACCGTCTTAATATAACGAGTTTCTTCCGTGCCTCGGAAAGCACGATAAGCCATTGGTCCCGGCTGTCATTTGTAGATCTTTGGCAGTCGTTACGGATTGTCAGAAGCCAATAAATCTGACTCCAGTCTTGCCAAGATGTACCGTGTAACCCAGTTAATGGGTTGTGGAGGTCTGGTAGGCAGCCGCTCCACGTAAAACACTAGTATTCAGCTGAATCCGGGTTGACTGGAAGCCGACCCCAATGTTGTTGGGAAAAGCCTAGGCAGATGATGATGATGGTACATAACCCTTCGTGTGCAAGTCCGACTCGCACTTGCCTAGTTTTTGTCAGGGTTAGTCTCATATTAATAGTAGTTCATGATGTATGAGTACAACGACAACATTTCAGCGCCTGTGTGAACTCTGTTAGACGTTGTTTATATTCAAAAGCACATGTTTTTTTAAACATGATGCGTTTGATGTTCATAATTACCTATTGTTAAAAGTTTAAGTTGCAGGCACGTTTAGAAAACGTTTATTATTTACGTTATCCATTATTTTATATCCATTCATACGCGAGCTATGTTTGACTGTTTGGGTCAATGCTAACAAGCTTTATTTCCTCTCGTCGAGTGCTCCTCATGTAGATCAGACTACACATTATACGTGCACGTGTGTGTGTATGCACAAATATACGTGTTTGTGAATGTGGGCGCCGCTGCGGTATGCAAACCTGTCGTATAACTCCGAAGGACTTTAGAATCACTTGAAATTCTGAAAAGAAAATCGTCAAAGCTTTATATTGCCTCGCTCGATTTGTGGCTCCGACTGCGGAGGGAGAACTGAGAAATAGCTTCATTGTGAAGAGTTCTTATTTTGGTAATTTGTTGAAATTCGAAGAAGGAAACACTATTCAATAGTTCTAATTAGCTTTTAGGGCTCCGTATGCAACGAAAAGGGATAGCTGTTAATGAAAATTGGCTCAAAGTTATTTAACTTTTTTCATGATTTTGGGATATAAAACTACGGAACCGCCGATTTTTTTTATTCATATCTATTTTCAATGAAATAATTGAGATCGACAACGTGTCGACAGTAAAATTAACCAAAACAACTCGTAGTCTACTGAGACTGGTGGTTAGTTTAGTGACACTTAAGATAAAGAGCGGACTCTTTAACAGCAAGCGTTAGTGTCCCGCTGAAGAAATTTCCCCCGCTGCTGTAGTGGCTCCATCAAAAAGGCTAGAGCGACGTATGAGTAAGAAATGTTTTATTCATTACGAGTACAGTCGGCGGCTAAACAGCGGCGAAAATATTTCAAATTAAATTTGGCATGCAAACAACAGTCCGTACCGCGCCGCTCACCTGCCCACTGATACCGGCAGATTAGTCGTGATACTGTGTGCGCTGTAGTTGTGGGAGATATTACTGTGTTGGTGTTGAACTAAACAGTTCTACAAATGGTCTTCAACTTACAAGTGCACCTTTAGTAATGTAAAAGCTGTTAATTTATAACAAGAAAACAAATTGTCTTAATGTATTGCGGAGTATTTTGGTAGGTTAAAAAGATGTAATGCAGTTGACGAATGCTTTAAAAAAGATAACTAATGGAAAATATTTCGTGGCCCTTAAATCTTCCTGCAGTTCAACAAGTCGTATCGGTGTTGAGAATTGATTCCACAGTTTCCTCGATTTACATTCATTTCAAGTCGTTACAGAACTGGAGTAACACTGAAATATATTTCCTTGTAAGCTTGAGTTTCTGATGCTATTCATTTAATCGCGGTTTGCCAGTGCAAGTAGTTAGCTAGCCGTAATTCCGGCCATAGCACCCGATTTAAGATGCAAGCCAGCTGAACAAAATGGGCTACAATGACGCCTACTAAAGCAAGCCAATTCCTTCTATACATCCAGAGTTTAACGGAAAGAGGAGCCTGATTGCTTCACAAGAAAAGCAAATGAAATGTCTCAAATATATACGACATGCCTGGCACTTATACGGGAACGTTTTAGTAGAAAATTCTTTTCCTGCCAATACGTTGGCGTCGCTCTGCAAACGTCACAAAAACTGCAGAATTTAGGCATCGCAAACGGTGTCAAAGTCGCGGGTGCTTCACTAGCCGTCACTTCGCTCTTCACGAATTGCGTGCGCCATTCTGTCGTCGAAGTTTTATGACGTAGCAGCGAGGTACAAACTACATATGTGTGCGAATTTATATGTTTCATAAAAAACGTGTGAATATGTGTGCATTATGTACGTGATATTATATCAGCTGTGCGTGTGTGTGTTTGTGACAAAAACAAACGTGTGTCAGATAAAACATGGAGCGAACTTCATCAAAACGATATCGCTGCGAAAATATTTGGTTTTCCACACACAATATCTATTTATAGAGTCGGATTTGTGTTTGCGTTAGAGTATGAGGCACGCATTGAGTAGAGGCGCGGAGGCGGAAGCGGGTATTAATTCCGATAAAGTTGATAATATTTGAAGAATGTCGCTGTTGGAAAAAAAACACACAAATATACAATGAAGTTTACTGCGGATTTAAAGAATAGCATATTTATGAATAATAGAATACAATCCGGCTACAAAGAACAAAGTTACTTCATTCTTTGTAGCCGGTGTTAATGATCTAAGTTAGCAGGCACAATCCCGTGTCTGCTGGTGCGTGTTCCGTGTGTAAGCAAAAATGCGAACCAAGTATCACAAGGGGTTAAAAAGGTTCTATAACAGCATAAACCCCATAAACAGTATGGAAAATACGTAAATGGACCTAATGTACACTTGGTATTACAGGGAATATGACGGAAGTATGTAACTGTGAAACAAAACATGTGAAGTAGCTCCGCTCATGAGCAAGCCCGCAGCCGATCAGCATAGGGTTGGCAATCGTCAAAATTCCGGCAACAACGATCAGCCGGAACGTTTCCTCTTACAACAGGGCGCGGCGCGTCGCGCATGAATCATTTATAAATGCAAATGCCCATTGTTCGCAACTACCGCGATTATTCACGTTCGGTTATCTTTGACGTATTGAAGCCGGGTTTGTCGCAGCCCTGATTTATTTATACACACACTTTTATTGATGTGTCTATAAATTTTAACAGCTTTATTAACGTTTTTATTTATTATTATATTTATGTGTATGCACGTTTATTTCGTGCAAATATCGGCGAAATTGGAAATTGTCTGTTAATAAATAGGTTTTCGTATGGAAATTATTATTTCGTTGTTCGTTGGCACTAAATGGCGACGAATGTTTGTATTGAGCAAATAAGTGCAGGAACTCGTCCGTGTTATGCGTTTGATGTAACTGTTCGTTGCCAATGTAATGATCAACACGTTTACAATTTTTCACATTATGATTCAATGATGATTAGAAATGAGTAAATAATTGTGCCTGTGATCTTATTTACTTGTTAGAAACTATATAATCATAAAATAAATAAAGCTGTCGCGACTCTACTACGAGTTTCTGTCTTACAGAAAAGGTGAAAACATTCGTGAAATGTGGATGTACTATTAGGTGCACCTCCGCCTTACCTTTTTGAGAATATAGGCGTGATGGCATGTACTTATTATGGCTAAGTAAGAAGGTATTTTTACTATGACCATCATGATCGCAGTCATTGTTCTACATACTGCTGAGTATATAGAACAATGACTTTAGACAAATGAAACGATGGGAAGATGATCTCAAAAGAGTCGCCGGTCCAGAATGGACCAGAAGTGCAAGAGACAGAAGAATTCTACTGAATTCTTCGGAGGAGGCCTTTGTCGAAGGACAAGCTGCTGTTGTTTGAAAACCGATCGTCAGAAACTAAACTTATTGTAATTATTGTAAAACAGCAATAAAGGCTTATTAATTTAGACCAACCTGTTGACAATATTAATTATGTACGCGTACAGATTTATTGTAGACCACCGAACAAACAGCGGCCTCATATGTCAATGTGTAAATATGATAATTATAAACAAACATGCCTGCTCGTCACTGATTTATTTAGTTATTGCTATGTTTGTTGAAAACCAGGAGTTATATTGGTATCCGGTTGATGAGCAGGGTATTCATAATATTATGTTTCAGTAGAACTACTTTTCCTTCTACTGAAAAATACACAGTACCTACATTTTATCATCTTGGATATTATATATTATTTTGCAAGAAAATTTTTTTCTACTTAAAATAAAAACTCCTAACTAAAATATGGTATCGAAAAATTCGTCCGCATCGATGTCGAGTGAAAGTGAGCCCAAAAGTCTGGCGGCAGGCGGCGTGGCCACGTTGTGTGCGAGGTAACAGCCAGCCCGCGGGTCACGTCAAGTGTCAACTAGGCGATTAGTTAGTTCTTAAACAATCCGTGGGCACTCGTACCCCACGGTCCAACACTAGAATAAATATTTTATGGTTTTAGTTTCGCACATAATTTTTCACAATTTTATTTTCAGTAACTTTTGTGTAAATCACCACAACACACGTGTCTTCATGGTAAGGTATAATTCCAAACCTAACTCCGAATATTACGTTGGAGGAAAGTTTTAGCGCAGACTCTGACGTAATTAAATTCCAAAAATAAATGTTGTGCGAGAGTAATTTTGACAATTCATTCTTCAGGGACAACTGTAAGGATTCACTCGACGTATATTAAAAAACTTGGCGACACAACCTCCAGCTCTTATAATTGAACTCGATAAGCTTCAGTACTTAATTCACTTTTATTACCACTACAAACTTCGGGTGAATTGCTTTTTGTACTAAAATAGCGCGTGAATTTTATTTAAGGATTGCCCAGTAGGGGATACAACATAACGTAAATATTGCTCATCATTCCACGAAATTAAGAGACAGCAGACAGAGGGGACACGCTATTGTTGTTATTGCTCTTGCTTGTAGCTACATATTTCATAAAAACTTCTTAGTTGAATGTAGCATTTTGGGTTCACTTTTTAAAACATTTAAAAAAAGTTGCAAGCGTGCTGTTGAACTTTTTGATAAGAGTGATGGCCATAAAGACCACCAACTATATTTGAAGAGCTTATAATACTTAAAAAAAACCCTTCATATCAACAATACCATTCATGAAGCCTTAAACAAGGAGCAGTCGTCGTCCGGCGCCACACGGCAGAACAATACGCCGCCTCACAATGCATAATATCGTAACTAATTAGCGGCAACTTGTAACGCGCAAGTTAAAGAGCTCAGTACGCTCGCTACGCCGCGTACTACGCCGGTAGCTACGCCACCGCCGAGCGCGGAAACTTTTCAAGACAGACAATGCCTAATTTAAAGTGGTATGAACTCAGATAATAACGTTAAGTATAGCTGATACTTTGGTAGGGAGGGATATTTTGCGGATATAACTGGGGTTTCGGAGTTCGGAGGTGAGGTAAGGAGTTGTTTGCTCTGATATATATGACTGAAATAATTACTTTCATCGTTGGTATATTCTGAAGTCTTGCATTTCGTAGATGCTTTTATTTGATGCATCAAGTGTACAGTTTTTTTGTGAAAGATTGCTTACGTTTTAAGAAAGTTCGTGTACCTATTATTATTATTTTCCCAAAACAGAAACGACCATAAATTATCCGCGTTGAATGTGTGTGTATCCGCATTGACTGAAGTATTCGCAGCAGATCCCAGAGCTGGGGCACATCACTATTACCGACAGTGCGCTGTGGTGAGCTCATAGGAAGTTATGTTTGTGTTCTTAACGCGCTTAAACAACTTGTTGTGATCATTTTGATCCGCCGGGAGCATCCCTCGTGACTGCGAGGTACTCTCTATGAGTCCACATTTAGCTATGTGCAGGAACAGCCATGACGGTAATATCACATAAAGAAACATGGCTAGATTTATAGAATATTTTATTAAAACACATAATAGAAAAAAGTCGGAAAAAGTTCCTTACTTCCTTACTAATATTATAAATGCGAAAGTAACTCTGTCTGTCGGTCGCGCTTTCACGCCAAAACTACTGAACCTATTTTAATGATATTTGGTACAGAGGTAGTCCAGAGCCTGAGAAAGGACATAGGCTACTTTTTAACCGACTTCTTCAAAAAGGGAACGGTTCTATGTTCGGCTGTATAATGTATTTTTTTTATGTTTTATTTATGTTCACCGATTTCTCCGCCAATTCTGGACCGATTTTTTTTTTTTTATTCGAAAGCCTATACCTACTCCTGAGGTTGTCCCATTGTCACCAAGTTAGAATCTGATGATGGGATCCCATGAAAATTGAGGGAAACCCTTAAATTTCATAAGCACATACAATGTTTTTACCCGACTGCGAAAGAAGGAGGGTTATATTTTTCTTGTGTATGTACTTTAAGAATGTATATTTCTTTGGCACGCCCTAGAGCCTAAACGGCTCGATGGATTTTAGCTTCAGAGGTGTCGTTAGACTCGTATTTACTGTGAGAGTGACACTGGTTATATCAAAATGAAAAAAAAAAAAATGGTGGATTTTTGCCGCCAAATTAAGCATTATTTTTTTTTCCGAATCCTATCCAGTGGGGTATCAAGATAAAAAGCTCGAGGAGACGATTCCAAAAAAGTAACTCACTTAAATAAAATAGGCACAAGAACTTGAATTCACAAATCACTGATCCGATGCCACCAACTGACCAACTGCATCAGACTGCTTGAAAAGCGACTTTTTTCGAATATTTTAGTCGTTTTTAGCGCTCGGGTTTTTTGACAACTTCATTCATAAACTTCCTAACGCAATCCAGATATTTGTACCAGTTAATCATCATATCATGTTGCTGAGCTGATGATGGAAGGTATAACTCATCTGATAATGGGATCCCATGAAAAATGTTTGTTCAGCGATATTTTCGCCAATTGTTAACCAATTTGGATAATTCTTTTTTTGTTTGGAAGAATATTTTTTCGGACTAGTCCCATTTAAATTTGGTGAAGATCTGATGAAGAACTTCGGCGGTAGGCAACGGAACTCTTCAGTAAATGATAGCAAATGGATCGGGATTTCTGAAATCGCATGTCTGTTAGAATAGAATATTCTAGACGTTTCACATTGTCAGATCATATTTAGTGTATGGAGTTGAGTTCGTTGACCTCAGATGTTCTGAGGTTAACGAATTCAACTCCATACACTATTTTGCGAAATAAACATTTTTATATACCGACAACGTTTATCAAATGCCATACAAATTGTAGAAATTCTAAACTTAGCTGCTTTTCGTGTTATATTCAAATCTTTAATTCACGCCAAGGGACTCGAAAATTCAAATAAGAAAATACAAGAACCCAGTGTGCTCAGCAGTACCTAAATAATATTTCTTGAAATCAACCGCGCGTGTTTGAAAAATAACCCTTTTACTGAACGAAATTGACTCCATAATGTTGGGACAAAACGTATTGACGTATAAGGAGCATGTTTACCCGCAATTCACTAAAACACCGTGCACTCAGGTACAGTGAAGATCAAAAATAAAATGTTGATTTATGGCCATTCGATCAGTACCCTCAAACGCTATAAAAAGCGCTAGGGCTGCCCCACGATATTGGCGAGACATCGGGACATCGTCTCGAAATATATATGGGTACAATAAAGAGAGGAACGTTTTTTGCTATCGTTTTATTGGGCAGCTGTTTGAATCGGCTTACGATATTGTTGTATGTATTTATTTTACTGTGTTTATTTTGTAGCTTATGATGTCTCAACTTATCTTCTATCTGTCGAGAGCCTGCGCGTATTTATCTGTTTAAATGAACCTTCCCATTTAATCCCGACATCTCCTTTCTTGCTTTTTTTTTGGATGGGGTATTATCAAATAATTCCTTCTGGTCTGGTCGGAGCGGAAGGCAGTGTCAGACTCTTACTGACTAAAACCCACAAGTAGCATAATGCTCCATATCTTTAATAAAGGAACTGTGCCACCGTGAGATGATTACTAAGTGATATTATTACCTATACGTGGGTATAGCTCAGTGCGTGCTCGTCGGTGGCAATCAAGCGCAACCAATTGTTGGTCCCAGGCGACGCCGCGTGTTTATATAAAGGGCCATTAAAATGTATGCCGCCAGATAATTGATCAACGTGAACAGTTTGCATTTCGTCGCATGCAAATTGATATAGGTAACCACTATAGTGATTGCCCAGCATATAGTGATTGCCAACATTAAGAAGCAGTGCATTTATTTGGTAATTTTTAAAGGGTTAGTATAAATTTAATAACCATAGTTGTTACTACTATTTATATAGTAGCATTTTAAATTTCAATAACTGGCAACATTTTATTTTTTAAATGTCATAACCGATTTTGATGTAACAGGTGTGCAGCTCGTCAAAAAAAAAAATAAGTTTCTTGTGATTTTTCTTATAAGAAGAAACGACTATCAATCTCTTAACCGGGCAATAACTATATTAGTTACCCTATAGATAGTTTAATAATATGTTACATTAAATCATTAATGGTTACGCGATAGATTTATGTGAACGTGTTCGCACTTCGAGGGCTCCGTTTTAAGGTCATGACACATTATAACGGCACAGGAGTAGCACGACAATTTATTTGTCATTCAAATTAGAGCATTAAATCGTGTGTCGTAAAATTTATTTTATAGCATTATTGACATCAATATGAAAAAGCAAACGATGAGCAGTCAGCGCGCTGTAAACGAGCCGACCGTAGTGCGGGCAGCGCGCCGACACCAAGTCGCCAGTGGAACAACGTCGGACTGCGAGCTAGCACGGCGCGGCCAGCGCGGCGCACTGTGTGGTAATTAGCGCGCTGGTGGCTAGCCGGAGCCGTGCTGCTGCTGTGCCGTCGCGGTGCTGTTATAAAGCCATGAACTTTATAGTGGTGCTCAGCTGCATGCGGCTTCACTCAGCGATATTTTAACATCGTATCAAAGGACAAACTTGACTTTCCAGTACGAAAGAGATTTTGACAGAGTTAAGTGTGGACCGATAAAAAAAACAGACTGAAAAATCTTAAGTGTAAAAAAAAAACCGAATAGCTGTTTATTTGCTTTTTTACGCTTTCACGCATTTTGCTGAATCGATTTAGATGAATTTAGGTACAGAGGTAAATGGATCTCTCGTACACGGTTATGGGTTACTTTTTACGAATCTTTATTAAAACAAAATCCTGCTTTGTTTGTTTATAGATTTTAATGAATACAGAACTGGCTTAGAATTTTCTTCTCGAACACGAGCACTTATCGCCCTCTCACACACACTCACTCCTCACCTGGTGCTGCCCCTCATCACAGCTCACCACGCATCCTCTTTCGAAGCTAATCACTTGACAGATTCAATTTAACGCGTAATGAGCCACAGGCGCCTAAGTTAACAGGCTGTTTGCTTCTTGGCGGGTCGGGGTCGCCGTCCGCCGGGAAATTAAATTAATAAATTAATTAATGGAAATTAGATAATTATTAAATTAACCTGCGCTCAACAAACTTTGTGTACAGCACATAGATAATGTGGGACTACAAGTAGTACAGACTTGGCCTTTCTTCATTAAACTTTTCTTTTATTTATTTGATTATTTTTAACGTTTCAGCAGGACCAACTTCAAAAGCATCGTCAGAATTAAGTGGTAGAGGGCACGTTGCTCACAGAACAGAGAGTCGTTGGATTCGAAAGGCTGGTGAAGTGGCAATCGCGTGGAAGTCACAGACAGCGAGGGATCGAGACGGATCAATGACTTGGTGAAGGGCACAGGAATCCGCTGGATGCGGGGCGCACAGGAACGGTCGATGTGTCGATACTTGGGGGAGACTGACCTGCTGGGCGTGCAGGTATTTCGGCTTATGAATAATAACTCTGTAAATAGAACATAATATAGCGCTATCTAGTGCAGGTTATGCGGCACGGTGAGCGTTTGATTAAAATATAAAGCTAACTAGATCAACTGCCAAAAAACAAGAAAAATAAATGACAATCGTCAAAATTTGAAAATGTATCAACCGTCGTGCTTAACTAATTTTGCAATCAGGGTCACCCCAACTAAGCAGATTTCATTTATTGTTATCAATCGTTTATAATTCACACATTTACACGCTTCAAAAAATTTACATCGCCAATCGGTACATACTAAAAGAAGTTGCCGAAGCCCGCAGTCACCGCGGTGGCCGCATACGCCGGGCGCGAGCCGGTTGTACGTATTTAAGCCTAATTGTTGTTATTTTATATCCCGCGAACATAACGTCGGTTTACCTATTACCGCTCCCTCGATTGCGTCGCAAAGCCCCGCGGATGCCATGCGCAGACTATTATCCGCCTCGAGCCACGCTGCATACATACTCGTATAAATCGGGAAGACCACTACCATAGGTTGTTATCATTACTACAAAGTATACTATAAATTTATTTTATTCATCAAACACTCGTCTGGTAAAGCTTATTTCTTCAATACTTATATTCTTGTTAATTGTAGGTCTATGATTTATGTACATTTGTAAGAAACTTCCTCAACTAAAATCATCACTCAGTATCCATGATTACGAAAGAAAACCCTCGACAATTGTCTATAACTAACAAGCTGTAACGGATGTCTGGTCGAGCGAAGAGTTGACTTCGAATATAATAAAGGAGTTAGTTTGAATGCAAGTTGTCAGTTCTTTTAATTACGATAACTAGCTTTTGCCCACGACTTAGGTTTAGGTTTAAGAACCTTCATTTCTCATAAGATTCATACGCGCATATCCCGTTTTTCCCGTTCCTGTAAAAGTTTCGGAAAATCCTTTCTTAGGGCTCAGTTACACTCACCAATAAACCTACATACCAAATTTCTGCTCTCTACGACTAGTAGTTTCAGCTAGTGTATTATAGTCACTCGAGGAGCTCGTGGCTAAATAAAAACAGCCGCATGGGTCGATCTTCAAGGTTAAGCAACGCTTGCCAAGGTTGGTCTGGTTGGTGGATGGGTGAACAGCTTAACATACCGAGTTTCCTCCGTGCCTCGGAAAGCACGTTAAGCCGTTGGTCCCGGCTGTCATTTGTAGATCTTTGGCAGTCGTTACGGATAGTCAGAAGCCAGTAAATCTGACTTCAGCCTTGTCATGAAGTACCGTGTTACCCAGTTAATTTGGTTGTGGAGGTCTGGTAGGCAGCCGCTCCTCGTAAAATACTGGTATTCAGCTAAATCCGGCTTGACTGGAAGCCGACCCCAATATGGTTGGGAAAAGGCAGGCAGATGATTATCTTTCAGTCACTCACTCAATCACTCAGTAATGGAAGAATTTTAAAAATAGGATAACCTAAAAGGAACAAATAACCCGAGATTAAGTCACAAGTGGCGCGGCTTCGTTTTTATACTTACATAGTTGCAGTTGTTGTGTTGGATTGAAGTGTAGCTGTTTACTTTGTACTAGTCTAATTTAAGTTCGACAAATACTTTGTATTGCGACGCGGAATTGTTTATTTATTGTGTTTTAATGAAGCATCCGAGCCGTGTCTATAACATTCAGTGTTACTTGCTTAAGGCGTTTCTCTGACCAAACAACCTCGAGCATTCACTCCCTCTTTGCCGCTCCTCACCGTTTATCATAGAATTCACACAATTTTTGGAATAATTTTAATAAAAAAAGAAAGCGAACTTTTGAACTTAAATAAAACATGTATAATTCAGATTTTTAAATTATCTATATATATTAATGTTATCCTCAAATGATTAGAGCGTGGCATTTTTTAAAATTACATTTTAAATGTAACAACACTTAAGACAAATCAGAACGTGGAATGTGATGATAAGATATCGAACATTAATAATGTGCTTTCAGATGTAGCTTATTTCTCTTATCTGATGAGTTAATAGTCTCTGAACAAGGGCCTGTCGCAAGGTTTTGGTTGGGGTAGCGCATTAAACAAATGACACTCCGGTGTACTCGCTTCAGAGTAAAGCGAGAGACAAACTATATGCAACGCATTATTATCTGGACTATTGATTTTATTTGCGTCACAATATTCATTACAGCTCCGCTCCTATTGGCCTTAGCGTGATGATATATAATAATAACCTATAGCCTTCCTCGATAAATAGGCTATATAACACTGAAAGAATTATTCAAATCGGAACAGTAGTTCCTGAGATTAGCGCGTTCAAGTAAACAAACAAACAAACTCTTCAGCTTCATATATTAGTATATAGACTAGCGACCTGCACTGGTTTCGCACGGGTGCAAATGTTTATTGAGCCCAAGCTAACAATGTGGCCATCTAATTACCAGAGTCAATCATACTGTGGTTCAGCTGAAATAAAAAGTGCAATAGACAATTGTCAACGACGTCTGCTCTCAGGTGTCTAACTGTCTACCAGTTCGGAACATCTCACCTCCGTTATAAATATTTGGTTGCGCGATTTACTTTAATTTTGAGATATCTCCTATTATATTCTCAAAAAAATATTTATTCTCTAAATTATACACTCAAGATGACTAACATATTTATTAAGATAAGGATTACTACAATATTGGTGAAAACACCTCAGCAAATGAAGCAGTATTTTATAAAGCTTACAACCCTAATCTCTTCAAAGTTAGAGTGAACAGGCTCCTTCTGGGTAGGCTCGCTCCATCGTAGACTTTGTCTCTGTGACCTCTGACATAGACTAGAGTCAAGAGCGAACCCATTACAAATAAAAAAAAGCAGTATTTCGTACCAAATTTTAATATCCTAAAAATAGTTATTTTAAGTCAACCATAAAAGACATATGCTACCGCGGATTTTTTCGTAGGTATTGATGTGTTAACTAAACCTATAGTAATTAGTACATTGTTTAGTTCTGTCTTCAATAGTTTTCGCACCGCACGCGATGTAAATAATTTTTTAAGATCATTTTTTTCCGACCTCTTCAGTCATAATCTTCATTTACCAGCCACTTTACACAAAACCTTGAAAAATTATATACTAAAACCTTCCTCAAGTACTACTCTATCTATTTAAAAACCCACATCAAAATCTGTTGCGCAGTTTTAAACATCTAAACATACGTAGGGACAGACAGACGCGGGAAGCGACTATGTAGTGATACGCAACGTATGCAACGCATAATGATATCTGGACTATTGATTTTATATGAAAAATTATGCAATAGAAATCAACTTATCGTATGCAACGCAACATACGATGAGTGTGTTTCTATTTGTATACGTTGCGTACGCAGGACCAGTGTGTCTCTCGCTTTATGGATCGCTACCGGTTTCATTTTCACCCACACTCATATTACATTTTTAGGTCAGCGAAAATTATAAACGCGAAAGTAACTCTTTCTGGCTGCTTGTTTGTCACTTCTTCACATCAGAACAGATTTGAATGGAACAAAGCAATATCGGTTAAAATATTTGTATCCCGAATAGGTATTCCTTTGAGATATTTATTGTCTTTTGTTGGTAAAGCCGCTGGCAGAAGCTATTACAAAATAAGATGTTGCATATCTTGTACCTTCTGCTAGGATATCTCCTTGACCATTATCCAATGGGGCACTCGCAAAAGACATCCAGCCAACCAGTGATTGACAAATTTAAAAAAAAAATGGGGCATTTGACATTTCGTCAGCGCTTCATGACTGTCGTTATCGCTTATGGAAAGTCACTTTGACTAGAATCTCTTTAGTTAATTATTTGACATCATATTCTAGACAAAGAATGGCCATCTTCACTTCTCCCGTGCAGTGACGCCAAGGTATAAAGTACAATTGCAGCTGGACAGTGGACTCCTCATTAATAGTAATTGCACGGACAGTGCTGCCTTCGTCGGCTTAGCACATTTTAGTGAGTAGACTTGCTTATTACGTCACTGTTAGCGTCTTTGCAAGAAGAGGGTTTCTTCATGCAGGCTGGTATACCGACTACTAGAACACTTTGTGGATGATTCTTTCTTCGGTGGTGTATGCAAGTAGTAGTACTTTTTACTACTACAATACTGGCACAGTCGATAGTTTCAGTTATTTTAATGCGAGTAATCCTCATATTTTTCAGATTATTTTTAAAAAAATCAGTTGGTGTCTAGTTTTATCTCCGAAAATATACAAAAGAACATTGTTTGTTACTACACTTTTAACATTACATCACATTATGGAAATAAAGAAAGTTAATTATTTTTTTGTAAAACACCGCAGTTCGGTGTCCACACATGTCCCGTGTCCCAAAGAGGGACGTTCAGAAGTTGTCCCAAAATGTTTTATTACGCCCGGCGGGCGTCCCCGTCCTCCCTGTTCACGTTGGCTTTCCGTTCGCCTCGCGATGCCGCTCATTCTTCAGCTTCTAATTATGTCCTGTGCAGGGTATTTTTAACCGACTTCTTCAAAAAGGAGGAGGTTCTATGTTCGGCTGTATGTATGTTTTTATGTATGTTCAGCGATTTCGCCAACTGTGGACCAATTTAAAAAAAATATTTTTCCTTATATTATTGCGTTTTCAGAAAATACGTTCCTTAGCCGTAATATGTAAAAAAAATGTTAGTTAGGTGAATGATCACTACGTATATACTTTTTGATAATCTGTAAGTACCCGAAATGTAACCAACGGGTGTACGAACGGATCGGAATAGGGTTCGCCATTACTAAGCCTTTGCTTATAAAATTAATCTCAATCCATTTTTTCAGTTTATGTGAAAATTCAAGTCCGACTCGCACTTGGCCGTTGACTATTTTTTTTACATTACAAATGGCTACATTATATTGCAATATCTCTTCATTTAGTAAATTAAATTTTTTACTACGTTCTTTAATTTAGAGATCCGAAATCAATGTAGTAGTTATATAGGTACAAAATATTGTGATACGAGTATTTACCCATTCAAATAACTTGCGTTCTGTATACATATATGCGCTTCAGTCGCAGAGCGCATAAGATATGAAGTAGTGAGAGCTTGCAGCTTACAGTCAATGGAAATGTGAAAAAGTATTCGCTCACACGCATTCAAAGAGATATAGCGACGTGTCATATTATAGAGTCATATAAGTAAAACCTGCTGGCGGATAGTGATATAGCTTTTTATCTTTCTTTCAGAAATGTCTACGTAACAACCCAGAGCGTGAAATTGTGATCAGTGGATGTCAAGGTTCAACCATGCGTGATTACAGCGTGATTTTATTTTAGGCATTAGGTATCAATATATTCTTCTTCTTCTCGTGTGGGCAGTAAGGTATAACGAACTCACACACCCTAGTGTCAGAGTTTCTAAATCGGTTTTATTTGACAACCACCATTTGGCGACCGGGACCACCAGCTTATACGTGCCTCCCGAAGCACGGAATCATCTTTTTTAATAGACAATCAGGTGATTCAAGCCTTTAATGTCCTATCTAAACTGGAAAACAACTTTACTAAGTATGCTTTTCCGTGGGAATCGAACCCACGACCACCGTCACAAGGCTAACGCCTAAACCAATCGAACACGGATAAACAAATCAGGCTGTATGGGTAACTGGTGCAATTTCGGTGTACTAACATATTGCTGCCTACGCCTTCGACAAAAACAGTCGTGATGCGGCCTTTTTTTTTTTTTTTTTTTTTAAGGATGGGAAATCATCAAATGACTCCTCCCGCTTTGGGTGAAGCAGAAGGGAGTGTCAGACTCTTACTGACTAAAACCCATCCGCGTTTCTCCCAGTGCCCTTTGCGTTCCAGGGTACGGTGCCTCTTTCGAACGAAGTCCGCAGCCCCAGCAGGCACTGGCCCTAGCGGGCCCCGTCTTTTACGCTGACAGCTCTTTGAGGCACGCGTGAAACACAGCGCGCCGTCCACCCGGGCCTGGTTCTGATCAGACGGCGAGCCACCCAATGCTCGCCGTCCGCAGGCTCGCGCTTACGGTGGCCGAAAATCGCCCTGCGACTCCCGACGCCCGGGGCGTCTTCTTCTGT
Source organism: Lacanobia oleracea (assembly GCA_950371165.1). NCBI lineage: Eukaryota > Metazoa > Arthropoda > Insecta > Lepidoptera > Noctuidae > Lacanobia > Lacanobia oleracea. The sequence goes on along the minus strand of OX493390.1, from coordinate 28,099,745 downwards.
TGCGGCGGCTGGGGCGTGAGGTTTCCCTTTCTCTCACACGTTCGGCTTCCTCCTTTGCTAGCATTACTGCTTCGCAGAAGGAGGTGACCGCTTCCCATGTCTCCTCGCTTCGGACCATAGCCTGAACCAGGGCCGGACGAGAGATATCGCCGCCGCCGATCGCCTCGGCGAGGACACGGCGGTGCTCCGCCCAAGCAGGGCAGACCTCAACCGTATGCTCCACCGTGTCCTCCGGGCGATCCTCGCAGTGTTGACACCCGGGCGTATCCTCCCGCCGTATTCGAAACAGGTACCTCCCGAAACAACCGTGTCCGGTGAGTACCTGCGTCAAGCGGAAAGTAAGGACGCCGTGGCGCCGCTCTAGCCACTCCTCAAAGAGGGGACTTATCGCCGCAATTGTGGCGTGACCAGCGCTGGGTTGGGACAGTCTTTGTCTCCATACTGCCATGAGATCCTGCCGGAGCTCCGCCCGCCGTACTGCGATTTGCCGCGGCAGAGGAGTCTCGCCCCGGCGTAGCACTTCCAGGCGCCATTCGTAAATGAGTGCGAGGGCTCTCGCCTCTAGATCCCATGGCGGCAGTCTGGCAAGGAGGTTCGCCGCCTCGCCAGAGACCGTGCGGTATCCCCGGGCAAGCCGGATGGCCATCACCCTCTGGGACGAGTTGAGGTAACGGGCAGGTCGCTTCCTCAAAGTAGGCGCCCACACCGGCGCCCCATAAAGGGCCATGGACCGCACGATCCCCGCGTAAAGCCTCCGGCAGGAGGCGTTTGGACCCCCTAGATTGGGCAAAAGCCGCTTGAAGGCAGCCCCGGCTCGCTCCAGTCTAGGAGTCAAACGTCGGAATTGCTCAACAAAGTTCCACCGGCTGTCAATAACGAGACCCAAGTAAGTCATCGTCGATCCGACGCTGATTTGAACCCCTCTTACCGTTATTTGGGATCCCGACGGTGGTCTGTTCCGAGATCCATGAAAGCACATGGCTTCGGACTTGTGTAGGGCCACCTCGAGACCCAACTGCCGGATCCTCTCAACGACTATCGCAACCCCGCGTGTCATAGCGTCAGCCGCCGCTTGGTGCGATCCCCCTTGCGCCAGTACCAGCGTGTCGTCGACATAGCACACAACGCTGACGCCACTAGGGAGGTCGGCGCGCAGCACCCAGTCGTAGCCGATGTCCCACAGAAGCGGCCACAGAACGGAACCCTGTGGAACACCGCACGACATCTCTCGCCGGTTCCACTCTCCCAGGTGACCGGGGTAGATGATGGCTCTGTCCGTCAAGTAATCCTCGACTACGCGACGGAGGTAGGTCGGCACCCGGTGATACCGAAGTGCCTCCCTGATGCAACTCCAGGGCAGGGTGTTGAAGGCATTGGCGATGTCTAGAGACACCGCCAAGACGACCCCGCTCCGGAAAACCGCGTCCCCCGTCGAGAGGGCTCTCACGCGCATGATGGCGTCCACCGTAGAGCGTCCCGTGCGGAAACCGAACTGGTTCTCCGCCAGATCCGGCCCCACCCTCCCTAGGTGCTCGACAAGGCGGTTTGCAATTACTCTTTCAAAGAGCTTGCCCACCTCATCGAGCAGCACAATGGGCCGGTATGCGGACGGAGAGTCCGCAGGGCGCCCCGGCTTCTTAATGAGGACCAGTTTCCCCGTCTTCCAACGAAGTGGGAACTGGCCCCTCTCCAAGCATGAGTCGTGATGCGGCCTAATATCTAAAATCAGTTATAAAATAAAAAAGTATTATTTTGAAGCCAGAAAATATACAGAACTTTGTTGTTCTAAGGATTGTGTAAAAGTAATAGAACTCCAGTTAAAGAAGAGTGTTCTCTATTGTATATACGCTAAGGTGAAGTGTAGGTATGTCGGCAACAGCGTGCACTTCACCCGCGTCACTTATGATCAGCGCCGATTGGCTTTTATATTGTTTTTATTTTACAAGGCGCAAATCAGAAGCAGACGCGGCAGCGTTTTCTGCTTTTGATTTTCTGCTGTTATCAAGTGAACCTGCAAACTTTCATGTCCGGTAACAGCACAGATAAATGGAATACTCCTTAACACATATCTGTAACAAAATAAAATAGTAATGATTTATCGTGTGACCTTAGTGGGCAATTTAATCGCCTTTGGTATTTTTTTAATAATTTTTATTTTAAAACTTTCACCCAGCAAGACCATAGTCTTCTCCTTTTCCTGTCCTGACTGAAAAAATAATCAATTAATCAATTGACAATTCAATTCAATTGAATCGATCAATTTTCAATTAAATTGTACATTTTTAAATTAGTAACAATGCAGCCGCAATCGCACCCGATTGTAGCTCACTTCGCTCCCGCCCGTCGCTCGCTCCGCTTGCCCCACGCGACCGATGCCTCGCGCTGGGCGGTTGAAGTGGGTCTCAAATTGACGTCCATCTCTCTATTAAGCGCGATGCTTCGCTTTTCATATTTCACAAGCGTCCCTTTATATTATATTACTCTTGTTTTCATATGGACAAGTGCAACTTTGTTTTTATTTCAACTGTGGGACTTTAATGTTTAGTTGTTTTAGGCCGCAGGGGTGAGTTTATAGTCTATGGGTGGTATTAATTTTTGACGAGCTATTACTGTTGTTGTGAAAGCTTGGAGTTAGGTAATCGTTTTTATACGTATTTAACTGAGTATCAGGTGTAAAATACTCGTAATCTGATAGGGAGACCCTAAAACCTAATGAGTAGATACAATAAGGAGTTATATTTTAAACCCGAATTAATACTACTCATGTACTTACCCTTACGTCTAATACTTAGTATGTTCCAATAACGTCCTAGGTTTATTCCAATATCCATATCATTACATCTGAAAACTGAAAACAAACAACATAGCCTTCATCAAACAGCCGATATTCACATCAAATATAAAATAAGCCTTGAAGTACTATTACAATAGAACTTCATTCGCATTTTACAGTGCCTAACAAATATTGACGCCGCCCTATAATTATATAGAATAGACGACCCGTTGTTTCCTTTCATAACCACTGAAATACCATGCCGACCTGGGAGTTCCATAATTATGTGGTAACTTCAAACTAATTTGAATACATTACTGTGAAAATACAATAATAGGTTTTGCGGCAGTATATTTAGCGCGCAATGTATAATGTACCAATCAATGTAGTCGCTATCGTAACGCTGTTAACAATGTCACAGTGCTGGAGGACCGATTGAGACGTACAAATGTTTGGAGTGGGATTACTTTTGAATTGGAACGTGCCTACGAAGACAGCCGCGGATCGAGTTATTTGAGTTTCAATTATCAGCGGACTCAAAGCAAATACTAACCGGATTGAGTTACGATATGGATATTAGCGGGCAGTGATCTCTTTCTGTCCTATAACAAATATTAACGGCGAATTAATTCAGGTCATCGGAGGAACGTCCTCGGGCGGGATTCTGACCGCGTGTGGTATAAATCAGGCGACGTGTCCGCCGTTGACACGGGCGATGCAGGCGATATATTATTGTGCACCTTTTGTTTACCAGTGAGGGACAATGCAGCAAAGTTATTCCATACAATGATAGTTTTGACTGAAGTTCACTAAGATCCTAGAACCTGGAAACAAGTGTTCGTGTAAAATGAGGTTGGATTTTAAGTTGCATCGTTGGGAAAGTAGGTAATTCCGCTCGCTCATAGCTCATTATTATTATACAACTTCACTTTAACAAACACGAAAAATATTTTTGAAATTGCGTACGGGGGTACTGGATTACACTGGACAGTACCGGAGGATACCAGGGTATGGAGAAGGCCTCCTTGGCAGCTCTATTCTACCATCTGTACGTTACCAGATACTCTTATATTGGGCTCTATTCTACAAAAGCAATACAACCACAAGTGCACGAACAGACATAAATGCCAATACTGCAAACAAACAAACAGTCATCCTTGTTCAAACAATACGAGCTATTTTATACTCACCTGTTGTTTACCTATATAAGTCAATCGCCCTAGTAAACTAAATGCAATAATATACTCTAACGTGAGGACATAAAGTTAAAAGTGTGTCTGCGTTGTGTGGGCAAAGACTGGCTCTACAGTTGCAATAAATAAGTCCGTCTGTCCGGGTGCTCAGGCTGCTCGGCGGGACGATAGTGCGCGACTAGGCGACTCCTTAAGGCGGTGTGTCACATGCACTACATCTGAACTATTCTGTCAGTACACGACATTAGTGGCGCTCCGCGTACTTCTACGTTTTACTCGAGAATTGCACTGCCAGGTATCTAGTTATATTTGGCTGCGTTTGAATGTAATAGAAACTGAATTTGAGAAAACTTGATAGAGAGTTCTCTAACAGTCAATGTTGTCATTTTTATCTCAGTTTTAGGGCAATGAAACCTGCAGTACATCACTGAAGATAGGTACCTCTTTCTTCACAATTTGCAGGGACGAAAAATATGACAGCAATCTGTGCTACTGCCAGAGCTAAGAAAACTGTTATTAACTTTTATAGCAGGATGTAGTGGTGTAGGTGTGTGGATTGTAGACCTAAGATAATATGAAAGAAAAATATAAGATGCAAAAAGTGCATTCCATCACTAGTTGTTCAGTATCGAGTACTTGTTCTGTCAAGCCGCTGGAGGAGACTATTTTTATCGTTTGTCGTTAAAAGCCTTCGTCTCCAAGTGACGGCCGGCGCCGTTTCTTGTCGACGCTCCTTCAGCCGCCCGATTTAGAACTACTCGCAATTGATTGAATAGATTATGTCGAAGTGTTCAGCTGAATTAAATAGAATTGAATCGTCCCGAGATTTAGGGGTTTTTTAAACACAATTCTATAGTATTTTCTACTGTAAAAAAAACCGTTGGAATTCTATATTACCTATACATTTTTTTTTATTTCAGATGGGTGACGGAGGACAAGTCGACTATGGAGTGAGCTTACCCAGAAGAAGCCTGTTCACTCTAACTTTTAAAAGATTGTACGGAACCCTTCGTGCAAGAGTCCAACTTGCATTTGGCCGGTTTTATTGTTTTATCAGTATCCTCAGTTTTTTAATTAAATCTCTGCTACCAAATGAATCAAACCTTTCTTCTCTCTTATCTATCAGAGTCTTAATTTACGAAAAAGCCTTTTAATATTTCACTTCTAGTTTTCACCCATTCTAAAACTTTGAAACAACATTGAATCACAAAGGGAGCATTACTTCTATAGCTCACATTCGGCAAGGGGCTGTAGAACAACAGTCGACACTCGACAGACACTTGATTAAACAGCGCTTCATTATTGTAGGGTTAATTAAACAGTCGTTGGATTCCGCGGACTTTATTTTTATCCGGAGTTGTGGAGCCGGGAGCGTGCGCCGAGCGCCGAGGGTACTAATGTTACAGGTATGGAGCACGTCCACAAGGTATTTATTTAATTTTTTAAGGTTTAACCTATACGTGAACAAAAAGGACCCCTTAGGGTGCCTGTCCATTGCAGCGGAGCGAGGCAGCGGTGCGGAGAAACGGAAAAAAATATACCGATGGAATTGCATAAAATCCCCGAACCACGTGAGGCACTGACATTTTGACTGACATGATTGGTTAAAATTTCTCCGTTTCTCCGCTCCGCTGCCTCGTTCAGCTGTAATGGACAGTCACCCTTATGGATACGGTTATGGATCACTCGGTTGTCTGTCTGTCCGTCTGTTATATTCGATTTTCTCCGAATCTACTGGACCGATTCAGTTAAAATTTTTACACATTATTTTTGTGTAAAAAGGAACTACCTATATTTCGAAAATGGGTTCGCTTTGTGGAAGGCAAATAAAAAAGTTCCCTACTCGTTACCTCCGAAATTCATCCTCTGTCTAGCCTTTTGCCAACTATATTGGGGTCGGCTTCCAATCAAGCTGGATTTAACTGAATACCAGTATTTTACGAGGAGCGGCTACCTACCAGACCTCCAAAACCCATTAACTGGGTAACATGGTACTTCATGGCAAGACTGGAGTCAGATTTACTGGCTTCTGACTATCCGTAACGACTGCCAATGATCTACAAATGACAGCCGGGACCAACGGCATAAAGTGCTTTCCGAGGCATGGAGGAAACTCGGTATGTTAAGATGATCACCCATCCGCAGACCAACCTTGGCAAGCGTTGCTTAACCTTGAAGATCGACCCGTGCGGCTGTTATTATCTAGCCACGAGCTCATCACGTTACCTCCGAAACTACTGAGCCTAAATTTTGAAAAAAAAAAAACGGATAATATTAAGTCTATGGTTTGAAAGTACCATGTTACAAAAATGAGATTCGTTCAGAACCCTTTACATGCGAGTCCGACTCGCACTTGGCCGGTTTTGGTCTGCCTCAAACTCAAATACCTGCACTAACTTTAACGTTCCATTTAATAATTTAACTTTTTACGCCATAGTCCGAAATCATCCCTAGGGAAAGCACTCTTGGAATAAAAAGCATCTTCCTTTGTTCTTCTCCTAGGTTAAATCTATCATTATATCAAAATTGGTTTAGCTGTTTAGGCGTGTGGTAAAACAAGATTTAGTATCGCAATACCCAAAAATATCAATTTAGCAACATAGATTTAGTAATAATTATTAAACGTATACGTGAAGTCTTATAATGAAATAAGTAATTGCGAAATACTTGGGGAAAAAGATTGTGAGAAATCCAGGTAGCATTCAATGCCTGACAGCACGTCTAGTTGCATGATGAATTAGAAGATTACATTCAGGATAAGAATGCCTGGAAGCATGCTGGTCTTGCTCCATGGGACAATCAATGTTGTGGACAAAATCAAACTGGTTGCTTTATGTATTAACTTTATAGATGTTCTGTTTCTTTTGAGTTTGTTTTTTTCTGCTAACTCGCACACTGTTTATTGTGATTCCAATAATTGTAAATATGTGAGTATCATGTACTTATATAGAAAATTAGTAAGTCTACCTCTGCATACCCTAGGTGCATGGTCCTCAATAACTAAATTTTTTTATACCAAAAATTGTAAAAGATTTATTTGAAAAGAGTAACTATGGAGTTTCTTGTCCTCCATAAAAATCTACCTTTCCGAATGGACAGTAGAGTCACTTTAGAATTTTTATATAATTTGAAATGTGAATGACGTTCAAAAATGCCGTTTAATGGCCTAATTGGAATAAATGTTTTGACTTTGACTTTGATGCATCACACATGCTCTCAGTCAGAGATCGAGTGGACGAGAAGAGGGGCTTTAGCAGTCGCATTGCCGCTATGTCACACCTCTAAAATCTATCTTCGACTCGAATTACTCATTATTATATCTGTATGACAGGTAGTGCAGTGAAATGTTCCCGTAGAGAAATGTGCGGATCATTTTGCAAGTGACCTGGCCCCAAAACGTATAGTGACATTAATGGAGTAGCGGCTGATGGTGGCGCGTGTGTTAGATCATTTGGTTCCCTTCAAAATGGTTGAGCTAGATGGTGCTGATACACGCGTAATATTTGTGAACGCGCGCCGTCAGTTGAGACTGGTCATCTCTTACCTGCCACTGGCTTATTTTTTTGTTTTGTTTTATATACCTACTTTCTTGTTCTTTGCGTTGTCCTCATATATAAGAGCAATCAAGGATATTGTCACCAAGATTTTTGTAATATATCATATGATATAAAAGAGTATCCGTACAGTTTCTTGCACGTTCTTCTCCACAAAAATATACGCTTTGGAACGTGCAAATAGCTTCATGTTTTTGACTGACCGACCGTAACAAATCAAACTGCCAGTAAACGGTTTATTTGAAATATATTCTTTGAGTATCGGTATGTGACGTGTATCGAATAGTCTCAGATAGTTGTAGTACCTTTCTTTACTCGCTACGGTAGGTACGAGTGACGCTCTCGGCTGTTTTCGTGTTCAAACGTTTACGGAAATTCCGTGTTTGTACATAATAGATAATAATGTTTACCTAATAGTTGTGAATAAACATTATTGATGTAAGTACTATGCTTACGACGCTGGAGTTAATATAGTTCTCAAATTAATACATTTTCATCATGTATGTATTTTGACGCGCAATAAAGGTGTTCTTGTACGAGTGGAAGCCGACCCCAATGAAGTTGGAAATTGATTGAATAGAGATTTTCTTGCCTGTTTATTTTCTCTGCAAAATTATTGAATCTAGAAAGAGGATATCAAGGCACAGCTCATACTGCTAGCTGAGTAGGTATCTAGACACCCAAATGATAATAAAGCAATTCTTGTCCACACTAAATCATCCATATTAACCAGATCTAAGGTTGAGTGTAACTGGAAACACAGCAATTAGTTGTGGCTAAGTCCCGATCGACGGCAGACGGGCGCAGATGTCGGCTCCGTCTAGTTATGTAATTCTAGACTTTGGCGCAGTTCAACTTTGTTGTAAGCTTTATGTACTGGCAGCGGCCGGCTTTGATGAACCTAGCTATTGGTTTAGTAATGAGACAAATGTTTCGCTAAAACGTGTATTAAATTTAAAGTGTTATTGGTTGTTATAGTTGCAAACTTGCGGCGGTATTTTCTCTCGGGTGGGACTTTACTGGTATATGAAAATAAATCATCCCTTAAACCAAACGCACAGTCTTAAACACTGCAGTCCCTGGAGAAAATAAAAACTTTTAACAGGAATTTCTGCTGAAGAGATTATAAGAGTATACAAAAAAAATTAATAAGAACGAAGTTTGCTGATGGAAACCTACAGTTTGTCTAAAAATTATAATTACTGAATACATAATTTCTGATAACTTCGTAAGTCGATACATGAGCTTCTTTCAAAGGTTCCATGGGAACAAGAAAGCCCGCCCGTTTCCATCAGACTCGTTCAGACAAGCCGCGCGTCGTGTCGACGAGCTGCCGCAGGGCATGCACGCGCGTCGCGCCCCGACGGCTTGCCGGCTCGAACATGCGGGGAGTATTGTACTTGTTCTCACTCACACTGGCTTCTTTAGTCTGTCAAACTTAATGTTGCTAACTTAAATGGGAATCTTATTTAAAAGACTTGCTTGGAGCATATCATAAAGTATTGTAAATTAAAATTAAAAATATAGCTCTCAAAGGTTTTACAACCCCGCAGTAGCAGCATTGCTACAGAGATCTGTCGTTGCTGCGTCACAACATAGAACAGAATTAAAAGATTGTTAAACAATTGAATAACAAGTACAAGGGAACCATAATATTTATGTATTTACACTTATTTGTGTCTTGTTACAGATATATATCACAATATCTTCAGAATATTTAATAGGCCGCAGTCCTGCTCGCCCTCCCGTAACGTCAAAGTGATACATTCTTACGTAAAGGATACACCTACGATAAAAGAAATATTTTAGTCCACACAAATAGATTTACAACCTACCTGATCTTACATCATACTTTACATTTTACTCAAAAGAAAAGTTAAGACGAAATAAATATTTTTTTCAAGAATATGTTACGTACTACAGCGTTGTTGGGTATACGCAATATCTGTAGTAAGGATTTTTATAACTTCATTTCAGTTCGAGCTTACCCTAGACCTACATTATTCAATACTTCAGTAGATAAAAGGTATTCTTTCAGTTGAAACAGGTAGATATCCCTTATCGGGGGTCGCTACTAAGAAATGTCGGTTCAGGGATTTGAGAAATATCTAATGTGCAGTTTTGACCCCCGCACCGCCCCGCCCCTCTGGCGCCCTTGCGTCTAAACATGGATTTGTACTTATCTGTTGTTTTATTGCTGGGGACATGTTTATTTCTTGAGGAGCTCGTGACTAGATAATAACAGCCGCACGGGTCGATTTTCAAGGTCAAGTAACGCTCGTCAAGGTTGGTCTGTGCATAGGTAACCATCTTAACATACCGAGTTTCCTCCGTGCTTCGGAAAGCAAGTTAAGCCGTTGGCCCCGGCTGTCATTTGTAGATCTTTGGCAGTCGTTACGGATAGTCAGAAGCCAGTAAATCTGACTCCAGTCTTGCCATGAAGTAGCGTGTTACCCAGTTAATGGGTTGTGGAGGCCTGGTAGGCAGCCGCTATTCCTTAAATACTGGTATTCAGCTAAATCCGGCTTGACTGGAAGCCGACCCCAATACAGTTGGGAAAAGGCTAGGCAGATGATAACATGTTTATTTTTTGCTAGCAAATATTAGATACCCTATATGTCTGTGGTTTGATTGCATGGTGGACTTTTAACCCTGTAATTTCACCGGTATTCATACATTTGACTTCAAACAACAATTTTATTCTATAATTACTGCCCCATTGGCAGCAAGCACGACTGCCGACTGCGCGACTGAGTTCGATTTTTAGAAGAAGCGTTAGTATTATTTCCCGTACAATTTTCACAAAGTAGCCCGTACTTTGGTAGTTGGTAGTGAGTGTGACACCTCGCACCGAAGCTCGTAACGCTTTTACATATCTCCCTGGTCCTGTCGGACTATAAAAGCGTAAAAGAGCAGAGAGTGCACCCTGTGACACACATACTTGTGCACTGTGATATCTCTTGCATACCTGGCTAAACTCTGGTAAGATAGACCATTTATTTATTTATTTATTTATTTATTTAACACTTTACGCACACAGATGTACAGAGGCGGACTTAATGCCTGAGGCATTTTCTACCAGTCAACCTTTGGGTGATGCAGAGAAAATACTAGTAGGTGCAAATTGTGAAAAAAAAAACAGAAACAAACTCAAATCAAACTCCTGGATGGGAGGATTGAAACCAATGTTAAACCATATTTTGTGTTGGCGGTAGCTTTTGTACATTTAAACCAAGCCTAGCGATTGGCTCGATAAATCTTGCAACGACTTGGGCGGCTTCTGTGGGCGAGGTATCCATATTAGTCAGGAAAAAAATCTCTATTGTGGGATGTCACAGAGCTTAATTAACAATTACTGATCAGCATTTCTTTTTGCAAAAATAATTTGATCAAATTCACATTAAAATCAATCTCTACATTCATGATGGATGAAAATTCTGTCTGTGTGTGTTCCGTCCGACTATCTGTCAAGACCCTTTATCTCGAGAATGCATGGAGGTATCGGGTTGAAATTAATATAATAGTCTAGTCCCTTGAAGTTGTGAAAAAATCAAAGTTCTAAGTTAACGTAAAAAAAGATATTTCGACACTCTCAAGGGAAACAAAATTCATAGGGTATTTCCCGTTGACCTAGAACTATGCAATTTGGTAAGTAATATCTTCTTACACTACAAATATAGGGAATAGTCTGAAACTACAGATTTGTTATTAAATCATAAAAAATATAGTCTTTATTTTAAAGTAATTTGTGCCTACTTTGTACGGAATCCTCGGTGGGCGAGTCCGACTCGTACTTGCCCAGTTATTTATTTCAATGCCGCTTAAATGGTACATGCAGTACTGTTTCGATTCTTCTGATAAGAAGTGTTACTTGTTACTAATTGTTAAGTTCATGTAGTGTAAGCCAAATAATGTTCTAGCACGTTTCATTTCCCGAGCAGCACAGTATATTTGTTGTCAATGGGTCGGTATCGGCGGGCTGTTGTGACAGCCGGACGAACGTTTATTCAGCATCTAACCATTGTTCAGCGGACGCTCAAATTAAATATAATCCGCCATGATGAATCGATTGAATAACTAATTTGTTTTGATTCCGTTCTGTTCTCGTGGAGTTAGGTGTGTCATCGCAATATTATGATTTTAGAGGTTTTTATCAATTTTATTCATATTTATTATTTGATTGAGTAAAAAAATAAAATATTTGGCCTGTCTTTTTTTCATGAAAATCTATGTCATCGAGTTTTCTGAGTTGGATCACGAACGTGTTACTTAGCGAGAAATGGGATAATGTACCTACTCTAAATAATAAATATAACTGAATATCTAGCTCGAAGGTAGTGTTGTGGATTAGTATAGCGTTAGCTACCTACAAAATATAAGGCAAAAAAGGCCGCCCGCCACCGCAACCGAAATGTTAGACCTAAGTGTCAAAACACTTAGCGCCATAAACTTAGTTTGTAATTTTTTTATTTTTTTCAGATAACTATAAAGTTTGTTAAGCAAAATGTGTCGCTGGTGGTACCGCACACCGCAGCCGCGGTGTCAACACGCAGTGTCAGTTTGTACCGACACCGCTGACACAGACCAACACCGCGCGCTGCAACTGACCTACATCATAGATACTTCTGTTCATTTATTGGAGAGCAAATCGTTTTTACTTTAAAGTTCTATTGCTAAGTTTAGCCGATACAATTATGTTATACTATGGTTACAAGTTGCTGTCATCTCATTGTCTGCCTAGCCATTTTTCAACATCTTGGGATCGTTTCCCAGTCTAATCGTATGCAACTAAATACAAGTGTTTTACATAGGCCTCTGCCCATCACACCTTGGCAATCACGGTAGTACGATTGATTCCGTTTGGGTTAGGCTGCACACTGTGCCGCCAAACTGAGCTAACCTTGCAGCTTAAGCACGTTGCAAGTATTTTGCAGCCGCCGCTGTTAGATGCTTGCAGTAAGCGATGGCGATCATTGAAATGCCAAAATATAAGAGAATAATCACGTGACATTTGGACAGCGTGTCACTCTCGTATATTTTTGAAAATCGCCTTCGCCACGCTTTCGCTGGCAGAATGTCACTTGTCTAGAGTATCTGATCACAGGAACACACGCCTTGTTTAAGAGTCAGGAGTACTTTCAAAATCCTTACTTATCTATACTAATATATAAAGCTGTTGAGTTTGTTTGTTTGCTTGAACGCGCTAATCTCAGGATGTCAGTGTTAAATAGCCTATATATCGAGGAAGGCTATATATCATCACGCTAAGACCAAAAGGAGCAGAGCAGACCCATTTAAGGCTTGTATATTTGCCAATGACCTTGTGCATACAAACGGAGCTAACTACACCTCGGCGCGCCACTCCGATATCCGTGTTTTTAATTTTTTATAATAAAACAAATACATATTTTAAAAAAGTAACAAAACCAAGTTATTTTCGTTTGTATTGCACAGCAGTAGATATTATTTTTTTATTCTTTTGTTAAAAAATGAAGGAGTAAAATGGTTTCATCTCAACGGTTTGGAGTTGATTTGGTGATTTTTTTTCCTATTATGTGATACCAATACATAAATTCTGGCTAAACCAAGTTACGTGCAATATCATGTAGATTACTACCTATTTTATTCAGATGTAATTTCTCAGTAAATGCCGACGAAAAACTGCTTCACCTGCACGCTATTTTTAAGCCTTTTCGAGAGAGCACCCTTAAATGAAATTTGGTGCACATATAGTCTAGAGCCTGAGAAAGGACATAGGCTACTTTTTATCCTGGGAGTATGTCCCTAGGAACCACGCGGGTGAAGCCGCTGGCAGAAGATAGTATTTTATAAATAAGTACGTACCTAATAATCACCTACCCTCGTAAAACTCGTCGTGATTAGAGGTCGGCGCAGACCGCGTCACGCGCCTGACGCGGCTGACTCGGCTTGACGCGTCATCACTTATTTACTGCCGCTAATACGCTAGACGCCACAAATTGGATCCTGACACCACTTTTATACCTAAGTAAGCCGAGTTTAGCTCGAATGTTCAGACGTACTACCCTAACAGTCTGGTTGAATATGAGAAATTTTAATTGCTTTTTTTTTATAGGCATCAGAAAATTATTATTAGTTCCAATTATTTACTTTCTAGCTACACCTAGACTTATGTTTGACCTTCTGCTACCCGACGTTTTCTTTATTAGATAATAAATCCACCAATACAAAATATCAGAGACAGACAGCGCACAGCCTGTAACACTTGATCTAGAATCATGAAAACTAAACAAAAAAATTAATCCAAAGAGAGTATTCTAAAGAAGGAATTTTGAAAGTTTGTGTGTAAATTCGTAATTTGTACCGATGATAAATCCTATTGGCTTGTTAGTTATGCCATTTGAAACCAAAGGCTTTGTTATAAGACAAAAACCCATTTATCTAAAAGCCTCCGCAGCCTCTCGTGTCTAACAACAGACAATATGTTTATAGACACGTCTCTAATTCACAAAAAATATCGTCTACTGTTTATTTCCCGCGTATCCTCACAATATTATAACGTAGCGCGCGCTGGATTACCGGCGTGTCACCCCATGACGGGGGCAAAGCTGGCGTGAATTCCGTTCTCTGTAATCCCACAAAATTGAAAATACGACATTGTCCTGCTTACGCCTGAATCGCTGTTACAATGTGTTTTTCTAAATCATAATTGTTGATAAGTTGTGTGAGAGTGTTTTGTTTACGATTTGAATATCGTTGCTTGAATTTGGATTAATTTTGTGTTTGTTTATGTATGTTATCTTACGTGGGGTACAAGTACGTGTGTAAGTGAAAGTGGAAAGTTTCATTCGTGAGGCAGTGTGGGTTTGGTGGCAGAAATATATAAAGTTTAGTGTGTAGGTATGTAAATTCAAATATTACGGCCTATTTTAATAAATGTGTTCTTAGAATTCTAAATGCTAATATCAGAATATATGTAGGCTTGTACTAAATACTTAGTAATAACATTGTCAATATTAACTCCGTAGCCATGTAGCACAACATTGTTTTAATTTAAACGTATGTACACGAAATTATGTACCAACGCGTACAAAAACAAAATAAAATAATGAGCATCAAAAAAATATTCCACATCGCTGTCAATGGTAAATCCGCCGCGTTGAATGGCAATGCTGATTCTTTGGTCGAAAGAAAGCCCAGCTCTCTGGTCACGTGAACAGTCGACAAGTTGTTTGCTGATGTCCTTAAAGACTCGATGCGCACTCGGACCCCATGGGCCCAGTGTTTTAACGCCAAACGGTCAAATATGTAACTCCTAATTAAGTTGCTATATTTGCGCCGATTGAGGTTCAAGCAAGATATAAAGAAAAAAAAAGGTATGAAAGTTAAGACTTCATAATATATAAATTAGACGTGGGTGGGACACAACTATCAGAATAACTGATATGATGTATTATTAACCAAAACACCGAGAAATACAGAACCGAAAGGTAAACAAAAATACTCAATGAACAAAAGAATGCGTTGAAGACGGACCTACAAACTTTAATCAAATCCCAAGCTCAAAATATGAAGATGTTCAAGTGTCCTAAAAATATATGTTTTCTCAGCTCATTAAAATACAAAAGGCAGCAGTGTGCGCCTCAATGAACGGCGCAAAAAGTGAGGCATGTTTTATGCAACAGGCTCAGGTGTCTAAATTAAATTCTGGCATCCCTGTGTCAGTCAACAGCGGAGGCATCACCGGCCATGCGCCGAGGGCTAGCAACTGGCACGGCTTGCTTTATGACACGTTTGGTAGTAAAACACTCGAATTTTTAAACGTTTCAAAATATGCCGTTATTAATCGTTTATTTTGTGATACCGCTCTGCTGAAACTAAAGTGCAGTAGGTAATAGCAAACACAGGAAAAGTTTAGAATCCCCACAAAAATCATATCCTAAAGAGACTTCTCGATAAATTCGAATTCAAAATTTTATTTCAGCCAAGGGATCCGAGTGTTAGTATGAACTTAGCCTATGTTAGTAAAATCAATAATAATATAATATTTCAATATTAATGGGGTACATTAACATGTGCACATCATCGGCTCTGGGCCTGATGTTCATCAATTTTGTCCTGAAAACATTCAATGCAATATTTGTCTTATTTATTGATGGCAAATTTTTATGGATTTTAAACTTTTCTTTTTCTTAGGGTTCCGTAACTCAAAAGGAAAAAAACGGATAATATATAATTAATAATAATAATAATTAATAATTTTAATTGTAATACACATTACAAATTAAAACCATATACTCAGGTCTATGGCCTCTTGCAGCTGTGAAAAAATCAAACTTCTAATTTATTGTAAAAAATACGGTCGTTTATGCCGCAAAAAACCTACGTTTTGAAACTCTTAACAGAATCAAAATGTATAGGGTATATCCCGTTGACCTGGAAAGTAACATCGTCTTATACTACAAGTATAGGGAAAAGTCTGAAAACTATTTATTTGTAATTAAATCTTTATTTAAAGTAATTTGTGGCTACAAAAAAATTGTACGGAACGGAACCCACGGTGGGCGAGTCCAACTCGCACTTGGCCGTTACTGCACTTTAGATTCGAGAGGGCAGAATACCTCAGTATTATAATTTTGGAAATGAACCATAAAAATCAAGTCGCACTTGTGACTCAACATGAAGATGATACTCGTAGAAAAAATCGAGTTCAGTGGTGCTATGGTGTTTGAGTTCAGCAGCAAATGAAGGAAATCTTAGATCGGTTCTTATAGATTTTAGTCATCAATAGATAGAGTAGTTTCACAAATCCCCAAGAACACAATAAACTTAATGAATAAAACAAAAACAGTGCTCTGGTAACCCTGCACGCCACTGCTCAATCTTCGCGCGCCGTTTTTCATCTGTCTCGAATTTATATCGCGCCGTTATCGCGGAATTATGCCCGCACTTTATTATGTCCCAAACAAACGTTCTTTGTGATCAGACGCACAATTAAATGTGAAGCCAGCGATAACATTATACCTGTGTCTTTAGCGCTTTATAGCGGATAGAGCCTTTGGGAGATAAATTAGAGGAAACAGTAATGTACTCGAGCGTTTTGAAAGATACGTTCGAAACCTGTGTAAAACAATGGTTGGGTGGTGTTTATAGGTAATGTGGAAAATATACCTACCTCAATATTTATTACCCATAGAATAAACGGGCTATTTATTAAATTTGTTTCTGGTGGATGCCATAGCTTGGCTCATCGCCGCAAGGTTGCCTGCTTGTCGGTCTTCAAGAACTCCACGACCTCATCCGAACGGCCTCCTTCTACCATCGGACATCTAGACGCAATACAAGTTACCATCTCTACCTTGTTGCTATTACACCAATTCGCACTAAAGATTTCCAAACGTCTTTTATAATGCGCACAGCAAAGGAGTAGAAGTCTGTGCCTGCGTCTGTTTTTCCGAACAGTTACAACTCTCATCTC
This sequence comes from Lacanobia oleracea, assembly GCA_950371165.1. Lineage (NCBI taxonomy): Eukaryota > Metazoa > Arthropoda > Insecta > Lepidoptera > Noctuidae > Lacanobia > Lacanobia oleracea. The sequence goes on along the minus strand of OX493390.1, from coordinate 28,082,768 downwards.
TTTAAAGTGTGAGTGAACAGGCTCCTTCTCGGTAAGCTCGGTAAATAGTAGACTTTGTTTTCGTCAATTCTCAACTAGACTAGAGTCAAGAGCAAGCCAATCTCAAATAAAAAAATAAAAATCATTTTATTAAACTGCTACCAGCCACTTAAATTACTTTATATTAGTTAAAGAAAGTTAAGAAAAATATCGTACACCTACTTTACAGAATTCCAGATACTGATATGATCGTATTTCATACGTCCGCAAAATTACAGATTTAAAATAAGTAATTAAAGTCTGTTTTCTTCCGTATTCAAAACGATAATTCTAAAACATGTTTCCGCAAATCGGCTTCTAATTGCAATGAATCGCACACAACAGTCGCGGTGTGTCGAGAGTGTCCCGATACCGATAGCATGTAGCTGTAGCGGTGCGGTCAGCGGCTACATTAGCTAGGTTACTGTCAAGCACAGCGGCGCTACAACACCGGCCGCTCAACCGCCCGCATCCGCGTACACACGAGCACATAATTGCTTGATTAAATTCCGAGGTTCGGACACGTCCATATATTTCACGTCGTTTATATTGAAATTTGTCTTTTGATATTTTGTACATTAATTTAAAATGAATGGTGAAAATAACAGCTAAATGGTTTTAGGCAATAACAATAAGTGAGAATTAAATCCTTTGTATTAATATTTTATTTTCGTATCAACATAAAAATACCGTAGACTCCCTTTTTCAATCATATTATTATCAATCTGAAAATATTTCATACAACGAATGTCTCAGCAATTTTCTAAAATTATAGTTCTGAAATAATTAATTACTCAAACATATTTTCCCTGTGGAGGATAGTCAATAATAGTTGAATGGAGCCCACTGAGGCCACGACGTTATTTGGTCGAGTCACTCTCTATAGCTTTATAGTACTTAACATTATTAATTCTTTATCCTATCAAGCATAACAGTCCCTTTCAGAATAGTATATTTGAGATTAATGTTTGACCGAAAGATTTATCCTCAATACTTTTTGAGGAGAAATCTTTATAAAAGTATCCGATGATTAAATTGATAACGTGGTGTTTTTTGTGAAGAGATTGGCCCAAACAAGTCTTATCTGACAAAGCCCTTTTGGGCTCCTATGGACGGCTTAGAAGCGAACCCTTTCAGGAAGCAGATCAATGCGCACACGTCGGCGGCGGCGGCGCAAGTTGTGAGCGAGCGCGACCGCTCACAGCTCGGAGCGCGCTCGGACGCATCCCGTTCAGATAGCGTGACCTTTGCAGTGCGGCTGGTGTGGATTAACATGCATTACTGGGTAGGTACTTATACATTTATGAGATATCATTATTTCTTAATAAACTGTGTGTGGATTGAATTTAATTTAATAAGGTCTTTGTAGTAATAGGAATTATACACGATGTCATTACAGTTATATTACAAAGGCGGCCTATTTAGTGTTCCCGACATAAACTACCGATTTTTTCAAAATAAATTATTGAAATATTAGTACCATAAAATAAATAATGCATCACATCACAACTATGAAACATACAGTTAATAATGTTTATGTATCAAAACTATGTCGCTGCTCTATTCCGTGCTGTCCTTGGAACACAAGGCAATGACTGTGCTCGCTCTTGGATGTTACAAACTACGAGTACGTCATGCGCCATGATAATTAATAATATTTTCTTATTTTTTTGATAATTCATATGCTCACAAAGATATTTTTTCATTAATTAATGTGTAGTTATTGGATATGTGAGATTGTAGTAATTGGGCTGCCGTTGTAAGACGACGACGAAGTGTCTGTGTAGTTTAATTATTTTTGGGGAATCTCTACATTTGGTTTGTACAAATTATCCAATGTGAACGTTAACGTAAACGCGTAACGTGACGTAAAGAAGACAGGTTGCACAGTCTGGCTTCTTTCACACATTTATCTATTAACCGTTATGTCTGATACTTCAGACTTCACTCTTTTTTCTAAATTAATTATCTTTTAAATTATAAACACTTTGTTTTTTTTTTTGCTGATCCGATATTTGTTTTAAGGTGAAAAATAACACAAAATATAGAGAATTGGAAGATTCCGTGCAAACTGACAGGTAAACTCACGGACTCAACCCAGACTGCCAGACGGCCAGCCAGACTTCGCTCTTCTTGTACAATTGAACCATACATGAAGTATTTCCGCTCACCGCTCATCCCTTACAAGAAGCGTGACAGGCATCAGATACGGCAGTCTCAAATAAAACTCTGACAAAGTGAAAATCCGCGGCGACCGGCAACTTTTAATGTTGCGTTCTCCAACCGCGGCGCGTTTGATTTATAGCCCCATAAGTGGGTGTATTCACTTTGTTCTATTATCATAAGTCCTGCCGCCCGCGCCGTGCAGGATAGCGGCTACGAGTTGTTTGCCAAGGCCGGATAGCCGCTGCGGTTCACTTGTGAGCCATCTGCTTTACTTTGTGGCAATTTGACTTGGGTCCGCGCTTTGGGTTTGGTTTTCTTGTGGGATTCTGTGACTGTAATTGTTGCCATTGTTGCCACTGATGTTTACTTTATCATGACCACTGTATTGTCTCGTTGACGCAATGAATGCTATTTAAAGCTGTGTCTTCGTGATAAAATTATTCGATACGATCAGTTAGACCACAAATTTGGGACAGACCGAGGTTCTGAACGATTACACAAAACGATGTTCTAAGGAAATACAGCAATAACAAACTATAATACGTGCACGTACCTTGGTCTGCTATCTCTGCTGTCGATGATCCATCTTTCGATGATTTCACCACAGTGGAGTTGATATGAGGGTCACGAGCTGCTCAAAGGTATTCCTAAGCAGCATATCGATGTAACGAAATTAGAATCTTCGTCAATAGATCGCGAGGTGCGCGTGCGTCGAAGATGGCATAAAGAGGTGGTACCACTGTAATGATAGTTGTGATTGCCACTGCAGAAAATCGATAGATACATCGTGTGTGGCCCGTTAACAAATTTAAACGATATTTAGTAGTAATTTGTATAATGACGGAACAAAGTCTGTTCGCAGTTTCGTAAATAAATAAATCACAGCTTTGGTGCACACTGTCGGAATTGACTCTTCTAGTTCTATCCGTTCACAAACACGGAATACCAACTACAAATAAACTTCTAGTTTATATAGAACGTTAACCAAAATTAATTATCAAAAATATGAGCGAACAGTACGTAACTAAAAACGTTACGCTTGGAATTGTAAACGCAACTAATTTGATCAGCAACTTTGTTTCTAACTGTTTCTCCAAATGAATGTATCTGCGAGATTCGGTATATTTACAAGATACTGTTTTTGTTGCTACATGATGGCTACATGTGACACGGATGGCGGTTTTTTATTTTTTTAACGAGGTACTTAAATTCTGGGTACAGACTGTAAATAAAACAGAGGGACTACTTATATTTGGCTCTTAATTTGTGCTATTTCAGCCTGTTTTCATAACACTTGACTTCAAAAACATTTACACTACTACTGAAAACTAAAATACCTGTAATATAACGTAATGTACCTACAGGCGACGTCACAACTTTTATAGGGCCACTTGAAACAGAATTCAGTACGAATGTCTGACCTTTTCCCTCCAGAATTCAGTAACAAACAAAAATTTACGACACCAGCCCACTTTCCATATCGCGATCATCTCTCAGAACAGAGACCTCTCCCTGCGCTATAACATTCCACTAGCGGGTAAATATCCGTGAAACTCATCGTCCCGAGCCGGCGCGGCGGCGGCCGGTAAATCGCTTTAAATATCCATTACTCACGGACATGCATTTTATAACGGCTCGGCATAAAAAATGTTATTGACGTCATAAAGCGATAGTCAATATTGAGTCCGGTGTCCGGTGCCGGGCCGGCCCGGAATGCGACGATTTATCGGCGCCTCTCGTCAATCCGAACTTTAGTTGGTATAAAATCGAGTTTTTCTTTTTATGGCTTTGCAGTCGGCCGTTGTTTGTTGAGTATACTGGCGAGTAGCGGACGCAGTGGCAGGACATGGAATATTGACATGTTCGATACGTTTTGTTCCGTTTATACAAACATTACGGCACGGTTTTTTAGGACTCAGCTCGTAGAGTTGCTGTGATTTTCAAAATTTTCTTGTTTATTTTTAGTTCGCAAAGGATAAAACGCTCGTTACATACACTAGTAGCATCAACATTTATCTTCAATATTTGTAATACCTCTATATTGCAACAAAATGTTGAGCTAAATAAAAATCTAGCAAAATTCAAGAACGCAACGTCATATCCTAAATAGCGTTATTTGAACGCAAATTGAGTTTATTTCGTCGGAGGCATAAAGCGCCGAGTGTGTACCATAGTTAGCATAATGTAGTAGCTAGTCTGCAGCGAGAGACTACAGCATACTGCTTGGAAGGCTTCGCGCGAAGGACTCGTGGGCGGAACGGAGCCCGCGGGTTGGGGCGGATAACTGCTACTTGCAGCCTGGTCACACAGAATGCTTGGCGGTGATGGGACTTCTTGTGCTACATATTATCTACAACGCTCTCAATAGTTTTGCTACATACCTACCTTCTTTATTGTATAACATACACCGTACACTTAGTTCTCCATAAGTCTTTTCTGTGTCGCTTTTTCTGGGCTCCCATGGACATCTAAGGAATGCGCACAAAACGTTTTATGGAATACTTTTATTGTGCGTACAGTTAAGCAATGAAATTCCCTGCCGGAGTTCGTGTTTCTTGATAGCTACAACATGGGGGTCTTTAAGTCAAGAGTAAACATGTTACTTCAACTAGGAACTTCTAGACCAGCATGCTTTATTGTCGAACACGTCATCGCTGTTCATCGGATGAGATTGTGGTCAAAAGATATCAATAAAATAATTAAAAGAAAATATTATCACGTCATTGTTTCATAAGCTTTCTTCGGTGAAAACGCTTGATTTCAGTATTTGTGACGTAACAACTCAATAGATTTAATTATTCGAATATTTAGGAATAAGCAAGAAAATTAACAAGACACTTGTGCCACTCCGCTACTCGCTTGCTTACAGACCCAGCCGAGATGTTACAGCAACAAGCGAGCTAGATATTGTAGAAAATGGTGAGTTCTTTTAACGGAAACGACGTAACGCGGTATAACGGTTATATTTAATGCTATGTTGTTTTCGCTACTGGTCTTGAAGCCACTGGTTGAGTGGCAGTAGTAAGCCATTCACTTAGTAATGGCTTGATTACTAAGTGATACGTGAACGATGGCGTTGTTTCTATTATCCTATAATAGAAAAAAAATAAGATGTAAAATAGTCCAGAAACTAATCAGTGAGCCTAATTATACCCCTTGCTGATTGACCTGTTCTATTTGATTGAAATGGCTTCAATTCACTTACTATTGTAAAGGTCTTGACGTCCTTCACAAATCCGTCTGTTCTGGACAGGGTTTGTAATTAACTTGACGTCAGTCACCCCACGGTCATGCAGTGGGCTGATGTTAAACTGAGCTCGTAACACGTCTAACCTGTTGATGAATAGCCCGCAATCTGCATAGCGTGCAGGAAGCAAAAAGAGTAAAACACACGTGTTTAATAAAGAACGGATCCAAATCAAGTAGGCAAAGAAACCCTTTACACAGCTAATTAAATTCAAAAACCGAATTAAACGAAATATAATAATGAAAATTGTTACAAATGAAGCAAAAACACGCTCGTAATAATGAGCTGCCGATCCATTTCCAATTAGCCAGGATCAACAGCGGGCACATTTCAATGTGTGCACAAATATCTGGCGGAGAAAGCGTTTCAATTACCTATCACAACTGCGCGCCTGGTACCTCCGCCTCTGCCGCGGATCTTTCTAATTGCGAACATCGTTTGATTATAACAATGTGAAATTTTAATAGAAACGAGAATGAGAAAGTAAAACGAAGGACAATTTCTTGGAATTTGTTTGTTCATGTTGGCATTCTTCAGAACAATTCATGGTTTCGAGGTATTCAAGACTTCGCTCGTTTTGGTGATTAATCAAAAATCTTAAGAATAAGAAGCGTTGGGAAGGGTGCATGTATCAACATTATCATATTTGAGTAGGTAATAAAGATATTCAGTCCCTTAAGGTTACTTAAATCAGCCTTTCGTACTTAGTTAGTTCTACCAAATTGTCAGAATAATACCTAGAGATGATGGCATGTCTACAATGTTTTCTGGCAATTTACTAGCCAACGAAATAAAATAGAGACAGTTATTAGAGTCCGTTTAATGTGGTTAAATTCAAAGCGGAGCGATATTATGAAGTCCTTTTACAACGACTACGTCGGAGCTCCGACAGTTTAGAGCTCAGTGAGCTGTGGGCACACAGGACTAACGATAAGCTAACTATCATGAATGAAGTTTGAAGAGCCACTGCGAAGACCAAATTATTGCTTAGTTTCTGACACTTAGGTCTTGCAGTAAATATGTATAACAAAATTGTTGAATTATTGTCTTTAAATTCGGTGGCCCTCTGCCATGACATCATAACATATAAAATTGGTCTGAGACACTAATTTCCTATTGTCAAAAGTGTACTTGAAGATAGCCCCCTAAAACGTTCATCCTAGTTTTTGAGTTGGGAAGAAGTGGAAAAGTTTAAGGAACTTTTTATACAAAAGTATATTTAAACGTTTTATAATACAGGAAAATTACGTCATCCTTGTATTCCTTAAGATTTAGGCAGAATTGTAGCTGTGTAATAGGGGCGAGAACAAATTCAAACTTCATGCTGCTTCTGAGAAATTCCAAATAAAGAACCTTTATAACCCCATCAAGGAATCAAATTCAGGACTACACGTTCAGCAGTAGGGTTATCGAATACTAAACCAACGATGACCTAAAGCTCTCTTATACCTATGATTGATTTTAGTGTAAACGAATTATACATCAATTTCAACTCAAGGTAGTAACAACATTTACATATCTAATTACATTTATTTAATGAAAACGGAAGAAAGAAGCCCGTAGATACGCGCATTACACGTAATACAATTTTGACTTAGTGCTAAATTGCTCTGTCGGAATACTAACAACATATGAAGGAACAATAAAAACAACGTTCTGTTTGGGTACCGCACATGAACGAGTGTAATTTCATTTGGGAACAGACTCGCGTTAAATTGAACTCTTTGCCTCCGTAATAAGGGTGTTACGGGGTGTATTAGATTATTTTTTGTAGCAGTCTCGCCAGTTAAGTAATATAATATCCGAGTGACGTTTTCCATTTGTATGCAAATGCAGGCGAGAGGCGACGAGCGCGCGGCAGAGACGCGGCGGCGACGCGACGACTACGCCGCGAAATGGATACGTCTTAAGTAATGGCTTTATTAAAATTGTTCTTATTCATATTTGTTTGTTTGAGCTAGCTGGGGCTCAAGTTCTAAACTTTGAAAGTACCTACTGTTATTTGTTTCCATTATCCATATTTTTTGTGATATGTTTAGTTACTTCAGTGTAAGTAAACGGATACTAAAGTTGGAAACCAAATGGTCTGAAGTTATTGCACGGCATCGAAAAATCCTGATGAGTGTAAAAACCGACCAAGTGCGAGTCGGTATCTAAGGGTTCCGTACCATAAACCTTAATTTTTATTATTTGTTATTATAGCGGCAGCAGAAATACACAATCTGTGAAAATTTCAACTGTTTCCTATTACGGTTCTTGAGATACAGCCCGCTGACAGACAGACGGACGGACGGACGGACAGCGGAGGCTTAGTAATAGGGTTCCATTGGTTACCCTTTGGGTACGGAACCCTAAAAAAGATAGATACCCATAAGTGGAACGAAGATCGAAAGTTTTGCGCTAAATGCATTTTGTTATTAGTGGATTTATGGTGGAAGTACACCTTCAAAGTGACAGTCTCCTTACAAACCTTAAATCTCAACAACAAAATAAAACAAATACTTTACACTCGATTCACTAATTAACATTCAATTCGGCAACCTACTCCATTTCTTCCTTCACAGATACTCGTATAATAGCTACTTCACAAAAATATCTCCCACTACACATAATATAACACAAATATGATGGCAGATACGGGTGCAGCGTGAATTGAATCCCGCGCCCCGGGACCCGGGACCCGGAACCCCGGACCCCGGAGTAAACAAGAATTGATCGCATCATTTATAACGCGCGATTTAGATAGCCGAGCGACGCGCGACCATTACTCAATACCCTGTGTACGTGGACGCAGTAAGACAAGTGCACTAAGTGCTGCGGGAATTGTCTGTGTGAGAAGAACTTTGGTTCTTTTATGAGCATTTGGTCTTTTGGGGTCTGGTTCTGGTCTCACAGCGGTAAAGGCTTCTTCTCATACAAAGACTTTAGTGAATGTAGAGACCCAAGGCCAAGGCCTTTGAATAAAATAAGTCATCATATTCCGACTTATCAGACAGCCCGTTTGAAATAAATAAATATAAATATCAATTTTTTTTTCAGATTATACGTATCTAAATTTAAAACTTGCAAGCCCGAAATGTATGCTCGTTTAAAATTACTTAATTTCAGTTTAAAGGGCTGGTTACATGGAAAAGTTCCCTTTGGATTTGTCGCGAATGGGTATAGGAAAATAAAATAACTCTAGGATCTCTTTATTTGCGACTGAAGAACATCAAAGTTCACTAATAATTGCCAAATAAGATTCAAAACAAACCTTTAGACAGCGTGAATTTAGACTACTGCGCAAAATTTTCTAGTGTCGGTCTCCTTAACGCCATGTCAAACGTCTTCCCTCAATTGTTTTTTTTTTCATTCATCTATAGTGTAGGTCTCTTGATGTGCCGCGATCATAGCCCGATCACTGGTGACGTCACTTTTTGCGCCTCGCTTACTGCCCGCTTTTTCAGCTGGACTCTGAAATAAATGATGTGATTTGAAGCGATTCTGTGGCGTCACGATAAATTTAACGACATTCTATAGACACTACTCTGAAGTAAATGATCCTATACATAAACTGTAGACGACTTTAAGATCTTCTCTGTACTTTGCCTAAAATTGGCTAATCGCCAAGACAGCGCAAGGAAGCTAGGCTTCCGAATTAACGTCAGACAGAAGTTACTACTTGTTATTTAAAGTGACCGGCGGAAATGAGGTCAGTTGGCTTCTGCAGTGTAAATTCGATATTTGCTGTACAATCCTCTATCGTACGCAAATAGAAACAGTTGCTCTGCTACTGTTGTTGACGGGTGGAACAGGCTGGAATTTCAAACCTCTAATCCGTGAAAATATTTTGATGAATTCGAATTCCCGAATTCTAAAACTAGAAAATTTATTGGGCTTTTGACTGGCTGTCCTTATATGCCTGTGAGATATAGACCATAATTTACACAAAGGCCTTTTTTTTTTTTTTTTTTAAGGATGGGAAATCATCAAATGACTCCTCCCGCTTTGGGTGAAGCAGAAGGGAGTGTTAGACTCTTACTGACTAAAACCCATCCGCGTTTCTCCCAGTGCCCTTTGCGTTCCAGGGTACGGTGCCTCTTTCGAACGAAGTCCGCAGCCCCAGCAGGCACTGGCCCTAGCGGGCCCCGTCTTTTACGCTGACAGCTCTTTGAGGTCACACAAAGGCCTGGTTATACAAAGCAACATTCTATCAGTGAAAACAACTGTCGAATAGATCAAAACTTCTTTGGTTCGTATTTGCTGCCCAAAGGTCTTTTAACGACAAACTATTGTTCGTCAGTTGTTTTCGATGATTATGTCACTTTATCTAGGCGTGTTTTGATATCTACGTACATAATTAGCACCCATCTTCATTTCACCATACCTTTTATACAGAAATTCAAAAACTAGAATGATGTAGGCGAGCACAGCGAAAAGGAACAGCGTCAGAAAGGCCGGGGCCGCCTGGCCCAGGGCCAGCGCCCGCGGCTGTGCGCCCGAGCAGGCCGGCATGGTGCCCGCAAACCGCGCACGTATTGCCTTCACGTGGCCGCGCTCTGTGAGGCGCAGGAGACTGTGAGAAAGACTTTCATTAAACACTTAGGTCCTGGTAATAATTATTTTTGAGCCGTTTCTCGTACGAAAGTTTTCGACATCGGAAAACGAACTGCGGAACTAAAATGGAGCTGGACAGGATTCCTGGCAAAGCTCGGTGATGATTGGTGGCAATGACCGAGTGGCGTCCGAGGACTGGAAGTAAAAGTGTGGGTCGGCCGGCGGCGGCGGCGAGATGGACGGGTGAGGTTGTTGCCATCACAGGTAGAACCTGAGTGAGGCTGGCACAGGAACGTGAGGACTAAATAGAGAACTCTATGCTCAGCACAGAGCAAAGTCGGATTGTGGATGATGATGTTCTCCAGACGCCGCATCGAATCACAAATAACACTGATCATAGTTTGAAGGAATTAAAATAAAGCATACAGTTAAGTTTCACATAGGCTTTACGTTACACGGACGACGTGACGCTCCTAAAGTTAAATTTCCCGATTTCTGTGTGTCATATAAACGACCGCATTCTGAACATGCTTTTCTGAATGAGAACGAGAATGAAGCAAGTACAACCTGCTGGTAGATAAGTACAAACATATTAACGTACACCTTTGTCACCCCAGCTCGTAATCCCGGGAGGTTTGACAGAATGTTTTGTTATTTACCCCTCAGCAATGACGGCTTTGTCGCACAAAAGGATCGAGCCTGTCACCATTGATCCGGTACAATTTATATATGGGAATGAACACAGATTTATCTAATTATTTCTAAGGTGCTTTCGGATTAACTATTATTGTTCACGCCATGATTTATATTGGTTTGTCAGCGAGGCAGCAGAGTGGCTGACACAGATTTCAGACGGGCATGCTGCAGTCCTTTTGCCTCATCATTATCATCATATCAGCCGAAAGATGTCCTAGCGGGCCCCGTCTTCTTTGCTGACAGCTCTTTGAGGCGCGCGTGGAACACAGCGTGCCGTCGACCTGGCCGGGTTGGCCGCGCCGCCGGGCCTGGTTCTGATCAGACGGTGAGCCACCCAATGCTCGCCGTCTGCAAGCCCGCGCCTACGGTGGCCGAGAATCGCCATACGACTCCCAACGCCCGGGGCATCTTCTATTGCGGCGGCTGGGGCGTGAGGTTTCCCTCTCTCTCACGCGTTCGGCTTCCTCCTTTGCTTACGTTACTGCTTCACAGAAGGATGTGACCGCTTCCCATGTCTCCTCCAATCCAGACTATGGCTTGAACCCGGGCCGGACGCGAGAGATCGCCGCCGCCGATCGCCTCGACGAGGTCACGGCGGTGCTCCGCCCAAGCAGGGCAGAACATCTTAGTCCCTGAGACCGACATGTACCTTTTCTTTTCGCAACTATGTTTGGGCTGACTTCCAGCTTAACCAGATAAATCTGAATTCAAGTATTCTACAAGAAGCTGTATTATTGCCTCTCAAAACTAAATACCTCCAATCGAAGAACTCCTTGTAAGGACTCCGCTTCTGCGCCATGATGTACACGTGAGCTGGTAGCATCATCTGTAGGGCTCCGAGGTTGCACAGCTCGGCGTCCTCGTACGTCTTGGAGATCACCTGGCTTGCTGTGTACGGCTCCGTGTGGAACGCGTATTCTGAAAAATAAATGAAGTACAAAAATAATTATAAATTCGTAATGTGGAGACGGCGCCGTATATTTTTTTATCTTTTGTACATCTCTATATTAGTTGATATTAAAATACTATTCTTTCTAAAATCATCAGGACCAATTCTATTAATTTTCTAGCATCTCAGTCGCATTCTGTCAAAAAACCTCTTTTTTCATATATTTTCGACAGATTTCAACTGAACGCTGCGTATTGTAGAATTGGTCCTCTCATCTTCTAAAAGAATTCATCTTCTACTAATCATAGGTTTAAGACAAAGTTTTTCATAATTCCATCAGCAAATGCTATTAATCACGTGACATGTGACATTATGACAATTTGATGCATTTTTTATGTTTTTTAATCGCCTTTGCCACACGCGCTACCGCTGACTGAATGTCACTTATCTCTTCTCTTATCACTCTCTTATCCTCATTCACACTCTACATTAAATGCCATAAAACATTTGATCATGTTATTATTACTCCCAGTCCGCATGAGTTCGACGCCTGTCTTGACAGTTTGCAACACCGCGGCAGTGCGTTTAGCCTTTGTTACTTTCTTATCTCTCAACTCGTCTTCTTTCAAGTTCGTGAAACCACTGTAGTAAAAGAATCCGGGATTCTGAAACAATTTTTGGGTTATTCCATCAGTAATTGGCTTTGAGGAAGTCGCTGAATTTAAAATTATGACTAAAACCGAGGTACATACGTCAAGCCATCCCCTGGTATAGCCAATGTCTTCAAATATTAGTTCAAAGTCACTATTTATGAGACCGTCCAGGTTGGCAATGGACGGTGCTGCGGCATTTAGGAGCCAAGACACCACGCTGCTAGTGTAGTAGTTATAAAGCAACATACTTGTCAGACCAATTACCAGAAGAGTAGCCTTGCGACCTAAAAAAGACCCTTTTTAGTGTTTGCATAAAGTTTATTTTCTTCAGTGAAAATATAATTGGATTTTTCGTACCTTGACTCGAAAATGTCTCTTCCAACAAAAGAACTCCGTCCTCAAAATCTGAGTACATAATAATCATCATTAACATACGTCGCTAGAACAAATTGGCATTTTCAACTTCAAAGTATTTTCTAAATGAAAACCCAGAAATGTAGATGTTTTCAAACACATTTTGTAACAATTTAACCAAAGAACATAGGTAACGTGAACTCAAGGTCGTATCCATAGAGATTGTAATATTGAGTTTTTACGGTCTTCCTTTCTGATGAAAGGTGTTTTAATTATAAAATGTAGTTACTCGTGCTTTTGAATTTAAATTTTAGCTTTAAACGTCACCTCTGCCTCTAGACATAGTGTCATTCTAACGGCGATAGCGTCTGTAGAAATGCCATAATTTGGTATTAATAACGTGACATGTCAATCCCGTATATTTTTGTATTCTCGACAATAGTGAACACTGTCTAGAGTCCCTTGTCTGCGTATAAATTGTCAAACATGTCATACCTTGTTGGCAGATAGCAGCGAACACGCTGAAGAAGGCATACCATCCTGACTTAGGTCTGCTCTCCATCCTGGCTGCGACTGCGAGGACCAAGGTGCAGGCGATGCCAGCAAGGAAGGCGCAGCCCCAGACACCATCAGACATGGGCGTGAGGAACCGGTTCTCGTATTGACCCACGCCTTTCTCCGGGATCAGATAATAGAATTTCGTCCTAGAAAAAATGGTATGTCATGACAGAACCAAGATACATCTTGCAGTATAATAAGATCGGTATTGCATAAGTAATTTTCTATCTTTTTAAACTGCAAGACCAACTGCAATTAATGATAATACATTAATAGTACACAAAAAGGTTATGAAAGGGAATAGAATAGAATTTTCTTTATTCAAGCAACATGACTCAAACTGTTAGTAAAACTTAAGACCATGTTAGTAAACACTGATAAAAATAAAACAACACAACAAAATAATGGTGGATCAGTACTGCGACAAACCATGTGTGATTCCATAACAACGACCCACATACCTACAGTCCAGGCAACTGGCAATCATGCTTAGGATACTGTTAGTACTGCCCCATACCCTGCGCACCAGGGAAGCGCACCTTTTATGCACTGATGTGTAAAAACAATCTACATGCGCATCTGCGAACATCCCCGACGCACTTTAAAAGCGGGGCAGCCCCAGCAGCATCCTAAACGCGTTATTAAACTGAACGCGGAATGCCAGAATGCCATTCCGCATATTGCCATATTGGCGTATAATGCCAAAAGGCAAAATATTTACTGAAGGTTAGTAGTAGGTGGATGGTAAATGTCGACCCAGTCGAGCCAATTGGGGAAGATCCTGGCGCATGTGCTGGACAGATCCTGTTCTTCCCAAAATAAAGCATTCGTGACCGCCTGTGGAAGATCAAAAGTTAGTTTTCACAACAAAGTAAATATTATACTGAGGATAGGTTAAAATACAAGAAACTTACAAGTGTGGTATTCCTTTCAGGAGATCCAATCCATCGTCCTGCAATGCTGTAGTTGAATCTGTAGTACAAAATATTATTAAGTAGCTGTCAATAATTTAGCAGTCAAGTAAATTACAAATGCGTATATTTCGTGAGAGTAGATCCTCCTTTTAGAAGGGTTTTATTGGCGAAATGTTTTAACCCGTCTGATCTCGTCAAGGAATCAAACGAGATTTGTTATGTGCTCTGGAATAAAAAACTCGAGTCTGGGTTAGGATTTAATGCTGACCTGAAGTTATGTCGCTCTCTCAGCGTGTTAAGCATCTGCGAGGTTATCTTGGTCATGGCAGCAACTCCCGGCGTGTATGCCATCTCTGAGAGCATCTCCGGGTAAAATACCTCTGGTTGGTCTACGATCTGAACAGCAAACGAAACAGGCTTTTTATTAGATTTTAATCCTGGATGAAATTTTTATTTCGCAATGCAGTGACGTTGTTTTATGATCTTTAATGATGCACTACGTGGGCGGACAAATTAATGCATACAAACCACTGTTATAGCTCGCAGTGTCAAATTGTGAAAATCCCAACGATTGTAATACTTGTACCCTTTGAGCAGTATATCTAAACCTGTGAAATATTAAACTGAGTTTTATTTATTAATTTAAAATTGAAAAATTAAGTTGCTCGAAACTAACTGAATGCGTGTCGAGCCGAGAATGGAATGGAATGAATATGGAATAGAACAGAACTGAATATAATAGGTTAGAATAGAATAGAATGGAATAGAATAGAATAGAATGGAATAGAATAGAATAGAATGGAATAGAATAGAATAGAATGGAATAGAATAGAATAGAATAGAATAGAATAGAATAGAATAGAATAGAATAGAATAGAATAGAATAGAATAGAATAGAATAGAATAGAATAGAATAGAATAGAATAGAATAGAATAGAATAGAATAGAATAGAATAGAATAGAATAGAATAGAATAGAATAGAATAGAATAGAATAGAATAGAATAGAATAGAATAGAATAGAATAGAATAGAACAGAATAGAATAGAATATAATAGAATAGAATAGAATAGAATAGAATAGAATAGAATGGAATAGAATAGAATAGAATAGAATAGAATGGAATAGAATAGAATAGAATAGAATAGAATAAAATAGAATAGAATAGAATAGAATAGAATAGAATAGAATAGAATAGAATAGAATAGAATAGAATAGAATAGAATAGAATAGAATAGAATAGAATAGAATAGAATAGAATAGAATAGAATAGAATAGAATAGAATAGAATAGAATAGAATAGAATAGAATAGAATAGAATAGAATAGAATAGAATAGAATAGAATAGAATAGAATAGAATAGAATAGAATAGAATAGAATAGAATAGAATAGAATAGAATAGAATAGAATAGAATATAATATAATAGAATAGAATAGAATAGAATAGAATAGAATAGAATAGAATAGAATAGAATAGAATAGAATAGAATAGAATAGAATAGAATAGAATAGAATAGAATAGAATAGAATAGAATAGAATAGAATAGAATAGAATAGAATAGAATAGAATAGAATAGAATAGAATAGAATAGAATAGAATAGAATAGAATAGAGTAGAATAGAATAGAATAGAATATAATAGAATAGAACAGAACAGAACAGAACAGAATAGAATAGAATAGAACAGAACAGAACAGAACAGAACAGAACAGAATAGAATAGAATAGAATAGAATAGAATAGGACAGAATAGAGTACTCTTTATTATGTACAACATATTCAAAAAAACTGACTGGTGAATAATAGTGTCATGCGCATATTTGCCAATTTTACAATTTTGTACGTTTATTTGATACATTTTCTACTTTATACAGGGTTAATTCGACGTATAATCGTCAGGTGCTGTTGGAGTGCAAAAATGTAACAAATTGAACAACCTTATGTATGGCCGAAATTCAGTCGTTCTCGACATATTTGAATTTTAATGTTTTTTCGACATTTACCCAAAATTTGACAATTAACTCCACATAAATATAAAACTACATATGGAATGGGTACTATTAGAATATGATAATATTGTAGCTGGCACTTCAATTAAGCTATAAACATTACTAAAAGTACATTATTCAACAAAATTATTAAAATTATAAATGAATCAAAATTGATATCTTACCAATATTTTCAACAACATTAAGAATGAGCTTAATGTAAAAATAACTACAAAAACTTGCTTTTTTGTAAGCTTTCCGAAAATATATATACAAGTTAATTTAACAATATGCGATCCGTGACATGGCGTTTGAATCGGCGCGGGGAGAGAAAATCATTTGTGTTTTCAGTTAAGAATCCTCAATGAACATTCCATTTTACTGGTGAAATTCCTCGGATGGGGAGGGCCACAGATTAAAAACCGGCCAAGTGCGAGTCGGACTCTCACATGAAGGGTTCCGTACCATAAGCCGAAAACAAAATAATGACCACCATATAAAACTAGAGCTTACTCATTTTAAGTAATTTAAATTAAAGTAAATTAAAAATGGAAGATCCAAAATTGCGAATGCTTATTCATTTTAATAAGTATTTTGAAATTCAGGTTTTATCGCAAAATAATAAAAGATGACAAGCAAGCTACTCTCTAAGCCCGAAGTTTGACTTTCATTCTTAGTTCGGGTTCGGGACTAATCGTAAGTCCGTAGGTGATACAGAGTAGAATACGCCCGCGACTAAGCCCGAAACTACGGAATTCAGGCTTAGAGAGTAGCTCCCCTGAAACAAAAATTAACAACAGTGACCGATAACGAATTAAACCCCGCCCCATCACGAAGAAATTCGCCAGTAAAATCGGATCGGATGTTTGAGTGAGGATCCGTTACTAAAAGCACAGATGATTTTCTCTCCCCGCGCCGATTCAAACACATGTGATGCGTTGAATCGCGTATTTTTAGTTATTTTTTATACCTTTTTAGAAAGCTTACAAAATAGGCAAGTTTTTTTAGTTATTTGTACGATTAAGTTAATAGTGATTTTTTTATGAGACCAAATTTTTTGAAGTGTATAATGAAAATTTGGTAAGATATTATTCTTAAATCTACACTTCTACATCTACACTAATTAATATAATAAAGAGGAAAGATTTGTTTGTTTGAATTGAATAAGCTCCGAAACTAGTGGACCGATTTGAAAAATTCTTTCGCCATAAGAATTCTACATTATCCTTGATGAACATGGGATATAGAATATTTTCAAAAAAGTTAGAAATTTGTATGAAAACGACGATAATGTAACCCAAGGTGTGAAAAAAACCCAAAAAAAATCCTTATATCGCGTACGCTGCGTAAACTATTGACAACAGAGCAAAGTGATGTACTACAGTTTTATTGAAGACATCAATATCCACAAAAAAATCTGTAAGAGTATATAATAATAATAATAATAATATTTATTTACCCAAAAAGTTTGTACAAAAGAGACTTAAATTTAGTAAGCTAGAATTATAATTATAAATACAATACAGTATACGAAGTGCCTCTGTAACCGAACTAGGTAAAAACCTGTATCTCGGTATACAGCGCCAAACCTCACGGAATAATATTTGTATACAAAAATTATGCTAACGAGTACAGCATTGTTAGGATTGTCCAAGAAAAAACAAAACAAAACTTAAAAAAATAATAATAAAAATAAAGTTAGTTGTTGAGTATATGTGATGAGAGGTGAGTGAGAGTGTAAAGGGAGGTGAGTGTTGGGGTGTGTGTGATGATGTATGAAATGATACGTGCGGAGTAAGATGGTGTGACTATTTGAGTATATGTGTCGATATAGAGTAACGAAGAGTGAATCAGAAATTGCACAAAGGACCCTGCCTACCTCGGTACGGTAAATAATTTTTCTGTGTCATCATAATTTAGTGTCAGTAAATACTTTTTCACCCTGTCTTTGCAACGAACCCTATTAAGCGAGTAAATATCCAAAATATGGTTTATTTTATTATAGACATGGGGACCCAGAAATACAAAAAATCTTTTAATAAAAGAAGTTTTGGGTTTATGTCCACGAGTACATACTAATTGTTTTCCACGCCTATGTGTAAGGTTGGAGTCATATACTAATTCTTGATGTTGCTTTAATATTATTGATTGTATGTAGAGCTGTCTGACAGTGAGCACCTCACAGTATTTATATAGCTCCATAGTGGGAAATAACCGAGGCTTGAAAGCGCTAACCTTCAAAATGGCGCGTTGAGCGATCTCAGTGGGCTTAATAACTGTTTTGGGAACTCCTCCCCAGGATGAGATACAGTATGTGAGTACTGACTGACACAAAGCAAAGTAGATTTGTTTCAATAAACAAGCATCAACAACGTATCGCAGCTTCCTAAAGACATATATAAGCTTTCTGACTCGAGTGCTGAGCAATTTTATATGGTCTTTGAAGCTGAGATTGGCGTCGAAGAGGATACCTAAGTATTTTATTGAATCCACACGTCCTATAGGCTTACAATTACAATGTGTGTCTAAGGAACATTGGTGAGGGACTATGTTGTAGTTGTTCCCTACATTTGTTGAATGGCGTATACTAAACGTCAGGTATTTGGTTTTGTCAGAATTTAAAGTTAAAAGATGAAGTCTAAGCCATTGGTTTATTTTATTTTATTTATTTAATTAAGGTTCACCAACAGTTGTTACAGATATTACACAGATAGGAACATATAAGTAATTGTGTCTTAAATCTAACTGCACAACCAATTACAGGCAAACACCACATGCAAAATGCTCTTTGTATTTATAAAATTACTTACAAAGACTTTATGTACAATACTTAGATAACTGAATTAAATACTAATACTAATATATTTGACAAAATGTGGATATTGAGTCTGCGTGGACGTCAACCAGGTCGCTGCGTTCGTTTATAAGTTTGCACATGCGGGGTATAGGCGAATTAGCACCAAACACTGTACGGCGAAGAGGTGGAGCTAAGGGTGTTACAGGTTTGCGAGGTGGTCTACGGGGTACTCTGAAATTGAACTTACATACCAATTGTGGGCAGTCAATGGTGTTATTAAGTAATTTATATGCAAAATTACTTAATAAAACCCATTTTGAGCAGCATTAAAGGCCTCATCCCAGGTATCGGCAGAGAAAAGAAGAGCTGTATCATCAGCATATGATATGATGTCACCCTTGGGAATGTTGATACTAGTGAGATCATTAATATAAATGAGAAAGAGTGTAGGGCCTAAAATGCTACCTTGTGGAATGCCGAATGACACTGGAAGATCAGCACTCACAAAGCTCCCTATTCGAACACGCTGTGTCCGCCCTGTGAGATAACTCTCGAAAAGGCGGAGTTGAAGTCCTCGCACTCCAAGTTTTTCCAGCTTGGTAATTAAGATGGGAATAGAAATGGTGTCAAACGCTTTTTTGAGGTCGAGGAATATAGATAAGCATTTACGACCTCTATCCAGGTTAGTACTCACAAATTTAGTTAGATAATAAACAGCATCATCTGTAGATCTGTTAGACCTAAAGCCAAACTGATTATTCGCAAGCAGGTTATTTTTTTCCAAGTATTTAGTGAGTCTATTGTTAATTATCTTTTCCAGTAATTTTGAGATAGCAGGTAGGATAGAAATCGGACGATAGTTGGAGACGTCATTTCTATCACCATCCTTAAAAATTGGACGAACTTCGGAGTTTTTCAATTGGGAAGGAAAAATACCCGTACGGAGGCACTGGTTAAAAATGAAAGTAAGCGGCGAGACAAGGAATTCAAAATGTCTTTTCAAGAATCTATTTGATATATTATCACGGCCCACCGTACAATCCGTTTTTAAACCCATTATAAGGCGAGAGAGCTCATCCTCGCTTGAATCCTCCAGCACAAAGGAGTTAAGCTGTGTACTAGTGCTAGAAAAATCCATCACTGGTGGTGAGGAAGAATCGTGTAGTTTCGAGCAGTTTTCAGCCAACGACGTGCCAATGTTAACAAAATACTGATTTATACAGTCTAAAGATTTTTCGGGTGAGGAGTCTATTGTCAAAAGCTGATTGGGGTGAGTGGAAACTTTATTAAAATTGGATATTTCTTTTAAACATTTCCAGAGCTTTTTTGGATTATTTTTTGATTTTTCGACCTCCGATTTTTCATATTCACGTTTAACTTTCTTTAAAATTTCGGTACAAAAGTTCCGGTATCGCGGGTAGTAATCCGTGAGACGCTGTAAGAGTTAAATATTTCTCTCCAATTAAGTCTATTTTAGAGTTGTTGATAGGAATATTAATATCTCCTATCAACATCAAGTTGTTTGATCCTTTTACTTGTAAAAGAGTTTCATGTAAAGAGTCTAGAAATGGGTCAATGTTTTTGTAAGAGGGAGAGCGGTAGATAGAAACAATAGCAATCTGTTTGCCAAGACGCATTATAAGACAGTTTCCTTCTTGAAATGATGGTTCTTCAAACAGTAACTCAATATGGTCTTTGTAATAAACAATCACTCCATCATTTTGTTTTAAGTTTTTTAAAGTAGTGAACGATTGGTAGCCTGGTAAAGTAGGAATAACACTTGATTTTAATAACCAGCATTCCGTGAGAACTATAATGTCACAATTTATTTTTAATCTTTCAAGTAATAGCACAAGTCCAGGATGATTACAATTTATGCTGCGGATATTTTGCGTGAGTATGGTCAAACGTTTGTCCGGCGCAAAAGAAATCAATGTATGACAGTGCTCTAAATCACTGATGGATACCTTTGACACAGAACAACCATCTATATCATTAGTAAGGCTATCTAAGTCACCAAAAATAAGTCTGTAATGAAATAGGACAAAGTAAAGGATAGCCACCAACGTAAAAAACAAGGTTAAATGTAACAAAAGTATGAGCACAGGGACATTTGTAAAGATTACTCTTCGTTTCTTTAGGTTTGTAAACGTGTATGTGAATTTTTATGTTGAGTGTAGATGGACAAGACTTATAGACTAGCAGTAAAAAATTAAAAGCATGCATAAAGTACATTTTAGAAATACAGTAATATGACAAAACAATAACTAAGTCCAGTCACTTGGTGCACTTTAGTTTTTCCAAATCAGACTCTGAAGATATACGAATTTGCGGATCACTGACCTTTTTTCTAAGGTACACTGCACCATTGGCAGTCCAGCAAAACTGATAACCATGGCTCCGCTGGAAAGCCCTAGCAATATAAAAAAGTTTTTGTGCGCGGTAAGTGAGGCACTCAGCGACATATATGGGTGCCAGAGGACTATTTATTTTTAGGTGAGAGGTATTAAGTTTAGCCGCTTTATCCTTCGATTTATTGAAATGTTTGACTCCACTTATGACTTTTTCCTTAGTAACAACCGTGGTAAAGTCCACAATAATTGGGTGGGAGTTGTCCTTTGATTTAAGCCGATAAATATCTTTTATCTTGGAGCTTTCAATATCAATATTCAGTGACGTCCCCATATTGACGACTAGGTGGCAAAGGCCTTCTTTTGTCTCACTATCAGTCTTAGGAACGTTTCTAATTTCTATGCCCGTCGAGCGTGATTTTCGCTCCAATTGCTCTAACTTGTCCTCCAGTAATTGAATCTTTTTTTTGTCATCCATCCGTTCCGCCTCCAGAGTGGCAATACGTCCCAGGAACTCATCGTATTTAGACGACATGACTTCGACACTGTGCTTTAACTCTGAGTTCTGAACAATAATGCTACCAATCTTTTCCATTAGGTCCTCAAAGCGAAGCTCCTGTTCACCCGAGAAAGTATTAAAAGTAGACAAAGTTACCGGGCCCGTATCTTCCTTACTATGTTCCTTACCTTCAAACTTCCTCTTTTTACGCTCTGTGATGTTTGTTGCTCTGACAGAAAGATCAGGCGTAGATAGGCTTTGGGGTAAGTTTGCATCGTGCGTCGGTACAGGCGCTAAGCATTCGCTCGAAGCTGAATTTGAAAGCACAGGTACAGGTATCGGAGGAGGTGTACGATTAATAGGCATGATTCCGTAGAGACCACCACGTAGTTAACAGGAGAGCAGGTATTAAGAAAGGCAGTAGGCAGTCCTTGTATAAGCTCAAAAGGAAGCAAAGGCAAATCGACCAAAATTTAAATGGTGATATTTCGTTCAATCAACAAAAGCAAGGCCGTATAATATTGCTTGGAAACCGTTATTCGACAATAATCGGGTTATTAAGCACCGTCAAGTACTAGGCGCGCAGAGAGTCCGTGGAAGTAGTATTCGCCAAGAGTAACGTTTGCAAGGGCGGGGCCAGAAAGGCGCGTACCTTCATGGGCTTCGTCAGTGGGCGGCTCACTCGCTGTGTGAGGGAGATGGCAGTATTCCAGCAAGATGTTCACGCGCAGGAGGCCGGAGCTTGTCGTAACGCAGGAGCACGATGCTTAGCGTAGCTTAACTCCTCACGTTTATGCACTCCTATTTTTTCACTTCGAATTTAAGTGGTAAATACTGATTTAATAATTAAAATAAAATCTTTGTGGCGTCCAAAAACACGTCAGCTCGTAACCGAGGTCCGGGAGGAAGGGGTATATCAAACTATTATGGTTAAGTCACAATAACCGCTTTTTGTTTAAATTATTCGATCAAACCCCGGGTGGAATGGAATTGTGGTGATTTTGGTATCATGATTTTAATCCTTATCCATCTAAATAGTTTGGTGATTTAGGTTGGTTTTGTGTACGTAAATTACAATTTAAGTTATGCAAATCGGACTTTTCTTTTGAATGTTACGACGGGTATAAAAATACTCGATTGAGGTGGTTTAGAAACTCTGACACTAGGGTGTGTGGTCGTAAGACCTTACTGTTCACACGGTAAGAAGGGGAGTCTATTAATAAGTAATTTACACGTTACCCTTTATAGAGGGAGGACTTATGGAGATGAAGTTCGTGGATTACCTACTAAATCCGCGCGAACGAAGTCGCGGGCGAAGTGCCAGTCACTCATAATTTTAATAATTTTGTTGAATTAACTACTTTTAATTATGTTTATAGCTTAATTGAAGTGCCAGCTACCATATCATATTCTATTGGTACCCATTACATATGTAGTTTTCTTTTTATTTGGAGTTAAGTGTCAAATTTTGGGTAAATATCGAAAAAACCTTAAAATTCAAATATCTCGAGAACGATTGAATTTCGGCTATGCATATGGGGAGTTCATTTTGTTGCATTTTTGCCCCCCTATCAGCACCTGACGGAAATACGTCGAATTACAAGTAACCCTATAAATTAAACAACACCTGTTGCGAAATTGTAACAATTATATCAGTTTTTTTTACAAATTCGTCGCATAAGTGTCAGGGCCCTATTAACTGACAATATTAAACAGGGCTCTGACCCTTGTGACAGACGGACAGATGAGCGAGAGCAATAGGGCTATGTTAGTACCCTTTGGGGACGGAACCCTAAAAAGGAAGAGGCACCTGTGCTACCTTTGCCAGGACGCCATGTTCCAAGTGGTGTTGTCTCCAAGTCGTTTCCTTGTATCTTACCAAAATTGTACACGTCCGTCATTGAGTAATTTTCACCTGAAAAACGGCTCTTTTATAATTTCTTGAAATGAATGATTCTGCAACCTAAATTGTTTCTTAGAATCAGATGTTATTTTATGAAAACTAATATTATGAACACCTACGTACAGTATTAGATACTGGCTGTTTATTGGCTGATTTAAACTATGTCAATACTAACCTTCTTTGGCGACCACGGTGATATCAGCGTCCACACTCAAGTTCAGCCATTTAAATGTGTCCTCAATATAATCAGTACAGTTAACAGCATCAACAATAATACCAGTGAGTACCAGCCAGGGGTGCATAGCATCAAACAGTTTGCTTTTTGAAGCCTGCAAACGACATTAGCCACAATACAGCTAAACCACCCAGTACTAATTCAATTTTGCTAAAACAACTGCTTGCTTATTAATTTAGTACTACAAAATAGTAAGTAGTTATCTTGTGAATTTCTAAATAAGTTCACTGTGATGTAAATCACAGAAATTCGTTGTTCGGCGATTACTTACCTCCATTCCGCAGGAACATATCAAAACTGAATGAAGTCTTTATTCCTACGCTCCCTGCAACATTTTTTTGTACTGCGTCGTCGCACCCTAGCGTACCATAATCCATGAACAATGTTACCTCGTCCAGCAGCGTCGGCGTATTGTCGCAGTGTCCGTCCACCAGCATGCCCACCGCCACAGTGCGCTGGTACGCAACCCGCACCACATCCACCGCATTAGTGTCCATGTCTTTGTCTATACGCCGCACGGATATGCGGACCCCTTGTTTTGTTAGTTTGTGTGCAAGCATACTGTTGTCTGGAGTTATGATTTAGATTTAACTATCTATAGAAATAGTGGGTCGTGCTAGGTGGTTGGTTGGTTCGGATTCGAGTGACAGACATATAGAATATCAGACATTTGATATTCTGATCTAACAACAGCCCAGTACGAGTATTATTTGTATCGGAAATCGAACGACGTAGATCCACTCGCTCCAGTGGTGCTTCATAATCAAACAGTTTCAGTAGGTTTATTTATGACTCATTTAAAATTTTATTTTGAGGGATAATACCATCATAATCATCGACACGTTTATCCCAATTCCCGAGTGGTTTTTTGTAAAAAAATTCACTGTGAAACAATAAACTTATCACCACTGTATTGTTTGGTTTTCCAGGTGCCCTAGGTATTTTGACATTTGAACTAATCTCCCAAACAATTTAAATCATAGTCCTAACTAGGTGATAAAGTTTTAACTTTCATAAAATTACTTACAATATCGACTTTCACACGTAAAATAGCAAACGTATCTCAAATCTTTATACAAAACATAGTCAGTTACAAAGTTCGCCACATCCAAGTTCCAACCCAGTACATTTAGAAATAGACCGAACAATATGCATGGCAAAATCATTTTGCGAGGTCTTGACTGCTGCAGTCGCGAATCTGATATGAGCAATTGCTGATCGACAGGATCGCATTGCTATAATAGCTGACCGTTTTAGCCGTCCATCAAAGTCGCTGTCTGACAAACTTGATGTGTTGCAGACGGTAGATTCACATCATTAGTACGTTTTGATTTGAGGCTTGTTTTAGCAGATAAAGTGCGGGTCAACATCAAAGGGTTTTTTTATGGATTAACCATCTAACCTAGATTACTAAGTAATTTTGGACATTATAGAAACGAATCGACGCTAGTCGATTCGACCTGCTAAGGTATTCATTCATACATACATTTATACACTACAAATGTTGGCGATTTTTTAGTCAATTGCAGGTCCAATTTTTTTACACAATTATTTCATCATTACCGAAACGGGTAGATATCCTGACAGAATTAAAAGAGAAACATTGTATAATTTTAAACAGAGTACAAAGAAAACCACGTGAAATAAAACCGCAAGTTTCACAATACCCGATGTAATACAAAGGCTACAGTCAACAGTATTGCTGTTCTGCTGACGGTGCGCAGCCGTGGCTTCACAATCATGACCTACATCATCGCAGAATAAAAGCCTACTTTTATTTTTCACATTAACTTTCAGCAAGAAAACTGTCTAACATTGTATAGGTAGTCTAACGTACTTCACTCCACAAAATTAGCTAAATCCCTCCACACACTTATGAAACTCTCATTAACTTCTGAGACATTTTATTTTGTACCTCTCTCACTCAGTTCTGAGAATACAGCATTATGAGCTCTTATCTCCAAATTATTAGTACAATCTGACCTCATGTAGGTAGGACGAGTGTTGCCAGTAATAGAACCGAATCCGGGATCCGTGCGGAGAAAGGACCAGTTGATGTGAAGGTACAGTTATTTATGTTGATGATTTCTCGTTTGTTTTCATATGAAGGTTGATTTAGTTTTCTGAGATTTCAAATAATAAGAGGCCCAATATTTAAAAGTGATAAAGACTGGTGAATTTATAGTTTAAAAAACACTTTAAAGTTATGACGTACGTGCGTTTTGAACGACTCATCAACATCATTGGATTTCGTGAGCTATGTAGATGACATTTTTTTCTATTTTATCTATGACTCTACATGCTTCACAAATCTGTTTTACCCTGTTGTTTAAATTCTAAATTATTTTGAATAATTTTGGTCCCCTGATCCGCTCAAAAATTAACTTTAAAATCATGAAATCGGCCAGTACTGGAATATGGGCCGTACATTGTGCAAACGGCCGTACCCCTGATGTTATTATAGAATTCAGTTTGCGGAACTGTTGCGATTATACAAATTGCCTCAATTACGGCATCGTATGAATATTTAACCCTCTGACCTTTTAACCCTCGGCAGGTAATGGCATGTTTGCTGCTTTCATCTTTTTATATGTTTATTGATAGCCGAATAAAATAATTCTTTATGTGCCACATTTTTGTAATGGAGAGAGGCGATTTTACTAGGATTAATGTTATTGTTTCTGAATTAGTGTATTTTTTGATAACTTTTAGTATATTAAACACTTACTTTAAGAACGAACTACAAATCTGTAGTCTCAACTGCAGATGTCTTCATCACTGTATTTCTTAGGTCTTTTATCAGAAAATATTTTTAGGGAATAGAGAACTAAAGCTGAAACGATACTTAGCTGTAACTATAATGCGACATCTTCCACACTTTAGCAACAACCTCGCGAGGAAACGCTCGTCGTTTGTGAATAATTCAATAAAAGTTAAAATTGTATCCATTTTTGTTGGAGTGAGCTTCTAAGAGTGTCTTGTTAACTGGCTTACTTAGGCCATTACCAGGGAATTATTGAAAGAAATTGTTCCCCCCGGGACACGACGCGCTAGCACGGAAAACCCGCTCTAAACGTACACCAGCCTAATATAAATAATGATGGTTTTCCCTTGACAATAGAGTTTGACTTTGGAGAAAAATGATCCGACTTTTTTATGGTTTTAGCCGAAATAATGTACCCCGTGTTGCTCCATTAGGTACTAATTAGGAGCGAATGTATCTTTTGAGTCGGACCGCGCTCCCAAATTCATATTCTGTAATTTATTGTTAATTCAGATTTACAACGAACAAGCTTGTAAGACGAGCGCTCGTTAGAGAGTAATGCAGACTTGTGAGTATATGAGGTTTTATTAAATTGTAGTTATAACTGATTTAAATATCAAAGTGAACTATTTGTAGCTTTCAAAGGTATTTATGTGGGATTCCACACTTGGTATTTATTTTAAAATTCTAAGGGTTTGGGTCGGTATTTTTGTTATTGACCTACGTCTTGTATGTCGTGGCTGATATCACTGGGCCATCACTGCTTCACTAAGGCCATGTTTCCATTTGCAGGCAGTTTAATTTACCTCTCACTGTAACTTTTTGTCTCTTTTCCCTATTCTATATTTGATATTTATTAGTATATCATATAGTATTGTGTGTATTTGTTTTATATTATTGTGTATATCTCTCTATTAATATTATTTATGATGTTTGTACACTGACCGCCCTAAATCTAACTTCTTTAGTTCAGTCCATCCAAAGGTTGTCTGTAAGAGATTGCCCTGTGCGATAAGACCGCCCATTGTACACTAGTTTTTATAAGCGTTTTTCCTGTGCTTGTTATGAGGTGTACAATAAAGTATATAATAAATAAATAATACATGGTTACGATAGAAGGATCACATTATGCGTCATTAGCCCGCAATGTAAAGCAACTAGTTGCGAGCTGCTCGTTGAAATGAATTAAAAAAACTTCCAAACAACGTTTATGAAGGCTACAGTTATAAAACTAAAATTTATAACACTTTCCGTGCTAACTTCTCGCAATCCGACTCGATTTCAAATCCTTCGTCTCCAAACAGAATATATCCGTGTTTGTCGCGTGATCTATTAACGAAGTTGTGTTAGTTCGACGTACAAAAAGAGCAATAAACGCTGCAGTCGGTGTTTACGCCGCTCGCCTACAGGCCGCGGGTACGCGGTAGCCGTCGGTAGCCGTAACCCTATTGCTAAACTGGCCGCTTCTCACACCGACGCGTGCTTGTGACCACAATGCTGGGCGAGATATTATTACTGTGCACCGTGAATGGGTAGTTTTTAATAGACTTCTTCAAAAAAGGAGGAGGTTTTATGTTCGGCTGTATGTACCTTTTTTTATGTTTGTTCACCGATTTCTCAGCCAATTCTGGACCGATTTTAAAAATTATTTTGTTATTCGAAAGCCTATACTCCTGAGGTGGTCCATTGTCACCAAGTCAGAATTTGATGATGGGATCCCATGAAAATCGAGGGAAACCCTAAAATTTTATAAGCACATACACTGTTTTTCATAAACTTTCTAACGCAATTCAGATATTTGTGCCTGGTAATCATCATCTCATGTTGCTGAGCGGATGATGGAAGGTATAAGTCAGGATCTGATAATGTGATCCCATTAAAAATGTTTGTTCAGCGATATTTTCGCCTAATTGGCGAAAATATCGTTAACCGATTTGGATGATTCCATGCCTGGTCACATCTAAATTTGGTGAAGATCTGATGAAGAACTTCGGAGGTAGGCAACAGAACTCTTCAATAAATGATAGCAAATGGATCGTGATTTCTGTAATCGCATGTCTGTTGATTGTTTACACCAGTTCATAACATCACGCCGGCACGCTGTGCTTGTGGTTTCACTTTTTAGTGGTACCTGCGTGACACTAAAAAAACTTTTTAACAAAGTAAAAAATAACTTTAATTTCGGAAGTCGATGTTTTTGGTCATTTCTTTTTGAAGTGTTTTGTTTTTGGAAATCGGTTTTATTTTTTTGTTAAAAGTTTTTTATACACGTAGTGTGATTTCAGACTTGTGCCTTGACATGTTTTTATGTTGTTAATATGTATATGTGGAGATATTTAATTCGATATTTAGGATACGGGAAAGGTAAAGTAAAACTTTTATTTGAATTATGCCACTACTGGCACTTTTGAACGTCATTTACATTTGAAATAATACATAAAAATAATAAAGTGACTCTACTGTACATTCGGAATGGCAGATTCATATGGAGCAGAACAGACAAGAAACTCCATAGTTAGGTACTCTTTTGAAATAAATGTTTTATAATAGTGATCTGGTATAAAAGACTGTTCATATATGTTAGGACTATGCACCTAGAGTCCATTTGTCTAGACTGATTTGATAAGACTTCCTACTATCTGATAGCTTATGCTGTATATTGTTAGTTTGGAAAAATATTACGAGTTCTACGCGAAAACAGATTAAATTGCCGATTGCTATTTTACGAGATTGACGCGGACAAAGTTGCGAGAAACAGCTATTTTAAACTGTACTCGTAATACTGACTGTTGGTTGACTGGGAGAGAATGCCTTGTTGCATTAAGTCCGTCCATGTACACTGTACAGTTTAAATAAATTAAGGTCATTTCTTCATTGGAGAACATCTACAAAATATAAATACTTAATTGAGAGCAAGTAATCACCCCTATTATTATTCAATTGCAATCATACAAAACTAAATAGGTCTGATGAAAATGTTATCATTTACTTTCGCAATTAGATTTTAAGAATTGCTATTCCCAAAACGAAACTAATAGTTTAATATTAATAACTAAGACGTTTTTAGATTAAGAAAATATCGAGTTAATTAAATTCAAACAAAGGGCTGCGGAGCGAAGGTTTGCAATTAGAATATTAAAATTCATGAAACAATTTATATAGCTTAGATATTAAAACAGTTGAAACACATTAAGATGTTGTATGAACGTAATAAAAGGTAATTACTTGGTTTTAATTAATATAACTTTATGTTACTAGAGATTTTAGCAAATAGTGAAATATAAGCTAACTTGGTAATAGTAATAGGTAACTAAATATTCACTACACCTTATAGTTTTGTCGTAGATATAGTACGTACAGGTTTAGTCTAGACTGTTCTTGGCTTTTGACTCATTATAGTGAGTTTATTACTTTGACACTATTTATAATTTATTTGAGGTACTAAACAAAGAAAAACCAAAAACTATAGTTTAAAATGTATCCTATTTACGGTCACATTTATAAGCTCGGGACAGACGACTTGTATCTTTTAACTAGTTGATGGCAGTCTATTGTCACAAAAAGACCAGAACTGGCGTTCTTTATCGACATCACTAACATAGTTCTGCAATGCTTGTCACAACTTGGTTATTCGGTGTGTCACACATCCAAGCTAACAAGCGAAAGTAAGAGGCCGGTTGCGCGCGCGCGTAGCAAGCCACAATATAAATGCTAATTCTTGTCGCGGACGATCGCGGTGTGCGGGCCGAAGAAGGGGGGGAGGGTCTAGGCGAACTAACGAGGTTTTATAATGGCTTAGTTTGTATGGGTAAGGATGGAGGGTGGATCACGTGGCTAAATAATACCAACCACGTGGTCAATCTTCAAGGTTAAGCAAAGCTTGCCGAAGTCAGTCCGTGAGTGACGCAAATACTTTTTTGTGCCTCGGAAAGGAGTCAGACGTCAGAAAATCTGTCACCAGTCTTGCCGAGGGTCCTAGTTTACCAATGTGACTCTGGCAGAATTGTCGAAACCAGCTCGATTGCTATAAAAAGTCACTAGGGGGTTTTTTAAAGTAGAATACTGGCACTCAACTGGGCTGGAATCCGAAATGACCTAATTTGGTAACATACTACGTAGGTTGATGTTTTTATAGACCAAGATACTTACATGCGGTAGATACGTTGACGAAATCATTTTGCTGAGGTCGACTTTCAAAAATTGCCTGAAGTTATAAGTTTCTTTCAAGATGGTTAATTAAATAGTAGTTTGTAGCTTGTTTTCTTAGGATTTGTCTTGATAACGTACTTTTAGCGCTAATTCTTTGAGTGAAGTATTTTCTACGTGAGCGATTTCTAGTCTCCATCTAGTTTGCGATCAGAAACCATTCATCCAGAACCACTATGTAAATATACGGAGATTGTAAAACACCAGCATTATTCACATTCAGCCGAAATCATACCGCAACTATTATCTGGGGGGCTACTATCGAAGTTTTGGCCTTAGTAGCGGGCGTTTTCACCTACGATTAGTCCCGAACACGAATTTTCTTTTTAAACGTTGCCTCACTCGGAATTTCTCGTATGTCGTGGGTGCGTTTACATACATAATAATATCACATACACTAACAGCCAGACCCGGAAAAAGTATCTGTAGGTCATACAAATATTTGTTCCGTGCGGGAATCGAACCCGCGATACGAGGCGAAGCAGTCAATCGCTCAACCACTGCGCCAACCGTGTCGTCAAAACTACGAATCGTGTTGTCGTTCATTATTAGTGGTTAAGTAATACGGAGTAGAAAACGCCTGCAACTGAGGCCGACACTACGGACTTCAGGCTTAGAGAGTAGGCCCCCTGGACACAAGTCAAAACGGTCCTACCGCAAGCGTCGCAGCACCGAACGGTCCTGTGCTTGTTTTTTGATCGGTTCTTTTTCTTCGACCCACCTTATAGAAAGCCTACTTACTCTGCGTCTTCAGGTACATGATCACCACTATAGAAGTTTTCAGCCTTTCAGACCTTATCAGCCGGCATGTCATATTAAGTTTTAATTTAAAATTTAAACTTAAGTTTTCAAAACAATATTTTAAAAGAACCTACTAAGTTAAAACTGTATTATAATTTTATTTAGTTTACTTTCCAACTTCCACTCGTTTTCATTAGGGTCGGGCTAAATAAGAGTTTCTTAAAGTGTTTTAAGTACAGCCTTGAAGTTCTGACAAGTGCCTCATTTATTCTAGTTAATAATAATTTGTCGGTTCGTTATAAAAACTCGCAAAATTATTCATTATTATCATTCTCAACAGCTTTTCTAGTGTAGTTTGATGAGAATTAGTACCCAAAGGTTAGAATGATTAGGATTATATATCTGTTCTGTCGATAATCCTAGCATTTTTTCTTCTTAGCATTAAGGAGGATTCACGAAGATCAAGATTCATCAGTCAATGATGTCGACCGTACCATGTGTAATATTCTACATGCAGGTTATCCTCACGCATGATTTCATTCATCAAACACACAGCTTCTGTTTGCTTCCAAACGGAAATCGAACGTGCAGCATTCCACTCAGGTTGCCTAACATTAGGTACATAGGTACAGTCAAAGCGAAGTAAATTGCATTCGCGTCCGTCCCAGCTCGTACGCATTGTAAACAGCTCAAGTAAATAGGGGATGCCGTATTAGGGGCACTCCGTAAATAGAGCCTCTTTGATAAAAATGCCCCGAATGGACCCTGCCTTTTGCAGACGCTCCATCATGCAATGCACACATCTTATTTTCAACATTTTTCGGATGGCGTACAATCTTTTAGGGTCCAAGTTGTAGAAGATTTCCTCGCCTACACTTTTCTTTTAAAGAAATCTTTTCAATCATCCTGTGACCTTTGCTGAATGTATGTATTCTAAAAATACGCGCGACGGATAGAGAACATAGGACATTGTTGCGAATGTAAAGAATACTATTATAGTGTTTGGGAAAAGTCTTATTGTTAAGAACATCAGTGTTTCGGTATGTCTGAGATTCAGCAAGACGGTTTGCTGGTTGGGAGATAAATACCTTATCGTTAGTTCTCTTCTTGGTAAATAATAGGAAGTCTATAATTATATACCTTTATTCTTCAAGTGTACACGAGTTTGGGTACACAATCTTACGAGTGTTATTTTTCGACACGGTTGGCGCAGTAGTAAAGCAATTGGCTGCTGCACTGCGAGTCGCGGGTACCATTCCCGCACGGAACAAATATTTGTATGGCCTACAGACAGTTCTTCCGGGTCTGTTTGTGTATGTGAGTTCGTTTGTTTATATATGCATCCATGATACAGGAAAAATAGGTATTCTACTAGGTAGGAAAAATAAAATTTAATTTACTCCATCCGTTAGATTTTGAAAAAGTATTGGACACGTATTTTTTTTCCATTTAAAATCACTAAAAAATCATAAAAATAAAGCGCGTCAAAGTTCAAGAGAAGGGGCTGCTGACGTCACGTTGCTAGTTAAATTGTACTATCGTAGTGATGTCACGCGAGTTTTCAACGCACTGTATCTTCGTCATTTTTTGTTTGTTCACGTAAAAGAAGAAAAAATACCTGCGTGTCCAATATTTTTGGAAATCTGTTTGACTGACTAATTCGATTTTTCCAATAAAATACCCTATTCCTAGTATGAGACAACTTTTTAAAAATAAACTTTAGGGATCAGTCACCCTAAAAAGAGTTATACCCAAAATAGGGTCCTTCGACGAACCATCAGCTACATGCGCAGAAATATTCGTCTCATTATAGCGTGACTTTTCTGTCGCAACACGAGGTAAGACATCTTCCAGCAACTTCTACCAAACAGCTTGTAGAATACAAAACAGAACAATCCATGATCCAGATGACACAGGTACTAAATTGGGAAGTATAATTACTGTAGTAAGTGTTGTTAGGCTGAATGCAAGAGTTGCACGTCGGTAACTACTCACAACGCTCACTACGCTCACACCGCTCATAGTGCGCCAATGGAGCGAGATGAACGCAGCCGGCGGGGATGCTGCTCACAAGCTAGATGGGTTAGTGGCTCAGTGCTATGCTGTTGAAATGCATTTTGTGGAGAATATTTTGAATTGGTTTAACTTTAGCCCATTGTTTAGAATTTCATTCCGTCATTATTGTCATCATTGTTAAGGATTTTTGATTTTTATGTCTTTTACATAATTTCCCATTTTACATTGTTTCATTGGTACCTCTAATCTCATTGAAGAATATCCAGGAACATTGCCATAATTTAGTTAGTAGGGACTAGTCTTATTACTATTCACTCTGACTGAAATCTTGTACTGTATTGTATTGCATTAATAATAATAATTTATTTAATTCAGACCATTGATCCATATAGTGTTAGTAAAATCTTAACCTATTGTTCGTTGAATCGTATCGTATAGTATCGCATCGTATCGTTTGTATCGTTCGTATCGTATCGTATCGTATCGTATCGTGTCATATCTTGTCGTATCGTGTCGTATCGTGTCGTATCGTGTCGTATCGTGTCGTATCGTGTCGTATCGTGTCGTATCGTGTCGTATCGTGTCGTATCGTGTCGTATCGTGTCGTATCGTGTCGTATCGTGTCGTATCGTGTCGTATCGTGTCGTATCGTGTCGTATCGTGTCGTATCGTGTCGTATCGTGTCGTATCGTGTCGTATCGTGTCGTATCGTGTCGTATCGTGTCGTATCGTGTCGTATCGTGTCGTATCGTGTCGTATCGTGTCGTATCGTGTCGTATCGTGTCGTATCGTGTCGTATCGTGTCGTATCGTGTCGTATCGTATTGTATTGTATTGTATTGTTGTATATTTTTATTTTAGCCTGTTGCGCCCCACTGCAAGGCAAAGGCTCTAGCTTTCTTCCAATGAAAGTTATAAGAAAAAAAACATTATTTGAGACTTCAAGGTACCAAATCTAACAGGACTATAAAAATACACTTCATTCAAAGGTATTTCACGAGACTTATGAATAAAGAGTGGGTAAACACTATCAACTGCTAGACTACCGGCAAGTTAGTATTCACATGTATATAATCACATATTAATATTAGGAGTTATGCAGAATTCCGAGAACATTACAGTGCACATACATAATTTCGTGGAACAAAAACAAGGGAACTGCTATCAACTCTGAACTGCTCGCCAAAGTTTACAAAACTGTTTCATATAAAAACATAGTTTTCGTTCATCTGTTCGTAAATTAAACTGTTAACTCGGTCAGGTCATCAGAGTTTTTGACCAAAAAACTAGTTAAAAACCACGCAGTTTTTTGGTCTCTGGCAAAAGGCTTAATTTTATATTTAACTAGCTGACCCCAGTGGCTTCATTGGGCAGTATTTTTCGGGCGAATATATACCCTATGATACTCACAAATAACGTGGCCTTCTACTGATGGCCAAATTTTCAAAATTGGTTCAGTAGATCTAGAGATTCCCTCTACAACCTCACAAAATCACGAAATCATAAACTTTACCTCTTTATAATATTAGTATAGACTAGCACCGCACCTTCGTATGGGTAGCATAAAATCTATCAATCAGCATGATTCATTCCGACATCTTCAACCATTTTCGTCACATTTCAGCCAATTTGCACAAAATCGTAATGAATGATATACTTTCCTCGTGAAGCATTCCGTGTATTGGTGCAAACCGTATGAAAATCCCTTCAGTGGTTTTGAGTTTAACACGTACAGAGAGACATACTTGGGACTTTGTTATGTAATATGTGGTGATGATGATAGTCACAGTGATTAAAGTAAGGTGTAAAATATTCTTTGTTTCAAACGACACTCTCTTATCCTTAAAAAAATGCCTGGAAAATGTATAATTACTCTTACTAACAAGTCTTTTATTAACCTAACAACAACAACAACAACACCCCACCTCATCCCCATCCCTTAACAAGAAACAATTTATAAATAGGCGTAGCTCATGAAACATTAATACTGCCAAGACTCTCACATCTCCTGTCTGTGGCTGCGAGGGAACCTCCACCATATGATGACCTCTACCAATGATCGTTGAATTATCGTTATGGGGATTAACCCGCGAATTAGTTCAAGGGATTTCCAAGGATTAACTGTTAAACTTAGGAGCAAGCGTGCTGGAGTTTATCGGATCATGTAGTATGTTTAATCGCGTTAACACGGAAACCGTGAAATTATGCCCTAATAATACGAAGATTTAATATTTAAAAGAGACAATGCAATGTCTATGATTGTAAAAGATAGAAAATCCTGGAGAAAAAATAAGACGCGGCCACACGTGCCCTCCGCAGCAAAAGCAATATTATATTTACGAAAAAACACAGCAGATAACATAATTGCTTAACACACTGAATAAAACCAAATTTTCACGCCATCAATGTTGGAGACGACACTAAATCAAATAATCTTCAGCTGACAGGGAGTGCTCACACGGAATCCCACGATAATACGCTCAACCTTTGAGAAAAATATTATTCGATAATTCGGCGCGAATGGAAGAAAAAGTGTGGTACAATAAACAGGCGATATTCAAATGAGGCGCTCCTGAGGACGTCGCTGGGGGGTGCGGGCTGCGAAGGGAAGAGAGGAGGAGAGGGGAGGTGGAGCGCGGGAAAACAATGATAATATTACAAACTTATTTAGATTGGGGCCACGAGGTGTGACTCACAGCGGCTTGTTATTTGTCTTAATTGCAGTTCGGATTGCAGTTCGTTTTCAAGGTGTTCTTAGTTGTTGGACTAAATTTATTAAAACTATTCGTAGCTCGAGACATTGTATATCCATGTAACCCAGCAGTGTTTGTCTATGGATAATAACGATTATTACGAAAAAATAATAATTTTAATAACTGTGTTTTCGAAAATTTTGAACGGTAAGTGTTCAGAATTTTCGAAAACACAGTTATTAAAATTATTATTTGGTTTACTGAATAGAAAATATTTTTTTTTAAACATAGAAATACGACATGAAAGACATAAGTATATAAGCGTCTAAAAAGTTAAACTTTACGGTAGAGATTCTAATTGATCCAACGGATCGGATTAGTTATAATAAGCAAACAAATTAACCTTTCCAGGTATTAAATTTGATACCTTTCCATTGGTTATACTAGCATTACTCGGGTTAACTGGTAGCAGGCCGAGTTTCCACGTGAAACCAATATTACTGGCTATTACCATCATCAAACCTACTATAAATTACGTTCAATTGTTCGTGCGTCATTGTAAGTGATGTTATTAGGTACGAATAATAAGGACTAAATTAAATGTAAACTTTCCTAAATACTATGCTGTTGGATTGCACAGGTCCTTATAATTGTAGCAAAAGATTGAGTAGGATTTAAACCTGTATTTCTGGCAGTCCGTTTAGAAAATGTTTGAAAAATTCTAGAACAACTTATTATGATCATTTTTTTTGGCTTTGTTTTGTTATTCATCGAGTTCTATTTTAACTGGTACTAACTACCTCTAAAATATTCATCATCATCATATCAGCCGAAAGATATCCACTGCTGGACATAGGCCTACCCCAAGCGTCGCTTTCTAAAATATTATTATATATAATTCATATAAAATTATTTGATAGGTTTTTATTTAGAGACTCACAGAAAACTCAAACCAAACATGATTGTGTTCCGTGGTTTTCTGTCCACATACACACTCCACTCGTACATAAGACACATCGCTGGCGTACGCGAGCTCGCCCGTAACGCGGCCCCAGTGTTTTAGGGACAAGTAAATTCTGAAAAAATTGTGAGCACGAATGTAACCTTGAATATTTACGAGAAGCGACTCCCGAAAGGGTTGGAGCGAGCGACGCTTCGGATAGGTGACGCCTTATGAAATTTTGCCTTTGTATCAAAATGTTCCGAGAAAATAGGGTCCATCAGCCGCGCGTGAACTTATTGCCTCGAATTTGTACCCGGCGCAGAGTAATGAGCGTCTGAAAATAATTAATAATTAACCTTTTATTTCATTCTTCAAATAGCGCTGCGTTATGAAACAAGAAATAAAGTTAAAACTTCCATCGCACAGAAACATTTTTCACGCTTCTACAATTTCGCAATATTCTGTCGGTATTTAAGCAAACTTTAAGAAAAATAATTTTACAACCGAGACGGATCCTTCTTTTAAAGCTGGCTTTATACGGGAAACGTGTACAAAGTACAGAAAGCAAGTTGCTACGAGACATTTGGGACTAATAAAATTATA
Organism: Lacanobia oleracea; assembly: GCA_950371165.1. Lineage (NCBI taxonomy): Eukaryota > Metazoa > Arthropoda > Insecta > Lepidoptera > Noctuidae > Lacanobia > Lacanobia oleracea. Next base: position 28,045,000 of record OX493390.1, on the reverse strand, counting down.
AGAATAAAAAAGTTGTTCATTGTAAGTGTAGCTAGCTATAACTCAATTGTGCGGCTGTGAGTTGTCTGAAGACTGAAGACAATCAACACTTGAAGATTACACACGTAACTGAGAAAAAAATAGCGTGAAATAATAGAGGAATTTGTTCGGCTGGTCACGTGCGTGACACATTGATCTAGGAATATTGTATGCCCGAGCCGCCGGCGCCAGCTTTGTAACCAATGACTACGTCGATATGGAATTCTGGTGAGAAATGGGTTTGAGATCCGTATTTGATTGTATTGTCGCCGTACGTACACGGTACTACAATTGATCAGACAACAAGTTTCATTGTGAGATTACAAAACTATTATTTAACTTTCTATCTTGTCGTATACAAATAAATAATACACTTTGCAGCGCAAAATTTCCAGTTAATTTTACACCGCACTAAACAACTCCTCAATGCAAGCACTAGTAAAAAATATTGTCCATTAAAGTCGGCACAAAGCTACTAAACAAACTAGCGTGGACGGTGGAGGTGCGAACGAAAGTTGACCGGCGACCGCACACTGCGTCGCGCGTCTCGATCTCTCGACAAAATTTATACCTCCGCTGGGAAATTAATATCAGGTGTTAGGGGCTGAGCGACCAGCGCGGTGTGTGGTTGGCGGGGCGAGGTGTCGCCTTGAAGACCGCTGATGTCGTGTAATTAGATAAGTGGTGGCTATATCTTATACCTACATGAGTTACGAATTATAATTAACTAGCTTTTACCCGCGATTTTGTACGCGCATATCCCGTTTAATTCCCGTTCCCGTGAAACTTTCCTCATGAATGTGGCTATCATATACAAAAATAAATTTCCAAAGGTAGTTCAGTAGTAACGGCCGAGATTGACGAGTTGTAGGTCATGGATTTAAACTCATTCTTACAATGATTTTAAAATGAGTTCTTTATGGATTACGACCGGATCTCTCTCACAGAAAAGAGACCTATCCGAACAAAGAAAACATTGTAGAACGATAACATTATTATAACATTGATATAAGCAATTTGTAAAAGTAACGTTTTATTTTAAAAATCTACATTTTCAGCAGCCAATATTCTAGAAAGCTGTCATAGTCACTAATATTCAAAAGTAAACCACTTACTTTTTTTAGAGAAATTTTGAAATGTAGGTATTTCTAATTTGATTACCTACAGTAGTACTTCTAATTTCCCTCGAGAAATATTTGCAACAAAAAAATATATCGTCTGTAAAATAAGTTTTAAAATTGGCCGAGCAACTTTAAATTCTGGCAAACATTTTGTTAAGCCGTATTTGTGTACTTGTACTTACATGGAGTGTAGGATTGCCATGCGAGTGGATCCAGGGCTGTGAAATGGCGAGGAAAGCTTATAAAAGCAGGTGTAAGTAACATTTGGCACACGCGGTATGAATACTTAATTGTAATTCGAGTTCCGCGGCAATGTTTGCGTGATAACAAAGTGGATTAAGCTTTCGAAATTCCGTTAACGATATAAAATGTTTTCGAACAATCTCCGGGTACAATGAACACGTTGAACTGTATACATATTTAAACTTTGAATAATTTATCGAGGTATGCCAGAAATGCCGCTGTCTAAATTAACAGAGTACTGATGTGTAGGTAACTTTGGAAACGCTTAAAATAATTTTTACACTGACTTTGTTCCTTAGTGAAAATATATGTCCCAACACACGACAAGCCGCCAGATTGCATTACAATTATTCTAACATGACAATGTGAGCGACAAATTATATTTGTGTTTGCGCGGCTGAGGCGCCGCCTGCCGGGATTACCGCGCGCTGCGACGCTGCGGCCTACACCGAAACAAGTGACAGCTGCGCCTTTATTCCCCCAAATGATCAGTAATTCAGTTTTGAAATTCGTAAGCAAACAAATCTTCACGCCTCATCCCACAAGAGGATAGACTGCTTTAGGAACAATGGTAAAAATGTCGTTGTTACACAAATTAAATTTTTCTATTTATGTCCCCAATGTTTGTGTGAAATGCACACTGTGCGGCGAAGTTCAATTATAAATATTAATGTGTTAATCAATGCGTTCATACTCTCGATTGGATGAATTTTTAACTGAAGCAGATACATTATTCAGTTTCATTTTGTTGTAGCATTACTAAAGTGGTGTCTAAAGTAAATACGTAATTTTCACGAGGCAACTTGGGAAGATGTAAAGTGTATTTAGTGTGTGTTTTCTCGCTCAAGTCGTAAGAGTAGCGGAACTGTAGTTAGCGAGCTATCGCTACTTTGTACATCATTACAAAGTTTAAACGCGTCTTAGCTAAACGTATCATCTTCGATGTAGGTTAAATGCTTTCAGTTAGTTTATCCGGTAATTTCAAGTGCTATTTAAAGTTGTTGAGGTGAATATAAAATCATAAATTGGCAAAGGCACCTTCTTAGTTTTTATCTGTTGCACAATTTACTGTTTTATTACCAACCAAGTCCTACCTACCAAGTGTCATTTTGTTTTTAAAACACTTTTATTTATAAAGAAATACGCAGCCTATGTCACTCGACGATAGTTTTACAATGTCATACTTTAACTTTTACTAACAAACTTTTTTACCTATTTATAATATTATGCGGGCCATAAACGTTCAAGTAACTGTTACTGTTTATAATTTTTTTCTTTGGTGCCAATATCATTATTCTTTGCAATTAACAGTTTATGTACGACAAGCTTATTTATGACAGTTACCATTAAATCATTTACCGCTAAAGAGATCAATCAATTATCTACAATATCAAATATTCAAAACAGACATAGACTGCAACTTGATGTTTAACAACCTTGTATTTTCTATTGAAAACCAGCAACCATCTTAACAAACATGCTCATAAAACAATCCATACATCAACCCAATTCAAGATAAACTGCCACACTGAACTAAATCAGCAAAAGCTTAACCTGGTAACATCGCAATCAGACTAATACCAGGAGATAATAAGTGGCGAGGCGGAAACGAAGTTAAATAATTAGTTGGCGCAAGAGCGCAAGAGGCGAGGGAGGCGCAAGAGACGCAAGGGGTGCAGTTGCATGATTGACAAACCGAGCAGCCGACGTAATTAGTTCACTGAATACACTTGATGTGCCGGCTGCTGTCACACCGATGTGTACGTGGGTTATTGATTAAAAAATCGAATCTTCAAAATAAATTAATGATTGCTCAAACGTACCGATTTCACCTAATAAAATAAATATTGAATGTAGACAAATTTAACGAATCCAACCCATCTCTAATCTAGCAGTTGTACCATTATCGTACTGTTTAGTGTTTGAAACACCTTGTATTTAAAAAATGGGCAAGAATGGATTCTTGCCCATTTTTTACATACAAGGTCTTTCATAACTTCGTGCTCACGTTTAATTTTATAACAATGCACGCTGAACTTTTATTTTAATCTGCACACAAAAAACTGTCAAGCAGTACTTTCAGGAAGGCGCCAATAACAGACCAGAATGTTGGTTAGGAAGAAAAACTTGACTGACTTTATTAAAAGAAATATTATCTTAAAAGAAATAATAATATGTACAAACAAATCAAATATCTTGACTTGGCGAGCGAGGTTGTCGACAGGGATGTGGATTCCGCAGTCAGTGTGCCGATAGTCGTGTCAACCAACGGCTTATAATAATAATAATAAAATAGTTTATTTTCTATTGGTTGTACAAAACACAAATTTAGACATTAAGCAGTTTTATAACAATAGCAAAAGGTGTTTAAGTTGAACTTCGGTACCCAGTGTAAGATTAAACTTGTGTTTAGGGTACCGGCGTTCTCGGTTACAGTTTGAACACAAAACAGAAGTTGTTGGACGACCACAGTATATTACAAAAAAACAAGTACATATAATTCACTAAGATGTAGCATTATTTGTGATGGGATGTGTGTGATGTGTGTTTGTTATGTAAGTATGTAAGTGTATATAAAAGATATATTTACTATTGCTTTACTTTAAGTTTTGGTACCTATGCTCATTTATTTTTTTGCTTTACATGATCGATATATTTATCAGATCTTCAGTCTTATTATAATCAAATGTTAAGAGCCACTTAGAAACAGTGGTCTTACAACCATTTTGACAGACGCTGCCCTAGTGCTTGAATGGCCAAACGACCAACTTTACCAAAATAGACTTTTTTATATCAAACTATAGCAACCCTTATTACACGCTTTTTAATGTATATATTTTTTAATTTTGTTGGATGTAATTTGCACTATTAGCAAAAATAAAATATCCAAACTCCCTTATAAAAACTGTTTTAAGTGCTTGAATAGTCCAACTCCAAATTATGCTCAAATGAACGCATTCAAATATCAGTCTCCGTTCTTGTTTGTCCAACCTCCGTCGACCGACCAATCACGGTCAAGCATTCCGACGCCATGCAACGCCATATTGTTTTGGCTATTATTTGTTTCGTTATCTAAATAGCGTGGTTTCTAAGACAAAATTCTGGATTATATTGTTTTTATGCAGTTATAGTAGTAAAAATGTCAGTAACAACGAAGAAAAAGGATTGTAAATTGAGGGTTTCGGATTTGGAAAGGTACGTTGGAATTTTATTGACTTTCTTTTATTTTAGTGTTTGAAGTTACTTGTATGTTATATACAGGTTGATTGTTACCTTTTCGCATGTAGTTGTGATAAATGTTTTCCATGCGGGCAAAGTCACGGTAAAAGTTTCCTTCCTTACAAAAATAATAACTAATAACTACCTATTTTTATTTAACCGACTTAAAGAAGAAGGAGTTATCATTGCGGTCCGTATGTGTTGTGTGTAATATTATGTTAGTATAAGTGGGTTACTAAACACCTGTTTCAATTTTCATTAATGTATGTATGTCTGTCCACAAATTTCCCAAGCCAAATCTTGTATTCGCATGTTACAGAAAATCTTGTATAAAAATTGAACATACTGTATAGCGTCTATGATGGCAGTTTGGACAAACAAGCACTATACTTGCGCATCATTTTAGAGCTTTATCTCCATGTCATTATGCTCAATCTCCTTACACATAATTTTGTTGGCGACATTTTGGCCAACCTCCAACAATAAAATTAAAAATAATCAGTATTACAATTATTATTTTTAATTACTATTTCAATAATATAAAAAATACTTGTCAGGTTTCTAATTCATAAAAGATTTTGGTAAACTTTTCATTATATCCATACGTAACTTTAAAAAATGTCTCCTGTAAAATTTGATCAATGGTTGTTTGGCCATTCAAGCACTAAGGCGACGAGAAGGTAACAATGTCACAAAGTTTATTCATCTTATTGTAAAGGTGATTTGACAGTATACTAAAATGGCGCCGGGCAAGGCTTGTTCTGCATCTGTGGGTAGGACAAACAATGTAATATCTACGTTCTTTGGTAGCATTCGGCTCATATACCACTGACGGATGTTTACGTAAAATAGTGCTGAGCACAAAGAGCTGTCTCACCGTTTAGACTTTAAATTCGGTATAGAGAGCCGTTTTGTGATACCTAAAAGGCTTTCAAGTCATAACTTTAAAGACAGCTCTCTGTGCCCTCTCCAGAGGCAAAAGGGATGTTTTGGGTGCCCCACCCCACGCTGTGATGCAATAGTTTATAATGGATTGGCACAAGGCATAATAAACGGTTTTAATAGTCCTAAAGTCCACAGAGTGCCTTAGTTTCTTGAAGATGAATATACACTTGCGAACTCGTGGTACAAGATGTCCAAGATGAGGCTTCCAGCTCAAAGAACTATCAACATGGACCCCGAGATATTTAACGAACTCAGACCTTGTTAGTTTTGGACAGTCACATTATAAAGAGGATAGACCGAAAGGACAAGTATGAGCTCTGAGCACCATTGTATAAGGAGGAGGGAGGTCAGTGTGTTTTAAGGAGAAAGGTAAGTTAACCGTTTTATTTAGATTTAATGTTAAAATATTGTTCGACAGCCACTCCATCACAGAAGCAAGAGCGTGTTCCGCGTGTTTCACTGTTTCAGACCAATCATTACCATGAAGAAGCAGGGCCGTATCATCTGCGTAAGCAAACATGGAACAGTTTGTTAGAGACATCTTGCATAAGTTGTTGATATAAATTAGGAATTAAGTTGGACCCAAAATTGAACCTTGAAGAACGCCAAAAGTCAATAATTCAGTGTCACTTATTACGTCGTTAATTTTTAAACGCTGGCTTCTATCACAAAGGTTATCCTGTAAAATTTGAAGAGTATGTCCACGAATGCCCATAGTTTCTAACTTGGATAAGAGATGAGGTACAGACACAGTGTCAAATGCTTTTGAAAGATCCAAGAAGATAGCCAGACATTTCATTTTAGTATCTAATTTTGCCACTACATGATCTACCAAGGCAGCAACTGCATCTTCAGTTGACCGGCCACCTTTAAACCCGTACTGGTTATTGCTTAGGATTTTGTGCGACTCACGAAAGTTTACCAATCGATTATTAAGAATCTTTTCCAGTTTCTTCGAGTTGGCAGGTAAGACAGAGATGGGTCTATAATTATTTACACTGTGTCTGTCCCCATTCTTGAAGATTGGATGGACAACGACCTTTTTAAAAACCTTAGGGAAACAGCCCGTGGATATAGAAAGATTACAGATATGAGTAATGGCTGGCAAAAGCGCGGGCAGACAGGATTTTAATAGTCTTGACGATATGCCATCTCAGCCTCCTGCAGCATCTGTACGTAACCCGACAATAAGATTTGTGACCTCAACTTCATCTGTGGGTAACAATGCCAACGAGTTACAAGGTATCGGATCAAGGGAACATTTAAAGGTTGGTAGGTGACAATTTGTCAGCCAAGTTTTTGACAACGTTGGCAAAAAACTCGTTGACTGTATTGACTGATGACTTTTCATCAGAGGAAATAGTCAATAGTTCTTTAGGGGAATGAGTATTGTGACTAGTTTCAGTAATATCTTTAATGATCTTCCATGTCGCTTTTGGGTTGTTTTTCGCCTTTTGAAACTCTTCCCTTTCATAAGCAAGTTTTGAGGAGCTTATTACAAAAGTTACGATATCTTTTGTAGTAACTTTGAGGATGTAGTTTTCAGGGTCTTTCTTAAGCGTACTAGCCATGCTATCTCTATTACGAATACATCTGAGCAGCCCATTGGCAATCCAAGGTTTCAGGATTCTTCGTCTCGAAGCCATGTATACCCATTTGGAGTGCTTGACGATGATTGAGCTAATAATGGATAACAGAGACACGGCGGCATTGTTGTTTGCATCTTGTATATTCATTATTTTACTAAAATCCATTGATAAGATATCGGTAATTACCGTTAGATAGTCAACAACTATGCGGTTAAATTTAGAGATAGGTAGTGAGTTTACATTTTGAATGTTTATAAAAGAAGGCCTATGGTCAGTAATCTGCTGTGTATCAAAAACCAGAGTCGTAGTTTTATGATTAGATCTCAGCATTACATGATCAATGCAAGATTTGACGCGGGTGGGGAAAGATGTGTTGGTAGGAAGCCATGTGAAGCAATTAGATTTAGGTATTGATTAGCTTGTTGGGTCAAAGAATTTAGACTAATATCTATATTAATATCCCCCATGATCACTATATCTTTTTGAGCTGACATTTGAGTTAGAGTAGTGTCTAACCCATCAATAAAATTATCAAGATTTCTTATGGAGGGTGAACGATAAGTGCCAAAAGCATAATATCGTGGGATTTAAAGTTACAGATTAGACAGCTAGTATCAGAAAAAGAAGGTTCCGTAAAGTTATGAGATATTTTTTTTTTTAAATAAATGTTGCCCCACACTAGGATTTTTTCCTGTATCGTGGGTGCGTTTTACAAACATACAAAGACACATACACAAACAGCCAGACCCGGAACAACTATCTGTAGGCCATACAAATATTTGTTCCGTGCGGGAATCGGACCCACGACATGCGGCGCAGCAGCCGATCGCTGAACCACTGCGCCAACCGTGCCGACATTTTACATATGATATAATACCATCGTTTTGGTTTTTAAGTTTACTCGTGTGATAAGAAACATACGCCTCCAGTGGTGGAACTGTTGACACACTTAACCAACATTCCGATAAAATTAAAACATCACATGAAATTTTCATGCTTATAAGAAACTAGTGGACCCGCGCAACTTCGTCTGCGTCACAACTTTCATTACTGCTTCGCTCCTGTTGGTCATAGCATGATGATCATATATAGCCTATAGCCTTCCTCGATAAAAGGGCTATCTAACACTGAAAGAATTTTCAAATCGGACCAGTATTTCCTGAGATTAGCGCGTTCAAGAAAACAAACAAACTCTTCAGCTTTATATATTAGTAATATAAGATATTCGCATATTTAAATGAATAAAGGAAATAATGTTTATTTTAATTAAGCATTGGATATCACGCACTATTTAGCAGACGGTTGATAGATTCTGTGAATTAACTATTATTATACTCCTGTGAGGAGAAGATAAAATTCATGCAAATTACAGTTCGGTGTGAAGGCAGCCCGTTTACTAGTGTGTTCGTATTCAACTAGCGCATTACACATACATGGAGTGCGGCATAAATCGCTCGCTTTGCATACATTGCTGGCTGAATACGACGCTGTGTTTCCCCCGGCAGAGCGCGCGTTTTAATGCACGTCATCATATCGTATGTACGCGTACTTCATTAGTTATATTAACTTGCGAAGAAGTTACAGGTAATTCTGTGCGCTTGTCTCCGGTGGTTGAGCTTAGACGGGAATTGATGTCGCACTGGATTTGTCTTTAATTAATAAAAGCATTACTTTGTGTAAATCCATTACATAGGTTTATAACAGGTAATTACGAAATAATAATTTGTCATAAACAAAAATATTTCGGGAAACAGACTAGTTCGGATCAAAGTTTCCTGTAGATAGTACGTTCTTTATATCCCTAAGTGCGTGGTGTGTCGCAGAAAAGACTCTCCTACATCGAATGGCTTCAATTAATATAATTTGAAATATGCTTCAATAGCAATCATTAACAATTTTTAGGGTTCAGCACCCAAAGAGTAACCAGCGGAACCCGATTTTTGGTTTTCAAATATCATCCGTAGGTACGTTTATAGCTTGGAAAGGAGATATTCATAATATTTGCACTAAAAATCAACCACCGAAAGAAGTAATCTATAATCTAGAAGAGGTACTAAACAAAGATTACCACTCTCAGCTAGTTTAAACGCAATCTGAAACTAGAGGTACTCGTAGAAAGGTACCTACCAACTCAAATTAAATCAAAGCCACTCATCAAACTAACTCATAATCCGAGTACTTCTTCAATTTGTCAAACTTCATGTTCATTTCAAAACGACACTAGTTCGTTGATTTTGTTCCAGTTCGTTACGAGGAAGTTTAGCAAAGTGCCCGAGTTCGTCAGTTCGTCACAGACATGATTAATCAAGGAGCGTGCGCGTGAAACAAAGGAGGTAGTCTCACCGAGGTGTGCCACTCATGTAATTATTCTATATTAGTTCATTTGGAGGCTGAGTGTGATGCCAGATATGTAATGTAATTGTCTGTTTTCTCATGTGTGTGTTGCCAGGATTGAGTTAATTTTAGGGTTTTTTTAGCGCACGAAACCTTTCATATTTTAATAGCCACAACTGGGTAAGTACAAAACCTCCATATTGAAAAGACTCACTGAAAAAAACGGTCTGTAATTTTATCTTCTTTAAAAAAGTGAAAATGCGGCAATGACGCGTAAAGCAGTCATCATCATCATAACAGCTGAAAGACGTCCACTGCTGGACATCGGCCTCCCCCGAGTATCGCCACAAAAACCGGTTCATCAGCTACCCGCAACCCAGGTCATCGGTTCACATTGTAAGAGGCTTTACAAAACGTGCGTCTTCCAGTATACAGTCGCCACTCTAGAACTTTTCGGCCTAAGTAAAGCAGTCAAGAGTTATGAAAAATTCCAAATTAACAACCTCGATTAAGAAGTAATGGTAACAATCATGCATCGCCATCAAGAAGTCACAAACTTAACCCTAAAAAGTTGGCACCTTCCAAACTACCGAGCACAATCAAAGCGCGCCGCGATACATCAAACGAACGGCCCGCACTCAATAGCCGGCCACGTAAGTGCGGGCCGCGCCTCTAATGCTCGCCGGCGGATACTTCACCCGTCTAAACTGCGGAACGCAACTATTCCCATGTGAAACCTTATCGGGTAAGGCAGTATTGATAAGCGGCAGCGGGACGATACCATTGAAGACAAAATTGAATTAGTAGTAATGTCTCGATTAAAATGAAGATTATTCCAGTTGCCTATCATTAAGTAGAGAAGTTTACTTTACGTTTTCATCTATCAAGCTTTAAAAATCCCACCTTTAGTCGGGCATTAATCAGAACATAATATTAATTTATGAGTAACCACTCGAGGCCACAACCATTCCTTTAAAACCTTTTAGTCACTTCGGATATTGTACACCAAAACATTATGCGTACCTGCTTCCTCCCATCACTCAGTTCCCGCCCTAACCCAAGACAATAAATGAATGGCAATCGCGAAGAGATTATAGCAATTGAGAAGGGCCGAAGTTGGGCGCTTACCACAACTTGTGCGACGTATCACTCCCGGATTAGTGACGTGCCCAGTGTCGACGCGTAGGGATGGGACACGTGTCGGATTAAGTGATTTGTGATTGTGCTTAAGATGAAACAACGACTATATGGTTTGATGGTAATCGAAGACTTTCTAACTAGATTAGGGCTAACAAAAACATTAAATATGAGACCAGACAGGCCGACCTTCTGTACAAGAATAAAAGATTTTTATTAAAATACTGTGTAATATAATAGGAACCTTGTAATATAAGGAAGGGTCTACAAGCAAAGGAAAAGGTTTCTCTGAGTCCTGTAGTCATTTTTATTACCTAGTTGAAAATAAAATATGTGAAAGAGGTTGCCTTTTATTGTCATTTACTGTTGATGAATAGAAGACTATGCTCTAATTCCTCTTACGGAATCGTTCGAAAGAGTCACCGCGGTCCTGGAACTGAAAAAGTATTTGAAGGAAGTCGGGTGGGTTCAGTCAGTAATAGTCTGACACTCCCTTCTGCTCCACCCAGAGCGGGAGGAGGCATTTGATGACATCCCATCCATAAAAGCTAAGTTATTATTCAAAGTTCATTATTAAAAGACTAGACTAATAAATTTGCGAAGTAGTGTCCAATAGTCCGTGCTTAAAATACAAGTTCTAATTCGTAATTCATGAATGTAAAGCTCCGCAATGTGTGAAACTTACATAGCGAGTAGAAAAGTTGAGTTAAACTCCAGCTATCCGCGGGGCCATCATGCAAATGTGATGAATGCATTCCACGCAGTAATAACTTCCAAAGTTGTATAAAGCAAAAACTTAAAATGCAATTTCCTTTTATACAATTCGTTCTGCTTGTAACCCAAGAAAATAGTGAGACAATTTCTGAAATTGCGTAATCAGAGTTGTCGGGGCGAACGGACGCGGGACGGTCTGATGGCCGCCTTTACATAAATACTTATATACTAGTCGTTTTGGAGATAACGCAATAACAGACACGCGAAAATAAGGTTGTGGAATCTTCGCGCATTTTGTGGAAAACTATATTTTATATGAGATATATCTTGTAGCAATATTGTATTCTTTGATATGTTACTAATATGGAATACCGAAGATATAATATGAAGGGTTTTTTCGTGGCGATAAAATATTGTATAACTTCTTTGTACTTTGACTGTATTTAAACTAAGAAGATTGCTCATCCTCCCTCTTGAAAAATTACGAGAAGCTTCTTTAGGTCACAAAATAGCTTTAAGGCATTCTTTAGAAAACTCTCCCTGTTCAAACTTTTTTATTAAATGAACGCAGTGAGATGTTATCACATCCAAACAAGGTGGAAAGTGGAGTAATCCGCCTCAGTTTTCCCAGTGACATGTACACTGCAATATGATTTTTTAAACATTTCAGAGTGTTAGCTTGAGTGAAGTGAATGTGAAGTGAGCTGTCAATCCATACATCTAAGTTTCGCAGTGAGTTGTTGACGGAACAGACCGGTAGAATTAGCCGGTTGTTTAGCAAGTGAAGCACTATACCACGCACACTGCATCAAAAAACATCACTAACACGATTCAGTAAAACATTGTTATCATTCAGACAAAGCCTGTTGATGAGTAAGACCAACCCGTCTCAAGTAAGCCGGCACTTTCGCCCCAAACCATAATGTAAATAATAACGTGGGCTTTACTAACTAGAGGCGAGCCAAGAAGTACTGTCGTCGCAAAAAATGCGTATCATAGTGTATCCTGGGGATCTGTACCCATGTTACATTGGACGGACAGACGGACAGATTAACGTACACTGGCCGACAATGAGAGTCGCGGATGCTCGCCAGCTCTTTGACTATTAAAATATAGTTCGGACAGGTGACTTTATAGTGGGCTTCTTTGAACCATTTTGGACTTAGATAATATGAAAACAGTTACTGTGGTAAACAGTGCGGTGTTACGTGAAAGGGTTGCTTCCGGGTTGGACATTTTAGGGGAACTATTTATTTTCGTATAAAGTACACCCTCGCCGTAAGAGTAGAAGTACACAAATTACTACTTTTACTTTATTTGCCGTTGATTTTTAGGATTCTTTACCCGAAGGATAACCAACGGAACCTTATTACTAAGCCTCCGCTGTCCGGCCGTCCATCCGCCCATCCAACTATCTGTCAGCAGGCTGTTTCTCAAAAACCGTAATAGGTAGACGATTCAAATTTTCACAGTTTGTATTTCTATTGCCGCTATAACAACAAATAATAAAAATTAAATTAAAGAGGGTTCCCATACAAGAATCGTGATTTTTCGATTTCTAGCAAGGAACCCATCGTGTGAGAGTCCGATTCGCAGTCTGCCAGTTTTCTTGTTAACTTTGTAAAACCTAAACTTATATAATTATTAAAATAACAGTCATTTTTGCAGGTTCCCAAAGGTTTCGTTTTTCCACGTGTCCTGGAGATATATTTATTAATCAGGCATAGTATAAATGTATGCTACTTGCTATATTTAATTTTGACATCTTTGACATAAAACAACAAACACAAGCATGATTAAATTCCATTGCATCTCATACTTTTTAAGGGCTTTTTAGTACAAATATTCAAAAAGAAAAACAAACAAATTACATGTATTTAGAACAAACTTAAGGCACTCAGTTTAGACGGCAAGATAAAAAAATATTAAAAATCAACAACATGAATATACACAACGCTAGAGTCGATATTTGGTTTGGTGCCCATGGAAACAAACAATTTCGATTGTTTGACTGACTGATAGGTAAAAAATAAAATATAGTACCTATATTTGACATTTCAGTCTTGATACAGCCAGAAGACGTCGCGGCCGATCATGTCGAAGATAGGTTGAGAGGGACAAACACACAGTTATAGTCCGTTCGGTCAGTAGTACTAGTGAGACTGGCTGGAGTCACTGGGTGCGGCTGAGAGACGTCTTCCTCCAGCAGTGAGATGACAAGGCTGACAGAAACCAGTACCAATTTCAGAGAGGCCTGTAAAAGAGGCTTTTAAAATACTCAAACACCACACAAACAGTTAGGCGAAATGTATCGAGTGTTATTTACGCTGCGGCGCTATATTAATGAGTAGCACCGCGGGCGCCGCGACGTATGCGTTACACTATGTGCAAAGCGCAGTTGACTTGCTTGCAACTTGCAATAAAACTTGCCTCTGGGGAAGGAGCGCCTGTGAAGCGGGGGTGTGAGCGATGGGAGGTCGCGGTCTTTATTATCGGAAACATAAATAAAATCATTAAAAACATACTATTATGGTTAAAATCATACAAATCAATCTGTTGGCTGGGTTGAGTTCCCATCTAACCGAATGCAGCTGAGTACCTGTATTTTACATAGACTGACTGCTTTTTTGCAAGGTTGGTGTCCGAATTCCTGGCTTCTGACTACTTGTAAACGATGGTCAAATGATTTACAAATGACAGCCGGGATCAACAGCTTGTAGCGGCATCAATGCCGGCACAAGAAACACCAACAGAGCAAATGTACCTCGCAACAAAGAGAACTGCGACGCCATCTATCCAAGTAGCAGTGAACTACTTCGTCAAAATCCTGCATCGCGCAAGCAGAATTTACCGTGCGATTTGAACATATACATTAGTCCGATTTTCAAATATTGTCGGAGGTTCTGGATGTAATGGATGGTTAGGTATCCACAGACTTCTGGAAGCGCTACTTAACTTTTGCCTTACCCTTGGAATGTTCACTTAACCAGTTTGGTATTTAAGAAAAACAAACCGCAAAATTTTGAATTAATTTTAAACAGAAGCTTCCCTGTCTGGTTGGTCTAGTAGTTGCGAATATAACCGCAGAACTCTGCTGTCTTCTATTAAATTAGACTTGTATTTCTGACTACATTTATTGTTCCCAGCATTTCATGTGAGACTTAATCATAACAAGATTTATTAAGGCATGCAGAGGTGTACTAAACACCAATCAGGGAATCTAAGCTTAGTGATGCTGTTGTGATGAGGTTACCCCACAGTGGAACTACTCTCTACAGGATAGGTACTAGGCTTCTATAGGGTGGTCATCAAATTCGCCCGCCGCCGCTGCCTCAGCGCGGCGCGCGGGGACATGAACTCAAAAGCGCTATGTGCACGCCTAACTTTGTGCGGGAAACTTCGCAGTCGCAAGGCACACCTCCCTAATTGGGTAAATATAGGAGGCGAGCAAAGTGCCCAATTCATAGATAATTTAGTGCCGTTATTGATACCAGATGTCATACTGTAAATAAGAGTTTTAATGTAAGTGTACTTCCTGGTTTTTTTTAACATCAACTTCAATACCCTTTTATATGACCATTCTAAGAAGTTTCAAGCTAGAGTCCTCGATCAATTGACGTGTCTATCCAGCAACTAAATAGTTAACACAAACAAAAAAAAAAAAAAATAGTTAATAGTAGACAAATGTCAACTATTTATTCAATTCACAAAAAATCTTCTATTATAAAATATGAATCGAATGCTTACTGACCTTTGTACAAGCTCAATACCAATCTAAATAAAATTCCGAACGAGTACAACAAATTCATAAGTTTATTTATAAAAGTTTCGCCAATAAATTCCATATTGTAAAAGCCTATTGTATATTAAACAACTATTTTAGCGTCACAGGTAAACGCCGGAGTCGGGCCAACACTTAAAATTCAAACTCTTGGCTCCGAAACAAATCCTTTGACAACTTTTATTTGCTTTCGATGCATTCGAAAACGGTTCTTATTGCTTTGATGCTAAGATCGTAGATGGTAGTAAACTCGGCGTTTTAAAGTTTTACAAGCGTTTTTAATAATGTGCGGGACATGTAAATTCGGGTGAAGTTTTCCAATAAAAGTTGCATCGCTGTTGGAGCACGCCGCGCTACGCCGTAGCACATCTGAGTGGCGCTGGTGCTACGTGTGGCGTAGCAGGCTACAAGGCGCTACGAAGCGTAGCAGAAGTCGTCTAGTCGATTATAATGAAAAAAGAAATACGACTGGTATTTAATTATATTATGAGTACGTGATGGGGGGTGTTATGGTTAGGTAGGTATGGTTATGTGGTGTGCACGGTCTTCTGGGGCCTAATTTATTAAGATAAGGTAACAAAAAAAACCCTTATCTAAACTCTTAAAAATACATCCACATATCATAGAAGAATGGTTTGTTTCAGAAGGGTTTCCTTAGACACTTTGTTTAATAACTTTCTCACATTTCATTAGGTTAATCAAAATAGTAGTAAGGAAGTGAGCGGCGAGGCAGCGAAGTGTTCACTCGTTCAGGTAATAGCTGGTCGCGACGTAAACTTATTTGCATGTTAGAGCCTGTTACTGTTACTGTTCCTTGTGCCTTTTTGTACATTATACTAGTTATGTGCTCCGAAGGGTAATATGTTGATAAACAAACGAAAATGTTTAAGATTACACTGTCTAAAACCAGAAATAGTGTAGCAAGCAAACATTATATGAACCATTTCAACGAAAAAAACTGGGCAAGTGTTGCCGTGAGGGTTCCGTACAAATTTGTAGCTACAAATTACTTTTATAAAGACCATATTTTTATGATTTAGAAACAAATCTATAATTTTAAGACTTTTCCCTTGTATACTTGTAGTTTAAGACGTTTATTCGCAAAATTTCGTAGTTCTAGGTCAACGGGAAATACCCTATATATTTTGATTCCCTTGAAAGTGTCGAAATATACGTTTTTTGCGATATAAACGACCGTATATTTTTTAAGTTAATTTAAAAGTTTGTTTTTTTCACAGCTGTAAGGGACCATATATAGATCTTAGTATATGGTTTAAATTTAAACTCGATACCTCCACGCGTTCTTGAGATAAACGGTCTTAACAGACGGACGGACAACAAACTGATCTTATAAGGGTTACGTTTTTTCCTTTTGAGGTACGGAACCCTAAAAAGATTAATTTAAATACCAATACCGGTAAATCTTTTTTTGTTGCTTTTACTGAAACAAAATATCAACGTTAGTTTTTCTAAAACAAACCATTATCAATTTGCCTCTAACTTACAAAATATTCCCTCTAACGAGTGTTTCATTCGCCAATACATCGCACATAAGGTTTTCAACAATGAAAATAAAATTTCATTCTGTGTAAGACACATTGCAGTCCGTAAGAAGTAAGTTCCGCGTTTGCAATGCACGTGCCTACTGTACGGAGCCGCGTTCAGACGCACTTGCTACCGACACTGTGCTAACAATAAGGTGATAAGTTGTTCATAGGCTAGCCTATCATTAAATTAAACATTGAACCAACATAACTGGCACAATATGCAGATACCGCAGAGATAGGGCTTTTACTACTTGGAAATAAAATCAAAACTTAGTAGTTTAGTTCTAGGTAAAATAAACGTATTTTTTTTAAAGTGATTACGTTGACAATCAATGAAAAATTTATGATGCTAAATATATGTATGTGCGTATTTCTCAAATTGAATGCTCTAAGTACCTATATCAATATACAAAGAGAGATGGCATTTGACGTAATGTAATATTACTTTTTAAGACCCATACATTTGGAGCGATGGCTTTGAGTGGCACCTCCTAATTTGCTTAACTTATTCATAAATTATTTTATAATTTGCGGAAATTAAAAATGATGAATTACCTTTTCGTCATTCGTGAAGACCACCATCATCCATCATAATTTACTTTTGATGAAACGGTTGTCGCCATAATTATTACATAATCAATAGTCACTTTTGTAATCCTGTCCTGTAATTGTGAAGTAACTAAGTTTAGTAACAACAACGTCAATTTCTTTTTAAAATGTTATCAGAGTGTTATGCAAGTAACTGGCTAGATTCGTGCAAGTGTGTGCGTGTGAAGGCAGCGCAGCGAGGCGAGCGGGCGCGCGGCGGCTGCGTGACTGGAGCCCGTAAGTATTGCTTTGACATAATAGACGTAGATAAAGTGCCTCCGTACTTAAATAAACTCGCTCACTACTCATAACTAACCGCAAAACTGCTCATCCAAGTAGATGGTAATACAGACATCACGTAGCAAACAGCCGGGAGACTTCTGAATGTGAATATAAACCAGCTATTTACATAACAAACAAAAAACAATAACAAGAAACGAAGCTCTCAAACGAGATAAGCTCGACAGTATACTTAGTTAAGGACACAAACCCTTACTTAACCTTGTGCGGCGCCAATTATGCAGATGTACTCAAAAATGGCACGCACACACACAGCGGTGCCACTCAATCGGCGATTCCACAAAAACTTGGAAAGTAATCATCATACAAACACCGCGTTATCTCCTCTTCGGGCGTCGCCGAGTAATATGGACGGAGACGATACAATTATCCTCGCGAAATTGTCTTTAGTTAGACCGAATTACTCCGCCCTCCCCATAAAGATTTAGTATAACGGTGGAAGCAACCGTTTTCTTATCTTGCTCAAAAAAACAAGATGAAGACAGTCTTATTATAAACAAATGTATTTTGTCGACACGTGTGTTTTTTACGTAAATCGCACGGATTTAATTTGCCTGAAAACTATGAGTGGGTTCGGATTGTGTTGAGCCTCAAGTATGTAGCCAAAATGTGAACGGATTGGCAAAAAGTCACAGAAAAATATAATTATAATTATTTGTAGGAATGTTGCCATACTTTCCGAGCATTATAATTATTTATATATCAATTGCTTGTGATCAAATACAGCTATGGTGCACATTATGGATGGTCGAATTCAACAAATTAACTGTCATCATCATCATCATCATCATCATATCATACAAAAGACGTGTACTGCCGGACACAGGCCTCCCCCGAAGAGATTTGCCATAATCGCCACGCTTGGCAGGCGGGTTGCCGATCGCAGTGGGTGTTGCGTTTGACAGAGAACGCTGCTGCCCATTCTCTGGTGAATCCCTTAGTCACCTCTTACGACACCCACGGGAAATGATGGGATGATATTATTCTTTTACGGCACCATACGGCACTGGCCGAAACCATACGGTGAAATAAAGTGTACTCTCATATTATTATGATGAGTTGGCCTCGGTACTTACAATCTTAGTCAATAACCTAAGTCATCAACCTTATGATCAACCTTTCATTGATATAAATCACCCTATATTATGCTGTTTTAAAAATACAAAGCCGTAATTTTTTCTCCTACTTTAATAATAGATCTTTTTTCTCAAAATTCTTGCTATTTTTTTAATTCCGGCAATTAGTCAAGGGCGAATCTTATGCAAATGACTTGTTAACTGTCAAGTTCCACAGTTAATTTAAAGGGCTGGTTCTGCGATGAAAGCAGGGGTTCACAACACTAATGCTGTTAGCTCGTGTCCATGGCCACCCTTATTAATTGTCAGCTTATGTCTTATTTACAAGGAATTTAATTTTGTAGCGAGTGGAAACTCTTTTACACTCAGTTTTTCCTTCAACTTAGAGCGATGTTACTTGAAACCTTTTCTTCAGACTAAATATCTTTCCTTTTTAGCTAATAGGACCATTGCCAAAGATCGAGACTACAAACAACGCTGATAAAAGAAACTGTATCAAAATCGAAGATACTTTCGATTTTGATGCAGCTTTCAAATACAAATATTTTTGAAAAATGCAAGTTTCCCCAAATTAATTAATGATAGTAGTAAAGACTGGTTGATAAATTTAATCGTTCCTCATAATTTACTGCAGATTCTTTCTGTTCGACAGCGCAAACGAAAATGTCAATGTGCCTAATCCTAAAAGTCCAACGGGATTCATGATCAAATTGTGGCGATATGACGATCGCATCTTTAAGAACCGCAGTAACCGCCTCAATGTTTCCCAAAAAATTTAAAACTTAAAGATAAAAATAATAAATATCTCAGGTAGGTCTTGGAGATTCGTCTCGAGTCCAGAAGAGCGCAAGTTCCTTTTTTTCCCAAGTACCTAGTGGCGGAGAGCGAGGGCAGCTGAGACGGGTGTTATTATAATCCGTCCGTCCGTCTGTCGCGCCTGACATGGGTTAAGCTCTGTACAGCTGATGTTTACACCCTAACGTTTCTTTACTACCATTTATATATTTTCCTTTGACAATGTGAAGTTTTTGATTGTATTCTGTTACGGTCAAATTATGTTTAAAATTGTGATTAGCGTCTCGGGTGTTGTTTTGAGGTTCTGATAGGGCGATCAACTTTTATCAATGTACGTATAAGTAATTTTGTTTTATTCATTCAATTGCTGGGTTTTGTTTAGCTGTCATGCTGAACACTGGTGAGATAGTCCGAAACAATAAAGAAAGCTGTTAGAGGATGCATGTACAGAGCGGTCCACATAGCAGAAGACCGCTTGATTTGAAGACATGGCGTATGTGGTCGTGATCATCAGCAGTGAGGGAACGAAAAAAAAATAGAATGTAGAGTTACCATTTTTTTTAGTATTAAAAACTAATTTAAGTATGTGTAGGTATATCACGAAGATTCCACACGAAGAAAAACTTCGACATAGAAAACTCAAAATGTTCTTATTAAAATACGCTAGTTGAGCGTTACAAGCAACAATCTGATAACACTCGGAACGTGGCGTCACTCGTTAATTCAGTTCAGTACACAATATACCTGTTCAAGCATGCGGCTCACACGAAATATTAAATACTCAAAACTATGCGGTTACTTCGAGTGTTAGTGATCATACTGATTTACATGCAGACTATTCTTATTGTATTCATTAGCACGAATCCAGTAAGGAAAAAACTTGTAAAAAAACCAATTGTCAATAATCATGGGGTACTCACTAAGAAAGGAAGAAAAATCCAGTTAACAAAAGATGGAAACTTTATAATATGCGGTATAGATTCACTAGAAGATGACTACTATGGTTGCCAGTCATCTTACGAGGAGTACGTGTATAAAACTGATAGAATTGGTAAAATCGAAGACCTGAATCAAGTAAAGTCTGCAACCAAAGGTAGTGTAGTGCCGCTGCAGAACAACGTAAAACTCAAATCTATATCGACCGCTGCTCTGATGGATACTCCTAAATCTAAACCAATGGTCATGATAGTTTATTATGACAAAATGAAAACATCGAATCGTGAAGCAATGTTTACTCCGAGAGCTTTAAGTATGCAGTCTGACGAGGTTGACACTGTTAGTACTAGTACAAAACAAGTAAGAAGTACTAAGACCAGTACTACGCCAATATTTGCCACTAGCGCGGAAACGCGCCTTACAACACATATCAATAATTTTGTCAATGTAGCCCAACGCTTCAAACCAACAAGCAAGATTTTAATTGTTCCTAGAAAGACCACGTCACCAAAAAAATCAACCACGCGATGTGAAAAGAGTGTAATAAAATTGGAAATTCGAGGCAACAGTCTATCAGACATGGAAACCACAAGAAATGTCAGTTGGTCCGCAGACACGCAATCATACTTCACTCATCTGTTCAACTACTAAAGTGAAAAATGCACATGTGCACAGATCAGATTTAATGTAAACAAACGTCTGTTTGTAAATAATGTTCATGTTTTTGTACCATAGATAAAATAGAAGAATAGCGTTTAAATCATGGATTTATTTCTTCATTTTTTCAGGGCGAGCGAAGTGAGCCCTAACATTGTTACACAATCTATGCATTATTATAGTACACTTTACTGAGAAACTCTTACGCCTTTAGTTTTGACTTTAACAGAGTAATTTTAATTAATATTAAACATTTAAAACGTAAAAGACACAAACATTGTATAACTAACGTCATCTGTCGAAAACTTTAAAACCAATTAAGCATGTGTAATATGTTATCAAACGGTTTTATAATGTATTTATTTATGTACACACAATATACTAAAAAAATATATTTCATACAGACAAAAGAACACATCATAGTTACTGCTGATTTCAATAGAAATTTCTTCCAGCAGACCTGCGACAGTTGAGTGGGAAAAGTAAACAGACTATAGTAATTAACTACATTATATTATTATCTATTAATAAATATAAACTACATACCATACATTAATAGATCAACTTGGGTTGATTATAATTATAATAATACATGTTATATTTTATTAATTTATAATTTACATAAGATCACAGTACAGTAGATAGATAATGTTCATCGACTACTTTTTGGAATAGAGGGAAATAATATTAAATGTCCTTTTTTATATATAATGTATTAAAAAATAAAAATAATTCAATAGGTCCTAGGTACATGACACTACGGCATCGATCAGCCAAAAAAATAAATCATGGGGCGTAGCGTAACCTTAATAAAATATGTAAATAAATAGTATTTATAATGATATGAGCGACTGTTGATAGAAATTTCACGCACCCCACGATTTTATTTGTGTGTTTTGATTTATTCTAAGAACATTATAATGTGCACTTAGCGAATGAATACACAACTAAGGTTAACGACATCGACATTATCACTGTAGCTTATCGTTAACGTAGTAGTTTTGTTTTGGTAGTGACGTACTGCTTGAGTTTAGCTTTAAACATCGCTAAAGATTTAGAAATACCAGGAGACCAGAAACATGTCGAAGTATTTTCGAGGCTGGAATTGTAAGCGGTTGAGATTCACAACTACCAGAAAGAACAAGCTCAGCGGCGGCTACAGCGGCGGCGGCCCGCTTGAGAGTTAATGAAACGTTGTAGCAGGTGGATTATCGACGACAACAACACGCTCACTATGTGGTGTCCTAGCGAGCTGCTGAGGTGCTAGTACTAATACGATAAAATATTTAATTAATTCAAAATCTCTGAAAAATTATTGCTATTACTTCCACAAACTTAACAAATGCACCTAAGAATTTCACTTCGGTACTCTACAGGTTTTTCTATCTGGAGCCAGCTCTAAAATTTACGCAAAGTCGCGGGAAGAAGCTAGTAATTTATAAAGCTGAGGACTTTGTTTGTTTGGTTGATCGCGCCAATCTCAAGATCTACTGGTTCGAATTCTTATTTGAATTGAAAAAAAACAGGAGTGGAGCATTAATGAAAAATGGGACGCAAAAGAAGTTGCATCTGTCACCTAGTATTGGATTAGAGATGGTTTAATTGTTAATTTTGGGTGTCTGGACGGTCTCAAAATATTTGAAAAAAAAAAACTAATACCTATTATAATTCGGGCAAAAAATCATTAAAGTAGCATCATAAAAGTACTTGCACTTCAATTCAAGGCAGTTTTTAATCGTTTCTCTTTATGTGAAACAGACGGTGAAATGTTACATAAACAAACATGCTTGAAAAGTAATTTTACGAAACCAAAACATAACAATCGAGCTGATTATCGAACCTGAGATCACACAGGCCCGATAGTTAATATACGTACAGAATATTTTCACTGCCGTAAGCGTAATGCGGAGTCTTTTCATGTACTCTACGGTTCTGCTCGACATATTGTACTCCGTGACTGCTACCGAGCATGAGTTCAGAGTGCGCAATGTTGTACCCGTACAAAATTTCAACAACCCTGATAATCTAAAAATGAACATAGAACCACTACGGTCAGTACTCGATCAAGATATTTCGACGCTTAAATACCGTTATGACAAAGGAGATTTATTTGAACCTGCTGTGCCTATAGATGTTGAACCACTAACGATGTTTAACACACTGGAGCCTAAATTGAGTCCAATGCTGGTAGATTGGGTGAACATGTATGATTTGGGTGTAAATAACCCGCAGGTTATGAATGGGAACAAGGATATAGTATCGTCGAGTACTTGGTTTCCGGTAGTGGATCAGAAGACCACGACGACAACCACTGAAAAGACGGAAGCCACAACGGACATAATTGAACTCAAATGCGTCAAATGGGCTAACTGCCAGGAAAAGACTTGGCCTCAGAGAAAAAAATACCGTAGAGAGATATCCACGCCACTGACTGAAGTGAAACGCACAAGCTGAGAAGCTATTTTAGAGACTAACAAATATTTGTTAGTTACTAAGAGTAAAAAACATGAATTATTTAGTGTACCAACGTTTTGTAATCTTGTAGGCGTTTATAAATACGTGAATAATTAATTACTAGACAGGTAGAACTACAATTATTTTTATTAAGTTGTTACGCTGGCTTTGCTCGCAGAAATGTAGGTGCAGTGAATCTCTGAATGTTTTTAATAGATTAACGTAAAATAAAGAAGTTTTGATTAAAATAATGATACATGAACAAAGTCATAATAATTTATTTAAATTGGATAATTTATAAATAAAATAAATGACTTTCGAAAATCAAAATTTTATAAAAAATCAGAGGCTGAAACTAAATGGAATTGTTTAACCAAAAAAAAAATTTTTTTACAAAAAATAAAACCGACTTCAAAAGCGGCATCAAAGCCGCCACAAGAAAAAATCAACGGAGCAAATCTACGTCCCAACAAAAAGAACCGCGACGCCATCTATCCAACTAGCAGCGAACTACTTCGTCGAAATGCTGCATCGCGCAAGCAGAGTTTACCGTGCGATTTGAACATATACATCAGCCCGAATATCAACTATCGGCTAACTAAGTAGCCCGCCAGGCACAACAGCCGTCTGGTTGGAGGATCCTCCTTTTCAATTGAGGTGTGTGGGACTTTACTCTCTGTTTCGCATACCTCTAAAATATTAAATTGGTATTAACTTATCAAACAGTACAATTATTATTTAACGAATATTGGTTTTGATGTTATCAAAAAACATCAATCAATCAAATTACTCACTGTTATCATCAATCAAATGCTGATTGATAATAACAGCCGCAAGGGTCGATCTTCAAGGTTAAGCAATGCTTGCCATGGTTGGTCTGTGGATGGGAGACCATCTTCACATACCGAGTTCCCTCCGTGCCTCGGAAAGCACGTTAAGCCGTTGGTCCTGGCTGTCATTTGTAGAACTTTGGCAGTCGTTACGGATAGTCAGAAGCCAGTTAATCTGACTCCAGTCTTTCCATGAAGTACCGTGTTACACAGTTAATGGGTTGTGGAGGTCTGGTAGGTAGCTGCTCCACATAATATACTGGTATTTAGCTAAATCTAGCTTGACTAGCAATATAGTTGGGAAAAGGCTAGGCAGATGAAGATTGTTTTTGATGTTATATTATCGGGCATATCAAATAATGTACGAATTTATATATTTATATACTTTTGAGATGACAGAATTGCCATTTCTGTAAAATAGCATTCTAAACCTAAATATTGTGCTACAAAAAATTAACGACTGAAACATATCGTTGTAAACCAGTCTTGTCTGCCCAATCCCTATAGTGTAATTCAAGCCCGCGTAGGCGCGTAGGGCCGAGCCCACACGCGAGCGGAGGACCAGGTATAGAGCGGTGGTGAGCGCTAATACCACCTGCGACGAAAAGTTCGCGTGGGGTGCCTGGAGCCCCGCAGTGTCGGAGCTGTGACAGAAACCATGCCTGTTACATGTTGCAACAGGCATGGTATATTCTTGTTTGCATGTTTAAATAATTTTATCCACTACCTCTTCGCCGTTTGCCGTCATCGCAACTTCGCGGGGCTCCGTCGATCGGGTCCGACTGAAAAGTTTTGCTTAAAACTAGAATTTACCCGCATTTGATTTGTGAACGCGGTGTTGTAATTTTATAGGAGGGTATGCATTTAGTAAAAGGGATAAATTTAAACGTTTATTTATTTATTATTATTATAATTATTTATTATATACTTTATTGTACACCTCATAACAAGCACAGGTAAAACGTTTATTAAAAAACTAGTGTACAATGGGCGGTCTTATCGTACAGGGCAATTTCTTATAGACAACCTTTGGATGGACTGAACTAAAGAAGTTAGATTTAGGGCGATCAGTGTACAAACATCATAAATAATATTAATAGACATACATAATAATATAAAACAAATACATACAATACTACATAATATACTAATAAATATCAAATATATAATAGAGAAAGGAGACAAAAAGTTACAGTGAGAGGTAACATTCCTTCACCAATTTTTTAAATGTTGGTAGCGTTTGAGCGCGCCTCACTTCAATAGGTAATGCATTCCACAAACGAGCTGCTTGAATAGTGAAAGATTTGTCGAAGAAGGATGTGGAATGCATACGAATTCTTAACTTTAGATTATAGTCATAGTAATAAAATTATAAAAATGTTTTCTTTTCTTCCACAAATAAAACTTATATGTTGTGGATTGATGGCGCCACTGTGCAACAAACAGCGCCATCTAACAAATGGTTTCAAAACCATACAGTCACGTGATCGGAAGAGTTTGACATAGTGCAGTTACGAAAATATAATATTCTCAACACTGATTACAACCATCCATTTATTCACTGCCGTTAACAAAAAAACAAAATCTCAAGTGATCAAGCCGATGAAAATTGAGTAAGGTACGGAAACGCGGTAAGTTCGATACAGGCTAGCAGCACAACCTCTCACGTTCGTGTCTAATCAAAAAGTGGTCCCGATCTGATTGATCTTATGTAGCGAAAGCCGCCTTTTCTATCTACAATGAGTGGACAACCAAATAGGTAAATAATACAAACTGAAAAAGATGAAATTGTAAAATTAAATTTTGTAATAAAAATCAAATAAAGTCTTTAAAATCAGGGGTCGTGTCTCATCTGTGTATTAATACTGTAGTATTTTGTAAATCAGCAAAATACGGTATGATCAATACATATGCATAACGTTTAACAACATTTTAAATTGATTGAATACCAGAACACAACAATCCAATATCAACTTAATAAA
Source organism: Lacanobia oleracea (assembly GCA_950371165.1). NCBI lineage: Eukaryota > Metazoa > Arthropoda > Insecta > Lepidoptera > Noctuidae > Lacanobia > Lacanobia oleracea. The sequence continues at coordinate 28,018,734 of OX493390.1, read as the reverse complement.
TATTGATAAAATTTCTTCTCTACTACTTGCTAGGATTACCTATAACAAGAAAAATATTGAAACTGAAATTTAGTTGACAAGTGATGCGGTACGTAATATTTTACTACTTCATAATCGTCAAGCACTTTATGATGTCATCAGCACCTCACTTCCGACCCACGATTGGAAGATCATACTTTCACAAAATAAATATTGTGACAATTAGCCCTATTCAAATGCAACAGCCATTGGAGCGACATGATGAAGAGTGGCCAAAGCTCACTACTTGTTTAGTAAATGATCAAAATTCAGGAGCTGGGATTTTAAATAAAAAGGTTTGTGGCATATTCGGTTCACAGTCCATAAATACTGAGGAGCCAAATCCAGTATTACGACAGCATAATTTTAACCAGCCAATTCAGGAACCGTTTCAACAGCCGAATCAGCAACCAGTTCTAAAACCTTTTCAAACGCCATATCAACACCTATATCAACAGCCGCTGCGACAACCAATTCAAAACCCATTCCGACACCTAATTCAAACACCATTTCGACAACCACTTGGGGAACCGTTTCTACCACCAATTCAAACAGAATTCCAACTACCGACTGGTCCTAAGTTCCAAGAACCTTTTCAACAGACAGTTCAATCTTTTAATCGATTGAGGTTAAGCCAACCGACACAAATGCCGTTACAGCAATCTATTGCAGTGGTGAATCAACTGGCAACAAAGTCAAATTTACAATATGAACCGACCACCCAAAGGGTTTTAAATCAAAGTAGAAAGAAGAAGCTTCGAGGAAATATGAGACAAAAGCACAGAGGGTCCTCTAGCACCAGACCACCTTATCCCAAAGGAATCAAACCTGATGAAGAATTAGATCGTGATAACGACCCCTCTATTCATATTTTGTGTGACGGAAATGCTGTATGTCAAAAGCACGAATGGACGAAAAAGACTATAAATTAATTCAAACAAAAACTTTCATATATTAATTGTGTCGTATAATAATAGGCATGTAGATGTTTCTGAAAAAGCTTGAACTACGGTAAATCCTAAGATTTAAGAGTAAGTCTTAGGATTTACCGATATGAGATAGTTCATGTAAGGATTAATGAAAATGAGATCGTTTTTTTGGGCTTTTACCATTAGAATTTAGTACATGCTAGGCTTTACCACTCATCATCATCTGCCTAGCCTTTTCCCAACTATATTGGGGTCGGCTTCCAGTCAAACCGGATTTTAGCTGAATACCAGTATTTTACGTGGAGCGGCTGCCTACCAGACCTCCACAACCCATTAACTGGGTAATCCGGTACTTCATGGCAAGACTGGAGTCAGATTAACTGGCTTCTGACTATTCGTAACGACTGCCAAAGATCTACAAATGACAGCCAAGACCAACGGCTTAACGTGCTTTTCGAGGCACGAAAGAATCTCGCTATATTAAGATGGTCACCCATCCACAGACCAACCTTGGCTAGCGTTGCTTAACCTTGAAGATCGACCCGTGCGGCTGTTATTATCTAGCCACGAGCTCCTCGCTGCTAGGCTTTACCACTGATAGCTGGTAAATGTTAGTTTTGGGTATAAAACAATGAGTAATTCTTTATCATTTATTTCAATTAACTATTAGTTAAAAAGTCTCTGTTATACAGTTGTGAGCGGACATGTACTGTGTGCTATTCGATTTTGTTTTTATATTTTTGCAAGTAATAGTCATTTGGTGTCGACAGTTGTATTGCTCGGAAATCAGTGCCTCTCTTACTATCTTGCGGCGGTCCCAGCTGCATAAACCCAGCGCCATATTGGAAGTTGTATTGCACCATCCTCCTCCTTGCTCTTGTTGCCGGTGAGTGAATTCGATTGTAAATCAATTTGAAACATTGGAAAAAGTCGCCCGTGTCGCTGAGATTTGAACCTGCGACTCGTCGTGCGCTGCGTTTTCGAATTGGTCCCACCGCCACTAGGCTACCATTGAGTTGAATCCGCATGCCAAAATAGGAGAACACAATTAAATCAAGTGTATTATCTATCACGAAATTTTGCACCAGGTGGATATTTGGATATTTTGGATGATTTTTTTATACCTTAACACGTTCAGACTGGCGTGTACCACCGGTGGTGCACGGAGTATTTGCTGACCCGGCGAGGTGTACCACCGGTGGCCACGTCACACTATACTTTCAATATACTAAGAAAGTTGCGCCGCTTTGAGAGAAAGTGTTGTATTTACCGTCCCCGCCTAGAAAAACTGTCAAATTTTCATAGTGCAGCTCAGGAGGTGGATATTATTTCGAAAAATAAGTTCAAATCAATATTCAAAAAATTGTATACATTAAAAAAATTGACATAATCACGACATAAATTGTACAAAATGCAAATTATTTATGATAAATTACGTTGATAAAATGTAATAATAAGGAAATAAAATCATAATTGAAAAAAATATAAAATGAAATTCCATCATGGATGGTATGAAATGAAAATTATTTGGTATGAATCGTATTGAAACAATCCAAACACATTGATTTTTCACACGCAGAGCAAAATGTACATTTACGAGTACGAGTTTCGATTTTTTTCTAGCCATAGCCGCAGATTTGGTTGTTGTAAAATGGTCGTAACAAGGTCTGCATCTCTTTCGGGTATCTCTAAGCTTTCCTTCCGTTTTCTCTAACTTGTGTTTTGGCTTTCTTTGTGCATGGGGCCCACCCTCCTCTGCAGCGTCATCGGGTTGATTATCAGTGCTGGGCTTGCTAATCATCTCTTTTATAAACTGTTCCCGAAATTCTAAAATACTTAGTTTTTTTCCTGATCCAAATTTTTGCTGAATAACCCAAGCATTTACCAACATTGTGCCACAGACAATCTCAATGATTAGCTTGCGATACCATTTTAGGGTTTTTATTAGAAAGAGAGAGAAAGCATAATTCCTGTCTAATCCGGTGGCGCACCCCGCCCGGCAAGACTTCATCGGTTCATGGGACGGTGATACCACCGGTGGCCATGTGAAGATTTACGCCGTAGGATACCAAGTACCTACACATGAGGTGCCGGTCTGAACGTGTTAAAAGCACAATGTTCCGATCACCGACTGATAAGTGCTCATCCAGTCCAAATCTCGCTGATGAAAATCGATATCAGAAGCGAAAGCAACAGGAATCGGAGTTTACAGATGCGATTGCCAAACTATCTTACGATCTTAACAAAAAACTTGATGATTGGCGAGGAGATCTGAATTGCGTCATATCCAAAATTTCTGAAAATGTTAATAATATCAAGATTGAGCTTACCAACATAACTCAAGTCACTTCAGAAATAAAAACACGAGCTATACTGTCTACGGTCTGACCATATCGACCTAGAGAAGCAGGTATGTAGCCTTGAGTTAAAGCACCTTGTTGTGGCAAAAGATGTAGCTAGTCTTTAAAAATAGCTCCAGTATGCCATGGACCAGCAAGTATAACTCACGAATCAGATGAGGGTGGTATATAACGTACCAAGGAATACAGAACTTTTGCAAAATTTGATAACTGGACTGGAAAATATAATCAATCTTGAACAATAGGCTCGGCAATGTAATTTGAAAATATGCAATGTCCCTGAGAAGCACAATGAAAACCTGTTGAATCTTTTAGAAGATATCAGCTCCAAAATTAAATTTTCTTTGAATCAAAAAGACATTCTTACCATTCATAGAGTACCACACGCACATAAACAAATTACAAGCCCAAAGAACATAATAGTGAAGTTAAACTCCCATATTTTACGTGACAATATGTTAAGTGCATTTCAAAGGGACTTAAGAGCGACCAGTTGGGTTTTACTGGAAATTCAAATCGGGTGTATATGCATGAACATTTGACCCTAAAAAAGAAACAATTATTTCGTCGGTGTAAGGAAGCAGCTGCCAAAAACAATTTCAAATACATATTGGTTAAGCATGCTACTATCCTTGTGCGAGAGATTGAGTCAGAGCCTTCTATTGCCATACGATCGTACGAGGATTAGCAAAGTTAAGCCTTCCAAAGAATCTACAAGTCCTAATAAACAGTAATAAACTTCCTTTTCTATTTTATCGATGTTATAATTAAGTTATTTATTTTAAGTTTATCTAAGTCTATATATGAGGCTAGTCCAGCAGTCTGTTTCAAGATATTCATTATAACGATCTTTACTCTTGTTGTTTTAAAAGTAAGTTATACTACTCTGTCAAGAAAGTACCGGGAAAAGGTCAATAATACACAAAATGTCTGTTATTCATCCGAATTTATTTTATCACCTTCAAAGTATGCTCCTTTAGAAACGATACACTAGCGCCAACGAATAATACATTCATCAAAACATTTTTTAAACGCTGCTTCCGGAATTGAGTTGAGTTCTCGCCGCGAATTCTCCTTTATGTCTTCTATCGATTGAAAACGGTTCAGTTGGAAGGCGCCACTCCGAAGCTTGTTGACTAGTTTGCATGTCAAACTCGTAAACCCACGTCTCGTCACCAGTAACAATGCGTTTCATGAATGTTGGGTCCGAACTGACTCGTTCTAGCATGTCCTCAGCGGCTTTCATGCGATTGAGTTTTTGGAGAAAATTCAGATCTTTTGGGACTAGCCGAGCAGCAACATGTTTCATACCCAAATGATTAGTTAAAATGGTACGGATCGACTCGTGAGATACAGAAAGTTCGGCGGCTATCTCTCTCAGAGTTGAATGGGGATTTTCAGTCACTATTTCCTTCACTTTTGCGATGTTAACTTCAGTTGCAAACGTTGACGGCCTACCAGAGCGAGGCAAATCTTCCATCACATCTCGACCGCTTTTGAACGCTTTGAACCACTCATAAGCATGAGTTTTTGATAAAGTCGATTCACCGTAAGCCTTCTGTAACATTTTCAGTGACTTCGAACACGAAATTCCATCGGCGATGCAAAATTTAAGACAAACTCTTTGTTCGATATTTTTGTCCATTATGAAATTCGCAATACACACTATATATGATATTACTAAAACCAGCACTGTATTTAATATAAATAACATATGCAACTCAAACTCCGCGTCAAAATGGAAAACAGTTGTGCCAATCTAACAACTACAAAACAACAAAAATTTGGATTTGGAATCATAAAAAAATCATCCATTCCCGATACTTTCTTGACTGAATGTACATTTTTAGGCTATTTTAATAACTTTTGTATGCAGTCGAATCTGTTGTTGCGCGAAGGTATAGGTATATCTATTTCGATCTTGTCCATTACTTACGGTCTGTACTTTGGGCACATCGTATGTCAATACAATTGGTATTCTACTACTAACGCTATACTGTTTAAGTTTCATTCACGTCGTGTTAGATAACATAACAATCTGTTACCAAAACTGTAGGGGGCTTCGGACTAAACTACATACTTTGTTTATGAATGTGCTATCGCACTGCTACGATATAATTATTTTAACGGAGTCATGGCTAACATCGCAAATATTCGACAATGAATTATTTATCGATGAGAGGTACACAGTTTTTAGATGTGACCGTAACCGGGAATGTACCAATAACAAAGATGGTAATGGAGTTCTCAATGCAGTTTTAAAAAGTTACGGTGTACCAGTGTAACGCCCGAATCTCCGATATGTTCTTCAATTGATAGCATTTTTGTTCAGCTTCCTGGATCTGGAAGTAACAAATTTCTTGTTTCAGTGGTTTATATTCCCCCAAATTGTCTGAAGACGTTTACCTTGCCCATTTCGAAATTATACATCAATTAATAGATGAATTCGGCTATAGTAATTTCTATTTATTCGGCGATTACAACCTACTGGACCTTCAGTGGCTTCCATAACAGCAGTACATAAGCAGCAAGCAGCACAAGTAGTAGCAGGACATAATCAGGAGTATGTACCGTGCGTATGGATTTGTACTGAGATCTACAACTGATTTTAAACGCACTAGCAGTTTCACGCATTTGTATAGGTCACTTGTAAGGTCTCAACTTGTCCCAACAAATACGCAGACAGCTTATAGAAGGTACAACGTAAATTTTTAAGTGCAATACCGTTGTTACCGGAGCCTTCTGTCGTATAATGATTTGCTCAAAAAATACGATATGATGAGCCTACAGTCTAGAAGATTATTTCTTGAAACGATGTTTCTTTATGATGTGTGTTCCTAGAAGTGTATTGAGGCGAGAGGTGCGCACTTGCCCACTTTTCACGGTAGCTCCATGTAGATCTAATGCTGGAGCCCGCGCACCTATGCATCGTATTTGTAATAATTTTAATAAACTTTTTACCGAGCTGGATATATTTGCGATGCCCGCTAAAGGGTTTTGCAACGGCCTTATTAAGGTCATAAAAGGCCTGTAATGTTAGATTAAAAAAAGCAATTTTCTATTAAGATTAGTGATAATTATTTGTTTTTTCTCGTTATAATCATAATCTATGTGTATGCTGTGGATAACGGTGTGAGTTGCACATTGGTATCATGTATTTATATAAGATAGTTATTTTATAAAATATTGTAATGTGTAGCTGTAAGTTAATCCTAAATAAATAACTAAATAAAAGCTTTGGTACATATTTTTTACGTAGTTATCACATGAGAGTAAATAATTAACTTATTTGTCAATACATAAACTTTTAGGAACCACCTGTGTTATTTCTTACTATTTAGGAAGTATTTTAAAAATACTTCCTAAATAGTAAGAAATAACACAGGTAAAATTATCTTCTCAAAAATATATCGCTTACGTTGGCTAATCTAACTGAATCAGTATTTGTCTTATTACTTGGTGTTTAAAAAATAAATACAAACATAACGCTTACATTGGCTATTTTTTTTTTTTTTTTTTTTTTTAACTATTGATAGGCACGCGTTTGACCACTATCTCACCTGATGGTAAGCGAGGATGTGGTCGAAGATGGAGCACGCTCGCCTAGAAATAACCTATTCACTCTTGATTTAAAGACTCCCAGGTTGTAGCTATCAGGAAACACAGACTCCGGCAGGGAATTCCACTCCTTAGCTGTACGCACTATGAATGTGTTCCCAAAACGTTTTGTGCGTATGGGTGGGATGTCCACCATGTACCGGTGGCGCATCGCCGTTCGTCTTGTGGTCCGATGATGGAACGGGCTTGGCGGAATTAAATTATGCAATTCCGTCGCACATTCCCCAAAATGCAACCGGTAAAAAACCGACAGGCTAGCAACTCGTCGTCGATGTTCAAGACTTTGGAGCTTCGACGCGACGAGCCTCTCATTGCCGATGATCCTCTTGGCTCGTTTCCCAATTGACTCAAGGGCATCAAGCTGGTATCTGGCAGATCCATCCCAAAGATGAGAGCAGTATTCCATACACGATCGAACTTGCGCTTGATAGAGTTTGAGCAGCTGTTCCGGCGTGAAGTACCGTCTCACCTTAGCCAGAATCCCCAACTTCTTTGCAGCCACTTGAGCTTTTGCCTCTATGTAAGGGCCAAAATTGAGAGTAGATGTTAATGTAACCCCAAGAAGCTCAAGATGGTCGGTTATCGGCAACTATATCAGGATCGACTGAGGCAAGCGGGACGGTGCGGGCAGCGAAGGTTGCAAACTGCCCACGAGTACGAGACGATGCACCAAACACGTTATGACATGGTCTTTTTCAACATTTACCGTGCCTTTAATGTAAATCCTAAGATTTACCAAGTGAATGGTGGTAAAAGTTCGAATCGCAAAACTATATTGGTTATTGGTTTGGTGTGGTTGTTGGTTTGCTTCCAATCAAACCAGATTCTCGTGTTTTACTCGGAGCGGCTGCCTACCAGACCTTCACAACCCATTAACTGGGTAATACGGATCTTCTTGGCAAGACTGGAGTCAGCCATCAAACCGCTCCCGGCAATCCGTAAGGACTGCAAAAGATCTACAAATGACAGCCGGGACCAACGGCTTAATGTGCTTTCCGATCCGAGGCACGAAAGAATCTCGGTATGTTAAGATGGTCACCCATCCACAGACCTTGGCAAGCGTTGCTTAACCTTAAAGATCAACCCGTGCGGCTGTTATTATTTAGCCATAAGCTCCACGATTAAACTAACGTGTATCCTACTTATTATCCGCTAGAAATAGGTTTTCAGTTCAGTTAAGCATTATAGATTTCTTATGACCTTCTTATCTTGTGTTTCCCGATTGATTCGATTATATTGAAAAATAAAAGACAGGGATTTTGAAGTGGCATTTAATAGTTGAACTTAAATGTAATGATGATGGATTGTATAAGTTGGGTAACCAGTTTGGAACTGTTACTAAATTATTTTCTAGGAATCAATTCACTGTATGCAAGACGAAATTTTTAGATCTTGATATTGTTACGCCAAATAGGTTGACTGGTAGAAAATGCCTCAGGCATTAAGTCCGCCTCTGTACATCTGTGTGCGTAAAGTGTTAAATAAATAAATAGCTAATACCCAATCTACAACTGGAGGACAAGTGCAGTAAGCAGCCGGTATTTTTAACCGACTTTTTCAAAAAGGAGGAGGTTCTATGTTCTGTTTTTTATGTAAGTTCACCGATTTCTCCGCCAGTTGCGGACCGATTTTCAAATTTTTTTTTAATCAAATGCCTATACACCAGAGGTGATCCTATTATCACCAAGTCAGAATCTGATGATGGGATCCCATGAAAATCGAGGGAAACCCCCAAATTTTATAAGCAAATACAATGATTTTCATATAATTTCGAACGCAACTCAGATATTTGTGCCTGGTAACTATCATTTCATGTTGTTGAGCTGATGATGGAAGGTGTTAGTCAGGATATGATGACGGGATCCCATGAAAAATATTTGTTCAGCGATATTTTCGCCAATTGTAAACCAATTTCGATGATTCTTATTTTGTTTGAAAGAGTATTTTCCCGGACTGTTTTCATTTAAATTTGGTGAAGATCTGATGAAGAACTTCGGAGGTAGGCAACGGAACTCTTCAATAAATGATCGCAAATTTATCGGGATTGCTGAAATCGCATGTCTGTTTATTTTTTTTTTCCAGTTCATTACATATCACCACGCCGGTACGCTGTGAAAGAGTATGCAGGTATCACTAAAAAGTGATCTTTAATTTCGGAAGTCGGTGTCAAAAACGAAAAACTAACCAAAAACACCGAGTTCCGAAATTAAAGTTATTTTATACTTTGTCGTGTTTTGTTTTTGGAAGTCGGTTGTATTTTTGTAAAAAAGTTTTTCGTGTAACTATTAATTAACTATTTTCGTTTATCTTCTTCAAATAAGTGACAGACATTTTTGTAACATACTATCCCATGAAGAGTTTGTTAATTGTTTTTATCATTAAAACTGAGTCAAAAAGTTATCTTGTTTGTTTTAACCTAAAAATATGAGAAAAGAGTACAAACAGTTGCCTGATTTTTCATAGTAAAGTAAAAAAAATATATTTTGTTTAAATTTTTTATCTTTGCGTATAAAATGTCCAGTTCTTTTACTATTGAAGAGAAGATTTATGATATTTTGATTTTTAGTAATTACTTATCTATAGTGTTGTGTTATCTTTTGAGTTTATGAGGTTTTAGGGGTAAGCTCTGGATCTATAGAACCAATTTTGAAAATTCTTTTACCAATAGAAAGCCACGTTATTTGTGAGTGTCATAGGCTATATATTAACACGAAAAATACCGCCCAACAAAGTGGTCACGGGTCAGCTAGCATTCACGGTGGATTTTTTAAGTGTGCTTTTAGGGCAGGGCTTAATCCAAAACTATAAGGAATATCGAAAAACACTGAAGGCGTCCCCAACCTGATTTAGATGAAAACTAAAACTTTTTTTTTTCTATAATATCTGCAATCGGTCATCTAAGACTATAATTGTTAAGTGAGAATTTGACGTGAGGATGCTGGCAGTCACAACTGACAGATCCTTTAGAATATGGATTTCATCTTCAGTCTTGAGGTACTTTTTCTAAAAAGTTCCGAAGCCAGAGGGTTTGGATGAAGTGAGAGCCTTCATGCGTACCTACTTGGATTTGGCGTTTTCGACTTCCGTCAGTATGGAATCCCAAACTGTGTTGAACACATTCGGAATGGAGGAGAGCATAGTCGCCAAGGTTGACAGGAGGACAATTGCTTGCTGTAATTCACCATTATACCATTCAACATTTTTTATTGTGTAATGTGTGGGTTACGTTCAATGACTTTTAAGTACGCAGCTCGCGCGTTCAGAAAACTGTGAGTGTTGTGAGAAACGTGCAACACGATGCTGACAGACGATGAATTGATAGATGACACATTGTGAGAAACGTGCAACACGATGCTGACAGACGATGAATTGATAGATGACACTTTGGCAATTTACAGATAACACTTTTAGACTGAGATCCCAGAACTGTCAAGTCTCCCTTATTTACTAAGTAAGAAAATTTAAAAAAACCCCGAAAAGAAAAAATCTTTAAAAATTAACAAAATAATACGTATTGATCCATTTAATTGAATATAGGTACGATTCTTTGGGCCAAACGTCTTCGCCTCGGGAGACCGCTTTTTGTATTCGTATATTATTAGTGGTTCCCCGACGCTATATTGACAACACTGGCCGTCATAAATTTTGGTGTTAGATAAAAAAGTAAATTTAATATTGTTTAATGTTAAAAAATTGATAAATGTGTTAAAAAAACAATGAATGTAGTTATAAATATCAAGACTTTGTGTTAGTGACTTGTTTCACTGCAAAATCAATGAGAAAATCACTAAACTAGTTCCAGCTGTCACCTAACGGACGGATTTGAAATCACCACCTAACCCGGGGAGTATTTGCTTTTAATTACTGGCTCATTTATATATATATATATTTTTTTTTTTCTTTAAAAAACGTTGCCCCACACTAGCTACAGCTAGAATTATTCTAGCTGATCCTGCAAACATTGTTTTGCCATATAAATAAATAAAAAAAATCATAGAAATCAGTCAAGCCATTTCTGAGGAGTTCGATAGCAAACACTTCATCCGAGATTTTTATACATTAGAAGAATAGAAAAAAGATAGATAGCTGTTGCATGCGATTTTGTTTGCGTGTAAGTCGTATAGTATGATGTCGCTAGATATCTTCGCTAAGAGAAGATGTCATCATATCAACCGAAAGACCTCCACTGTTGGACATAGGCCTCCCCAAAGCGTCGCCCCAACGATTGGTTCTGCGCGTCTCGCATCCATCGGTTACCGGCGACCTTCATCAGTATACGTTGTGGTAGGCTTTTCAACGTTGTGTCTTCTGGTACGCAATCGCCACTAACTTTTCGGCCCCATCGACCATCTGTTCTGCGAGCAATATACCCTGCCCACTGCCACTTTAGTTTGGTGATCCTTTGGGCTATGTCGGTAACCTTGGACCCAACGAATATCTTCATTCCTGATTCGATCACGCAAGGAAACTCCAGGCATTGTCCTCTCTATTGCCCTTTGAGTGACTTTAAACCTCCTGATGAGGCCCATTGTGAGCGACCAGCAACCACGAGATAAGATATACGAACAGTAAACGTCTAACATTGCTTGACCTCCTTAGAATGCAAGGCATTAGCTGTATCACCTCTTCTTTTCAAAAACGCTGACCAACCTTAATTCGTTATGAGAAACGTTTTAATTTTAACGCGTTTATATACACGATGTTGAAGAAAGTTGCAAGGGTTGTGATCACGCGATAGAGCTACATAGAGTTGAAATGGAAAACTTTATCCAGAAGGAAAGGCTACCTTTGCAATGGAGAGAGTACAGTTGGGATTCCGTTATCCGCACTTAGACTCCCATTTGCTCCGCTGCGCTTAGGAGTCCTGGCAAGGTTGGCCAATGAAGCTACGCATCTAGGTTTCGCTGAGCGACCTCATGGTTTCGTGGATTTTTGCACGTCGGATAGCAAAGGCATTCTTTCCAGAATGAAGTCGGCGACTGATTTTGTGGTATCGAAGCAACCTATGTACATTGGGCTGTCTACGACAACTAGGCCTATCATCATCATCATCATGATTTCAGCCAATTGCCGTCCACTGTTGAATTTAAGCTTCCCAAAAAGCATCAACCATCTCGGTCTTGTGCAGTCTACGTCCATCCGCTGCCAGCCATATTTTAAATCATCGATCCATCGTGCCGCAGTGCCTATGTTGAAAAAATATTTTTTCAGGGAGCAATGACGCGCAATCATACGTATTATTATTCGGACGGTAGTTATTTCTACTTGGGTTGAGAAGTTGCTTCGGTAGTCGCATGTATAGGCTTAACATTTTCATTTTGACTGCCTGTAATTTGTAGCCGGTGATCACTTGTTGTCTTGAAGTTCAGTTGATCTCTGGCAATTTCATGTACGAATCAGTGAGAAAGGTAAGAGGAGAAGTGGGTACAGGTCCAGCAGTACCATCTCGGTAACTCTCTTCGCGAGTTCGTCTTTGACGTCATTGCCTGGGGATCTACAGTTTCCTACGATTCACTCGAGGGTGAAACCCGCAACGGATAGTTTTTGGCCCTGAGCTGTTGCTTTACTGGGAAATGAACAGTTATTAGCCATGCCGGAGCAATCAATCAAAATCTTATTTCAGTTGCTATGACAGTTTGTTGGATATGTGTGACTTTCAACCAAGTGCCTTTGCAAAGTTTAAAAAAAAAAAATATATTTAAATTGAAATAATAAAATTTTATCGGATTGTAGTATCATTTTCTTCTTTTGCGTTTTCATAGAAATAATTTCCATATCTTTCCCAAAAACATTTGTCAATATTATCCGTACTGATGGTCTGCTTGGTTGGTGCGTTCCCCGTTTACAGAAGTAATGAATGAATGCTGAAGCAACGGACAACATAGGCTATCTTTTTAAATAGGTAACCTAACCATCTTTTGATTGTGGTGTATGCCATCGGTAATTTTTAACAGCATTCGTAAAATAATGCGCATTTGAATGGCCTTCTTATATCATGTTCGCATTTTTCTTCTTCTCCGGTCTGAAGTGACAATGGGAGTTCCTCAAAGCTCAATATTAGGTCCTTTCCTCTTTCTAGTTTATATAAAAGATTTGCCCCAATTACTTCAAAATCACCCAAAGTTGGTGTTATTTGCGGATGACTCATCATTGATATTAAAAATAGAGTGACGATCACGAAATCTTGACGTCGTAAATAACTCTATTCTTCAAGTCCAAAATTAGTTTACGGCAAACAACTTGGTATTAAATGAAAAAAAAAACCAAATGTATTTTATTTTTTTATTGTGTACTTTGCCTAATATTAAAAGTACCGAATGTGACATAATATTGAATGGAGAAAAACTGGAGTTTATTGATCAGACAGTTTTCTTGGGAATCACAGTGGACAAGAAAATGCAATGGGGACTTCATGTTACATCTCTAGCGGGGCGACTAAGCTCAGCTGCTTATGCTGTTAGGAAAATAAGACAGTTAACAGAGGTAAAAACCGCACGTTTGGTCTATTTTAGCTACTTTGACAGCATTATGTCATACGGCATTTTGTTGTGGGGTCCAGCTGCTGACATTGAATCCATATTTATTTTACAAAAGAGAGCTGTCAAAGCCCTTTATAATCTGCGTCGCCGCGATTCTCAAAGGGAACTTTTTAAAAAGATTTATATTATGACAGTCCCTTGCCAATTCATTTATAAAAATATATTGTATGTACGAAAAAATCGCATCCGTAGGAGAATATCCAATGTTAGACCCTACACGTGGTCCCCGGGTGGTGCTAATCAGGTGACACTAACTGGTGGTAGGCTTCAGCCGATGGCTTGTGACCCTGGGCAAAGACGTACCGCCAAGCGGCTTAGCTGTGTTCCGGTACGATGCTCAGTGTAGCCAATTCAGAGTAGTTGGGTCGAAAGTTGATTGTTCCAATGCAGGCAGACCAGCCAGGCTAGCCCTGGCATGGGCGTATCGGGAGACTAGTCTTGGAGGGTAGCGGGATCCGAGGCACGGTGCGCCGCTGGCCGACCGCAGATAGTTGGGGGCCCAAGTAGTGTGCTAGCCACACATGAAAGGCTGCCCCGCCAACTGACGAAAAATCCCGGAATGTACCATCGTGCTGGTTGGCGACCAGATGAAAGGGCCCGATGGACATTCCCGGGGGGGCTCGGGCGTCCCCGCAGTCTCCAGACTAGTCCCCCAAAGATGTCGTCCTGTCAGGGCGTGCCTAAAGGTTAGCAGCTTGGAACCTCATTTCACTACCTTCTCCTCAACCTCTATCACTTTTATGAACAGGAATAAAAAGAGAAAAACTGTACAGCGGCAGCACGACCTTTCGCATAAAGTGCACCTCTCTAACATACGAGGTCTGCACTCAAATCTCGCCGCAGTCCATCACCACCTTGAGACCGAGAAACCAGCGCTCTTGTTCCTGTCGGAGACGCAGATCGGATGTCCGTCGGACGTGTCATACCTGTCTTACCCAGGGTTTACCCTGGAGCACCACTTCAGACCACGTGCGGGCGTATGCATGCACGCCCGGGACGACATCTGCTATCGGCGTCTCCACTACCTTGAAGACTGCAAGTTCTCAACGCTGTGGGCTATAGTGGACACAGGTCTAGACAAAATTGTCTACGCATGCGTCTACCGTTCGCACAGCGGTGATTTGGAGACTACTGGGCTTACACAGCACCTGAGTGAGGCGGCGGATGCGGCTCTTTGCGGCAATTGGTGTTACTGGGGGACTTCAATGCCCACCATCAGGAGTGGCTCTTCCCATACTAGTACTTAGACCATGCTGGACGAGAGACGCGAAAGCTAGCGCTTGCGTTAAATCTTACCCAGCTGGTCCAGGGGGCAACGAGGGTGCCGAATGTTGATTCGCACACTGCCAATTACTTGAACCTTTTGCTGACAACAGATCCAGACCGCTATTTGGTGTCGATTTCATCACCACTGGGTAGTTCCGACCACTGTTTGGTGAAGTCTGTGTCTGTCTACTCTCCGCCCGATCCTAGCCCAAGAGGCACCCGGCGGGTATGACGATACAAGTCAGTAGATTGGGATGGCATGCGATCTTTCTTCGCATGTTACCCTTGGCAGCCTACTTGCTTTTCTTCCACTGATGCTACATCGTGCGCGGACGCCGTGACGGATGTGTTGCGGAGGGGACTGGAGTACTACATTCTGTTCTCTAACATAGCAATATCTGGCGAAGCTCGTCCTTGGTTTGGTGCCGAGTGCAATCGCGCTGATGCGCATAAGCACGCGGCGTACCTAGCATGGGTCGACGCTCGTACGCGCAAAGCAAATGACGTGAGTCAGAAGAAGAGAGCCTTCAACAGGGCTGCTAAGTCCTGCAAGAAAGTGTTGCGGAGGGCTCGGTTTGACCACATTAGCCGAATAGGGAACAAACTTGCTTCATACCCAGCAGGTAGTAAGGCTTTTTGGTCCCTGGCAAAGTCGGTCAAATCGAACTTCTGCCGCCCCTCACTACCACCACTGCTGAGACCCGACGTGACGCTGGCCCACTCCGCTGAGGAGAAAGCGAACTTCTTTGCTTCTTTGTTTGCGGAATCTTCACGTCTGGATCCTGGTGGCGCGACGCCCTCCGCCTCTCCTGGTGACTGCGAGTCGAGTATGTCGAATATTCAAATTCATCAGAAGGACGTCCGCAGGGTACTGCGTAACCTAGACGTGAACAAGGCTAGTGGTCCCGACGGGATACCGGAAATTGTTCTGAAGACTTGTGCGGTCGGTCAACTGGGGATCTTCTAGCGTATGCCATTCACATCTGGAGTGAGGCCATAGAAAAGCACGGGGAGACACTGTCTCCCATGACATCTCGAAGGCTTTCGACAGGGTTTGGCACGATAGCCTTATTAGTAAGCTTCCTTCCTTCGGTCTGCCCGCCGGTTTGTGTGATTGGATCGCAGATTTCCTGAGGGATCGGTCTATCCGAGTGGTCATAGACGGCTGCTCGTCTGGACTGCTGGATATTAATGCCGGGGTTCCTCAGGGTTCGGTGCTTTCGGCAACACTGTTCTTGCTGCATATTAATGATCTGCTTAAACCCGGTACCTTTGGGTATGCAGACGACAGACAGCACTGTTGCTGAGAGATACGTGTCCGACGCACGAGCTGATGGGTCGCAGATCCGGTCTCTCCGGGAGGCAATGGTTGAGCGCTTATACGTGTCCTTACAGGCTGTCTCTGAATGGGGCGATGCCAATCTGGTCAAGTTCAATGCTGCTAAGGACCCAAGTGTGTCTATTTTCCGCCAAAAGGAGCCAATTTCGCCCAGCTCCATCTTTCCGCGGTGAAACCGTGCCGATAACCGACCATCTTGAGCTTCTTGGGGTTACATTAACATCTACTCTCAATTTTGGCCCTTACATAGAGGCAAAAGAAGTGGGACAGGGAGTAGGAGTGCACTTTGATAAAAAGGTCACTTTTGTGCCGCATATTGAAAACATTATTAATAAGTCATCAAAAATGTTAAGGTTCCTACTTCGTAACACCAAAGGCTTTCTAAAAAGTAGCACCAAGATAATGTTATATAACAGTTTCGTACGCAGTGTTATGGAGTATTGTAGTGTTGTGTGGAGACCTCACTATGCCACTCACATGTTGCGTCTGGAAAGGGTCCAGAAACGTTTTGTGTGGCATTTAGCCTTTAGTGAGGGGAAATCTAAGCGTCTGCCCTCTTACAGAGTCCGTCTGTGCCATTTCAAGATGCAGTCGTTGTCTATGCGTAGAGATATAACCGATGCTTTGTTTCTTTACAAACTGTTGCGCAATAAGATCGACTGCCCTGGTTTATTGAAGCTTATTAGATTCCATGCGCCTTCCAGATATCCTAGGAATAGGATAACACCCCTGTGTCCGCCACTTCGAAAGTCTGTGCTAGGTGCAAATTCCCCGATACCTAGATTGTGCAGAATCCTTAATGGCCGCAGTGACTTAGTAGATGTACATCACGATAGTATTAATAAATTCCTACGAGCTTTTGTGAATAATCTAAAGGTGACTTTATTTTAATTTTAAATTTTATACCTGTCTTCATTTTATTTTTTTTCAATGTTTCAGTTTATTTTATTGTCTTATCAATTATGGTCGTTATATTTTTTCATAATTCTATCAATCAATCAATCATCAAATTTTAATCAATTATAATTTTAATAAGTAATTTACATTCCAATTTTGTAAAAGAATTGAATGATTTAATAATTTTCTTTATTATTGCTTTTAATTATTATTCTTTGAATGTATAAATTCTAATTACAATAAGTTGTAAATAATGTTATGTAAGCCGTTTTTTTGTGCATGTGGTGTTTACCAGTAATTAATTGTTGCATTTAAATATGTTACTGTAGTTATTAAATCAGAAATGTATATAGTGTAAACAATTGTTGGTTAACCTAATAATAATAAATAAATAAATAAATAAAAGCTCAAGTGGCTGCAAAGAAGTTGGGGATTCTGGCTAAGGTGAGACGGTACTTCACGCCGGAGCAGCAGCTCAAACTCTATCAAGCGCAAGTTCGATCGTGTATGGAATACTGCTCTCATCTTTGGGATGGATCTGCCAGATACCAGCTTGATGCCCTTGAGTCAATTGAGAAACGAGCCAAGAGGATCATCGGTAATGAGAGGCTCGTCGCGTCGAAGCTCCAAAATCTTGAACATCGACGACGAGTTGCTAGCCTGTCGGTTTTTTACCGGTTGCATTTTGGGGAATGTGCAACGGAATTGCCTAATTTAATTCCGCCAAGCCCGTTCCATCATCGGACCACAAGACGAACGGCGATGCGCCACCGGTACATGGTGGACATCCCACCCATACGCACAAAACGTTTTGGGAACACATTCATAGTGCGTACAGCTAAGGAGTGGAATTTCCTGCAGGAGTCTGTGTTTCCTGATAGCTACAACCTGGGAGTCTTTAAATCAAGAGTGAATAGGTTACTTCTAGGCAGGCGTGCTCCATCTTCGACCACATCCTCGCTTACCATCAGGTGAGACAGTGGTCAAACGCGTGCCTATCAATAGTAAAAAAAAAAATCGCCATCTTTTTAGTATAATTAGTGATAGACATAATTTTAATACTAGAAATAAAGACAAATTAGATCAACCGTTTCATAGATTAGCTAAAGTACACACATTTTTCATGGGATACTGTGTTAAATGTTACAATAATATACCTTGTGACATATTAGAACTAAATGAAAGATAAATTAAAGCGTTTATCAAAAGCACACTTTGTAAACAAGCTTATTACAAATTAGAAGATTACATTCAGGATAAGAATGCCTGGAAGCATGCTGGTTTTGCTCCATAGGACAGTCAATGTTGTGGACAAAATCAAACTGGTTGCTTTATGTATTAGTTAGTATTTTTCTGTTAACTCACTCACTGTTAATTAGTGATTCCAATATTTGTAAATGTTTGAGTATCATGTACCTAGTTATTTAGAAAATTGATAAGTATACGTCTTCTGCATACCCTAGGTGCATGGTCCTCACATATTACAAAATTTTTGTATACTTACCAAACGTTGTAAAAGATTTATTTGAAAAGAGTAACTATGGAGTTTCTTGTCCGTTCTTCTCCAAAAGAATCTACCTTTCCGAATGGCCAGTAAAGTCACTTCAGAATTTTTATATATTTCAAATGTGAATGACGTTCAAAAGTGCTGTTTAATGGACTTATTGGAATAAACGTTTTGACTTTGACTAAAGTAATTAGTTTGACAAGTATAAAGTTTTTAATTCTAACGCGCACTCACACACTAAAAACACACACAAATAAACCTTTCTTGCAAGTCACATATTTTCACAAAAACGACAAACACACAAACACTCACACATACACCGAAATTCCTGAAACACTTTGTGTTTTCATATCTACGTACCCAACATACAATTATGGATAGCACCTGAGAAACCATAACTGAAATCGACAACACTGAATTAGCACAAATATCAAACTTTTCACTACGCAATTTTAACAGAGAAATGGAGATTAAAAACACTGACTTTACGATAATCTTACAAAACATCAGAAGTCATCATCTGCCTAACCTTTTCCCAACTATATTGGGGTCGACTTCCAGTCAAACCAGATTCAGCTGAATACCAGTATGTTACGAGGAGCGGCTGCCTACCAGACCTTCACAACCCATTAACTGGGTAACACGGTACTTCATGGCAAGACTGGAGTCAGATTTACTGGCTTCTAGCTATCCGTAACGACTGCCAAAGATCTACAAATGACAGGCTGGGACCAACGGCTTAACGAGCTTTCCGAGGCACGGAGGAAACTCGGTATGTTAAGATGGTCACCCATCCACAGACCAATCTTAGCAAGCGTTGCTTAACCTTGAAGATCGACCCGTGCGGCTGTTATTATCCAGCCACGAGCTCCTCAACAAAAAAAAAAAATACATCAGAAGTATCTACTCTAATTTTGACAACCTAAACCTAACTAATCTAAATTTCACGGCAGACCTTATTGTGCTAAGTGAATGTAGAGGGACCCTAATAAAAATATTCCTCAATTAATGAATTGAATGGCATACCACACTACTAAACATCTTAATAAAGCTGATGTAACAAACACAAGTATCAAATTAAAGAAATTGAATTGACTCATGCTTCTTGCCTGTTCTTGCAAGTAAAAATTTGTACGGAACCCTGGGTGCGCGAGTCCGACTCGCTCTTGACCGTTTTTTTTTTGCCATGAAAGCTACAATTCAGTTTAAATTGTAGATTCCCTTCACTTTGTAGGGGAGCACTAAAAGAGAATTAATAGGTAAAATTGTTCTCAAGATAGGTATGCGCGTACGTACCTTTCAGATAATCATTTGCATATAAATATAGATTTAATGTAATACGGTAAATCGAAGCAAGTAGGCTGTGACAGACGGATAAAAAGACTTACGACTGATTCTATAAGGTTGTTTTCATTGTATGTATTGAACCCAAACAATGATTAAATCATTCTCTTGCTCTTGATATTCACTTTCACAAAATAAAACGGTATGTTTACGGTAAACGCATTTGAGAGAGACAAAGTATGGTGTAAGTGATATAATTTTTATAGTATGAAAGAGTTTTTTAACAAAAAAATTACTAAAAGACTAATTGTAAGTACGAAAAATTTGCACGCTTATAATGTTAAGCAAAAACATACATGCTCTGTATTTTAATTTTTGTACCATCTTCTATACCATGCTTTTATGCAAATAAATTTTGTTCTATTATATTCTTTAGAATTTTCGTCTTTAGACGACGTTTTAAGACCTTTTGCTAGGGGTATACTATGTAATCTACACGTAAGCAATATTGGGTAAGGTCAAAGATCATAGAAGTTACCAAGTGTGGCTTTGCCATTCATGAGTTTATTAACGTAGACAAAAAGTGTGAATATTCACTAAATCTATGAATTAAAAACAGCATAATACAAACTAAGTTTAAAAATAATATCACGCTCCAAATAGAAACCACTCTGAATCAAAACAACCTAGTTGAACATTTTATTAACTCCATTCTCAATCTTCGTTAGTTTCATCCTCATATTGTTATAAAAATGTATGTTATTTTATTTTACATTGTAATTGCTGTAGAGTTATCCTCGGTGAAGTTGGCTTCATTCCGGTTTCAAGCAGATCGGATATCAGACGTCGGTCTGTCGAACCCGTTGCATAGCGCGCCGCCTGACGCAACCCATCCTGTCAATAAACCGAAGCCTTTATGTGGTATAGGAACCTTACCGAACAACAACTGTGAGGTATCGCAGCTATTACAGCCTGAGAAGAACATTTTAAATCGAACAGTTGCTGAACCATCGACTGACCTATTAATACAGCTTACTTCAAAATCCAGTAAAACTGATGCTGATTTGGTGCAGGATAACATTAAACAGAAAAAACTTAAAGCTGAGGAAGCCCCCGTGAGTGTGTCTGTAAAAACTTCATCTGAAATGACATCTCAAAGTAGAAAAGATCATCATAAGAATATAACTCGTAATTTTAACACCACCGCCTTTTCTAATATTCCTTTTCGAAATATAATGGAGCAAAGCACAAGACCACCTCAAGTAGTCACCTCTTCGACTCGGACTCTCATAACTCAGAACCAGGTGTCTGAAAATACTTCATCTTACGTTCAATCATCCGTGACAGCAAAATCTGAAAGTGTATACAGTATTCGAGATAGAGTATCACATAGTTCAGCGGCACAAGATGTTGCGAACGTATCTAGTGTTACGTCACGTGGTATGAACCAGTCTGAAGGAAGATTTTCTCGAATCTCGTCCAAGGATTCATCAGTTACAATGAAAAAAAGCACTGAAGAGCCTCAAAGCGACTTCAGAAGGTTTTCAAAACCAAATAATATTGAGAGACAAGGGAAAAGGCTAGTTCATACTCGAAGCACTGTTCCTTTCTACCTACCAGAAACCACGGGTACTACAAGTGAAGGTTACACATTCTGCGAATTTGCTATATGCTACAAATTACACTGGTTGGACCCGAGCGATCCTCAAAATCCACCAAATCATGAGGAACTACGACAATTTCGTGTGCAACAGAAACAGCGGTCGCCAAGATTTCGAAACCAAGTAACAACAAAGTTTACAACAACGACAATAGTAACAACTATTGTTGATGGTGATGATGATTTTATGTTTCCAGAGCAATATATTTAAACGGTTAAACGGATTAATCTCCAAAACGGGCGTATTCGTGTGATCGCTCTGGTGCTTTTTAGATATTGATATTTAATAGTAATTATTTATCTCAGTAAAAAGAATTATATACATGTGGTATATTTTTAGTATTGACCTTCAATTTACACAAATAGTTAAGGAAATATTCAATCAATATTGGTGCCAGAGCGATCATAAATGGTGAAATCAGTGAAACAAAACAAAAAATATTGATAAAATATTATTACCGCCGTATACAACCGGCATCAATGCCATAAGAAAAACCAACGGAGCATATCTATATCGCTGCAAAAAGAACCGCAACGCACTCTATTCAACTAGCAGCGAACTAAAATCCTGCATCGCGCAAGCAAAGTATACCGTGATATTTGAACATATACATCAGCCCGAATATCAGCTATCGGGCAGTAGCCCACCAGGCACAGTAACCGCCTGGTCGGAGGATCCACCTTTTTCAATGGGGTATGCGGGAATTACTCTCTGTTACGCATACCTCCAAACTGGTGACCCTCGACAATGAACGTCAGCGCAACCTTCGCGCAGCTACCTCAGTGTGACTTCATCATCACTTCTCCTTATCGTGACCTCAAGCTTTCGAGCAACAAGTCACACAGCCAACCCACGGTTTCTACGGATATCCTGACCACCAGCACGCAGCGGCCGCGCATTCTTGTTCAGCATCCTCAGCCTCTATCATCATCCCGACTCACTGGGGCAACGAATACAGTTCCGACTCACCATAAACTCTGCGACTACCGGATCCGACTCACTGGAGCCAGCAGCATCATCCCAACTTACTGGGGCCGCGCAGACAGTTCCGACTCAACGAGAACTTTGCGACTTCCAGTTTCTAAGCATATATCAGCCCAAATATCAACTATCGGGCAGTAGCCGCCTGGCACAACAACCGCCTGGTCGGAGGATCCATCCTTTACAATGGAGGTCTGCGGGACTTCACTCTTATTACCGCATATCTCTAAAGTACTGTGCTCCGAGCTATACCCTTTAGTAACTCTCTCTTGACTTTACAAGCCATTGTGCGTACAGATCTGGGTAATTTTTTATCTTGGCCATTCTACAACGCGGCTCAGCCAATTTTTTCCCAAGACGTTTTTCTTCAATAGGTAATTTATTTCGAGGCATGATTTCAATTCGCAACAATAGTTAAAGAGGGTTACAGTTGTGGTAGCTAAATGTAATGTATCGTTCCTTCTACCTGGCGTTAATCTCAGCTATTGCCAGGGTCCGTCTTCCGACTGAGCTTCCTCCACTTTGCCCGATCTTCAATATCCCTTTCAGTGAGTGCTCTCATGTCAGACTTGACGATGTCCAGCCAGCGCTTGCGAAGGCGACCACGGGACCTAGCCCCAAGTACAGCCATATTCGTGCATTTCCGATCAACGTACTCCATAGGGCGGCGCATGATGTGGCCATACGATCGCAGACGACACTCTTGCAGTTTTTGCCCCCACGTTATGGATACCAAGACCACCTCGGATCTTGACCAGTTGCGTATGCGATTGGATCGCGTTACGCCACTCATCAACCTCAGCGTCTTCATCTCCGTGACGCAAAGCTCCTGGATGTGTCTGCTCAGTGCTGGCCAATATTCGCCACCGTACATAGCAGCACGTTGAGCTTCGGAGGCATTTTGCGGTCGCATACAACGTCCGTTACCTCGCGCCACTTCGTCCAAGCCGCGCTTATGCATGCTTGGACATCGTCACCCACGTTGTCAGACTCGTGCAGCACGGATCCAAGGTACTTGAACGTATCGGACTTTGTGATCAGGTCCGAACCTATTCGGATGGTGTTTGAATCCGTGCTGCCACAGGACATGTACTCAGTCTTCGCCAAATGTAGTCTCTGACCACCATTTTCCAGCGTTTCATTCCAAATGTTGACTTCGCACTGAAGATGGGCTTTGTTCTGATTAACGAGGGCGATGTCATCGGTATACATCATTAGCCATGGAGGCTGATACTAGACGTTTGCCGCAACCACATCGAGCACTATGTAAAACAAGAACGGGCTAAGAGCCGAGCCTTGGATGAATGCCAACAGATATTGGAAAGTCATTGGATTTGCCAACAGCGGTCTGGACAGAGGACACGGAATCGCGGTACATGTCTCTGATAATGCTAATATAGGCCTTAGGAACGCCCTTGAAGCGAAGTGCCCACCAGATGGACTGCCGAGGTATACAGTCGAAGACCTTTTGCAGGTCTAAAAAGGCCATATGCAAAACTCTTCTTCTCTCTCTGTGAGCCTCAGACAGAGTCCGTAAGGCGAACACTGCGTTCATGGTGCTGTTACCCGCTTGAAAGCCATATTGACACTCAGAGACAGTGCACTCGCCAAGGAGCTGTGTGTCAATGATGCGCTCGAAGAGCTTCATGGTGTGGCACATGATCTTGATACCGCGGTAGCTACTACAATCCTGTACGCTACCTTTGCCTTTGTAAACAGGGATAATAAGGCTAAATCGCTATTGGGTCGGCATTTTCTTGGTGATCAGGATGCAGTTAAAAAGATCCGTCAGAAGCTCCATGTGGCCTATCGCCTTCCACACTTCAATTGGCACATTGTCATTCTTCACGTGGCGAAGAGCAATGCGGGTTTCGTCGGGGGGTATAGGAGAAATAAGTCCAAGGTTAGGAGGCGGTTCGGGAGGAAGGTTATTACAGCTTTTTTGCAAGCGGGCTTAGCCGCTCCATATGCCTCCTTGTCATCCGGAGAGTTGGACCCTTGCCACTGTAAATAAACCCTTCTTTTTTCGAGCCGCGTCGTGCACTCCGTCATCCCACCACTACGTCTCTTGTCTATGGTGCGGCCACCACGAGAAGTGCCAAGGACGCGCTTACCCGCATCGGTGATTGCTGAATGGATCCCCTACTCTAGATCTCTTGAGCGGTCTCAAGCGGAGCACTGATCTCGAGATGCTTGACCTCCGCGATGAAGTCCAACTGTTTAGGACCATTAAGCAACCACCAATTAGTGCGGGGTTTGCCTTTCTCGATCACTTTCTTCTTTGGTACGACCGCATAGTCCAGGACAAGGAGGCGGTGTTGAGCCGTTAGGCTTTCACCTGGGATGACTTTGCAGTTGGTAACCTTGCCAATGTAGCACCGTCGCACCAGCAGGTAATCTATTTGGGTTGAGTAGGCACCACCACGGTATATAATAAGATGCTGGGGCTTCTTCTGAAAGAATGTGTTCGCGATGGGTCGGTCAGCCACAGCGCAGGTCCTGAGTATTTAGTTGGCCACAACCAAAACCACCGTGAACACGTCCGTGCTCTCCAGCAAACTGACCTAGGTACGTAACCGTAAGGATCTCCCCCAACCAAAACACCTTTGGAATTCGGAATAGAACGTAATACATCCTCGAACTCATCCCAGAAGGCATCCTTTTCAGACTCACAGCAACCAGTTCGAGAAGCATAGGCGCTGATTAGGTTCATTACCGACCCTTCGATCAGCACCTTAAATCGCATCCTGAAGGTTCTACGGCCACTCCATTCCTGCCCGATAACATGGGACTTATTCCCCTTCCAGCGCGTCTCCAAAAGGAAGGCGCACTAGACCCGACGCTTTGCAAGTACGTCCACGAGTCTTCTGCAACGTCCGGTTAGGGAGCCAACGTTCCAAGGTGGCAAAGCGGAACGTCCTGTTGGGTACTAACTTCTTTAGCCGTGCCCGTACTTGACACGGTAGCCCTAGCCCACTTATCACAGTTTTAGGGCGATGTGCCTGCGCGTCGTTGTGCGGCGACGCCCTAGCCCGAGTTTCCTTTATCAGCTTGTCCTTGTCCATATTAATATTTGACTGAAGTTAGTTTTACGTGGGGCGGCCCGCAGTTTGACCCCCACAACCCTACGAGAGGGAAACCAGGTTCGCCAGAGACTCATCCGTTAGACAGTAGTTTGCACCGCTAGCAGGTAAGGTTGGCTTGCGTCCTTGACGGACGCCATACACCCCAGCTCAATGCAATGTATCATCAAGGTAAAATACGTCAAAATCTGTTTTTGGATTTAGGTTATCCGAAGAAACCCAGAAAAGAATATACGAGTACATTAAAGGTTATTTGCATAGTTCATCTTAGTCATTGTTACAGTCGGGTACTACCTACTTAAAATAGATTTATAACGCACAATGAATGCAAAATATCATAATTCTGGTCTTTTTGAAGGAAGCAATCACAAAATCATAAATATAGCCGAATATAAAAACAACAGAAATTTGTGATTACGTTTAATAAAAAACATCATAACGATCACGTAACAAACACATTCACAAGCTTGCTATTGAATTTAAATAACGTGCCATAGCAATAATAAAATTCAAGAACCAAATCCAGAGCAATCATAACCTTACCTTCTTAATATTGGAACGCGGGAATATGGCACATAGGTATCCTCCTCGGCGGTTAAGCCACTCCTGGCGTTGCCCCGCGACAGGGGAATAGAGTGTCTATAACGCGTAACTAGGGATACTACCTCAGCGCAGAGCGATGAGATAAAATACCAGGTTTTAAATTAAAATTGTGGCAAAAGTATTCGTCCTTGCTTTTCAGCAAACTGACCTATGTGACCGTTTGATATGATACTTTTCATTAAAAAGTTTAAGAATATTTGTTTCATTCAATCAGGAGTTGGGTCAACCCAGAGCGTTACTTCTAGGCAAGCGTGCTACATCTTCGACCACATCATCGCTTACCATCAGGTGAGATGGTAGTCAAGCGCGTGCCTATCAATAGTAAAAAAAAAAGAAAAAAAAAGAGCGATCAGGATTTTAGGGTTTAAGATTTGCTTTGATTTGGTTTGCCTCTTTAGCGCAACTCATGCAAGGCTTAAGGCTTGCACAGTGTGCCTCCCGCGCTCGCAGATCGCGCGCTGCTCGCACGCATGCTGTTTTGTTCGTTTTGATCCTGTATATCTCAGTTGTTAATAAATTAATTTATTATTTTTATATTTAATCTCGGGTGCGCGGGCGGGATGAAGTACATGCTGTGTGCACGCATACTGTAAATTTATGGTGAGTTTAGTGTATGGTGAGTCGGAACAGTGAGCAGGGAGTATGCAAAACTGGCGTGCATACATACCCTTATAATCGTCAAATCCTTACTTTATTAGTATAACTGCGAAATTGATTTTGTTTCATTGGCTTGAATGACGCCTAAATCACTAAATCGATTTCGAAAATGTTTAGTTAGACAGATAAATGGGACTCTGGAAACCCGTTATAGTCAACTTTTTTTTCGAAAATCCATATTAAAGTGAACGAAGCTACGGGCAAATTTAGTTGAATATGTTGTTGCTAAAGAGACTCTCCCGTGACGTCATGTCCCACTTCTGGAACAACCGATGCATAGTAAGCTTTTCACAAAGTTTTTTTTAAACGTTATAAAATATAAGCTCTTATCATGTCTGTTTTGTCATCGATACGCTCCAAAGAAGTTCGTAACCTACGAGTGCCGCAGTACGCGCTCCGCATTGGTAAGCGGTGCCGCAACGCTCCTTATGCTATTCGACACACTTACATGTACCTATTATTCTCTATAAATCGGAACTCTGGCCTCCAAGATACAGACGCCGCCTAGTTTGGGGACCGCTGTAAGACTCAATGTAAATGTTTATAGTTACAGTTCGACATTAAGTTAAGCTTATTTTAAGATAATCACTGTAACAATGGCTCAATAAATTGAATTATTGTAATTTATATTATTCGTCAATGTTTATTAGCTAAATTATAATAGCTGACTCGGCAATTGTTGTAGGGAAATAAAAAAAAAGATTTAGTACCTATCTTCAGTAGCAACGGAAGGTACAGTATTGGGAGTTAATGTAAGAGATTATGGTAAATCCTGATAGTGTCTGGAATTTGCATGAACAAAGCAAATAAACCATATTTCTATTTTAAACCTAAGCATTGTCCATATTCAACATAAACACTGTTATGTTATATTTATTGTAACGGACGGACATAAAAACCGTCAGGCGTACGAAACGTGCGCGGGAATATGAAGAAAGGGGATTTACCCTTGTCAACGGAGAGACGGGCGCGGTAATAACCGTGAGCAACCCAGATGAAGGGAACTCAATAACAACGTCTCTGGATACAAAGCTGATGCTCAGAGATACAGGCCATCTAGGCATAACACCTCGCGAGCAAGCAATCATAACATCACGTCTGTATAATCCCCTGACGGGTTAGGCAAAAGAGCTCAATGCAGCTTTATTTCGTCTGTTTGTTATTGACGGGGCCCAAGTCTAGACTCAATAAAGTGAGACAAGCTAATAAAATTTCAATATTTCCGCCTGCCGAGTTTTAAATGTGAATCGGATCGATCCTAAACTGTCCGTTTCAGGGTGCACTAAGTTCTCGGGCTGGCGCAGTCACTCTTTGTTCAGCGGTTAAATCAAAGGGCAATTATACAAGGTGATAGATCAAAAGAACATTCCATCTGCCTAGCCTTTTTCTAACTATATTGGGGTCGGCTTCCAGTCAAACCAGATTCAGCTGAATACCAGTGTTTTACGTGGAGCGGCTGCCTACCAGACCTCCACAACCCATTAACTGGGTAACACGGTACTTCTTGGCAAGACTGGAGTCAGATTTTACTGGCTTCTGACAACCCGTAACGAATGCCAAAGATCTACAAATGACAGCCGGGACCAACGGCTTAACGTGCTTTCCGTTGCAGAAACCTTCAGTGGCGCCATCAGGATGGAATTTGGTTTGGACAAATGTGCGGTCATGTATGTAAAGCGAGGGGAGATTGTGGAATCCGTGGGAACACAACTCTCGGATTCCATAGACCTTAGGTCCCTCTCCTCAACCGAAACTTACAAGTATTTGGGTATGTCGGAAGCGTTAGGCATCAGTGCTACTGACATTAAACAATCGTTGAAGGAGCGCTTCTTTGGCCGCCTGAACAAAGTACTTAACAGTCTTTTATCAGGCGGAAACAAGGTGCGCGCCTTCAACGGTTGGGTCATGCCGGTTTTGATGTATTCTTTCGGCATACTCAAATGGACTCAGACGGAACTTGACGCCCTGGATAGGAGGGTACGTTCACTGCTTACCGCAAATCGGATGCATCACCCACGGTTATCGGTGATGAGGCTGTATATCCCGCGGAAGTGCGGGGGTCGTGGCTTTTTAAATGCTAAGACCCTGCACAATCGCGAGGTATGCAGCCTTAGGAAATACTTCCTAGAGGCCGACGGCCGAGGCATACCCCATGCATCGAGATGTGGTAGCGGTGGACAAAGGCCTTACCGCGCTCTCCAAGGAGAGCGCCAGTTCTCGTTAGCCAAGGCTAACGAGAACTGGCGCAAACCTGTGGTATTAGATACTAACGACCGTAGGGAGGTATGGCAGAGCAAGGAGCTTCACGGACGCTTTTATCGGGTCCTACATGGGCCCGATGTAGACTTCTTAGCGTCCGTAGCCTGGCTTCGTTTTGGTGACCTCTTCGGGGAAACCGAAGGTTTTGTCTGTGCAATTATGGACGAAGTTATGATGACTAATAACTACCGGAAATACATTGTGAAGGACGGTACGGCTGACATATGTCGGGCATGTCACCGGCCCGGGGAATCCATCCGCCACATTATTTCCGGTTGTTCTAGCCTGGCTAACGGAGACTATATGCACAGGCACAACCTTGTAGCCAGGATTATCCATCAGCAACTTGCTCTTAAATACAATCTTGTGGAATCGGAAGTATCGTACTATAGGTATGTGCCCGACCCAGTTCTCGAAAGTGGTAGTTGCACATTGTATTGGGATCGGTCTATCATCACTGACAGGACTATTGTTGCCAATAAGCCTGATATAGTGGTGATAGAACGACTAGAGCGTCGCGCAATGATTGTTGGTATAGCAGTCCCTCATGACGAGAACCTCGTGAAGTCAGAGAAAGATAAACAAACGAAGTATCTTGACTTGGCTCGCGAGGTTGTCGACATGTGGGATGTGAACACAGCAGTCATTGTGCCGATAGTCGTGACGGCCAATGGTATTATTGCCAAGAGCCTCAACCAACATCTCAAGAGGCTCTCGTTGGGCAGCTGGATCAAGGGCTTGATCCAGAAAGCAGTACTCCTGGACATGGCGCGCATCGTTAGGAGGTTCCTCTCTCAGGAGCCCTGACCACCGGTAGCTTGGACCCTGTTCCCGATACCGGTGGGCTACTATTTTTTATATTTTTAGATGTTTTTTGTTTTTTTTTAGAAATATTTAAAAATGTAATTAGTATGTATATATATGAATAAATGAAATAATAATAATAATAATCGTTTATTTGTACATTTCAATTGAGCATCGAAAACACAATTACAGACAAAATGTTGTACATTGAGACACAAACAAAAGCGAACTACTGCCTCCTAAACTAGGCCAAGAGCCTGTGTTTTAGGAGCCAATGTTCCTCCAAAAACAGTTAAGCGCGGGCAGACAACATTGCAAGCAAATAATTAACGTAATACTCAATACAATAGGTACAATGTATCATTTGAACAATATTTGTTGAAGTATCATTACCAAATTAATAAGTAAAACCATATTATTATTAAATTAGATTTTCATATAAGATAAGGAATTAAGTTATTATTGCAATTCTAGATTTCATAAAAATAAAAAAATAAAAAAATTCAAGGTTATGTAATTAATAGATTCAGTAAATAGTTTATAGATTCAATAATAAGAAAACAAAATATTTAAGAAACGATTGTAATAAGTTTTTCCGTTTCGTCATAAGTCAACTGCTGCAACCATTTAGAAACTTTGATCTTAACTTCACGTTTGGTACGAGGATATATGGAGATGATTTTATTAATTTTATTATAGAGTCGGGAGCTAGTTGCCAGATACTGACGGCTGGCAAACTTTGAACGGCATTGTACTGTGTCGCATACGGGAAGCCCTCTGCGTCTTTTTAGCCTGTCCATGTCTAGGTGCAGCATGGAGTGTTTCCGAAGCACAGCGCGGAGCACAAAGAGCTGTCTCACGGTCAAGACTTCAGCTTCTGAGTAAAGTTCCTTAGTCGAGAAATCCCTGCGCTTAAAGAACATGACCTTCAAGATCGCTCTTTGCGCTCTTTCCACTGTAAATATTGAGGATTTGTAGGTCCCACCCCAAACTGGCACACAGTACAATACAATTGACTGACAAAGGCTCTGATAAACGAGCATGGCTGTCTCACGATCTGCGGAGTGCCTAAGTTCTTTAAATATATAAATTAACCTTCTGATCCGAGTGCAAAGGGCTTCGATGTGCGGTTGCCAGCTTAGTTTGTTATCGATATTGACTCCTAGATATTTAATATCCGAAACCAGAGACAGAGATGGACACTTACAATTTGAGAAGTCACCTGAGCAAATATGGGCTTTGATTAGTTCTGACCCCTGTGGTGGAGATATGGTGTTAGGCAAAGAAAATCTTATGACCCTGGTTTTTGTCACGTTCAAGGTTAATATGTTTTCTGATAGCCACTCCATCACAAAACGAAGTGATTGTTCCGCTCTCTCCCTTGCTCCATCCCAGCCAGTATCATAAACCACTAGCGCCGTGTCGTCAGCGTAGGTAAATATGTCACAGTTGGGAATGTGAGCTCGACACAGATCATTGATATAGAGCAAGAAGAGAGGAGGCCCAAGGATGCTACCCTGCGGAACACCAAAACGAATAAATTGTTCACCATTTGTTGTGCAGTCGATTTTGATACATTGGGTTCGATTCGAGAGATAATCCCTGAATATGTCCAATGCTAGGCCACGAATTCCAACGCTTTCCATTTTTGTGATCAGGGTGGGAACAGAGACCGTGTCAAACGCCTTGGATAAGTCGAGAAAGATACCGTAGCATTTCATACCTTTGTCTAAGTGATTAACTAGAGTTTTGGTAAGATTAGCCACAGCATCTTCCGTTGAGACTCCAGACCTAAATCCATACTGGTTGTCCGCAATGATTTTATGTTTGGAGAGATATGCAATAAGGCTGTTGTTAAGTATCCTTTCCAGGATCTTCGAAAAAGAGCTAAGTACGGAGATCGGATGATAGTTGAAATAAAATTATAACATTAATTTTCGTGCATGATAATAATTACCTAAGTATACAGTTCTTGGTTAAATGTCAATTCCGAAGGGAGGTTTGGGGTAATTTTAATAACTAAGATCAGATACATTTTCCACAATCACAAAGATCATTAAATAACGCTTAGGTAAATTTACTTTATTTGTTTAAAACTATCAGATCATTTTAGATAAATATTTCTGTATCAAAATTCTAAACTAAGTAAGTTTACCTATTTTTACATGTCACTGCACAAACCACAGTGATGACTTGGATAATTTTACTTGTTTATCAAATCAGGTGTTTTTCGACGCCTGATTATTTGGTTTTGTATATTCATAATGTATATAGTTATTTTTATTAGTTATTTTGAAATAAATTAAAATAAAGATAATCAGGTAAATTTTATCTAACCGACACAAACAAGTGTTTAGAAAAATATCAGGTTTCTTATTATGACAATATGGATGGCAATAAAAAAATATTTCTACGAGTGTTAATACCATTTTAATCGAACAATAAGGTTTTTTCTTAACTGTAAATCACTCCCCTGTAAAGTTTACTTAAGGCCTCACGCCTTTCAAGCGTTGAATTATGAGCAACTCTAAAAATATACATCTCATATTGACTGGACACACTAGAGGGCAGCTGGTACAGTTGATGAAAAAGTTTGCATCTTTAACAATGTTGTAAACAGACTATATAATACACATGCTCCTGTAAGGAAAGCTCAGTTGAAGCATCCACCTACACCCTGGGTCAATAGGGAATTTGGATAGCGATGCGACGGAGGGATCGTGCGTCGCTCAGACGGCAATTGAACACTATGCAAGACTGCCAGGAATCGCTGTAACCAGATGATACGCAACACTAATCGCCGCATTATTATTGCCATCACTTTCTTCTTCTTTAGCCTATATCTGGAAATTCCTTGGAACTCTAGATATCGGCTCTAAAAATCATGCCATTCAAACCTTCCTAATAATATTGGCTTAGAAGTTCCAAATCGCTATTTCTCCACCGACTTAATGCTAAATATTCAAACCAAATATGAAATGAAATATCGACTACCTTTTTGGTCTAACGCATCCCAATTTAAGAATGATCAAAAAAAATATTCTATTCAATAAATCCAAAGCCGTGTGCATTAATGCATCCCCATCTTTCTGACTAACTAACACATTGAAACACGTTACAAGAGAAAAAAAAAAACTTTAGTAATGTGCTGTTCAAAAGAAGTTCTGGATGGATTTTTAGATCCAACCACAAATTTATCACGTACAGAATGTAAGTGTCAAAAATAACTTTAAACACAAGTAGAACCAATAGTTCACAGGGGCCGTAGAGGATAAATTCTGTCAGCACGGAAGACGGGGCCCGCTAGGGCAAGTGCCTGCTGGGGCTGCGGAATCTGTTCGAAAGAGGTGCCGTAGTCCTGGAACGCAATGGGCACTAGGAGGAACACGGATGGGTTTTAGTCAGTAAGAGTCTGACACTCCCTCCTGCTTCGCCCAGAGCGGGAGGAGTCATTTGATGATTTCCCATCCTTAAAAAAAAAGAGGATAAATTCGCCTATAAACCATTTCAACGTCTATTTACGTCATTGAAAATAATATTCAACAATTTTACAGCAAGTGGCAAGGGAGCAAACTTGTTCAGGCTCAGGTTCTCCCCTCTAGGATAACCCTGAACAACTTTAGCTATCTTCTAACAGGTCCAGTAGTGTAGGTGTGGGGCGTTGCCACTACTGTAACTTTTTCGTTTTTAATGGGGATCATTAATGACACCTTAAACTCGGGGTGGAGTGGAAGAGAGTATCAGACTCTTACTAATTCCTACTCTTCGCAACCACTGTACCCTACCATCCTATTATGAAGAGATTTGGGCACATGAGAGGTAAGAACGGACAGACGCTGTACTGCTTGAATACAAAAACCGAGTGAATTTATTCTGTATTCTTTCCACCATAGACTGTATTTAGAATCATGGGGGATTCAAATGGCAGCACTTGTTTCGAGATAGCTCTGTACCAGCGTTTAATAATTACGTTTCAAGATTATTTCCATAGCAAAACACAACAATGTCCAGTTTGAATTATTATAATTTCACATGTTTGCATAGTGTTCATTTGCACGTCGCGTTGTTGCATTTTCTTTATAAATAATGATCATAGAAATTTATTTA
Source organism: Lacanobia oleracea (assembly GCA_950371165.1). Classification (NCBI taxonomy): domain Eukaryota; kingdom Metazoa; phylum Arthropoda; class Insecta; order Lepidoptera; family Noctuidae; genus Lacanobia; species Lacanobia oleracea. The sequence continues at coordinate 27,984,822 of OX493390.1, read as the reverse complement.
TAAGTGATGTGGTACAATATTCTTTTTTACATCGTAGTTTTCAAGTTATCTGTATCTGCAAACATGTTCCAGGTCCGTTCCGTAGCAGATATGACCAATGTTCATAGAACTAAATTGATTCCACCTCCGCAAGAGCCGCCATTTGTACCGAGTTATGAACCCACTACTTGCATAGATATTGCAGGCAAGTATGAAGGCGGAAATTATAATAATCAAAAAAGAATTTGCAACACGATTCAAAGGCGGCCAGGAATCAAACGCCAAGCAATGCCAGCTACTCGAATGTTACATTACTCCCGAAATATACATATGCCAATTAGACAACAGCGCCCTTTGCCACCAGGAATGATCATGCCCCAAGTGGTACTTCCAAAACAACTGGAAGTCAAGAAGCTAAGATATAATAATCCTCAAAACGTAGCAAACTCACCCAGATCAGCACAGATGCATCAATATAGTGTGAGTATATCAGAACAGCGCCCCATCCACGATGAAACAAGTCAGGCAGTTTATCATGTAAACGTTGGAAATAGGGATTACCAAGAATACCAATTACTGCCACAAGCTGGCCCTCCAGATAGTAGAGATGGAGATCAACAGAATTACCAATCAATACCATCTGCTGTTTTTGCCAACAATAGAAATCAGCAAGCTTATCAGCAACTTCAAGCAAGTTATAATCCATATGCTGAAAATATGGACCAGGAATTATTCCCAAAAGCTTATTCAACAAGCACGGCAGCACCAATATTTAATGTGAAGCCCAGTCCGCCGACTACGACGGACGAGACGGTTGTGACTCTGCCACCGATCAGTACGACCCCTACCTTGAAGTCCACGACGAGCACCATGCCACCCTTCCCAGGGGGTTTCCAACCAGTTGATGATTTTACAGGGAAACAACCCGAGGTGTGCAACGGTAAGGCCAAATGTAACCAATACCTGTGGACAACAAGGAAAAAACATGCCAAGAGAACGACGCAGGAGTTCCTACTGTGGACGCCGTAGTTACTAAGTCGTTTTTAACTATAATAATTGAAATTACAAGCCCAAGACCAATTGCAATATTTTAAAGACTTTCTAAAGAATTCATAATAATAGTTTAAAATAGTGCAAAATAGAAAGGAAGCTGCATTTTATGGTCTATCTAGTAAATGCCCATTAATTTAAACATGTTATTTACCAAAATATTGTTACGGAAAATACCACAAAATAAAAGAAAGAGATACTCGTAAAAGTAACAACCCCGCATCTAAAGGAAAAAATATGATATTGCTTTTAAATATGAAATATTACGCCCAAAGTGTTCTTGTATTATGAAGAAAAAGGGTTGAGGACGTGACGGCCGGGCCGCGGCGGCCCAGCGCAGGCGATTATGTGTCTCTATTGTACAAACAATGAATTGATATTGCCCACTTCGTTATTTTATTATGCCTACTTGGCGCAATTTTATGGCCTTCTGTGTCAAATAGATTTTTTAATATCATAATTACGTCATGTTCGGCGAGTAACAATGAAGACTGGGCATGAGACCCTGTTTTTTATTAATACACAGCGAAATGCTGCAGATGGTAGGCGCAAGATACACTTGCAATAAAATACATTGACCTTTCCCTAATATCTCCTTGTAGATACCCGGAAAATTAGAAATAATGAACCATTTTTCATTACTTACGTGAATGAAAACGATAGAAGTCGCTTCAGGACAGTTTTATGTCTTTGTTTCTGTTTTTTTATATTAAGCAAGTCAATAAATGTGTGTGGGTCAATAATGACCGTTATTGCACATTTCTGTACCTTCAGTCAAAAGTGATATAAGTGAAAAATCATAGTTTTGAGTAATAATAACTAAATTAAAAAAATTAATTCTTTAATAAATAATTCTTGAATAAACACTTTTTTATGAATTACAAGTAGTAGCAAAACAATAAAACATTTTTATAAATCAAACTTAAAACATAACTTTTAGACCTAAGTAGGTATTTATTGTTAATCTGATTATCAGAGTAGGTATCGTTAGTCTTTAAACATATTAAAACAGGCTCAATAAATCAAACAACAGATTTGTTGTAGCACTTCAACTATTCGCTACATAAAACAATATAATTAACATCCTTATAAAAAAACATAACTTTTAAACCTCTTTATTATTAATCTTGAACAGTCTTAAAGCGTATTTAATCAGTCTCAAAAAATCAAATAACAGATGTGTTGTACATGTAGCACTTCAACTATTCTCTTATGTCATGGGATATACGACTATTGCATTTCATGCGACAGTCCGTTAGTGGGCCCAAATTTCTTCCAGGTTTCATTTTACCCAGTTTAGTAACATAACTCTTGCCTGCATTGCGTAAAATTAATCTAGAATCTCTATCTGCCCTTCTTTCCTTTAATGATTTTCGTTGTTTTTTATTTGAATGCGAGCATCCAGGTTCTGGTCCTGTGGTCGTACTATCTGAGTCATCAAAGCTTTCAGGAATTATCAGTTTTTTGGTATATCTTTTCTTTGGTTTACCAGTCGACGTGCTTGTTTCAGTTGAGTCGGTTTCGGTTTCACTGTTTGGTATAAAATCATCACTGCTACTCGAGCTGAAATCATAAATAATCTAGGTGATAGTCCAGTTTCCTTACCCTCTGATCCACTGCTAATATTTTCTCCATATTGATCGTCTTTTTCAAGTGTGGTTTCTTCTATCTCCTCTTCACATTGATCCACTTCTTCTAAGGCCGTCTTTTTACAGGATTCTATTTCTATTGTCTCTCCGGGCTGATTAGGTTTTTTTTCATTTATTATTTCTTCATGTACCATATTTTCTTCATCCCTCTGTAGCTGAACGCCTTCCATAATCTTATCTATTCGTTTTTTCATTATAGACTGTAAAAATAACAGTTCAAATTAATATCGAAGCGTCACATTAAAACCATTCAAGGTAGAATTTCTAGCAGAGCGTCAGCGTCAGTGTGACATGAAAATGTATGGACGGTGGCACTCGGCGGGTGACGTGGCGTCAGCCGAGCCATCAAGAGTAGATAGAACCAGGGCTCGGAAACCGGTTTTTTAACCGGTTTCGGTCATTGACCCCAAACCGAAATCGATTTAGGTTAAAGGTTGCTTTACCGGTTTTTACCGGTTTATGCGGTATACCGGTTTTTCATGAATTTTGGTTTGGTAGTGAAATTTAACCGGTTAAAACCACATTTAATAAGGTCCCCGGCCCCCACCACCCTTGCTCGCACAGTTTGAAGAACAAATTGATGAAATGAAGTCAGGAAAAAAGTTAGGCCCACTACCTGATTTTTGTTTTTGAGATACACCGAAACTGCTATACTGATTTTTTATAAAACCTCGCAAATATAGTATACATGCGATAATTAATGTAATTCATTACAAAATGTTTATAAGACGTACAAGCATACGTGCAATGAAACTACACCAGGAAAGAGCAAAGATACCTATGTTTTGATTAAAAGTATTGTTGACATTTGATTAACAACAACGTCTGCCTATCCCTATTATACCTACTGAATACTCAGTTAGCATTTAATAAATAAGAATTAAAATACATTGTTAGGCTACCTATATTATTAATTATCATAATAGTCTGTTTTACGATTAGTAAGTTCGAAAATTAGGTATTCTTTTTATAAATTAATTAATATTGTTTTAAAACAGGTATTTATAAAATACTGTATAATACGACAATATTATTGAATTCTTAATATATCAATATAAAATACATGTTCTTTGTAAACATTTAAAAAACAAAATTGTTACATAATTCGTGTAAAATGATACAAGTCTTACCTTACGCATCGTAGTTGTGTGCTGTAACGCACGACGCACCTGTCCTGATGCATGCTCGAGACTAAGAATCCCGCGTCGCCTGCGCTCTTTCCATGCGTCCCGCGGAGAAGTAGGGAGTGGGGTGCGTAAGAGCTGCGCGACTTGTATCACTGTGTACTACGTATTTTTTTGCTAATTTAGTTCTAAAACGCAATGCAGTTTTGATTGTACTATATTAGTATCATTATTCACGTAATCATATGTCCTATTTCCCTTATGTTCTTACTAATAGAATTAATATTAAATTTGTAATCAAAATTGGCTACAGAAATTACGTGTAAATTGTTTGATTAGCAGTTGTATCATTAGTCACATATTTTTATGAAAATAAATTTGTGTTTGTATGGTTCATGTACAAATGTAACACTTTTCACTAGAATGTATTGTTTCAATTTTATAATGTTTTGTGATAGGATTTCATTTGTATCACTTTGGATTAATTGAAGTAAAAGCTTTCGGTTCGCGTAAGATGTGGTAACTCGAGTCGTATTAAAATACATTTTAGAAATATAAAGATCGGTTCGGAGCACTTTGGTATGAATCAAAAAGTATTATTTTACACAATAATTTCAATAAAAAATTGCTTACTTATATCAATGTACACAAAAATATCTCATTCATTTTTAATCTTATAACAACGGGGATAAGATAGAAATTAAGTTAATTTTTTTTTAATAAGTTTGATCAGAGAATATAAAAACCGATCTGGGTCGACATGTATCACTTTTCACTGAAGGTACAGATTTATCTGGTGTCACCCATAACTACTACGTAGCATTTAATTTATATACACCACAATGATTTTTTATTTTAAAAATTGCTATTTGAAGCTTCAAATACGAGTATCATCTCACTGAAATGTTAAGATTTAGTATACTTTAAAAAAAAAATATAAAGCTTGTATAATATATTCTTCTATACTAATATATAAAGCTGAAGAGTTTGTTTGTTTGCTTGAGCGCGCTAATCTCAGGAACTACTGGTCCGATTTGAAAAATTCTTTCAGTGTTAGATAGCCCATTTATCGAGGAAGGCTCATCACACTAAAACCAAAAGAATCGGAGCAGACGACGACGTTGCGCGGGTCAGCTAGTATTATAATAATGGTTAAGCAAAACAGCATGCAAATTGTAAACTAATAAAATAATTTAGCAACAGAGCCCTACCACTCTGAGGCGGTCATTCGACACCAAATAAATCATTGCAAATATTGTTGTTCCATTTACGCGACACGAAATGGTTACGACTTTCGAAAATTGTCGTTAGTAGTGGAAAATATGTTTAATACTTGAATTATAAACCTCTAAATTGTTATTAATTCTTCTTGTGACCAATTTTTTCTATGGCGGCGCGGGATATATTATAGTGCACAACTGTGTGCGTAAACCCAGGTGTAAAAGAAAGAAAAGAATGAAAAATGTTGTTGTTGCTGTTGTTGTGTTGTTAGTGTGTGTGTTGTTGTGTTGTGTGTGTACTCCATCTTCTATCTATATCATAGGCCGACGGCAATCCGACACGACCGTAGAGAGAGATCGGGCGCAGGACCAACGACTTATTGTGTTTGCGGCACGGGGATGTCATAAAACCAAATTCTAAACCCCGACCAATCACAGAGACATCCCTAATGGGAAAACCCAATGACACTTTTACCCGACCCGGGTCTTGAACCCAGGGCCCTGCTTTCAGCAATCGCGCTGGCAAACGCGAGGTCAAAGGTACATAATTATGTTAAGACGTTCCTGATGACAAGTAAATAAAAAAATAACGATTGAAATCAACTTTCTGTTTTTAATACCAATACCAATCGCAGCTCGTAAAAGCCTCTAATCACACGTTAGTAATCGTGCTCTGTAAATATGTAATGCGCCACCGCGTCTTAGCAGGCAGCGTTTGTTGATGGCGAAACTGTGAGCCATTGAGTAAGGAGTAACACTGCCCCACCAGCTGCCCCAGAAAGAACTTTTAAGTGAACCAATTTCTTACGATTGTCAAGCATCGGACTTAGAACTAAGAGACACACAAATTCAGATAAACGACGCACCACGGACCACTGAACACACCACTTACATTACATTTAAGTTCATTCTCACGAAAAATAGAATTTCATAAAATATGTATTTTACTAGAATCATAAGTTATACCCCGTATATCCCTACGCGAGATAAGACGGGCAACGGAGCGCGAAATTTTACAAGTGTCGACGGACCCGGCGGTGCCAGGCTCCATACGCCCGACCATTATTCGGGATGGGGAACACTTAGATAATTTTAGCTCCAAACGTACCTTCGCCTTGTAAAACTCGGATTGGATATTTATCTCAATCTTTTGTTTGACGATGAAGTTTAATTTAAGCTTGCTATTTAAAACGTTCACGACCTCCTCAGCATTAACACATACATAGATTGCACTAGTCAGGGTACACTGGACTGTTGACGTGTAAAATCTCGATGATCAAAATTTTGGATTCTCTGTCATTCTTGGAAGGGTGTTCATTAAATTTGTAACGCAATCATCAAACAACATAGGTCCGGAGGTGTCCTATTTACTTATTGAGGACCTCCATCATATACCTGCCATGTTTTTTTTTAAATATGTTGGAATTAGAATTTAGTCTAACCGGATAACTCTGAACACTTATTTTAACATGAAGTTACTGCCTATCTGACTTTCTATATTTTTATGTAAAACTGGGTGCAGCAGCATAACCGGTTATTGTGGAGATACTTAGGGGAGGCCTATATCCAGCAGTAGACGTCGTTCAGCTGATATGATGATAATGATGATGAAAGCTGGTAAATAAACTTTTAGGCTACTGATTACTCACGACCGTAAAATCTCTTCTTATGACAGTCGTGACTAGTCAGTGTTCTCCTGGCTTAGCGTAGGACCTCGTTCTATCAGCCAGCACTTCCCAACTATGTTGGTGTTGGCATCCAGTCTACCCACGCAGCAAAATGACAAATTTAGCTAATGGATGGTATTCAGTTTGTCAGCCTGTGTATGTGCATATATTTGTTCGTTTGTAGCGCTCTAGAAATCAAACTAGTGGACCTGTGTTGAATATTTTTACTTAATCTTGGAAGTGTCTAAATACATAACAGTAATTAAAATTCAGTATGGAACCAGATGTTATATTTTTAAAAAGAAAAAAATAAGCATACAAAATGTTGTTGTTGAATGTTATGAATTTAAAATAAATTATAATAATTTATCAATTTAAATTTCTAATACCCATTTAGGATCAATTGATATTGTAATAGCAACCATTTTCTCTTAATAATGTAATGAACCGTTTGAAACTTTTCGTAGCTTTTTGCAGTTAGGTTTTGTGATACAAGTCAGTTTTATTTAGTACCTAATTAACTGACCATAATATGACCTCCGCAACTCAGTCGGTAACCGGATAGCACGATATTCGGTAGCGAGAAGGACTTCTTCAGACAAATTCAGGAATACTTGCCAAAAATCTAGCTTAACCACATCAAAATCATTGTAAACAAAACATTCCATAATACACCAAAACGGTAAATTTAAGTTACTTGTTTCTACGTCAGCCGATAACTTGGCTTCCGCAGTGAATTCGGCGTCGTGGTCGCTCGCGCCGCCGCCGCGCAAGGAGCAACTTTAATTGACACTAGAACCGCAGCCGACTACACTCTCCACACTTTGACTATCGACTAGTGTTTCAGCTTGCAGCTAATTTTGATGACCGGACTGTTGTTCCGTTAAGATTGGAGTTGATTCAGGGGTGGTGTCTTTGTTTTGGATGTATTCTGTAGTTGGTCATGTCTCTTATTCTTTATGTGTTTATGTCTCTTATATATTATTGTTATAGGCTATATATAGGTAATGGATTTTTACTATGAAAGTGTTTTACAGAAAAAATACTTGAGTTATCCTGAACTTTAATGTGGTTGTAGCTATCTGTTGTGGGTTTGTCCTGTTTTCCAAATAAACAAACATCTGTAAGCGACGTTATAGATTCTACATAAACATTTCAATTGGCTCCACGTCTACGCACAAGGGATAAAATAAAACAGCACATTACAAGCCCGATACCCTCCGAGTATTTCTATCAACATTAGCGATATATTTGTATCGTTAGCTCCGCGGACTCCCGACCCCCACCCATTAAGGCTTCTATTTTAACGCCACTTGTTTTTCCAACTGCCACGAGCCACTTTAACAAACAGTATTTATTTTGTGCTTCCCATCGGTCGGTTGTTTCAAGAAAAATTCGTTAGTTCCCTTCCTACTTCGGCTGAATTTCGATTAGAAAAAGACAAAGAGCCGATTGTAGAGCTATTGAAAATGGGGAATCAATTAAAGCGAGCCATAGATTCTGGAGTGGCGATAACGTCTGTCAGTGAGTGAGCGCGCCGATAAGATTTTCTGCGAGCCGGCCGGGGCCCCGCCCGCACACTTTTAATTATTTCAAACGTTTATCGCTATCACGTGTCGCCGTACAATGGCGCCTGCTGCGCTCGTCGGAGTCACACTTCTGCCTCGGCTTTTAAATAGAAGTTGATACAATCTCAATCAAGCTACTTGGTCTCTGGGTTTCACAGTTTTCTAGGTTTTTCGGCGATGAAATCGGAAAAATCAGAAATAAATCTCTCCACATCATTTTATACTAATTTATTTTAATCGGTATTTATTTACATTTTCAAAATCACACAATCTGTACAATAAATGTATGCATTTAACCTAGTAATATATCTCTTATTTTTAATAAAAGATACATTTATTTTTACATTAAAATAATTATTTCTATTTTAAGTCGAATTAACAAATAATATTCAGATACGAAGATTTATATTACGTTAAAATTTTCATTATTTATTTACTGTGCATTAATTTTTATATTTACAATTTGACAAGCGTGAATAGCAAGCTTGGTTACACTAGTACTTGTACAAAACATATGTGTAACGACGACCGTCAGACAACCAAATAGGAAGTTAGACTACTTTAAGGTAAAAAGAATTATATAAATGTTGTAAATAACTCTGGAGATGCTTATCTTTGGCACAATTTCATGAGGATTATTCTACGCGAAGCACTGAATCACAAATATTCGTATGACGCTAGACTAGTCGCCTGCTGAAGGACAATGCACGTATAATACGTAATGTATAATTTAAAATGGAAATGGGAGTAGGAAATACCGAGTAGGTTAACGAGGTTCATGAATAATTACAGGAAACTATTGTGAGGACTCGCGTGTGTACTGACGAAGGATTGTCAAATAATAGTTTTCATTTAATAAGAAACGTTTCTAGGAAAAACTTTTTTGAAATGCCGCCGAGATGTCCATTTCGTAATTTTAGTTGTTACAACGATTTTTCCATACTAAATTTTAATGAGCAAATAGTAGGTACAAATCAGTTTTTTTTGGAAATTGTCACATCCTAAGGAATTCCAAGCCATTTCGAAAACATGATTAACAGACAGATATACCCATTCCAAAATAAGTTGGAATCTTAAACCTACATCTTATATTGGGACTTGAACTGAATATCGTTCATACAATTATAAAAAATCACTCTCAAACATTCAATTCTCGGGATATGAAAACACGATATTTGGGATGATATGTTTCAATTTTACATATATATGTAGGTTATAATTATTATAAGTTTTGAAATAAACATCAATCACATTTATAGGAAGACGAATCTAAACCTTTTTAGAAGAACATAATTATTTGGTCACAATTTCTGTTGGAATAGGAATCAAATAGGTGGAAGGGAGGTATCTAAGATGTAAACAAAGGTAGTTACACGATGAGGTCCACTTGCACTAGAACAATGATCGCCAAGAACGATTGTCGCCAACAGTGGATTCGTTTTGATCCTGAAACAAATGAAAGTTCGGTTTAAGTAATAGTAATAGTGTTCACGCATCTAACGTGTGGACAACAGCGGCGGGAGACGCGGCGGGCGGGGGACGCACACAGCTGATCGGGCGCATCGCCGCCGCACCCCGCGCGGCTCGCCACAGATTCGATCAGCGACGGACGTGTCGTGCGCTCACACAAATATTATATTTTGTAAATCGATCTGTATTAAAGTAATTATTTATCTAAAGCGAGTCGTTCATCATTTAAATCCTTAACAAATAGTTAGGTAGTTCGCTGTACATAAAAAGAAACGCTGTAGAAAATGGCAAGGTTAAGAGCCTAGCACAATCATTTTTGACACCTGGAAAGGCGTGCCTTAGCATCTAGCTTCTCGAGCGCACCTCATACTCTGCTCGTACTGCCACGAGGAAAGTTAAACAAATCAAATAGATCGACACTCAATCCACTAATTAAACGGTACTCAACTTACTTTTTAAAGTCTGAATAAAATAAATATTCAAAGTAGACAATTAATAAAATTATTCGTGTTGTACAACGTGTAACCGGTATTTTAAGTGAAGCGGCTGCCCACCAGACCACCAGACCTCCACAGCCCTTTAATTGGGTAACCCGTTACTCCTTGGCAAGACTATTTTCAGATTGACTGGCTTCTGACAGTCCGTAAAGACTACCAAACATCTACAAATGACAGCCGGAACCAACGCTTAACGTGCTTTCCAAGGCACGGAGGAAACTCAGTATGTTAAGATGGTCACCCATCCACAGACCAAACTCGTCAAGCGTTGCTTAACCTTGAAATCGACCCGTGCTGCTCTCATATAGCCCCGAGCTCCTCAATCTAATGCATTATTACTCCATGAAAATGAAAATGGTAAAAAGACAGATCGGACTTTGGAATTTTCTTTTCTTTGCATCGTGTATTCCTTTAGAATTTAGGAAGATCATAAAGTCAAAAAACATTAACGAAAATAACAAATCCCTATTAGGCTTCTGCCTCGAGTTTTGCAGGCAGCAGGGTGGATTTAATGTGTAAAATCAAATGGACCGACCCTCGAAAACAGCGGCGCGAGGACGGGCAACGAGCGGTGCACTCCAGTCAAGCGGTGACCGTCCGCGCGTCTGCATTGCAGTGTTGCGCAATTTTTTTTATTCGATTGCCCATAATAAATCGAGCGTCAGGAATAAATTTGTAAGAAAAAATTGTTGTTTCCGTTGTTCAGACATTTTGTTCGCGAATAAAAACAAATATCTCGACACACAACCACGAACACAACACTACGCTGATATAGTGCCGCGTGATCTGCCCGCTGTGCTGGTTTCGGGAACGGGTCTGCGTTGCCCGCCCCACTCCCACGCCGGCGCCGCCACCGCCGCCCCTCTGCCCGAAAAACTCGAGGCAGAGGCCTTACAGGTACTTTACGGGAAAAAATAATTGTCTTCAATACGGCCTTATTACCTACTCGCCTCACCAAAATGTAAAAAAAATATTAACCGAAGCAAAACGAACGTTTTATTTATAAATTCCAAAGGAAGAAGAAGAAGAGACAAAAGTTAGAAAACGAATTAAATACCAGAAACAAATTAGTTCCATTCAAATAAACTCAAGAATTTAAAACGAATAAAGAACAGGGCAGTTTATGATACTTTTATAAAATTCAGTGGCAAGCCACAAAAAGCAGTGGAGTGTTCAGAGGTAGGCGATACCGAACGCTTTCTTCGTTCTAAATACATTCGCTGGTGAGAGCATTGTCGCTATTTTTGTTTGCCGAGATAAGAGCGTTTCTACAGCTTACGGTCTACTTTCCAAGCTTCGAAGACAATGGGATTCGTTTTGTTTACAACGCTGATGTGTTTGAATTCTTGCGTAATTTATTTTACATTCATTTTACATACACAAAAGCGTTCTTTGTAGTTCTGAGATAATTTTGTGTGTACCTACTTTAAACTAAAAAGACTTCAAAAACGTTCCTTTATTTTTGTCCGAATGAGATCAACTCAACATAAGAAGAACGTTGTTGTCAGCGGTGAACACCGCAGCAGTATTCACACTTTCTTCAAGGAACGTGAGGCTTCGGCCGGCTATAAATCAATTGGCAATATTCTCACACAACAAAGCGTGCAGGAGTTAAATAAACCCAAATTCAAGATAAAGATATTCAAGTTTCATATCCCCAATATTTATTCAAACGTTAGGCGTCTCTATTTGATATCATATTATTCGGCTGTTCAAACACTTTTTCGTTGAGGGCGAGAGCTGCAAGAATTGATTGTACGCGGTCTGCACTGAATATTTATGAGGGTTAAGTGTGTATGCGAACTCGTTGAATGTTTAATCTCTATTTGGGTGTACGGGAAAGCGACCCGGGTGGATCTCAACCGCAGTAGTCAAGACTGCGATAGGGTAGAGGGACACCGACAGCGGACGGCGGGCAACATATACTTACCTAACATGTATACATGTAGGTGTACTGCGCACTTATTTATCACATACGCTCGTGTGCGTTAACCACAACGCCTGCCTCGTACTACAATTGCTACAATAATAATGTATTCTGAAATGTTCCTGGTTACGAATATACCGTAGCGTGGTAAAAACTGGTCTTTGTGATGGTACGGACACTTTGTCGTCGGCTGAGAAAACCGGAGAGCTGTCAATAACATCCGTCGGTGCTATGACTGAACTTTGAATAATCAAAATTTAATTACTGCAAAAATAGTTTTACTGTGGATAACGTGTATATAACTCGGTGTTCAAAACTTCGAATTGATCAAACGCGGCTTTAAATTAAATTGATTGTGTATAGCTTAATAAAAACTTAAAAAAAAAACCACGAAACGAAAAAAACGTGGTATCAGCAAATTGCAGGCAAGAACTCAATTTGAAAGTAGAACGACAAAGCACCCAATAGCTGTAGCTATAAAGAAATAAGGACGAATGCGCTCCGAAACCGTAATGCGACTGAATCCAGAATTCTTCCTGCAGAGATAAAAGCACGAAATGCTAAGAGCATTTGGAGTCATTCAAACAATAGCGACGTTCAGGGCTCGTAACATATTCCTCAACCCACCGCCAACTCCGGCCACATTTATTTTTTACCATGACACGGAAAGAGACGTTTTTAATAATGCAGTATATTCTAAGAAAGAATACAAAGAGGTAAGTAAAGCCTCCTGTGGCTCGACTCGCTTTGTACACGCTATTATATTAAAGGCTTTATGTATTAAGTTTTGGTTGTTTGATGGTTTGATACTGATACTACTATCAGACGAGAAAGGAACTGTTACAAATATAAAAAGGATATTGTTAGGTAAGACAAACAAAGATTTCTAACCAATAAGAGCACACAGTGAATCTGAGTGATACAGAGAACCGGCTAGAAGAAAAAAATTATAACCTTAATTATGAATTCAAAAACAAAAAAATGTTGAAGACAGCTTAGCAATAGCTCAACTAGTAGCAGAATACGATTGAACATGCCATTTCAAACGACAGCTATGATTATGAAGTTTATAAATAAAACCGTAGTGATGGGAAAGCTAAGCACGGAAGGCATCTATTTGAAATCTGTGTAGTATGATTTTCCTGTTCCGAGTTTGCGATAAAATAAACATAACAATGTACGATGATGCGTAAAATGGTGCGTTCGCTGCGTACGGTGCGACATAAGTTGCGGAGCCAACAATGCGTAAAGTTGGGGTTTAATCGTTAGCGGGTTGAGAGGTTAATAAACTGAGTTGATGTGTCGCTACGGGGTTCACTATGGGGACACTTTCTTTCAATATCTTAACGTTGCTTAAAATACGATGGAAGGGTAGTTTTTCTCTTGACATGGGAGTGAAGATGGGAACTTTATGACAATAGAAATGTTTTAAATGCATCGATGAAGAGCTGTGCACATGCTGACGGAATTCTGGTCGCTAGAAACATAATATATTATATATTGTCTTTATGGAAAATGGAATCGTGATTGCAGTCGATACTGTCATAAATGACGATTGCGTCATCTTTGATCATGACACCTACAGATGTTACACGAAACTGAATAAAGCTGCACTGACGTTTGTAACATTTCAAAGGACATGACTCACTAATAAGTGGTATAAAAAGGAATGGGGAACAGAGAGAGAGAGAGAGAGAGATTAGAGTTTTAAGCATGAATTTGATTGGCTACGATAGGATACAAAGAATAAGGAAACGATGGAGGGTTTGTGTGAAATATGACATGGTAAGCAAGAACTATTTAAATAACGGGAAATAGACATTTATGGAAGAAGGAGTCATGCTATGACCCGAAATAAAATGAATTAAAAGTGCGGGTCGTCAAGCAGCAAGATGCGCAGACGACCACCGTGGGTAGAACCTGGATGAGGCTGGCTCAGCACTGTGGGTATTGGCACGAAAAAGAAGGGCTTATACTCAGCAGTGGGTGAAGTCGGGCTGTGAATGATGATGGAAGGAGGATGAGTCGTTGTTCAGCATACAATGCTCCGTTGCTTTCGATTACCTGAGACGTGCTGCGGGTGAGGCGGGCGGTAGACGTGGTGCGCGGCGTCACGGTCGGGCGCGCGGTCCAGCTGCGCGCGCACCACGCTCGGGCGCTCCGTGCCGCCGGGCTCAGCGCGTGCCACGGACCGGCTCACGTTCACGCGTCTCACGCCTGCAACACGCCTCGGATTAGCATGCAGCTACGATGACGATGAAAAAATAAAGTAAGATGCAATTTCCAAAATGCTTTGTGGTATTAAGGATCCACATCTGGCACGCGCACGAGCTACTATGCACGACCAAAAATGTTTTTTTATCATGTAGGGTATAAACCCTACCCTGCCTTCGGTCGTGTTCTTTACCATGTTTCAAAGATGCACACAAACCGTGCAGTTAGTGCACAAATGTGGATTCTCTACCCACCTCCTTTTGGATGAGACTCAAACTTAAATGGCTGAAAATGAAACCTTTTGGGGAGCCGGCGCAGCGTGATGTGATGTTATATTTGTTTGTGAGTGAAAAACGAGTTGAGAAGTGTGTAAAACTTGTGTTTTTAAGACGAAGGCTCCAACGACGGTAATTTGTTTCACCAGCCGCTAAATTGCAGCCCTGTTGTGGATCAGCATTATCTTGGAATATCTAAGCTTACACCAACTTCGGCACAAGATTGCATAATTATCAAGCATATAAAACTAGTGGGAAAACCCGGATTTCCTAGCATTATAGATTTACGAATAATAAAATCAGTAGGTAATGTAAAATAATGGCCGCTGGCATGCGAGACAATGGCATGAAATTTTCGAGAAGCAGCATAAAACATCATGCATCGCCGTCTTCTGTCCTATGACGATGAAGTAGTGAATCCCAAACTATACATGATTATTACATGCAATTATGCATTAATAACAGGTATGATGTAGTAACAAAATCATTTGTACTGAACTCAAGGGGATGAATCAAATCAAGTTGCCATTAGTGAAGTATCGTGGCCGTTTACTGTAAAAGTATGGGTATACGACATTTATCGTCGAGTCTAGAGCTTTTTGTGAAGTGAGATTTTATAATCCTTACTTTAATATTATAAATCCGACAATGAGTTCATTTGTGTGCATGTCCGAACCAAATCGAAAAAGTAGTCTTTGGCCAGCGGCTCGTTCTGTGTTATAAAGTAAAAAGTAAAAGATCTGACTCAGTTTTTATTAACAAGGTTCCAATGTAATAAAAATTTTGCACAACTAGAAAATGTGGTTGTACTAAAACAGCTCTGCCAAGCTCTTCCTTCAGGAATATAGGTTTGATGTGTTGTTCTGCCTAGTCTTTTCCCAACTATATTGGGGTCGGAACACCGGAATGTTGGAGTTCAAGCCAGAATATTGTGACCGATGTTTTCGGCACAGGATCTGTCGCAGCACTATTATTCATAATCCGCACACGTGTGCGTCGAGCCTTGACTTCCGCGGGTAGAGTACCTGACTTCATGTTTTATGTTGTTTTTTTTTGTTAACACGAGCGTAATATTATTATATTAATTAAAGTTCGCCTGACTACACGAAGTTTTAGTACAAATTAATTTTGAATTGCGGTTCCTAAAAATTATTGTGAAGTTCCTATTTCACAATAATTTTTTGAATAGGAACTTATCTTATCCCAAAAGTGAATCTTATCTTCAACTAAATGAATGGAGAAACATGGAAACATGAATAATGAAGCAGGCATCTTTAGGATAGTCAGCAGTTGTGCGGTAGGAAGACTTGAATATAAAAGTATAATACAATTTAAGAAACTAGCTATACGGTGATATTTGCATTAACTAAACTAGATATTTTTCTTGAAAAACACTTTCCATTGGTTTATATGGCTTTGGGGCAGATTACCATACTAATAATAATTTATTTGCATTAAAGTTTTACATTTGACATAAAATACATGGTTGTATATTGAATTCCAGGTAAATTATGTTTACAATTGTGAGGTGACACCAGCACCTTTGCTAAGTTGACAAGACAACTTGTGTTAAAAATATACTAGAACTATACTAAAACGATGTTCATTCTCCATGCCGATCACTTCTGTTATTGTGAGTTATTTAAATGTCACCGGATAATTGCAAAACAAGTAAGTCTACAAAATATCTTGAGGGAATGTAAACTATCAAATTTTGATGCGTAAAAAGGCTTTCCAAATGTTCAGTTGGCAATCTAACGAAAGTTTACAATCTCTCAAGGTATTTCATAATCTTAAAAAGTTTGCCATTTTCCGGTGACATATACAAGCAAATAAATAAATTGATAACTTTTAATTACAATATCATATCAACGCCTACTAGTATGTGACTAAATTAAACCGATCCGCCCTCAAATACGCGGTAGATGATAGCTACCGAAGATAAAATTACACATACACTACGTAATTACGGGCTTATCGTAAAACAAGTCATTAAAATGTTAATTAGAGCCATAGTTTACCGAGCGCCGATGAACGTATTAAAATGACCCACAATGATTAAACCTTTGCACTTTGGTGATAATACGTACTACGAGCTACGGGCCGTAGTTTCCGTACCTACGAGCTACAGGCTGTTATTAAACATTAATTTTTGTAATTAGCTTGGTGATGTCAGCGCGCTTGCCAATTATTCATAATTGATGTTATAACGATCAGGTAACTGCAGTGTTTGATTAGGATACTGATTCCTACTTCTACTCCTTCTCTTCGAATCGATGGTTAACTCTTTTGAGTTTTTGGGCCAAGTAGGTAGCTACGTTATTTGTAGTGTCTGTGGCATTCATTAAATCCCCCAAAGTACAGGTGTACGGGCACTTGGGGCACTCCAACGTGTGGCTCATGTTCTGATCATATACTTAACTTAAGGCACCGTACCGGCTGGTTTCTTTACTAATAACGCTATAGAAATAAAATCACAAAAGAAGTTTGAACATAGTTCTTCTGACATATTTCGTTCGTTGTGACATTTATCAAGTAGAGGATAAGTTAACGTAAGGCATCGTTTAAAAATAAATCGTCTCTTTGCTTCAACAACGTGGTAAGTCCGACAACTCATTTTTTGTTTTAAAATAATTGAAACCATTTTGACCGATTTTATTTTTCTAAAAACCGTAAAAAAGAAAATTGTCGGACTTAACACATTATTGACGCAAAACCGCTGTGCCCGATTTAATTTAACCAAAAAACGTCATAAAAATAATTAATAGTTAGACTTATCACGTTATTGAAGCAAAGAAGCGAAATATGGTTTTTACTGAGAACAATAAATAATTGTCAATTTTCCTTTAACTCAAAAAAACCCGTTAAGTGCAAGTCTGACTCACACACGAAGGGTACCATACCATAAGCCTTAATTTTTCTTTTTTTTTTATAGCGGCAATGGAAAGAAATTTCAACTGTCTACATATTACGGTTATTGAGATACAGCCAGCTGACAGACAGACGGATAGACGGAGAGACAGTGAAGGCTTAGTAATAGGGTTCCATTGGTTACCCTTTGGGTACGGAATCCTAAAAATTATGACGAGAAAAAAATGCTATGAGAATTTCTGACGGTTGAAATCTTTGTAACTGAAACTCGAATCAATCAATATGGCTGCCTTTTCCCAACTCTATTGGGAATTTGAATTCTACTCGTACCTAACAATTTGTTTTATACTAGTATCATTAGTTGACCCGCGCAACTTCTTCTGCTCCGCTCTTATTGGTCTTAGCGTGATGATATATAGCCCATCTCCATAAATGGGCTATCTAACACTAAAATAATTTTTCAAATCGGACCAGTAGTTCCTGACATTAGCACTTTCAAGCAAACAAACAAACAAATCTTCAGATTTATATAGATAAATTCAAGTTCTTAAAACGTAACAGAAAGATGTGTTGATGGGGAGTTGGTTGCGTCACTTCTCCTCCCCAACTTCTTCTTCCTATCGTGTGGGCAGTGAGGTCTTACGACCCCACACACCCTAGTGTCAGAGTTTCTAAATCAATTCGAATTTGATGACCACCGTTTGGCCCATTTGGACCGTTTTTCCCCAGCTTCTTCTTATCGTGTGGGCAGTGAGGTCTAAAACACTAGGAAGTGGTGGGCGGGCGTTTTGGGAGACTGTCTTTTGTGAAACTTAACGTTCAAAAAGTGCTGGCTCTCAGCCCAATTTGAATAAAGGACTTTTGAATTTTGAATTAAAACTATTATTATTATTAGCCTTTGTTTGGACAACCGAGTAAAACTCAAACACAAGATACGGTGTCGGTGTATTCTAATCTCGTCCACATTTGCTCTCGCGTCGTTCAGACGTGCGTTTACTAGGCACGAGTCACGAGTCAACACGAAACTTAAATTAGTCATTACTGCATGTTTACCGTCTTGAGCCACGCCGCAAACTTTGTTGAGTCGTACTGAGAGTGTTTACATGTGCACTGTGTACGTACTAAGATATTTATTATTGCCTGACGTATATATTGTACATATAGGGGTTTGTTGGCCACATCTTCTCCACAGCCAAAACTATAGGAAGTGGTGACGGGCGGGCGTTTTGGGGGCCTGTCTTTTGTAAAACTTGACGTCCAAAATGTGCTGGTTCTCAGCCTTATTAGAATAAACGACTTTTTATTTTGATAGCTGTATAGTCTATCAAGATATTTGAGCCCTCTCAGTAGTAAATGAAGTTGTAAAACACTTTTTTGAATTAAAAGGAACTTAATTTTCTTGGTACAGTAAATTCAATCTAGCAACGAAAGATCAAACACACACACAGAACATACAGAAACATTCAGTTTGATTTATTAATCAAACTGTATTAGTTAATACGGACCAATTTTTTGGATCATCCAGTTGGATTTTCTAAATTTATTCTATTAATTTTAGAAAATTAATAGATTGAATTTTAGATATGAAAAAAAAAACATTTCAAAGTATGAAAATGTATTGAAAATTATCTACATGACTATTATTTTGTTCAGTTTACATAGGTAATTTAATTACAATTGTAAATACGCCTAAGATCAAAATAGGAGTTCGTGTATTACGTTGTTACTGTTATTGTTTTACATTGTAATTGTTATTGTTGTCGTTGTTACAGGCTGGTTCAGAAGTGTAGGATCATATTTCAAAGTAACGCTCTGTATGTAATAAAAAATAAAGAATAAAAAAAATGACTTTACACAAGAAAAACTAACTGCATAAAACGGCTAACAAGAATAGAATACTCTTTATTCAAATCACTATTCAAGCAGTCTGATGCAATTGATGGCATCAAATGTTTTATAAAACTAAAATAAATGCCAAAATCTCCATGAAACTGCTTGAAAAGTAATTTTCTGGATCTTTTTAGTACTTATTATTTAGCGGTTGATTTTTTTGAAAAAAAAAAAGTAATATCTTTTATGAGCACGCCCTTCTGAACACCCTGTATATTGTTAAGGGATACAACTTACTCTCTTTGTTGGCATTGCTCTTCATTTCCGTCGCTTTTGGTGACGTCGACGGCATCGGGATTTCTATGGAGGACAAACAAAGTTAATTAGTTATCACGTTGACTCCTCAATTCTATAAATAGAGTGCATCTCTTTCTTTACTCAACTATTCGCAATTGTTAACTGAGGTTGGTCAGATTATTTTGACTATTTCCTATTTAACCACGTTCACCCTCAAATATTATATACTGTTCAATAAAAAAACCTTTATGTATGGTAAGCTGTTCCACCGTTGACTTTGTCTTTTTCATCTCTGACCTAGACTAGAGTCAATAGCAAACCCATCTCTAATAAATAAAAAAAGTAAAACTAAATTGCATAACAAACCACAACTCAACAGCATATCACCCCAAGTCGAAGGCACAAATTAGTATCCAACATTAGCACAAGTTCTGCCAGAGCCTGGAGAGTTACGTCCTAATCACAGAGAGAATAGGCGATGACGTCAGAGTCACTTACCGTACAGGCGGATGGAGCCCTCGGTCTCCCCGAGGGAGTTCTTGGAGATGCAGCGGTAGTTGCCGAAGTCGCCCGTCTGCAGGTTGCGGACTGTGAGCTTCATGTGCGCTCTGTGGACGCGTAATGAGGTTAGGTGTTACGGTAATATATGGCTAAATAGATCGTTGAAGAACACCCGTATTTTAAAACGGTATTTATAATAAATGCTATTTAATTTACATAATTATTTACTCAAGTTACTCTACTTTATTTCCTCGATTTTATTTCTTTGTCTGATCTTGCCCTGATTGATGATTAGAGTGGTTTGATGACCGGTACCTAGGAACTACCAAATTATTTTTTTAATTATTTTGCAAAACCGTTTAACTCATTTTTTTAAACTTAATTTATGAATTAACTCAAGCCATAGCAAATTCTAACCTGATATTATGAATACAAAACTGAGTTACTTTGTTTGAAACAGTTTTACATGTAAATTATTTCACCGAATTTTGGCACAGATATGATAGGACCCTAAAAACGGTTATCGTACTTAACCTATGCTATATTTTTTAAATCACTCAAAGAATATGATTGCATTGCAAATCGGCTACATTTTAACATCCATATATTATTCAAATTCTGTAGATATTTTGGTGTAGTGCGTTTATCTGCTAAACGATATATTTATTTACTAGTTGATGCTCACGTATAATTAATCTTTCCGCCCTTTATAAATACTACCCTATGTGTTATTGTGATGTGTAAGCTATGTTACTATAAAGTTTCATCAAATTTTTTTCAGTAGTTTTTACGTGAAGCAGCAACCAATATCCATTAATCCTCACATACTTTTACTCGTACATTTTACCATATCAGTAGGTAAAATTAGTAGGATACAATTTATTTGCTTTCGGTTTTATAATGTCATGATTGTCGGTTATATATCGACGTCAATAACGGTCATTGACCCACATACATTTATTGACCTTCTAAATATAAAAACAGACATAATGACATATAACTGTCCTGAATCGACTTCAATCGTGATCCTTTACGTTTTCTAGTTATGAAAAACGGTTCATGATTGATTGTTCGAGTATCTACGAAGGGATGTTAGGGAATAATCAATGTATGTACTTTATTGCACGTTTATCTGGCGCTGACCATTGATACTGTTAGGGCCTGAAAATTACATGATTGGTTGGCAAGGCAAAAAATCTGAAAAGTTATAATTAATCGCAAACAAGTTAATTGTACTGTTCATTTGAATATGTAATTACCATGTTTTAATGCCTTTATTGCGATAATTACCCTATTGTAATTTTGTATACTTATAGGAGGAGCTCGTGGCTAAATAACAACAGCCGCACGGGTCGATCTTCAAGGTTAAGCAACGCTTGCCTAGGTTGGTCTGTGGATGGGTGACCATCTTAACATACCAAGTTTCCTCCGTGCCTCGGAAAGCACGTTAAGCCGTTGGTCCCGGCTGTCATTTGTAGATCTTTGGCAGTTGTTACGGATAGTCAGAAGCCAGTAAATTTGACTCCAGTCTTGCCATGAAGTACCGTGTTACCCAGTTAAGGGGTGTGGAAATCTGGTAGGCAGCCGTTCCTCGTGAAATACTGGTATTCAGCTAAATCCGGCTTGATTGGAAGCCGACCCCAATATAGTTGGGAAAAGGCTAGGCAGATGATGATGAATATTGTGAACTTATAATTTTGCTATTTGTCGGTACCCAGGTAAGGTTCAATTTGCTATTAACTAGGTTATAAAAATTTGACACTTTTGTTATCATGAGGTTTATTATAACTGTCACTTGTTTCTTTAACATAAAGTTTGGCATTGTGACAGCTTTTACATGAAAAGTATACTGAAACGACAGAAATTATACCTGCCTATTATCCTTTTCAATGATTCCTACGTACTGGTAATGGTGGAGGTAATTAATTACTTTTTTTTTTAGGATGGGAAATCATAAAATGACTCCTCCCGCTCTGGGCGGAGCGGATTGTCAGACTCTTAGTGACTAAAACCTATCCTTGTTCCCCCTAATGCCTTTTACGTTCCAGGGCAGCGGTAACTCGCTCTTTCGAACAAATTTCGCAACCCTGGCAGATTACTTTATTAATAAAAAAGAAAAGGCATCTTCTGGGCTTTCTCGCTCCGTCCGTCCGTCCGTCCGTCTGTTTATCAGCGAGCTGTATCTCCAGAACCGTAATAGCTAGACAGTCGAAATTTTCACAGATTGTGTATTTGTATTGCCGCTATTAAAAACAAATAATAAAAATTAAGGTTTATGGTTCGGTACCCTCCGTGTGCGAGTCCGACTCGCACTTGGGCGGTTTTAAAAAATATACAAAAGCATAGCATAATTAAATTAAAACATTAACATTAATCCCGGAGCAGCACATCAAAAATTAAACCAATCCGAAACAGCATTGTAAGCTTAAACACGATTATAATAACAAGCCATAATGGATTTGTAATATTCAAATTTATTACCGACGAGCGCCGTTAACAAGGGACCTTGCAAATGGCGCGGATAATTTCCTTGTTTGCTCTATACTGCGATAGCCCGCGGCGTTGCCCGGTTTGCTTAGTGGTGAACTTGGATTTCGTTAAGTTTGTTAGTCAATTATTTATCGCTGTTTTGTGATGCAGAAAGTTTTAGTGAGTCCATGTAACGCTTACTTTTTTCTCTTAAGTGAACATGAGCACTAAATTTGTAAATCAGCATATTCTATACTAGTTTTCGCCCGCAACTTTGTACGCGTATATTTTTCCTGTTCCCATAATTATTTCAGGAAATCCTCTCTTAGTGCTTCTCCACACTGCACAAAAAACCTACATGACAAATTTCAGCTTCCTAGGTACGACCATTCGTTTCAGCAGTGCTTTTTCTGTCAGTCACTCAGTAACGGACTAAGGATTATCTTTGCATACATTTGTTTGAAAAAATAATACAGGTAAATAATGGCAGGCAGTGATTTTTGTCAATCAAAGGCTTTATTTATTTTTATTTTTTTAATATTCCACACAACTATCACACAACGCCATCTAGTCCCAAGCTAAGCAGAGCTTGTGTTATGGGTACTAGACAACTGATATACATACTTATATATTTCTAAATACATTCAGTCAAAAAAGTATCGGGTATGGATGATTTGTTTATGGTTCCAAATTCAAATTTTTGTTTTTTTGTAGTTGTTAGATTGGCACAACTGTTTTCCATTTTGGCGCGGAGTTTGAGTTGCATCTGTTATTTATATTAAATACAGTGCTGGTTTTAGTAATATCATATATGGTGTGTATTGCGAATTTCATAATGGACAAAAATATCGAACAAAGAGTTTGTCTTAAATTTTGCATCGCCAATGGAATTTCGTGTTCGGAGTCACTGAAAATGTTACAGAAGGCTTACGGTGAGTCGACTTTATCAAAAACTCGTGCTTATGAGTGGTTCAAAGCGTTCAAAAGCGGTCGAGATGTGATGGAAGATTTGCCTCGCTCTGGTAGGCCGTCAACGTCTGCAACTGAAGTTAACATCGCAAAAGTGAAGGAAATAGTGACTGAAAATCCCCATTCAACTCTGAGAGAGATAGCCGCCGAACTTTCTGTATCTCACGAGTCGATCCGTACCATTTTAACTAATCATTGGGGTATGAAACATGTTGCTGCTCGGTTAGTCCTAAAAGATCTGAATTTTCTCCAAAAACTCAATCGCATGAAAGTCGCTGAGGACATGCTAGAACGAGTCAGTTCGGACCCAACATTCATGAAACGCATTGTTACTGGTGACGAGACGTGGATTTACGAGTTTGACATGCAAACTAGTCAACAAGCTTCGGAGTGGCGCCTTCCAACTGAACCGAAACCGAAAAAACCACGCCAAAGTCGATCAAAAGTCAAAGTCATGTTGACTGTTTTCTTTGACTATCGCGGTGTTGTGCACTCTGAATTCTTACCGGAAGGTCTAACGGTAAATAAAGAATATTATTTGAGCGTTATGCGGCGTTTAAGAGCGCAAATTCGACGAAAAAGGCCAGATTTGTGGAAAGAAAATTCTTGGATTTTGCACCACGACAATGCGCCTTCGCACAAGGCTATCATTGTGAACGAATTTTTAACCAAACACTCAACAAATACCATCCAGCAACCACCATATTCACCAGATATGGCTCCTGCTGACTTTTTTCTTTTTCCTAAATTCAAATTACCACATCGTGGCACCCGTTTTCAATCGATAGAAGACATAAAGGAGAATTCGCGGCGAGAACTGAACTCAATTCCGGAAGCAGCGTTTAAAAAATGTTTTGATGAATGGATTATTCGTTGGCGCAAGTGTATCGTTTCTAAAGGAGCATACTTTGAAGGTGATAAAATAAATTTGGATGAATAACAGACATTTTGTGTATTATTGATCTTTTCCCGGTACTTTCTTGACAGAGTAGTACATACATATTATAGATAAACTACACCCAGACACAGAACAAATCATCATGCTCATCACACAAACATTTGTCCTGGGTGGGAATCGAACCCACAACCTCTGGCATAGCAGTCAGGGTCACTAACCACTAGACCAACAGGCCAGTCAGGTTATTTGTTGCCCAGTTAACATTACAGTTATCCAAGTAAGCTACCATTTGCGGTCAAATAGGCAGCTGTGACTCTAAAAGACTTGGAGCGGACTCCTTCACACTTACCTATACAGTTGGAATTTCTAGGTTTGCTTACCATTAAATTCAAAAGTAAAACTGCATCTGTGATAATAACTTTTATAGGTTTAATTATGGTACTTTCGGGCAACCTCGACAGCACTATTTTACAGGCTCATGGCAAGTGAATTATTCCAGGAACGGATGACCGGGTATATTAATATGAAGTGACGTGCTCAATAAATCCCTTTGCCGCCGATAAATACATTGTCACGCATATCTCCAGGCGATTTAATTTAAATATAAAATTTTCCAAAAGGACCCAATGAAAAAAGCGACAGTTAAGATAAAGTTAATAGTCAAAACTATAATGCTGGATATTAATTGTAGTTTTAAGCAGTTTAAATTTTGCAATCGCATGGATTGTGTTACGACTGCAAGCTCTTTTTAACAGTCAATGTTGGAGACAAATATTCTTCTCCAATATTGGAGGATTAATTTTTAGGGTTCCGTACCCAAAGGGTAAGACACAGATTGTGTATTCCTATTGCCGCTATAACAACAAATAAAAATTAAGGTTTATGGTAGGGAACCCTTCGTGTGCGAGTCCAACTCACAATTGGCCGGTTTTTTAAAAAAACTTTGCCCCACACTTGGAATGACTTCTTTGCCGTGGTTGCGTTTACAAACATATAAACATACACAAACAGCCAGACCCAGAACAACTATCTGTAGGCTATACAAATGTTTGTTCCGTACGGGCATCGGATCCGCGACACGCAACGCAACAGTCAATCCTTAACCACTGCGCCAACTGTGTTGTCATATTACCGGCCGCGTATCAATCTGCCAGCCTTTCCCAAATATCTTGGGGTTTGTCTCAGTCTAACCGGATGGAGCTGTAAAAATTTTAATGGGGTGACTACATCTCACTACCCGTAACGACTGTCAACGATCTATAAATGACAGCCACAACAAACATCACATCGACAATCACACACACACACACACACACACACACACACACACACACTTAACGACAATAATGCCGTCACATCGATGTAGCGGCAACAATGCCGCCACAACGTGTTCTCCGAGGAACTTCGATCTACTCGTAATAATATGGTCACACATCCATGTACCAACCTCGGCAAGAGTTGGTTAACCTTAAGATCGACTCGTGCGGCTGTTATTATATAGCCATGAGCTCATAGTAATTAATTAAGTTCATCAAATTGACACGCCAGGAGTTTTAGCATATTTATAATCATCAGCATCATTTTAGCCGAAAGACGTCCAATGCTAGACATAGGCCTGCCCAAGTGTCGCCACAGCAACCGGTGCTATGCGTCTCGTATCCATCGGCTACCTGCGACCGTCACCAGGTCATCGGTCCTTGTGGGAGGCCGTCTAACGTTGCGTCTTCCGGTACGCGGTCGCTATTCCAGAACTTTTCAGCCCACCGACCATCTGTTTTGCAAGCAATGTGCCCTGCAGCAAATTTATACAACTGTCAAAATTAAATTTGTCCGTAAATATTTCAATTTACGCAATATTTAAGTTGTTACCTATTCAATTTGATGAACATACATTTCGCTGACTTGGAATTAATCAATCACCTTATTATTATTTCCAATTTAAGAGAGCTAATTACAATTTCTGTGTATAGAAGTGAAAAGTAGTGGCGAGAGTAGTAATAAACGTTTAGACCGGGACTATTAGCAGAAACGTTTGGGGGCCGAAATTAATTTTGTAATGTACCGTTTGCTTGTAGTTCGCTCGTTCTGACGTCGTTGCCTCACTTCTAGTCATGTCTAAATATAATGTTCGCTCATTTTGTAATATAGAATAATAATCGTAACTGAAATAATGTTTAGGTTAAACGGAAAGTACCCGTGGTACTTAACTAGTTATTTTCCAGAAACAAATAGTTTTAATACGACATCTATTTGGTTTCCGCTTTCCAGTCAAGTGTCTTAGTTACGTAATTGATTGACCATAATCATAATCAAATCTGTAGTGTTACATATTTCGTTAAACAGATCGAATCGAAACATAAATCCACTTTTTCATAATGATCATCATCATCAACTAGCCTTTTCCCAACTATATTGGGGTCGGCTTCCAGTCAAGGCAGATTTAGCTGAATACCAGTATTTTACGAGGAACGGCTGCCTACCAGACCTCCACAACCTATTAACTAGGTAACACGGTACTTCATGGCAACACTGGAGTCAGATTTACTGGCTTCTGAGTAACCGTAACGACTGCCAAAGATCTACAAATTACAGCCGGGACCAACGGCTTAACGTGCTTTCCGAGGCACGGAGGAAACTCGGTATGTTAAGATGATCACCCATCCACAGACCAACCTTGGCAAGTGTTGCTTAACCTTGAAGACCGACCCGTGCGGCTGTTATTATCGAGCTCCTCAACTTTTCCATAATGATCATTATACCCATTACATAAGAATTAAAAAAAATACTGTGAATGATTACGACGATTGTGAAAATTAACTCAAAATACATAATAGAATAGAATAGAATACTCTTTATTATGTACACCATATAAGTAAAAAACACAAAACAAAACACACAATCACAAAATCACGTGAATAAAATGTAATGTTAAGTAAATTATCACAAATAATTATTTTTGTCCTGAAGTTACACCATGACTTGATAGACTACGATCGAGAAGAGATGGATGTAAATCGTAGATTTTGTATGAAGTGGCTTTGGTACAAGTTTATAAAAGTAGAACTCGAACCCGTTATCGTAAATGTCGCCTATATTAAAAATGAATAGGCACGTTTAATAACGGTAACAGAAGACCTCTTCTTTTCAATTTTAATTAAAATAGAGATCACTTACGCTAACGCGATCGAGTAAGTTTAGAAACGCACACTAAGGCCATAGTTATAAACTAAAATGACCGTACGAGTAGGTACGGTAATTTAGCGGAGTAATTTGGTTTCCGCACTTAGTCCTGATATTGGACCGTTGTACGTGGTACCGTACCTGTAGGAGTTCTCCTCAGTATTGATGGCGTACTTCTTGGTGGGCAGCACCATGACGTTGTCGTACACCCAGTAGGAGATGGCGCGAGGGTGCGCCTCCGTGTGGCAGTCCACCGTGACGTCAGTGCCCGCCGGTGCCCCCACCAGCTGGTTCGGCACCCAGATCATTGGGGAGACTGGAACAAGCGACACTCGGTTAACGGTTTGTTTCAGAACGTGGCACTGCCACATAAATAGAAACTGATTTTGATGAAGATTACCATTAAAACAAACGATACGCGTTGACAAAAAGACAGATTGTCAAAGTCAAATCTGTGCGGAGATGCCAAAAATTGTATCGAAGAAATTCTTTTCTATAACTATAAAATGTCGGTTAAACGGGGTGATTAGAAACGCAGGGGTTAATAGAAATTTGTTTAGAAATTGTACTTTTAATGATATTTTCACTTGAATGCCACATTGTTTCTAAAAATATATCAAAGTAATATTGATTTAAAAATTGGAGTTTATAAACGCTTTGTTTTTATTTACCCTAGTGTTACTTTCCACCCTGTTTTATGGTATGTATTTTCTTTGCAGAGTAGTGGCAAAAGTAGTCATGCTATTAACGTTAAACAATTGAGTGCTAATTCTATTTTTTTTTTCAAATTAGTAGAATTGGCCCTCGGAGACACACATAACATAGAATCTTCTAAAACTTTTATGTGTATTACTGCATCTCAATAGGGTGTGGCTACAAAAATAACTTCAGAAGCACGTACGCATATTATATGTATAAATCTAACCTTGGCCTCAAAGCACCTCTACTTCGAATATTCAGAATTCACAACAGTATATGCAAGACACCACACACCGATTTACACGGTGTCTCACACCATAAATTTAGATTTGCAGTCTCGGAGGTACGGGAGTGACAAAGTTATAGTTATAGTAATTATAGTCAATCTTTTATGTACAATTTTTATATACTTTTTTGTTTTATCTGTGTTCTGATTTGTATGTTTATGTTTTAATATTTTACTTTAGATTCCTACTAATTTTATTTTTATTTAAGACACTAATAATTTGTTGTACATAATGGTGTAAGCTGTGTATACCTGTAATAGGCATGCATACCAGAACTAATATTTTAATATTTGTTTCTAGGATATAGTTGTGTATGTATTGCTGTTGGTATACCGCATAATAAATAAATAAATAATATGTATTAGTACATGATTATTGGCAAGGACACTAGAGTCCAAGTTTAATCGATATCGTCCGCTGAACACGAGCGACATTTATTATAAAAGAATTAGCTAAGTTCAATTCCAGCTTCAATCCCCAAAGACTAGTTGCAGTATGTGCACTTATAGAACTTTGGCTCTTCTATAAATTCAAAGTTTGGCGGCTATAAACTTACTTATGTGGGTACTTGTTTTATAGATTTTTTACTGTACTTTAAATATGAGGTGTACAGTACAGTATATAATAAATAAGTGATAGTAAAATATTACTGAGTGTAGATTTAAAAATGAAATGGTAAAAAATACGTCGATGAGTACCTAAAACGCTGAATTTATATAATAGGTCTTTACCTATAAAATTGCCGTTTTGTATGAAAAAAATTAAACGAATTTTTTTCATATATTTTTTATTTGTATTAATCGAAGTAATCACCCATGCAATCAATGCATCTTTGCCAACGCAGTGGCAGTTTATTGATGCCCTTCTTAAAGAAATCAGCTGGACGGGAGGCAACAAATTCTTCAAAGGCATTTTGTACTGCCTCTCGGGTATTGAATTTTTTTCCCGCCAAGAAGTTATCAAAATTCTGGAAAAAGTAGTAGTCTGTAGGCGAAAGGTCTGGTGAGTAGGGCGGATGACGGAGAGCTTCCAACCCCAGTTCTTGCAACTTGGAGACCGTCTGCTGTGCAGTATGAGGTCGCGCGTTGTCATGCAGGAGCAGCAGAGACGAGCGATTGACCAATACTGGTTGGAGATGTGCCAGCTTCTCCATCATTGTGTTCAGTTCTTCACAGTACACATCTGCAGTAATGCTCACCCCGTTTGGTAAGAAGCTGTGATGAATCACACCGGCGCTAGACCACCAAACAGTGACCATCACTTTTCTAGGGGTAAGTTTTCGTTTAGGGCATTGTTTAGGTGCTGAACCAGGATTCAACCAACTTGTTGAGCGCTTGCGTTTATCAAACAGAATCCATTTTTCATCGCAGGTAACAATGCGGTTCAAAATTCCTTCATTTGTGTGTCTGCTGAGCAGTGCAAGGCACGTCTCGACGCGTACTTCGCGCTGGCGATCATTAAGTTCGTGGGGCACCCATTTGTCAAGCTTTTTTACCTTGCCAATTTGACGCAAATGGACCAATATTGTTTTGACGCTAACGTCGAAAGTTGCTGCTAATTATTATTATTTTTTATTTTTTTTACTTATGATAGGCACGCGTTTGACCGCTATCTCACCTGATGGTAAGCGAGGATGTGGTCAAAGATGGAGCACGCTTGCCTAGAAATAACCTATTCACTCTTGATTTAAAGACTCCCAGGTTGTAGCTATCAGGAAACACAGATTCCGGCAGGGAATTCCACTCCTTAACTGTACGCACTATGAATGTGTTCCCAAAACGTTTTGTGCGTATGGGTGGGATGTCCACCATGTACCGGTGGCGCATCGCCGTTCGTCTTGTGGTCCGACGATGGAACGCGCTTGGCGGAATTAAATTATGCAATTCCGTCGCACATTCCCCAAAATGCAACCGGTAAAAAACCGACAGGCTAGCAACTCGTCGTCGATGTTCAAGACTTTGGAGCTTCGACGCGACGAGCCTCTCATTGCCGATGATCCTCTTGGCTCGTTTCTCAATTGACTCAAGGGCATCAAGCTGGTATCTGGCAGATCCATCCCAAAGATGAGAACAGTATTCCATACACGATCGAACTTGCGCTTGATAGAGTTTGAGCAGCTGTTTCGGCGCGAAGTACCGTCTCACCTTAGCCAGAATCCCCAACTTCTTTGCAGCCACTTGAGCTTTTGTCTCTATGTAAGGGCCAAAATTCAGAGTAGATGTTAATGTAACCCCAAGAAGTTCAAGATGGTCGGTTATCGGCACGGTTTCACCGCGGAAAGATGGAGCTGGGCGGAATTGGCTCCTTTTGGCGGAAAATAGACACGCTTAGGTCTTAGCAGCATTGAACTTGACCAGATTGGCATCGCCCCAATCAGAGACCGCCTGCAGGGACACGTTCAAGCACTCAACCATTGCCTCCCGGAGAGACCGGATCTGCGACCCACCAGCTCGTGCGTCGGACACGTATCTTTCAGCAAAAGTGCTGTCGTCTGCATACCCAAAGGTACCGGGTTTAAGCAGATCATTAATATGCAGCAAGAACAGTGTTGCCGAAAGCACCGACCCCTGAGGAACCCCGGCATTAATATCCAGCAGTCCAGACGAGCAGCCATCTATGACCACTCGGATAGACCGATCCCTCAGGAAATCTGCGATCCAATCACACAAACCGGCGGGCAGACCGAAGGAAGGAAGCTTACTAATAAGGCCATCGTGCCAGACCCTGTCGAAGGCCTTCGAGATGTCAAGGGAGACCGCCAGTGCCTCCCCGTGCTTCTCTATAGCCTCACTCTAGATGTGAATGGCATACGCTAAAAGAACCCCAGTTGACCGATTTCGGCGAAACCCGTATTGCCGGTCACTAAGGATATCATTCGCTTCTAGGTACGCCAGGAGCTTATGATTCAGCACGCGTTCCATAGTCTTACAGAGTATGGACGTTACCGAGATGGGTCTATAATTCGACGGGTCAGCTCGACTACCCTTCTTGGGCACGGGCTGCACGTTAGCATGCTTCCAAGCCTTCGGCACTTTTCCAGTCTCAAACGAAAGGCGAAATAGGCGTGTCAAGATCGGAGACAACTCAGGCGCACAAGTCTTCAGAACAATTGCCGGTATCCCATCGGGACCACTAGCCTTGTTCACGTCTAGGTTACGCAGTACCCTGCGGACGTCCTTCTGATGAATGCGAATGTTAGACATACTCGACTTGCATTTTCAACCATAGATTGTGTATCATCAGCTTCCACAATCGCCTTTAATTCGTCATTGTCGACCAAAGTCTTCGGACGACCGCGAGGTTCATTTTCAGGTCGAAATTTCCAGAACGGAAGCGACCAAACCAATAACAGGTTGGTTTGGTTTGTAGTGTTAGCTCCGTAAACGTCGTTGATGTTGCTTGCCGCTTGTGCCGCGTTGCTGCCACACGGTATTCATATTCCATAATTACTCGAATTTTTAACGTATCCATGATGACGAAAAAGATTGAAATGCGATGAAAATGTAACACTAATCAATAAACAAATGACTACTTTTGGAAAAAAAAAACCATGTTTTTAAAATAAAATTAATTTGAAATTAGAATTCTTAGCCAAATTATTTTGATTTGAAATGGCCAGTACTGCAGAACGGCAATTTCATAGGTAAAGACCTAATATCTTTGAACAAAGACATTCGGGTTATTATTTTAGAATATCTCTTATACCCCATTGTCCACCAGCGCAAACACAAGAATTTGCTTGAACTTTATACAAAAGATTATCGTCACAGACAACGCCATTTATAGAATATTTTAAAATCAAATTTCGCTCGGAGAGTGTATCATCTAGGCACTCTCGAGATTTATCTAAAAGAATATGAAAGAGTTGAGGAGGTAAAATGATAAAAATAATACCGCCCGCATTAAAATACGTTGTATGAAACTTTTATTGCTTAGCCCCAAGGTAGTGAGACCCGTTCGTAATGCCAGAGGACTTTTTACTAAAACTGATCGCAGCTGTGTATTTTGATAAAAAAAAAACATTGTTAAGCCTAGCTCTCGCCTGCGACTCCTTACGCACATATCCCGTTTTTTCCCGATCCCGTAAGAATTTCGGAAAATCCTCTCTTAGTGCTCTTTTACACTCCCCAAGGAAGCTACATGTCAAATTTCAGCTTTCTAAGACCAATAGTTTCGGCTCTGCGTCGTCTGTCTCTCACGCAGTCACTCGATCAGTCAGTAACGGAACAATTATTTAGGATAGATGCGTTTTATGCGTGGCTTTATTTTGGTAAAGTTTTCGTTTTCACTACCTAAAAACTACAAGCTATTTTTTGTAACCACCAGTTAGCTGAAACTCCTGTACCATGGATTTGAAAATGCATTGGTAAAATGTAAAAAAATATTCTAAAACCATTTTACGAAATAACTAGAACGCTATACAATTTGATAGGCGAAACGGGAGTTGTACCTTTATATACGTGTTTGTATTTACGACGATATAACCTGTAGGAGATATATTACCGTGTCTCCATCGCAGTGTGAACGTGCGCAGTGCTTTGAAACCTGTGATGGATAGATAGCCGATAGACGGTGCCAACTAGAGGCTATAGGTTAGGACGAGATACCGATGGATCTACATGCGATCGAGTGATGCAGGTTCGCTACACCGAACATGAATTTATACGTGTAAACATTAATCGTTCAAGAAATGGTAGAACTGTTTTGTTTATCTTGGAAATAATGGTAGGAGGTACACAGGAATATCGGTCAATAGGACCTTATAATGAATACCACGATGATTAACCCGGCGGGTCATGCATCTAATACACATAGTCTTACACGGTATAAAACAGCCCTGCACCAGACCACTGTCTTCCTGTGTAGATACGGAATACATATGAACCCCTTCATTAACATTATAATATACTAGCTGTTGCCCGCAATTTGCATGCGCTTTTCCCGTTCTTATATGGCCTATAGCCGTCTCCATGAATGTGACTTTCATGTACAAATAATATTTTTTCCAAATCCGACTGGTAGACAGGCTCCTTCTGGGTAAACTCGCTCCATCGTAGACTTTGCCTCTGTCTTCTTTGACCTAGATAGAGTTAAGAGCAAAACCCACCACAAATAATAAAAAAAAAGTTCCAGAGATTAGCGCATTCAAACAAACAATCATAAAAAAACCTCTTCAGCTTTATTATTATTCGTATAGTTTAGTGACCACCCCTGGTCACTAAACT
Organism: Lacanobia oleracea; assembly: GCA_950371165.1. NCBI lineage: Eukaryota > Metazoa > Arthropoda > Insecta > Lepidoptera > Noctuidae > Lacanobia > Lacanobia oleracea. Next base: position 27,950,956 of record OX493390.1, on the reverse strand, counting down.
GCTATTAAATTATTTTTTCTATATTAAATATTTATATTGAATTAAATTCAAATTTAATTTTTATATTTATCTATTAGGAATGCCTAATAGATAAACGACCAACATTGAATCTAATGAGATTCAACGTTGATTGGGAAAATTTGACAGTGACGGGAAGCGTCATTTGTTTCCTGATTCTGCTAAAGTGGCCTTTTTAGACCCGCTGTAACGCCATCAACTCTTTTCTGATTGCAAAATGTTAACAATTCATCACTACTACTTTATCTACTGCTGCGCCGGTTAAACCTTAAAATAAAGTAACGAAATAGAAATACCAGTAACATTTCACAAAGTGAAATTCACATTGACGCCGCTTCAGGCAGAAGTTTGTATTAAGATAATCTGACTCAAAACGCTTGTGGAATGGACAAAATGGCATCCGTGAGACAGATTACATAAATATGAATTTTGTAGCGAAATCCTCCGTCTAGATGTAAGTTTTAATCTAACTAAAACGTTGCTAAGTTGTATTGAGTTTAAATTTGATACCTAAATAAATTAAGAACAGTACAGAAAATGGGAACAAAGAACTTTCGAATAATGTCTTGGAAAATAATATTGTCTTAGCTTAAACAGGACGTGAAAATGTATTGCTTTCTAAGATCATACTCATAGTTTTCAATCAGTGTGATAGATTAGAATATGAGCAATCAAAACTATCAAAACATAAAAATAATCTAAAACTAACTTTTTACGTTTCAAGAAGCAACTATCAAGTTAAAATAAGTAGAACATTATTTATAGTAACAATAACGTCTTTGATTATCAAGTTATTTAATTTAATAAAAAGTTATAAAGGAAGTACAAAATCAGGTACATTTAATTTCACCTATTAAATTTTTCACTGACTTTATTCGTCAGAAACTAATGTTCCTGCAATTGTCAAACCACTGAACACGATCTAATATCAACCTGTAACGATTTTGATCTTAGAATTTAAATATACCTGACCTTTTGTACTTAAATTTTCTGGGAATAGAGCAGCAATATCTATCCAAACACTAATACCGTCATAGATTATCAGACAACAATGCTCTAAGATTGGCTATGGCGGTCTATTGAAGTGCCGTTCTCAACAAAGGGCCTAGAGAATGTATGGTGTCGGTTAATGGGTTGGTCAGGTACGTAAAGGAGAAGATTATGATGACAATGATAATAATGATGATTAAAACAGGTCAGAACAGGTCAAACAGGGTGTATCTAACGATACAGTGAAACAAGCTGTTGCAGTCAATGTCGCAGTCAATAGACAGAAACGGATTAATGCAGTGGCCTGCGACGGACATCATGTAATTACTCGTAGTAGTAGACACTCAAGTGCGAGTACCGGGGAAATGCGAATGTGATTCTAACGTGTGATGCGGTGGAAACGTAAATACGGTGAATAAGTAAACTATAATATGGAAAGGTTTTGCATGAAATGTTCTGTGTTCAGATAAGAAAGTAGAAATAGATAGACAAACCATTGAAAATTTAATTTCAAAAACACACAGTGGAGAGGATGATGTTGCCCGAGAACATAAATTAAAATGCAAACAAGTAGTAGTTTCTTATTTACAAAACTCGCTTACTTCAAACAAACAAGTCCATAATATTACTATAAGTTATCAATTGAAGCGGCACTACGACTAGCGCTGCAAGTACATACAAACTTGAAGGAAGCAATTTATAAACTTTCAATAATGATGGATCGGCCCGAAGTTTGCCGAGTGCGCCCGAACGCTGCCCGACGATTTTTCACATAACGCCCAGATAATAAAATCCACACTTTGAAAACGTAATTCACAACGCTCGAGTTTATGGTGGCAATTTTCACGAGGTATAATACTCGCTTCAGTAATACACTTTAATATTCTACGACGTTTTAAAATATTTATAAAGTTTGCGTTTTTTATGTTCTTACGACTTCATTATCACGTCTGTGTTGACTGTTGCTGCGTATAAATTAATATGTTATTTATTTAGACGACATACTTACATTTTATGGCGTTGTAAACCGAGGACTTTAGTGTCTTACCTTATCGAATAATTGAAAATGTGAATAATAACGCATTATTATAATCTCAAGAGAACATATTTAAATTGAAAATATTGTGTTAGATAAAGCTAACGTGCACATTTTACAGAAAAAATATAAGTATCCTTACATATGTATCGCTCATGTTTTATGCGAAGTGAGAGGAATTTTAAACGATATCAACGTCAGAAGGAATTTCCAAGTTGTGAACAATTTTAGATATTCTGTCTAGAGACTGCTATAGTGCATAAAATAAGGAGATCTGCTAGAATGAAGCACTAAATATATTTTGCTAAAAATTCAAATTGTAAAATGTTTCATTCGTTTTACGAGTATTTCCCCCAATTTACTGTGAATATAACCGTTACGCTGACGACTCACTTATTCCCGCTGACCGTTGCAATTGTGCACAAAAATAAACCGTCACACGTTACTTTCCTTTCATAACCAGATACACGAAACAACACATTTTAAACAACCATGATTTTATTTAAGGCTTGTATACTTGCCAACGACTTTGTGCATACAAACGGAGCTAACTACACCTCCATGCGCTACTTCGCTACCCGGGTACATATTTTAAAAAAAGTAACAATACCAAACTATTTTTGTTTGTATTGCAAAGCAGTTAATATATTTTTATACTAAAAATTGAGGAGTAAAATGGTTTCATCTCAAAGATTTGGAGGTGATTTGGTGATTTTCTTATTTCTTTTTATGTGATACCGATACATAAATTCTGGCTAAACCAAATCAGGTATAACACACTATTTTTTTTATGTTATTTCTCACTAAATACCGACAAAAAACTGCTTCATCTGCTCGCTATTTTTAAGCTTTTTTCGAGAGAGCAGCCTTCATCGAAGAAGATTTTAATCGCAAAATCTTTTATGACAAACCAATAAAAATTCAAAAAAACATACTTTTCTACAAAAACCACCAAGAAAAATTTAGCTCTTTTTAGCCTTTCAAAGGCGATTAATCGCAAACTAGATTTTCATCTTGCAAACATTTCAAAGGCTTTTCTTGAGCAAAAAGGATCTGCAGCCACAATCATGTCAGAGCGTGCACCGCGAAAAAATATTATCTTTCAATTATTGCGAGACATCGCCGTCTATTTAGTCAGCCGCAATTTGTAATAAGAATTGAAAATAAAGGGGAACCCAGCTCCGAATTCCCATTGAATCTCAGTATTTTTATCTTTTATTCATTTTAAAACATCGAATGAGGGTTGTTTTGTTCACAAATTCTTTTAAAGCTCCATTGAAAGTCGAAAATCATCCTCTGCAGATGACAAAAACATTCACGGTAGATAACATCGGAAATGAAAGACATAAAACTCTTCAGGTCATAAAATATGCAGTAATATTAAGGAAATAGGTCACCTATATGCTACAGGAGATGTGCTATTCTTACCATGCCATCCGGAAGGCGGTCCCTTTTGAGCGTAGGTTCACCTTGGAAGCATATGCATTATTACTGAGCGAGTTTACTAGTGCCGATTGTTCATGGCGCGTGTATATTTCCTTTAAATTGAAAAAGGAGAAGATACATGTAAATTCATTGTAATAATAATAGAGGGCTGTAGACGTAGCTCACGTTTAGCTGCGGTTACGGAAGTATTTCATTTTTATCTGAGCATGAATTTGATATTCCAATAACTGGAACGGCAAATTGTGATGTAGAAGTGCATTACTTGGTAGCCGATCTCAAAGGATATTAAAACAATGAATACTTTACGAAGTTCCGGCTGAAGATTGATGGTATAACTTTGTTGTAGTTATATGAAGAGTTCATACGTTTGTTTGGATGAGGAATTTTCTTCAGAAAAAATTATTATAAACTTTCTTTATCTTGAATTGGCATTCAAAGTATGTTTGACCTTATGATTTGTATTGAGACATGAAAGCGTATAACTCTTAAAAACTAAAGTAGATCTATTGTTTTCCATAGAAAATAAAGTTATCACAAAACTAGCTACAACGAAGTAGATCAGGGACTAGAGCAAGTTGTGACAGTACAAGGCGGTGATGTCGCCAAAGTTAGTGCACCTATAAGAAACTACAGCAACGAAATTTAATATAAAGAACATTGTGTTTCGTGTAGATTGAAGGAAATACATGAATAATGGAAAACATGACTGTATGAATTGATTTGTTGAAACAGGAAGATGAGGCAACAATAGATAATGGAGATATAATATTGAACAATTTATTTGAGGGGTTTGAAGCTATCCAAACAAAATTAATGAAACTGTCCATGCGTATGAAAAATAACACTGTCAGATTAAGTGAAAATTGCAAATCTTTTGTCTCTTTTTACGCCATTCACTAAACCGTCATAAATTTGTATGCACGATTGTACGCCAATAACAAGCCATAAATAACTCCACTTGTTTGTTGATTACCAAATCTACTTATACAGGCAGGTCTACATCATAGTAATGCATTGATATCTTCTCAATTGAAAGCCTTCTCGGAGCCTAGTTTGCCAGCCTGAGTTGAAATCAATAATGACATAACAATACAGTAAGCTTGTAATGCGCCAATAGCAAGCGTACGTGAGCCAATTGACGATTACAGCTGCCTGCGAGGGTCCTGCACGATTTTACACACAATTTCATTGTTCAGATTTTGCGTCTACGGTAATAGGACGGACATTTTGAATTTTAGATGTTTGTGAATACTAAAGCTTGTTTTGAATAAGGCTAATCTTTGTCTGTAGTTGTTATGTTCAGAAAATTACTAGAACTGGGGACATATTCTGGGCGTATGATTGTGCTAGAACCCAGTTTTGAGAATAGCAATATCACCAGAGTAATTATGAGCATACGAGCACACACTCATAAGTCCAGTTCCTAGCAAAATTCGTATGAAAAAATGGCTTGCTTGGATTTAACATAATAATGGCCAACTTATTTCCGACGAATATTGCGCGACTATCCTAAAAGAAGCGCCTTATCTCGCCTGCACGACAAAATAGCTACGTTACTGGGGAGCTACTCTCTAAGCCCAAAGTCCGTAGTTTCGGTCTTAGTTGTGGGCGTTTTCTACACCGTATCACCTAACCTTAGTGGTTGGTCAACACGATTTGACTGTTATTGTCAAGTCGTGTTGTCATTCATTCTTAGTTCGGGTTCGGGACTAAACGTCCGTAGGTGATACGGAGTAGAAAACGCCAGCAACTAAAGTTGAAACTACAGACTTCGGGCTTAGAGAGTTGCCCCTCTGGTTATTTTACGCCACCCAAAAATGACATAAAATGCTCTTTCTACGTTAAATCACGACCAATTCACTGCACATTGTCACAGCTCGAAATTTCGCGAAAGTCCATAATGGAAAACGAGCTGTAAGCTATAAGCTTGTAATACTACAGTCGTAGGTACGCGAGACAATTGCGGATTACGGCGAATCCCCACTGATTTTACACGCAATTGCTCGGATTGAATCTGAGTGAGCAATATCTTGCGCTGGACAATCAACTAGCCAATTTCTGGTCACGATTTTAATACTATTGATTTTAGTAGTTATATTTGGCAGAGGAGAGGTCATTGAAGTTTATTTTATGTTTTGTCTGCGTTTAAGAGGACGTTAACATTTTTGGATTCTTTAGGGGTTAATTTTAGTAAGCACTCAAATCTGTAACCAGGTTTTTATTCTTCTTCTTCTTTTTATCGTGTGAGCAGTAAGGTCTAGCGACACCACACATCCTAGTGTCAGAGTTTCTTAAACGTTTTAAGGGCTTCTGACATGCAATATTTAACGACCGCCATTTGGCGGCCGGGGGCACTAGTTTATACGTGCCTTCCAAAGCACGGAAACATCATTATCAGACAATCAGGTGATACCAGCCAGCAATGTCCTAGACAAACTGGAAACAACTTTTTATTAAATCAAGTAAATCTTTCAATTTTTACTTCAAACATGCTTAATGATGTAAGCAACGCATGTTACAGGCATTCATGTTCTTTAGAAAAAAATAAAAAGATACTTACTGCAAAACTAACTTATGACATGGTGTAGAAGACAACATAACATAACAGCTTATTATGTTCCCATTACTGTGGCCTCAAAAAAGGTTATTAAAGAATACTCACATTCAACATCAACGATGATCCTCTTGGAGACAGAGGGCGGCACCGCGTTGGTGGCGATGCAGAGGTACGCGCCCATCTCCGTGCGGCTGATGCGTTGGAGGCTCAGGGTGTCACCCTCGTAAACTGTCACTGGAAGAGAGTGGATCTGTTAGCACAAGAGAACAAAATAAAGTTCAAGTAGAAGGTCACTTCTCTCAGTATATTATATCGCCAGTGAATTTGTAAAACAAGAACATATTTTTTAATCAGAAAAATAAGTATAAGTATTTTAACAATGCTTAACTTTTTTTATGAAAAAGACTGCGCACATTCCCTAGAGAAGTTATGTCCTAAAGTTAAAAGATTAGCGATTTGGAGAATTGTAATACCTACGAATTACGTATGGTGACGCTGTGAAACAATAAAACATTTTGTGTCACTTGAACGGTATCATACTTCACTGAAATACTCGTAGATATTAGATTCTTCACTTTCACCTACTTTCCAGTAAGACATTTTATTACAACCTTTTCATTTAGTCTTAACGTTCATGCTCTAGTTTATTTTAGATAGCTGTTAATTAGTTTAATGCGGTGTGTACTATTTTCAACTAACACCTTTTTCAATCATCATCCAATCTAAATCACCATCACCCAGCACCAAACCCTAAACTACCTCTATTGTGGTCATTTAAAACAATCTAGGCACCTCGAGGTATAAAAATTAAAAATTCCTGGCTCGTAGCGCTGGGTCGGCGGCCTCCATCAAGTGCCCAAATGAGTTTGCCTCTATTTACAATTAGGGTACGTTCTCTACCGCCACTGGGACGGTAGCACGGTGGCACGGTGGCAGCGCAATGAATGTAATGAGAGAACGCTCTCCGCTCGCCACTTGAATACATTAAACAATTAGTGCCTTACCCTGCACCCGTGTACTTGTTTTTAATGTTTATTTTATTATTTACATTGTTTATTATAGAGGCAGTTAGGTTTGGCAATCAGCTGGTGCGCTATTTAGTTCTAGTGAGCAATTTTGCGTTGGAGAAGGGGAAAATGGATTTGGATGCTGTTCTGCTATAATTACGTTCTACTTAACTTATTTCTCGGAGATATTCAACTAGCGTTTGTAAAAAGTGAACTGTTTTTTTTAATATGACGATGATGATATGATCCGACCGATTTCGGCCAAGGCGATTGTTTCAACTCTGCTGTAGTTGTCGTTCGTGAGGTCGCATGTGGCATTTTACCTATATATATATATGTTACGTCCAATTTAAATTTTTTTATTTCGCTAAAATATGTTGCAGTGCTTTTCAGTCCCTAAAAGTTTTCTGTTAAAACCACGGGACGTCCTTGAATTCCTAATCCTCTATAAAAAGCAAGACATAAAAGATAACTCCATAAACTAAGTGCCGAGTATCTAACACAACGTCCCCAAAGTAGAGCGTTTTAGTACTTACATAAATAATTTAGTAACAATGTCACAGCTCCACAAAATTAAAATAGAGCTTCTCTAGTCACCCTTTCATTATACGACGAGCGAGAGTAGTTAACTAAGTGAGACGATTACAGCTTGCTCAGGCAGATGACAGCTGTTCCCTCCTTTTACTTTTATATTCCAATCTGCCAGAAAAAAATGAACTTACATTTTCTTAAATTGCAATGCATTTTGGAATTTTAAAAATACCGACTAAAAATGTTGCCTCTTCTTTCCCATTTCGTTCGTTATTGAGGCGACGAATAAAGTACATTGCTGGAGTTCCACGCTTCAGTGTTCAGCATCAAATCTAAATGTTTTCAGGAGACGCGCCATAACAACTTTTATTTATCAGCAGCACCGCGGCCGCTCGCACTCGACTCGTCCTATTCACCGCGAGTAAAAGGGTACACCGCCACCGCCACCGTATTAATTCAAACAAAAGATTAACACGTATAGAATCGAATGCGGGAGTTTTTCGATGGCGGCCGTAATTAAAACATCCGTCGGGACAAACATACGTGGGAATGACAGCAGGGGAGAGGGTCACACACAATTAGCGACGAGTGCCCTCCACACCACACGTTAATTTTGCTCTGTACAAGGAAATCGCTCTTGAAATTAAACTCAATTTTTGGACGCCTTTGTCGGCGCTTCGGGTACTCTCAACCGGTTTAATTTGGCGGCACAACTCAGCTTTTCCGCGCCATAATTATCTTTAAACTGGATTTTTCTTGAAATGAGGCTTAATCCTCAGCTGGTGTGGAAGCCATATTGGATGTGGGATTAAGGTGGCGTAAAGTGGTTTGTTATCATATCTGCAATATGATTACAAGTGGAGTCGAGTGTGCGTACCTAATGCGGAGTCTGTTTTTGAAGCATCATGGCTACTCATATTCTAAGGGGGTTAATTTTCCTGAACTGTAAAGTGAATAATGACCTAGCAATAAATATTATGGAACAATCAGTGTTGCTGCTATATACATGTTGCTGCAATTTACACAAAAACACAGCTAAAAATTTCTACGAACAAAACGAACTCCCTATTCCCAGATTGCAATAAAATACAGCAAGGATCAAGAAAGCTGCTCCACTTTACTCTCTATTAGTTAATGGTTCGGGAACGGCATCCGTTGCAATTGTATTAGCTACACGACCATTCGCTGCCTTTATAGACGCATTAGGAAATGCAAACAAAACCAATTTTATGGGGAAAGGGGAAGAAACAATTGCATAAGTAGCGATAGAATACCAAATGTTGGGGCAGTATAATGGTAATGATTTTCCTTATGGTTGAATCAGAATTCTGATCTGTTTACTAAGGGAAAAGGGGAATGGCTTAGTGTACAAATAACGGAATGATGGATAAAATTAAATTTCAGGTTTTTAAAAACTAAGTATTATGACTAATTTAACCCCAAACACGTCGTTAAGTAGGACATTTTGATGGAATTTCTTTGCCAAATCATTCCCATAGTCATTCTTATTCAACGTGTAGACATAATATGCAGCACCTTGACCGGTAAATTAATAATCTTTTTATAATTTTACCTACAATTTGAACTGGACCACAGATTCTTTAAAGAGTAAGTCAGCCTTAATTGCACTCTATAACCCCAAACATTTTTACAAAGTAAAACCTTAAGTTAATTAAATTAAATTTCGAGTCTCTCAGAAGTAGCAACCCTGCTATAGAGATCTGTAGTTGGCAGCGGTAACAGCTGCACTCTGCGGATTGTTAAAATATATTATATGCTACCGTACCAACATGCTCCTACATAGTGGTTTAACTTAGAATGTCGAGAACTGCTCGTAGATGTATAGTAGTATGTTGATGTCGAGAGGAAGACGTTACAAGTAACTTGGACAGGAGTTAAGGCTTTTGTGGGTTAATCAGAAACTCAACTATGGTAGGCGCCAGATATATTTGCAGTAACGGTCAATGACCCACGTGCATTTATTGATTTTTTAATGTCAAAACCGAAATTAAGACATCAAGTTGTCCTGAATCGACTTCTATTGTGATCCTTTACGTTCCCTAGCAATAAAATAGTTCTACGAGGAGATAGTAGGGAAAGGTCTATAGACTTAATTGCAAGTTTATCTGGTGCCTGCCACAGTAATGAAAAATGGATCATAATTAATTGTCCGGCTACCTATGAAGGGTTATTGGGGAAAGGTCAATGCACTTTATTGTAAGTTTATCTGGCACTTAGTATAATCCATTTTACTGGGTTTTTATCATAATGATGTGAATGCGGCTAGGTATAAATTGTCTCGTTTGCTGGAGTGTCCCCAATGTCCATACACCTGCAGCCTAGGTGACTTGAACAAAACCTCCATGCGTGGCCACACACTGGGCCCAAAAAGTATAATCCGGTAAACTGTCAACATGATAAGAAGAAGTAGATCATCATGATTTCATCTGAAAGATGGTAATAGCTGGATTTAAGTCTTCCTCAAGTGTCGCCACATCCACCGATCCTATGCTTCACGCATCCAATAGATTTTCGTGACCTCCTTACTCAACTTTTTTAGGGTTCAGTACCCAAAGGGTAACCAACGAAACCCTATTACTAAGTTTCCGCTGTCCGTCCGTCCGTTCGTCCATCCGTCCATCCGTCCGTCCGTCCGTCCGTACGTCCGTCTGTCTGTCAGCGGGCTCTATGTTAAGAACCGTAATAGGTAGACAGTTGAAATTTTCACAGATTTTGTATTTCTATTGCCGCTATAGCAACAAATAATAAAAAATAAGGTTTATGATACTCACAATTGATTGTTTTTTTTTTGTAACTATTTATTTAACTAGACAACAGTTCTTTTATCCATACTTTTAGTGTAATTTAGTTATCTGCGGAAGACTTTGTATCGAAAAATGGAGATAACAAAATTGCACGTAACAGTCTGTTTCTTTTTATTAGGAAATTAAAACTAACTAGGTATTATTTCACGTTTATTGCGAGTGCTGTGTAGAAGTCGAGTCGCGACGGAACAATGAAAAGAAATGTTGCCAATAAAAACGAAATTAACCGTTAAGCTAGTTTTATTGCTATCTATAATCTTAATTCTCTTAAAATATAGGTTATCTGTATTTTTAAATTGCTTGACTCTTTCTCCATTCTTTCCTTTTACAAAAACGGGCTAAAGTCTGCAAGCTTACTGTTAATATTGATCTCTATTATTTTGAGCATTTTTCGTTCCAGTAAACTACTTGCGAGAAGTTAATGAAAGGTGCTCAAAGTTTAAGTTTTATAAAAATTTTGATATGCTATTAATTAATCGCCCTAAAGATAAAACCAAAACCCACAAAATAACCAAATCAATTCAGCAATAGTAAACAAAAATACGACACACGATGAAAAACAATATTTATCATTTAATACGCTTCTATTTTTCCCGGAAAAAATACCCACAACCCTAAAAATTCTCCTCAAAATAAAGAGAAGATAAATTGCATTTTAACAGCAATTGGCACTGCCCTATCAGTGCGCAGTAGATAAATCGCTGCAACACTCGTTGCTAATTGACACGCAATTAAACAACTTTGCTGACGCCGTCGAGAACTTCGCTTACTGAACCGGCTTCGGCTTCAAAATGCGATTTTAGATTGCGGTATCTTTTGGGACTCCGGTTGCTAAGTAATTGCACGTATCTATAGATTGAAGGACGTATTCCTTTATACAGAATTCATTTGGATACAGATATTCTGTTTTTCAAACATTAAGAAACAAAAAATCTTAATAATATTTAAGTAACACCTACTTAAACCAGGTTTTGAGTTTGTTTGTGGTGTCTGAATTTGTTTCGGTGTTTCTTCTCAGGGTATTCAACTAGGAAATCTCGACTAATATAAATTGCCGAAAAAATACCCATAAAAGTGTATTTTACCAATAAGAAACAATAAATAGTATTGAACTATATCGGTGATAGTTTTATGTAGCTAGGTTTTAGGCTTTATAAGTGACCTTTTTAAACATAACCTACATAACGGGCGACCTTTCTTTTCTTATTATAAACCTGGCAGGTCTTCGACTTCTAGCTAAGATACCCAAGCTTACCTTTCTTCCTCCTGTCCACAGAGATGGGCTGTCCGTCCTCCCTACGCCACATGATCTTGGGCGCGGGGAAGCCGTCTGCCTTGCACACCAGACTGATGTTCTGGTTCTCTCGCACTGCTACTGCCGACTGTGTGCTTTCCTCGTCCAGGATGTTTGGAGGCACTGGTGGGGAATATAGATTTGTTAGAAGCGAGGGTTGAATATCTGAAATGTTGTTGAAAGTTTTAAGACTAAACGTTAACGTTTTATGCATTTTTAGGCTCTGAAGTCTAAAACGAATCGAAACGCATCAAAATTTTGATTATACGTCACAAAAATTTCCATATTAATTCAAAAAGGCTTAAGAAAAATTTCCACCCTTCCCGACCCGATTAATAACCCGCTTCTAAAAATAAACGATGCAGATTTAGAACACGTAAGCGGCCACAAGTTGCGTCCTAAAGCAATAAAAACAAGATAAAAACTACGTGGCACGTTTAAAATGCAAACACGAGAAAAAACCACCGCTTTATTTCCACTTAAAAGTTTGTAGGAAACGGCCATATAAAAGACTAAGTGTTACCCGTATCGGTGATTTGGGACCGAACCACGCCTACGCCATTTTATATATCTAACATTTCCACTGGGCCACCAGATAGGAATGTTATCTCGACTGAATTGTAACTGAGACTTTGGCTACGTTCCATATTTGCTGATTTTCGGGTTGGAGCGCTAAAATTATTAGTTAATAACGACAAATTTAGTTTTATTGCAGAGGAGTAAATACGTGCTGCGACGTGAACAATGGCAGCTGTACAAGCCGTAGATGCCAAGAACAGGTAAATTATTGATGGTGCAGATTAGTAAGATGACAGTTACATTGCTCCAGCAAACAACAATTTATGTTAAGATGATACGGTGGAACCCCGACACAGAATAATAATATAATGCTGCCTCATCCTCGTGTTTCTTACAGGAAATTATGAACAAAGAAGAAGCGAAAGTATGTCAATACCTGTTTAACATTCTCGGTGACTCAAAAACATATAATGTCAACCGAAAGTAATCATTTTCGTTACTTTGCTTGTAAATTTACGTCGACATTATAAAACAACAATTAAATTCTGCCAAAGAGTTTATTTCACAAAGCGATAAGAAGCAAAAGAAGATGCTATTACCCCCTTTCAAAATACTAAAGGAAAGTAATTAAAAGTTACTTCGTTGAGCAGGATCAGCGGTAAACAGGCCTCGTCGATATTTTCCCATTCGTGATAAGCATTCTGTTATATTGCCAAATAACTCCAGTTGTGAATGAGAACATAATTAGTTGCTAATGGGTTCTGCTAAAATAACACACGACTATTGAGGTACATAAATTAATTTTGTTGTAAACATGTAATTTAATTTCAACAAAGTTTTTATGAATATGGTAAATAAACTGAATATATTCAACGAGTATCTCCGTCTCCACTCAAGGCTTTACAATTCTACTCTATCTAGACCCGAGTACCAAGAAATTCTATATTTATTTCAATAAACGTACATCTAGCACAAATAAACCGTAACGTGAGATATATCCATCTGTCGTGCTTGCTAGAACTACATAAGCGATGCATCCATCGCACTTAATCGCGCGTCGGTGTATATATCGACGAATTCTGGATCGTAACGGCACGTCCCACAGGATTCGATGCGTTTGATACATAAGAAGTTCAGTGCACTGCGCCAGGTTAGAGCAATAAATATAAAGGATGACGATAGTATAACGCGATAGGTAGAAACACAGAAAATCATTTTCAGATACAGGCAAATGATTTGTGACGAGGCCAAAAAGTAGGCAATTTCCTTTCAAGTAGGCCTTTCGGCGGCTCCTGTCCAAACGGATGCAGCTGCGAGCGATTATTAGTTATCTGACCTCAAAAACTCAGTCATCATCATCTGCCTGCCTTTTCCCAACTACATTGGGGTCGGCTTCCAGTCAAACCGGATTCAGCTGAATACCAGTGTTTTACGTAGAGCGGCTGCCTACCAGACCTCCACAACCCATTAACTGGGTAACACGGTACTTCTTGGCAAGACTGGAGTCAGATTTACTGGCTTCTGACCATCCGTAACGACTGCCAAAGATCTACAAATGACAGCCAGGACCAACGGCTTAACGTGCTTTCCGAGGCACGGAGGAAACTCGGTATGTTAAGATCACCCATCCACAGACCAACCTTGGCAAGCGTTGCTTAACCTTAAAGATTGCCCAACCCGTGTGGTTGTTATTATTTAGCTACGAGCTCCTCACAACCTGACCTTAACAACTCAGTAAGAGGGTGTAAAACGGTCCCCTTGGTAAGACTGGTATTCTGACTACCCACAATGACAGTCAGTGATCTAGAAATGATAGCCGGGATCAACAGGGAAGCGTAGATTTCACCTCAAAGTGCGACCCGGGCAGCTGTTAATAATTAGCCCCGAGCTCCTTATAAATCAATTAATAATAAATAGGTATAATACACATTTACACGTATACCTACAACAGTATGGAATTGACGATTTTTTAGACATAAGTAACACTCACCAACAACCTGTAGATATCCGACTTGGCTGATCATAGGGTTAGTATTAACTTGGCACATGTAGTAGCCGCGGTCCTCCTGCTGGACTTGGCTCACGTGCAGCAGCCAGGTCATGGCGTTATCGTGCGACACGCTGAAGCGCGCCAGCCGCGTGATCACGTGCCGGTGGATCGTGAGGATCATCTGCCGGTCGATGTGGATCCATGCCACCTGCGGACAAAGTTTAAAGTTTTTATTATCATAAACATTTGTTACAAGTAACAAGTCTCATAGTGTTAGTAACAATATACTTACAAATTATGTTAGTGAAACATTAACAAACACAAGAACCGAAACCATTTGCGACATCACTGCTGCAAGGTTGCTAGCCCAGCTGATACCCGCAGCAGTGGTTTAAACGCACAATCTAGCCTGCCTGCTACCATGGACAGGACGCTGTTGGTGCTATCCCGCCCCCTACTGACCAAGATTGCGCAGCGCTTCCAAAATTTATTTTATCAAAATTCAAAAGCCAGTTGTTCAAATTAGGCGGAGAGTCAGCCGTTTTTGAATGTCAGTTTGACATAAAGGCCCACACGTGTATTATTTTGGGGAGAGTCAATTGTGTTTTTCAGGACTTTTTGGATTGCGACCGATCAATAAACACAATAGGGAAGATGCAAATACAGAATTTATGAGAATGTTGTCAGTAAAATGATAAAAAAGTATAAAATAAAGGCCATTACAAAGATTTATTTTGGTCATTATCGATTTTTAGCAAAAATAATGAATTAAAGTAACGTGAAACGGAACTTATTTAAAAACAACAATCAGCGTTTAGTGACGTATCTGCTGTTATGTCAACGAAAGGGCAACCTTATGTCTTTGAGTTGGGACAGTTCTTGACCAGTGATACTCGTAGACACGAGTGACGTCATCATCCGTTTCGCGCGAACCTTTAAACTGTCGGTCTAAAAACGCTATTTTGGCAATAAATTAAAGCGTTTTAATTTTTTATTTATGTGGTAGTTATTTTAAATGGAGTTCTCTAAAATTAAAGCAAAAATGAAAATATTGCATATTCCCTATTGTTAGAATATATCCATCAGCTAGGTGTAAGACTGTCGGATTTGGGTGAAACAAGATTGTGGGTTAATTTCGTTGAGCTGACTCATTTTCCGATCTTGTTTGACAGTAAGCAAAAGATGAGCTCTGTGATGTAGTGAGCGTGTAAAAACATAGCAAAAGTGAACTGCTGGAGATTATCTCTTACTTTGAAGGCAGACGAATAATAGGTAGTACAGTCTGTGACCAACATTATCTAACCCATATTACTATTATTAGTCAAGTGGGCTAAATAATGTTGTTCACAGACCCTACACCATACAGACACTGGCAGACAGTTTCACACTTAGCAGTAGATCAATGAATGATATCGTAACATTTTGAGACATTTAATATTGATTGAACATCAAGATCATTCATGGATCAGCTTGCAACCTAAAAATAACAAACTTATAATCGAACTGATCAATTCCAAACGTATCGAGGAAAATAATTAAATTTTCTTGCAAGCTGTGAGTGATAGAGATAGAGATCACGATTAAGATTAGAA
The DNA here is from genome assembly GCA_950371165.1 of Lacanobia oleracea. NCBI lineage: Eukaryota > Metazoa > Arthropoda > Insecta > Lepidoptera > Noctuidae > Lacanobia > Lacanobia oleracea. Next base: position 27,935,151 of record OX493390.1, on the reverse strand, counting down.
TCCAGTGTACAATAGCTTTTGTATATTTAAATCTGCATACAATCGTTTTAATTATTAAACGAACCGATATACTTAAACGATTTACAAATGTGTATGACCTTTAAACTACTCGTATTTTATACATTTTTTTTTCAGTTTATACCTAATACTAAAAAAGCTTTTTTCGTTGAACTCCACAACATTTTTAAAAAAACCCTGCACATAACTGGTTTATGAACACAGAATACTATACATCTGAATTCATAAAAGTTCTGGCATCAAAGCAACGAGTTATCATTTGGCCGTCCGACTGCTTGATGTATCGAGCCAAAGCGAGTTGTACTACAAGTTCCCTACCTGGTAGAAGTAATAAAACTAAAATAGAAAGTTTATTGCGGCTGCTTTTACTATATCCACGTGAAATTTATGCTGCTCTGAAGTCAGGTTATTGGTCGGGAATAGATTGAACTGTAGTATAAATTCACTTCTAACTCGATCGGAAATTGAATTCAAACACATACCCCTTTCATATTATATAGCGGGCTCTATCGTTCATTGTTCTCTTTCTGTAGTCATGTTTAGTTTTAGCTATGGTTTTCTAAGAAATATTTTATGAAAATATTAATTGTTTTTTAAAACGCTAAGAAACTCGACGACATGATAAAAATTCAAAGGAAAGACATGAATTCTTTTCAGTCTGTCAACAGCATATCCCAATGTATTATTTTTCATGTCTACTTAATTTTCCATGTAATTTCCGGAAGTGAGCTAAAAGATAGAGCTCTTGGGCGAATAGCCAGCAAGTCAACTCCTTATGTTTTATAGTAGTTTTAAAACCCAGTAGTTTACGAGCATACGTGCTTTGAGTGACACTGACGTACTGCTCACATTCTGAATGACTAGCCTTCAAATATCTACGATATTACAACTGTATTATAGAAGTACATTTTTGAGAAAAGTTTATTTTTATTGCCTTTCGAAAGATGTACACAAAACTATACAGACACTATTATTATATACAACTATTACATGACAGAAAATAAATCACACCCTCTTTGGTATTGTACAGTTGCATGTAGACATACATATTATCAAAGATAATCCTTAAAGCAAAGACCCAAACAATAGCAAACAACAGATAAATAAAAGCCACCAGCTTAGATCCAAACTATCTAAGCTCCAAATCTATTTCTATAATTCTATAGCTGGTCTCGCGCGAGATAGACAAACAGATAATACCACCAACAATCCTAAAACCATACGACAAACTGCGAAACTGGCTTAACCACGCATCGTTGTTTACTTTGACGGAGTCTGCCGAGCCGCCGCAGACGGCCCGCCGCCGCGCCGCCGCGCCGTGCCGCACTGCGCAACACTCGATACAGTGCATATTTTACGAGACCTGACTCAGATACCCTCAGACTCGCGATACAATCGGAATTTTAGTTTCTCCACTTACTTATTTATCTTAATTATCGGACCGGGAACGTTTGTGAGGCGACGATTGCAGACAACGCTGGTGCAATAGCCAGCTGAATTATATATTGTGTATATTCATGAGATTGGAGATTTTCTACCCTTTTGGTGTAGCTTCCGTAACAAAGAAAGTTTAAAATGAGCATTTTGCGCCTAAAAGAACTCCTAATTTTTTGGAGAATGATAAAAAATCATGAATAAAGAATAATGGTTGATTACTCCCCAAGTGCGCGTAGCATTCGGAGGTAGACAAAAAAAAACATATATTTTTTAGTCCCCCTTTAGACAAAGAGTGATGATACATTATTTATTCAACAAGCTCCCGATAAAATCCATTCAGTGTTGTTTATGTGACGCGTTATGTTTTTACGAGAAGCGCTTTGATTTCAAGCATAAAGTAAAAAAAGAAATCAGAATATCGCTAAAATTAAGTACGTTGGCAACCCTAAAGGCTGCATGGGATGGGACTCACGTGTTGCGTAGAAGTTCACTACTACGCGGGTGTCGAACTTCATCCCACAACATTAATCATACTGTCTATGGAAACAAAACAATCACGAACAACTCGAATGTTCAAATACTTTAAATATTTCAGTGGTATTTTTAAGCCGGTTTTATATCAGACACGATTTCAATATTTTATTACTTTTGTGATCCCAGTCTGCGCCTCAACAACTGAGCTCGTGAACAATTTAACGAACCCACTCTTTGCTCATTGATAATACAGAAGACTCAATTTAGAAACTTAGTGGTAGAATGGGAATGGGATAATTCTCGGTCGAATTAGTCGTTATTATAAATCAATGCTTTTCGACCTCTGCTGCTATTAAGAGCAATGGCGGATTTGTGATTAAGTGACGTCATAATTTATCTGGCACAGTTCCGGGTATTAATAAAGTGGCACCGGCTGCGAGTTCTACTCACCTTCAGTCTATTAGCTTTCAACAAGATGAGTTATGGTCTATTGAATATCTGTTACACTGTTCTTGTGAATTTTGTAAGGTAGTTCAAAGTTTGCTGCTAGAGGGTAATGTTGGATTTGTAAGATATAAGTTCAACGTGTAGAACGCAGACGTAGTTAGTTAGTGTACGTTTAGTTTAGTCATTTAAACTCTAGTTCTATTAATGTCAAAGTTGAATATCTAACGAGCAGGCAGGTTGGTGACGAAAGTCAATATTTTGGAGTGAATGTATGTGATATAAAAATGTACCTACATTAGATAATATTAACTACACTAGTCTTATTATTACTTTCTCAGAAGAATAAATAGTTTATAATTATACTCAAATTTACGAGCGGGTAAAAATAATGATAGATATGAAAGTTACCCAATTATTACTAAATAGCTTTTGCCCGAGGCTTTGCAGGCGCTATTATAGTTTTTCGCAAAAAAAAACCTATAATCTTCACCAGGGTTCATCTATCTCTGTTCTAAAACTCATTAAAATCAGCAATTTAGGCGTGAAAGCGTAACAAACAAACTAAAAACAGTAATTTTCGCATGTTGACAGTATTAATTACGATTTTATAATGTACATTTATTGTGACGTGATTAAGATCTAATTAACTGAACCCAACTGCATGGCACCAATAGCTCCAGTTGGTGCCCACCGTGGGTCTAAGTTTCATAAATATTTACTAGTTATTATCGAACTGTAGTGTGTGACATATCAAGAAAAATAATTTCAAAAAAGATAATTAATATTCATTAAAAACCAGGCCATACGAATTTCTCCGTGATATTAATTGTTATTGGCGCCCAAACTGGGACCAGGCAGCGGCGTAATGCAGAATCTTCCCGCGCGTACATTGTCACCGTGGGCGTGTCGCAATGTAATTGCATTATGCTCGGCTTTCGCGTGTTGCATGCAAAATATTGAAATTGTCTGGTAATTTTCCTTTGAAGATAAAGTGTTGAAAGACATTTTAATGAGTTTCTTGTTAAATAAACTCTTGGGATTCTTACTTTAGGTGTAAAACTAGTTTTAGCGCTGAATAAATTGTGTCAAGAACCTGCTACTATAATTGCGTGACAATGTTTAATTTCGTTATTGTTAACTTTAATTTTAGTTTCTAAACGTTCGATGTAAATATTAAAATCTGCTGATGTTTTAATTAAAAGTTTAGGAAGAAATCATTCTAAAACGAATATTCTATTAACGTCACTATATAACACAACATGCTTTATTCAACAACACAATTAAGATTTCAAATTGCTCCACCTACGACGTTTCTTTTCATCTTTATCACACAAAATCCACCACTTAATCACATAGGAAATGGCACGTGAACAAACAAGCTGTAAGGGCATAACTCCGTGAAAACTTGGCACTCGCGAGCCGCGCAAAGCCCTTTAAGCCTCTTTGCCCCCTTTTTATATCCCCACCACATACTTAACGGCAATTTCAAGCGTGCCCCTTCATCCAACGTTACTTTGGCCCGTTTGAGCCCGACGCCGACATTCGAATGTTCTGAATTCGGAATTCGAAACTATTGACTTTTGAAATATTAGTTTTGTTTTGTTTGTTGACAGTGGTAAAAGTTTTCGATCCAGTGTCAATGTATTGTGGATTGTTTTTTATAAATAGGGATCTAATGGATGTGCGGTGTGTGCTCGAAGTTTTTGGTAACAGTTTTTGGATTTATGCGTACATTACTGAAATTAAATGCGACCATTTTCACAATATTCAGACGCTGATAAATGATTATATACCTTACAATAGATGACATTTACCGACAGTAATTACTTCAGGGTAAATAGACTGCTTAGTTTGTAAATAAAAAAAGTATAATTTAATTTCCTCTGAGCTCATTTCCTTGTGTACTCTCGGCTAGTCACTTGGTCTCATGTATTAGGTGCAGTCCACACCATCGAGTCGGCGAACATGTTTGCAGTCGACAAGTATTTGTTCGGGCTCGCGTGTTTGTGTTGTGTTATCTTCGGCACCGCAACTGCCATCCTTGTTCTAGTCGTTATGTATGGGATTAGCAGAACTTGGTCTGGAGATTATCTTAGTGGTAGAGAACTCGTGGGACTATTTTTGTCGTTGCAGACATTACGGAGGTTTAGTAATAAATAGTAATCAATTTACTATTTATTAAAATGTTGTAGTTTATTTTTTGTGTTATTATTTACTATAAGAATTCACAAGTAAACTTGCTTTTGCCCGTAACTTCAGTCGCGTTAGTATAGATATTCATGTGTGTAAAAAAGTAGCTTATATACGTTTCCAGGGTCCCACTGTACCAAAATTCATCACAATCGGCTCAGCAATTTGTGGTGTGAAAACGTTATAAACAAAGTTCTAAACTACCTTTCGAATTTATAATATTAGTTTCAATTAGGTTTATTGAACTAAAATATTCGACTCTTGTTGTTCTTGAATTTAATGTAGGTTTTCACAGCTATTTAAAAGTAAGAGACTGGCAATAAAAAGCAATGAAGCCCTTACAAAAAACTTTACATATTTTTATTTCGAGACTGGACACAGCCGTTCTGTTCATAAAATATTTTATTATGAATGTGCTTCAAACAATGCACGAAGGAGAAACACACATTGTTCTAAAAAGAGAAAATAATAATTTTATTACGGTGCACAGAAAGAGAGACATTATTTTCCTGGCAGCGTAACTCTCAAAAGGTTTGTCCTCTATGAACATAAAACTATTTTTTCCTTGGAAGGTATCATTACATCAATATAGTACCCGTATTTCGAACATGAAATTGGTCGCAGGTGCGATCAAGCAGAAGAATAAAAGTATTTCCAAAAATCACTTAAGGTCCTAACATAATCCGCGCAGGTTATAAACTGGGTTCGCACCGGCCTCGCCTAAGGTATATTTGATTAGGGTCCCTCGGGCCACTTGGTCCTCTGCTCATACTGCTATTTTTATTTGCCTTGTATTAAATCGTTTTCAAACGATACCTTTTGCACAATTTATACGAATCCTATGAAATAATATTACGAGACTTTATTTGGTTTTAATTTGAATGCTGATGATATTTTTGAAGTTAATGTTTCGGTTTCATTTTGTAGTGCCTGCATGAAATGCGTTGTATCTTGATCTGATTATTTATGTTAAAATTATTAATTTTTCAGGTCCAATTTGGGATTTAAAAAATATTTACAGTAACAAATGAATATGTTCCTGGAACAGGTTTTCTTTTTTTAGGATGGGAAATCATCAAATGGCTCCACTCTGGGCGGAGCGGAAGAGAATATCAGACTCTCGCTGACTAAATCTTATCCGTGCTCCTCCAAATTCTTTGTACGTTCCAGAGCCGCGATAACTCTTTCGAACCACCTGAGCTACTATTAATATTTACAATATCGATCAAACTTTTAAAATGCAATTATATGTTGGTTTATTGAACTGAATAAACCCAATGAATCCTAATAAATGTTTGTATTTACTTTATTTAAAAAATCAGTTACGGTTTAGATAGGTAGCTTAAGTTAGAAATTTTAAAAGTAATTTGCTAAAAATGAGCTCTTTTCTTTAGTTAGCCATGTATTATTACTTCCTAGAATTTGATTCTTATTAGCTACACTTTCGGATGCTAATGCAGTGTGTGTCAAAATCAACTTCGCTTACCATCAGGTGAGATAGTGGTTAAAAGCGTGCCTATCAATAGAAAAAAACATCGATTTCTGGGTAGGAAAAACGAGTTTTTCAAAATCCAATGATGCAGTTTGAGTTTTCATAAAATAGAGTTTTTTGATATTCCTTATAGTTTCGGATTTGGCCCTGAAGGCACTTGAAAAATTAACCATGTATATTCAAACTTACTGTTTCTATATCAAACAAGATTACGAAGATCTACGAAGATCTCTAGAACGTTCTATGGCAAGAGTATCAAATATAATTTTGATTGAAAGTTCTGGCGATACTTTAAAAGCTTTACAAAAATAAAACATAAATGTATTATAAAATATGATCGTATCATCAATCGCCACAACGTTTTTGTTTGTCCACAATATGAAAACCAATAATCGTGGTGAAAGTCGGGCTAATTGAATCGCATTCACTGTTAGCGCACCTCCGTCGTTTTATAAACACACGCCCGTGTCGGTGGAATTAACAAAATTGATGTTTGCTTTGTGATCGACCGCGAGTCATTGATATTCATAAAACTATTAACGAATGGAGTAATTGGTAATGTATCATCGGGAGTTCTCGTGCCTTCCTGAGCTTATATTTAAACTGTTTCCTACAGACATATATTTATGTGACTTCAATTATTCAGAAACAGTAATTTGTGTTTGAACTGCTACTAATACCACTTCTGTTGTTTCTTAATAGGGAAGATGCAGATTTAATATTTATCAATATTTTGTGAAAATGTAAAAAGCATAAGAGAAGGGCCAGTGCAACGTTTTTATTCCAGTTAATATTGATTTTTAACAATAATTACAAATTTCAAGTAACGTGAAACGGAACGTGTTTTAATACTCCCATCAACGTCTGGTGACGTCACTCGTGTTAGTTTATAGTCCAAGATCCCAGGGCTCCCAGACATTACTTATTTCGCAGTATCAAAATATTTGAAAAGAGTAGTGGCCGGTGTAATTTCAACGTACGTATAATAAGTATCTGCTAGCACCATCCAATGGGCATTTTTTTTTAAGTTATGTATGCAGGTATGACATATTTCATAAGTCTATAGGAAATAAACTATTCCCAAAAGATAGTTGTGAATAGGATTTCAATTCTCAGTGGAGATAGCGATCAGATCTTCAACTATAACAATTACTAATTAGTCTTTAAATTTTTACTAAATTACAAAATTTTTAAGAATATGTATTTTGTATAATATATAATAATCGTGAAAATTATCTAGACGTTTTATAGCTAGCATGATGATGATACTTACAAACTGGCGGTCGCGTCAACTCAAACTAGCAAGTAAGTGAATGTTCAAAGTACCTACATACTAACACTATTCTATTCCACACATTTTGTTACTGAGAAAATAAGTAAGTTCTGGAAGCACTGGGATCTTGCTCTATGACTTTGATTATGACAGTTCTTGACCAGTGACAGACATGAGTGACAATTTAAACTGTCTGTTTAAAAACGCAATTTTAACAATAAATTAAAGCGTTTTCATTTTTTATTTAAGTGGCGGTATATTCTAGACGGAGTTCTAATGAAAGCAAAAATAGAAATATCGCATGTTCCCTATTATCCAGACTTCTAGGTATCATTGCAATATTATATAAGCCCCACTAAATTGTCCAGGATTCATAATAAGTAGCAGATACCCTATTAAATAAGCTAAGCTATAAATATCGTTACTAGAATTGAATTCCTTCTCTTATATATATTAATGTACCTACAATGAATTTGATAGCATACATAAAACTCAATAAATCTGCGGACATAACCATAAAACAATGAAGTAACAAGATTAAACAAATAAACTCAGAAGAAACGAGACGACTCCTCAGCGCCATACATCAAGACACAATCTAACGAGACCAACAAATCTACAAGAAGTAATATTTGAAACAAACCGTCTAAAACGCCTTTGAAATTACTTCAAAATTCAAAATTACCCTCCACCGCTCAAGTATTTACGAGGCGGGTGTTACAGGATAATAGGCCTCGTAAAATAAAATAAATAATTAGGTCTGAGGCACATTCATGAATAAGTTAATTGTTCCCTGCAAGGGAGCTCCCTTCACTTAATTACCGCCTGAAAATATGACACTGGAATATGATTGGGTAAAGGATTGCCCACTAAACTTGTTTATATTTGTACAGGAAAATTAAAGGGGGGGCTGTTATGGGGGGCAGTTATTCTTCAGGCTTTGTGGCTGCTGGTTTATAGGCTTCGGTACAGTTATAGAAGTAGGCGTTGTCAGGCGTCTTGTTTTTCGGAAAAACATCAGATCGCTATTAGGTTTAAAGAAGGATCTATGTTTTCCATTGAGTATCGTTAAGTAAATATCACTAAAGGGTTTTTGTGATATTGAATTTTTGTAGACAGCTCCGTGAAAGAAAGTAAACCAATAGTCAAGTTTAGCATTTTGGAAAAGAAATCAACCTTTAAGTCGGTCTCTGAAAGTTCATGTTTATATCTTGATCTTATGGGAAACGTTAGCGTTACAGATAACTTATTACAACGCCGTCTAATGCAAATAACCATTGCATATTACTATCTATATAGGTACATATGTTGTATATCCCAGTACATACATTGACCCACTCCTATATCCCGCGGCACATGCCCGCCAGGTGTTCCCAGGACACGTAATTGTCGCTGACGCAGTTAACTTGCACATCCATTGTGGGAACAAGACAATGTACTTAATGAGAGCGCGGAGCATACAAAATTAAATTGATATACTGACGTGATAATGTAGAAGGCATTATTATGTCTCAGGGCGAACATGCTCGCTCATTATTTATTTAATAAAATAATTTGACTGTAGGACATGACATGCTTGAGTTTTGTATCACTAATAAATTCTAGTTATTTTGGGTTTAAATCGGACCAGAGATTAGCGCGTTCAAGCAAACAAACTCTTCAGCTTTATATATTATAGTATATTATAAAATGGGCTTTAAGTTGTAATTCAATAATGTCTGTGACATGTACTTGACATTGGAAAAGAGGATCTTAAATAGAAATAGAGGTATATTTTACTTTGTGAGCAGAATATTCTAGTAGTTTTAAAGAGTGCTGATTTTCAGTCTAATTTGAGCAAATGATTTTGATTTTTTTTAAGTTTTAATGTACATTGCATTAAAAACAGTGAAAAAATATCTTTAGTAGGTATTCTACTGAAATTTATTTTCACAAGACAACACAAGCTTGTTGTAAACCTTTGGAATATTTTTTTACTGAAATTTGCTCGTAATGATTTGTCCTAAGACGTAAAAGAACGATGTGAGAAATACTATTCGAAGTTGTCAAGAACGGTGTTAAGCTCCTTGAGGTAAATGCGTGTGCCTGAAGACGTGTCGCTGTGCAGTTGTCGAGGGGGACGCTGGGAGCATCCTTTTTGGCAGAAATGCATTAGTTGTGACAAGGGTAAGTGGCTAGCCCGGTTCAGAATACTTTAACTTGAGGATGACGTGTGTGGTGAGATGATAGTGTTATTTTGATTACTAGCACGTTGAGTGTGCAGATTTAGTACGAAAAACTTTCTCTCTGTTCACCCCCTTACAGGTTCCATAAACCTATCTTAGAGCTCAACTAAATCATAAAAGGAAGCGTTCTGCTAACTACTGGGACTAAATTCATCAGTTCCTAGTGCGTTTCAGCTGTTTCTTGATGTATCAGTCAGTCTGTTTTCCTTTTATATGTGGTTAAAACAATGTGATATCATTTATTCTGACAGTTACAAGAAAACTTACTAAAAACTATAGTTTCATTAAGCGTATCTATGCATGAAATTTTCTTGAAACAGACTATACGTCATGATATGGGGCAAAATACACAAATCTAAACGCAACCTTGTCAATGACAATTTCGTAATAATAGAACGAACTGACAATAGAAACCTATTTTGGGAATTCTATCCAAAAACTCACGCTCAGCTTGCGAACAATAGACAACGAGGTGGTTTGACATTTAACTAAAAAATTGAACAAGCTAGCCGGAAGACGTCTACTGCTTGTCAGTCGCGCAGGCTTCCCTCAAGTATCACCACATGAACCAGTGCTGTGCGCCTCACATTACGCGGATCCTGGCAACCTTCACCAAGACGTTGGTTAGGTTAGAACATAGGTCTACCTTCGGCAAGAATAATGATGATGAAACTAGCTGTACACATTTTCGGGAGTGGCGGGGCGATTCCCAGCAGCATTAGGCGCAGGCCTGCAGGGCGATCAGTAGCAGGCCTGGGTCGACAGCGTGTTGTGTACCTCATGCGCCTCTAAAATATGTCAACATTGTCGACGGGGCCCTGTAGGGCTAGTGCCTGTCATGTTGCGGAATTTGCTCGAATGAGTCTGAAACGCACACGGATGGAGAGAGTCTGACACTCAGTTCCACTCCGCCCAGGAGTCATTTAATGATTCCCCATGCTTAAAAAAAACCGGTTAAGTGCGAGTCGGACTCTCACATGAAGGGTTACGTAAAATACAGCGGGAAGTTGAAAGAGCTTTTATGGGAGTTCCCTTTCGACGGACGGACAGACGGACAGATGGACGGTCAGCTTAATAATAGGGTTCCGTTGGTTACCTTTCGGGTACAGAACCCTAGAAAACTTATTACATTTGAAATCCACTTTTGCAACATCATAATCACTTTCCTGCCCTTATCCCATATCACCTGAGGTCGAAGCAACACGTTTTCTTCTTCCATTCTCCCTTGCCAACCTTATGGTTACTTTAAACTTTAAGAGTTTAAAGTAACCATAAGGTTACTAAAAGGTTAAACCAGCTCTGCAAAGGTGAGTCCACACCGTAACAGTCGCACGGTAATTAGTGAAATGTTCTGAACGTACATTATATCTAAATGTTGCGCCTCTCATCCGCGCCATTCATGAATAACTTAATTGGTTCAGTGCAACTGTTAGCGTTAGGCAGTCTGCACACGGCGTTATGACTTCATAAAACTAGAGCGATGTAGTTTTTTGTTTGTTTTGTTTTGAAGAATAAAGGTCGTGTTTGTTGTGGGAAGTTGTGTTAAGCTTGGTATAGATGTTTATTACAGTGCAGTCTGAAGGTAGCTAAATGATTTTTTTTTACAGAAGATTCTCCTGACCGTGTTTGGTAAGCACTGATGTTAGCAGGAGGAGCTCGCATAAAAAATAGCAGCCACACCAGTTTGTCGAGTGGTGACCATCTTAACATACCGAGACTCCTTCGTGCCTCAGAAAGCACGTTAAGCTTTAACAGTTGTTACAGACTGTCAGAAGCTATCAATTTGATTCCAGTCTTGCGAAGTACCGTGTTACCCGTGGTTTGTGGAGGTCTGGCAGGCAGACGCTTAACGTATGTATGTATGTAAATCGGGCTGGTTTCCGCAACTCCACGACTAAGCGCGTATTTTGGGTGCAGGTGAATAGGTTGCTTCTAGGCAGGCGTGCTCCATCTTCGACCACATCATCGCTTACCATCAGGTGAGATGGTGGTCAAGCGCGTGCCTATTATTAGTAAAAAAAAAAAAAAAAGGTGGGACAAATGCGTCATTCGATCCATCCCAGCTCCCCAAGGTAGGCCAGCAACGCCTTGGTGTTACCAACTATCTCGCAGAGGGTACCTGGGTTTCCGAAGTACTATGCCCTGTAATCCGCGACTACCGGGCAGCTTAGAAGCAGGTGTGCTGCTGTCTCATTCTCCTCCATGCAGGCTCTGCATAGCAGGCTGTCAGTGACTCCTATAGCATAGAGGTGTTTATTAAAAGACCCGTGGCCAGTTGTTACGGCTGTGACTGAACGCAACTGTTGTTTAGTCAGTCTTACGGCTTGTTTTGTGAATCGGCCATCTATAGAGGAAAGTGCCTCTTTGGCCTGCCTACACTCGCCTAGCTTGTGATGTTTATCTCCGGTGCGTTTCCTTACCAGATTGCGTAAGTACCCGAAAGGCAGCAGCACAATAGGTTCAGGTCCCATCGCTGACAAACTCGACCCCCTTTGGGAGAGTTCATCCGCAGCGTCGTTGCCTCGAGACGCTTAATGTAAAATACTGCTATTCAGTCTTGCCAAGAAGTTCCGTGTTATCCAGTTATAGGCTTTTGAAGGTCAGTTAGGCCGACGCCTCATGTAAAATACTGGTATTCAGCTGAATCCGGTTTGACTGGAACCTGAGCCCAATGTAGTTGGAAAAAGGTTAGGCAGATGATGATGTAAGCAGGTTCCAACTGTTACTCTCTATAAGCTGTAGCTATATCGTACGTTGGGTAAACGCTAACCACAGCTTTGGCCGTGTTAGTTACAGTAACCACATACCGTTAATCGCAGTTTAACCGCAGTAACGTTTAGTCTTACTGAGTTCCCTATCGGTGTTTGACGATCTTATAGTACTTACTAGCTTTCGCCCACGACTTCGTACGCGCATATCCCGTTTTTTCCCGTGCCCGTAGGGTATTTCAGAAAATAATAATAATAATACGTTTATTTTAACCACAATATTAACAGAAACATTACATGAATTAGTTGAAAAGTACAACAATGAAAATATTGTGGGGACTGGTGCCTAAGCTAGGCCAATGGCCTGTGTTTCAGGTCACCAGGTCTCCACACCGTTTTACTATGTCTAATTGCTTACGTACTAGTGACAAGAGACAACAAGAAATACTGTGATGGGGATGGGTGTAAAAATTATGAAGATAGTTTTGTTAGTGATGTGTTGTGTGAGTTTGTTGTACAGAGTGTAAATTTGTGTGTTTTCTTTTTGTGTCAAACAAATTAATGTTAAATAGGTATTTGCTGAAAAATTTAAGTGAGGTAAGGTGTAAAAATCAACGTGTTAAGATATAATGCCAAGAATGTCTTCAGTGTCCTCGTATGATAGGTTTTGAAGCCAACTAGTGAGTCTGTGTTTTAATTTGTGCTTGGGTAGGGCGTATATGTCAATTTGGCTGTTTACTTTGTTGCATTTCAGAAAATCCTGTCTTAGTGCTCCTCTAGAGCATGTAGCCAAGTTTCATGCCTTTAGTTTCGGCTATACGTTGTCGGTCAGTCATTCACTCGTAACAGAAGAATTTTAAATATTAAGGATTTAAAATTATAAGATACAAATGACCAGAATCTCAAACAGGTTTACTTTCCGTTAATCAGCGAATAGATCTAGTATAGGATTGGATTCAAGGAGTGCGAGTGTGTATTTAGCTTACCCGGAATAGGTGATACACGTTACCGTGCGATAATGCGAGACCAGAAACAATGTTTCTCGTTTACCTGCATCAAAAATAAAACCCTCTAGATTAAGAACAATCCCTCTTTCAAATAAAAATAAATCCCCGTATTCTCTTAAATCTGCAACAAGCCTAACGTTATTGTATTGCCGTACTCGTACACTTTGCTACCTTTGTACTCGCTATGACGCTGAACTTAATGAATAACCGAGCCCCGACTGGAATACAGCCTGAAATTACTGCATTAATTCCTTCAGCGATATTTATTATAGCGTAATAATTAGTGGAGGAGACAGGGGCTCGAGGATAGAGGGGAGAGCGGAGGGAGTGACTCTAAACCTATCTTTTTAATAAAATGTGTAAAGACGTTAAATTATACGATTAATTAGGATGATTAATGCTCTTTAAGAAGGGAAGATGAGAAAAACAGTGTAAGAAAAGGTAGAACAGATATTCTTGTTTTAATTAAGTTATTATTCTCACGGAATTATGTCGGCTCTTGATGTTCTCGAGAGCTGGAGAGCTTTCTTGCTTTAGAAATGTTATAGAAATGTTAAGTTTTAACGTAGAGAAGCTGAAAACGGCGACAAAGCTACAATGATTGAAAAATCGCTTCCTAAACACGAAAATAATATGTAAGTTAGTCAGTACTGTCCTTTATACGAAGATTTTGAAAGTTTTAATTGCAATTAAGAAAGTTAAACTCTTTCATCTTCATTCCTCTATTGTCAACTCGATATCATTTCCCGGTAACCGCTACAATACAAACCAGTGAATGGAATTACTCATTCAGATACATCTTATTCAAATTTGAATAAACGTAAATTCATATTATAAATATTTAAAGCATAATACTCGCCAGAATTAATTCTTTGAATTACAAAATTGGCTTAATAATCGTCGGTATACCCCCGGATAATACAGCACGAGGTAGAGCCACAAACTAAATAGTTACAGAAAGTCAACTCCACACAACGAGCAAAAACGCTCGCACACATAGGCTTGCCGTGCTTCATGTATAACAAGTGCAAGTGCACTCGCGTCTGTCATTTGTTTGCTATCGCCGCTGCGCCGCTCATTTGCATCTATGTGTGTGTTCCTGATTTTACTCATTGTATCGAGCTGGTTTTCTGTGTCTGAATATTTTGTGGTAGAAGCCTCCTTCTTTCGGAATCTTGACGAGATAATTACATTATATTTCACTCACTTCAAGGCTGAATGCCGCCGGATCTGTACTAGAGCGCCCATTAACATTTTAAAATAATATTATAAGTTCAATAGCGGATAGGGTAACAAAAGCAATGGGGTCATTGTTCCGTTTTAAGGACGGGTTTATTGAAAATTATGTCCAACATTTTTGTGTCCAATTTGGGATGGAATTTGATCGAAACTCCGTACCGGGTATTGGTTGCGATATTAATAATAATTAAAATTGGTGTTTATCATTTTATTGAAATTGCGCTTTTGAACCTGCTTGTTTTTACCGACAGTGTGGCTCTAATTAGTTCTCATTATAGGCTTTAATGACACACGGGCTTATTCATAAAAAATCTAACTGTATGTGTCACCGGAAAATGGCTTACTCCGTAAGATTATAAAATATCTTGTTCGTGAATTCTCGATACATGGACAACTGAACTTTTCGAATACTTTTTTCCGCATCGTAATCTCTCGAAGTTATTTCAAGAAATTTTCGAGACTACAATCTCTTAAGATATTTTACATTTTACGAAGACATATAGTTTAAGCACTTATTAGAATTTAAATTTAAATTCTTGAACAAAAATTTAAATCAAGAACCCGCAAGGTGATTGGAAGAGAATCTCTGTACAAGCTCTGCCAATCAACTTTCGGATTTCTGCTACTCAAATTCCAATAAAAAACATTAGTTTGTATAAACTATACTAAGCATATAATTTAAAAAAAGTTTTTATGAATAAGGCGGAGAATCTTTCAAACCTGGGAAACGAAGAACAAGTTTAACTGTAAAATGTAGCTATAACTAAAAATCTATGAAATATTTGCTAATAAGGCCTTACCTTACCGTATGATGTCGGCCGGTGCCGTACGGCACCATACGGCATCATAAAAGAATAACACCATCCTAAAACTTTCCGTGGGTGTCGTAAGAGGCGACTAAGGGACTTACCAGAAAATGGGTAGCAGCGTTCTCTGTAAAATTCAACACCGTACACTGCGATCGCCAACCCGCCTGCCAAGCGTGGCGATTATGGCAACCCCCCCCCCCTTTTGCGGGAGGCCTATGTCCAGCAGCAGACGCCTTTTGGTTGAAATGAAGGCCTTACCTTGTAAGTGCCGAGATGTTCGACGACGCACGGCAGGCTGGCATCCCTGCCCAGCGCCACCGTCACGTTGGGGATCGGCTCCGCGAAGCGAGGTTCCTCCGTCAGCACTGCGGACAATGACAAATAACGAATATATTAATTGACAGTTCTGGTTTGACTATCGCGGTAGCAAGTGCGTGAGCTTCCGTGGGACTGGACGAAGTGACATCCTAGGAGCCAAGACGATGTGAAAAGTCCAACATGTGACATTTAAAAAAATATAATTATATATTCGTCATTGCTAATAGATAGAGTTGAAGTCCGGAGTCTAGATTTATGCACCTGTGTGATAGCATATATCATTTACATGGGATTAAGTATAGTACTGGAGGAATGAGAGTTGTGTAGACTACAGCTGTATTCCTGAATAAGCAGTAATGAGAGTGTTCTCATTACTGCTTATTCAGGAATACAGCGGAAATCTTATAGTAGGCAGGTTGCAGATGTACCTTAGATAGCCCAAGGCACAACACGCTTAGAATACAAATTATTTTTTGAGTTTCGAACATCCCGTAAAAACGAAACCTTTATAAGATAACTGGGGTCTGTTGGTCTGTCACAATCTGTTTTTTCCGGATCTACTGGACCGATTCTGTTGAAATTTTGTAAACATAAGGATATCTGTGAACCAAACACGGACGTTTTACGTACATAAATCATTTTTTAGTACCTATGGGGGATACTTTTGAGGGTCAAACAAGAAATAAAAAAAAAAGATTTTTAAACTGTATCGTGTGAAAATGAAAGTTTTTACGGCTGTGGTCACTTGGCCAGTTTTTATTTTTATGTTAATCCAGTTTATATAGTATACTATACTAGCACTTCGCCCGCGACTAGTTCCGCGCAGCAGTTTTCTTAAGAATCCTTATTTTTTTTTCTAGTAATAACTATCGCCTGTGTTAATCGGGAAGAATGTAGCATTCTATTTGGGAAAGAATTTTTGAAAACGGTTCAGTAGTTCTGAGTTTATTTGTTACAAACATAAAAATATTTCCTTTTTGTAATATTAGTGTAGATAGTGTCGATGTGTGCCATTTTCATCTTAATACGTTCAGGAGTTTTCCCGTAAAAGAGTAACAAAGATTCATCCATGCATCTTAACCAACTTTTCCATTTATGATATAAGTAGGATAAATGGAAAACATACGCGTTACTAACTTGTGATTAGGCTTCATGCTACCAAGATAGGATACCAGTTTCTTACTGCCATTCGTTTTAAAACATTTTCCGATTCTAACAAAATCCAGTAAGTCAGTCAGAATATTAATAAGTTTACAGAAAAGCAATTAACATAGCCATTATGTATTAATTGAATGTTTTCATAAACTACTCATTCACTTGTTCTAAACTGTTTGTTGCGGCTAATATTAATACGAAGCTATTCAAATAATGTCACGTCATGAACAAATCTAATTTCTCGATGCGTCCGTTGCTATTTACATCAGTGCACGCTACATTTAATTTATATCTATTCAATAAACTATTGACAATGAGTGTACTCGCGTGTTTATGTGAAATTTAATACGGTTAAATTTGTATCAATGTAAATGTGTACTGTTTTCGCATGGTCTCATGAATTGAATGTGTAGGAACAGACTAAAAGACATACCTGTAAAAGGGTCATTGTACTTATTACATTATGACTAATATGAATATTAGACCAACTAAAATAATCAGCTGTTCAGAACATTTTAGGCGCAAGATACACTTGCAATAAAGTACATTGACCTTTCCCCTAATATCCCTCCGTAGATACCCGGACAATATGTTATGAACCGTTTTTCATTACTAGGAAACGTAAAGAATCAGGAAAAATGATGATTCTGTATCGTGAGTCTTTATTTCAGTTTTTGATCAATAGAAAGTCAATTCATGCATCTTCACCGTAGATTGATGATGATGATTTATTTATTATTTTTTTTTTTTTGCACACATTGTAGATGGGTTGGTACACTCATTTGCAATGTATTTACGTCTAACAGAAATTGTTACAAAGAGCTAGCTCTCTCTACCTCGCAAGACTAACGCGCAGTATAAAGTAGCTCATTACCCTCCATGAAATTTGTATTCCGCGCTCGTCTCGGTACACTTCCCCGTTAATAACAAGAGTTTTAATTACGGCAAACATCCTCAAAATATCAGCCATTTGCAACATCATAAATCCAACAAATTATCTTTTAAAGCAGTTTGTTAAACCGAAGATATCAACCCCCACATAAATCAAAGAGAACGACACATTTTACAACCGAACAAGTAATATTTTAGATTAAAATTACGAAAGCACTTGAAGGACAAGTTGTAATATTTTAGAGATGTTCAAAAGTTTCATAGTTACGACTTACGAGCTATGAATATATCCACTAACCTTCAGACTGACGACCTCTTGTGACGTAAAAACGTAACTTTGATAAAATAATGAAGCGGCATTGAGTGGAGCAGAATGTAAAAGAGCTTAGATTGATATTTTTAATCAAGCTCAAAGTTGGGAAGGCGGGAGTTGTCGGCTCGTTATGACAAGCAAAATATTGTTTATTACGGAAGTTTGGCAAATTCCCCCCACTTCAGATCGCGGCGGTGATAACGATGAGCTTGTAAAGGGTGCGCGGAACTTCGGCGGCGGCCACATCAACGAGGTCAAATTAACGGAGACGATTTTAAAGGCCTTTTCATTTTCATAATTTAAAATTATTCTACGCTGATCTAAAATTTCAGTGAAATATTGGGAGAGTTGTTTGTTTATAAATATTTCAAACAGTAGTTTGATGATATCCTGTGCCAAATCAAAGAGATCTCAACGATTAGTGGTGGCATTTTTCTTTCCTGTGTTGATAACATTCGAATGTTTAGATGGAAAACAAAAACACGCGTTAACCTCAAAGTATAAAAAAGTACTGTTGAAATTTTATACCACTATATAAACTACTTTCTTTCCATGAAATTACTTCTATCAATTTATATAAAATTACAGACAATATGACAGACAACGCACAGCCGAAACTACTGGTCGTAGAAAGCTGTCATTAGACATAGTCGCGGGAAAAAGCAAGTACTATAAATACACTCAAATAAAAAACTCCTTACTACTAACTACTAACCAACATAACTTCAGAACTATTTATTTTAAAATTATGAAGAAATAAGGGTATGTTGTTAAATTAAAAGATACAATAATCCACATATTTTTCATAATTTTCCTTATTTTTTTTAACGTTTTCCGGAGGCTTTCCGTGTTTGTATAAACAAACACGGTTTCAGACCAGGAAAATGCTAATGAAGGTAAATGTTACAATAAATATTTACGGAACACCCGATCGTTATCTATCGCCGATTGAAACATTAACCATGCATGGAAGGCCTAAATCTCGTCTAACGTTTATAACCGGATAATAAGGGATAACTGCCTGTTCGATAAGGATTAACGTTAACTTTATTACAGCACTGAATACCTGAACGACCCCTCTAAACCTCGCTCCAATATTTACTTTAAACTTCCTTTTAGTTGTATGGTAGACAAAATACAGAAAAGAGAAATTACTACACATTTTGTAAAACGGGAAGTAAAACTTGTTGGAATTTGTTTAGTATTCATAACTGGAGCCAGGAGGCGGCGCTGTGTGTGCACGGCCTAACGACTCATACTACGTCGAGTATGGTAATTAAAAGTACGTTACACAAACTCAGATGTACACCATTCCAAAGCAGAAAAGCGCCTTTAGCGACAGCCTTAATAAATGAAGCTAACATTTTCCTTTTAGCGAACGCCGATAATTTTTTATCAATAGATATTTTTTTGTGTATCAGTTGTACGATATTATTTTGCTTTCGTCGCAATGATTACTTTCTTAGAATTGTGATTCTTATTTGCGTATTAATTTTGGAGAGATTTTTCGATGAAAATGATTTCCTTGTCAACGATTACAAGTTTTACTTTTGAGCAAAGTTTTTAATTTCTTCATTTATTTTTAGACGGTTTCATGGCATCATTATCGTTTATTTTTTGACGTCGAGAGTATTAATCTTGCAGTAACTTCACATAAATAATACTTATTTTATGTTTTAATCCATGTTTCAGTTTTCAAATAAATCTACATCGTTTCATTTATAACTCTGTATCTTTTTCAACTTTTCACATTCAGTTCACATGAATACCAACTTTAAAACATATTTTATGCAACAAAAATGTTAAAAGTTCCTATGATTTAGTGAGTATTATGAATTAAGCGCCATTACCGTAACCTGTAGGATCATCACAAAGGTTATTAAACACTGTTTTGCTCTCTCCGACTCGTAATCCGTTAATTAAATTATATGTTTATGAGGCACAATTCTTTGAAGGACCTTTTATGATGATGGCTTTTCAGTTCTATAGAAATATTTTTTTTTAATGGAACCTTTTGTTAAGCAAATAAATTTATTCATTACTAGCTGCTGCCCGCGGTGTCTATCGCGTGTATGTCGAAAAATATCCCATGGATACATCCTCCAGGGATAGCAATCAAAATAACTCACTTTCGTATTTATAATATTAGCTAGGATGCTCTCCTTAACATAATCTTCATCTGTAAACCAGGGTAAGGCGCGTATATACCTGGCGTAAACAAAGAGTCCGAGTAGACTGATGACTGGTGTTGCGGTATTCGTTCGAAATAGTTACGGCAGCTCTGGATAGGTTTTAGTCAGTAAGAGTCTGGCACTCCCTTCTACTCCGAACAGAGCGAAAGGAGTCATTTGATGATTTCCCATCTTTAAAAAAAGACTAATGACTGATGTTGCGGATTTTGTTCGGAAGAGTTACCACAACACTGGAGTGCAAAGGGCATTTGGAGGATTGGTACAGTCAGTAAGTCTGTCACTCTCTTCCGAGACATGAAGATTTTCTATCTAAAAAATGGTACCTACTGAACATTGTATACTTCCAAAAAGGTTTCACATGTTATAAATATCCACATTATTTCTATCCAGACCACTCAAAACTTCTCCATCAAACATTAATGCTAAATTAACTTGCCGCAATGATTCCGAGTATATCGCTACCCCAAATTCACCGCTGCCCGCGTCTCTGATAGCTCTCTCTCTGAATAATTTGCAAGTCGAAATGGTAATAAATTTTATATTTTAGTCGGAGTCCCTTTCAAAGAAAAAGTAATATTGTTTCTCGACTGTGACATTTTTCAACTTGTTTACTTACTGAGAAAAACATCCGCGTGTCTCGGCATTTATAAAACACCGCTAAATTGAGTGAGCGCTTGACGCCTTGGATAAACTTATTTCGTGGAAGCCTTTTAGACTCCGGTGTGTTATATTTTAAGCAAATTAGGTAGTTTACTCACTTCAGTGTACCAAGGCTTGGTTTTATATGATCGATCAAGTTTGCTGTTTCGAGACACTGGTTTATCGGTTTTTTGTGTTACGATATTTTTGATTTTGGCATCTTTTCATCGAGCAGTAACTAATGTAACTTTCGATAAATGTTGTGTTTGTACGACAATCTACACAATGTTATTTTAGCCGTCTCACAAGGGCGGCCTACTTCATGTAATAATAATAATAATCCGCAAGGCAGTTTTGTGGCGAACTGTTGGGCACTAGCGACCCCACGGACCTGATCTCCAGGGAGAATTCTTGTTCCTCATTTCCGGCTTGCCTTTATTGGCTGGCCAGAGTGAACACTGACGAGGAACAGAGCTCCCACCTCTTTCTAGCCTTAATCGGCCGGTCTGAGTGAAGAATCGTAAGAGCAAACGTGCTCGGGAGAAGGACGTATAATCCAGTAAGGTGCTGGTAGGGATCTTGACCGTACTTCCGGGATTGTCCTGATAGCCGTGGTATACCTCTCCACTCCTCTAGCACCTCAGGATATGTTGCCCCCTTGGCGCTACGTCACTTTGTGCTAGCGACCCTTTTCGGAGGGCCCATTTATTGAGTGTGCAAGTCACCCCCTGCTATTTTAAAGCCGTTTTAATTGTCAATGGTCAGGCAGGGGCAAATAGTTCTTCCATAGTAGTAGTAATTAGTCCACTAAACCAGCCAAACCCATAGCATTTTTCATCTTTTATTTCCATATTTTGCAATAGTTTTGCTCCAACCGGGGATTGTCCTTGGGTATACTTGCACAGTGCATACAGGGATAATCGTCGGTTGGTGTCCCATTCCATTTGAAATGTCTAAAGAGGCCTCTGCGAGTTGGCATCGGCCCCTCGTACGCCTACCAAAGGACCGGGTCTCTAGGGACCCGAGAATGACAAAAACAAAAATAATAATAATGATCAGGTGCGGGTTATCCAGCGTAACCGTATGTTGGATGACGCCGTACTTGATAGACTGCGTCTGGAATCACGGAGCAGCCGCGTCTCACCTACTTCGCCACCGGCCGCGGTGCAAATACAACCCAGTGCAAGTGTTTCACCGCGACTCAACTACGTCGGTGAAGATGATGATGACGGGGCCACATCCGTGAGTACCCAATGCAATGAGCGATTGAGGAGCGCCTTGGAGGATGCCTTCCGAGAGTATCGCTCTACACCGCCTGGGCTTAGACCTCGTCTACCTCGTTTGCCCATGCATAATAAAAATAGGGCGCTGGTGTGTGCTCTAGATTCGCAGCTAACAAGTTATTTTGACAGAAGCGAAGACCTTGCCGATACCCACTCGATCTTGTACTGTGCGGCTGCAGCAGCATGTCATGTAGCTCATGTCAAATTTCCTAGTAGTGACAGAGTTACACGACCAGCTGTACCAGCTTGGCAGTGCAGGATCGAGCGTCGTATCAGTGAGGCTAGAGCACTCATCGGCAAACTAATCTGCTTCAGGGAGGGCAACACTCGCCGCAGAGTAATGCGCTTTGTGAGGCGGGCGTTCTCGGGGACTGATATTAGTCCTCGGGATTTTCTGACCCGCGTCACAGAGCGTATCGACTTCCTGAAGCAGAAAGTCTATGCATGGGCAAGCCGTATACGTCGGTACAAGCGGCGAGTGGAGCGATACACTCAGAATCGCACATTCCAAAGCAATGAGAGGTGGGTTTATAGGGCTTGGGAGCGACCAGACCAAGGTGTGACTGATACGCGCCTACCGGATGATGATGCCATGTGTTCATTCTGGCGCAGCATCTGGTCGGTGCCTGTCAGTCATACCGAGGGCGATTGGACTCGGGAGGTCGAGCGCGCGTGCGATCCGATAACAGAAATGGGGCCTGTTAACATCAGCCCTCAAGACGTAGCTCGTGCAGTCCGTCCGTTGCCTAACTGGAAATCTCCGGGACCGGACGGGCTGCACAACTTTTGGATTAAATGGTTCAAAAGATCGCACGCTCGCTTGGCATCTCAATTACAGTCTGCGTTAGAGTCAGGGTCGCTGCACCAGTTCCTGACTACAGGAATAACCCACCTGCTCCATAAATCAGGTAGTACCGCGGAGCCAAAAAATTATAGACCGATCACGTGTTTACCGACGGTCTATAAAGTTCTTACATCCATTTTGAGAGGAAAGATTAACATTGATAGTAATTCAATAATGTCTTCTTCTCAGAATGGATGTAGGAACGGGTCCCGCGGCACTAAGGAGTTGCTCCTCATCGACATAGCCATTAGCCAACAGGTTCGACGTTCCCGAAGAGATCTGTCGACATGCTGGATAGATTATAAGAAGGCCTATGACTCGGTGCCACATACATGGCTCATGAGGGTGCTGGAACTGTACAAAGTTGATGCAGTTTTACGCACCTTCCTGATGTCGTGTATGGGGCAGTGGAGGACGGTTCGTCACTATACAGGGTGTCGACAGACCCTGGCGAACAGCGAACCGATAAGGATCGAGCGTGGCATATTTCAGGGTGACAGTCTGAGTTCACTGTGGTTTTGTCTGGCCCTCAAGCCTCTCAGTACATTGTTGGAGGGTTCGGGCCAAGGCTACCGGTTGAGAAGAGGTGGTCAGGTCATGTCGCACCTCCTTTACATGGATGACTTGAAACTGTTTGCTCCTAACAACTTGCAACTGATGAAGCTACTGAAGGTAACAGAAACCTTCAGTGGCGCCATCTGGATGCAATTTGGATAGGACAAATGTGCGGTCATGCATGTAAAACGAGGGGAGATTATGGAATCCGAGGGAACACAACTCTCGGATTCCATAGACCTTAGGTCCCTCTCCTCAACCGAAACTTACAAGTATTTGGGTATGTCGGAAGCGTTAGGCATCAGTGCTACTGACATGAAACAATCGTTGAAGGAGCGCTTCTTTGACCGCCTGAACAAAGTACTTAACAGTCTTTTATCAGGCGGATACAAGGTGCGCGCCTTCAACGGTTGGGTCATACCGGTTTTGATGTATTCTTTCGGCATACTCAAATGGACTCAGACGGAACTTGACGCCCTGGATAGGAGGGTACGTTCACTGCTTACTGCAAATCGGATGCATCACCCACGGTCATCGGTGATGAGGCTGTATATCCTGCGGAAGTGCGGGGGTCGTGGCCTCTTAAATGCTAAGACCCTGCACAACCGCGAGGTATGCAGCCTTAGGGAATACTTCCTAGAGGCCGACGTGGGTATGCATCGAGATGTGGTAGCGGTGGACAAAGGCCTTACCGCGCTCTCCTTGGCTAACGAGAACTGGCGCAAACCTGTGGTATTAGATACTAACGACCGCAGGGAGGTATGGCAGAGCAAGGAGCTTCACGGACGCTTTTATCGGGTCCTACATGGGCCCGATGTAGACTTCTTAGCGTCCGTAGCCTGGCTTCGTTTTGGTGACCTCTTCGGGAAACCGAAGGTTTTGTCTGTGCAATAATGGACGAAGTTATGATGACTAATAACTACCTGAAATACATTGTGAAGGACGGTACGGTTGACATATGTCGAGCATGTCACCGGCCCGGGGAATCTATCCGCCACATTATTTCCGGTTGTTCTGGTCTGGCTAACGGAGACTATTTGCACAGGCACAACCTTGTAGCCAGGATTATCCACCAGCAACTTGCTCTTAAATACAATCTTGTGTAATCGGAAGTACCGTACTATAGGTATGTGCCCGACCCAGTTCTCGAAAGTGGTAGTTGCACATTGTATTGGGATCGGTCTATCATCACTAACAGGACTATTGTTGCCAATAAGCCTGATATAGTGGTGATAGACCGACTAGAGCGTCGCGCAATGATTGTTGATATAGCAGTCCCTCATGACGAGAACCTCGTGAAGTCAGAGAAAGATAAACAAACGAAGTATCTTGACTTGGCTCGCGAGGTTGTCGTCATGTGGGATGTGAACACAGCAGTTATTGTGCCGATAGTCGTGACGGCCAATGGCATTATTGCCAAGAGCCTCGACCAACATCTCAAGAGGCTCTCGTTGGGCAGCTGGATCAAGGGCTTGATCCAGAAAGCAGTACTCCTGGACACGGCGCGCATTGTTAGGAGGTTCCTCTCTCAGGAGCCCTGACCACCGGTAGCTTGAACCCTGTTCCCGATACCGGTAGGCTACTATTTTTTATTTTTTTAAATGTTTTTTTGTATTTTTGTAGAAATATATTTAAATTTAATTAACATATCCAATACAGTTTATTAAAACTGTATTGAATATGTATATACTACTCTGTCAAGAAAGTACCGGGAAAAGATCAATAATACACAAAATGTCTGTTATTCATCCAAATTTATTTTATCACCTTCAAAGTATGCTCCTTTAGAAACGATACACTTGCGCCAACGAATAATCCATTCATCAAAACATTTTTTAAACGCTGCTTCCGGAATTGAGTTCAGTTCTCGCCGCGAATTCTCCTTTATGTCTTCTATCGATTGAAAACGGGTGCCACGAAGTGGTAACTTGAGTTTAGGAAAAAGAAAAAAGTCAGCAGGAGCCATATCTGGTGAATATGGTGGTTGCTGGATGGTATTTGTTGAGTGTTTGGTTAAAAATTCGTTCACAATGATAGCCTTGTGCGAAGGCGCATTGTCGTGGTGCAAAATCCAAGAATTTTCTTTCCACAAATCTGGCCTTTTTCGTCGAATTTGCTCTCTTAAACGCCGCATAACGCTCAAATAATATTCTTTATTTACAGTTAGACCTTCCGGTAAGAATTCAAAGTGCACAACACCGCGATAGTCAAAGAAAACAGTCAACATGACTTTGACTTTTGATCGACTTTGGCGTGGTTTTTTCGGTTTCGGTTCAGTTGGAAGGCGCCACTCCGAAGCTTGTTGACTAGTTTGCATGTCAAACTCGTAAACCCACGTCTCGTTACCAGTAACAATGCGTTTCATGAATGTTGGGTCCGAACTGACTCGTTCTAGCATGTCCTCAGCGACTTTTATGCGATTGAGTTTTTGGAGAAAATTCAGATCTTTTGGGACTAGCCGAGCAGCAACATGTTTCATACCCAAATGATTAGTTAAAATGGTAGGGATCGACTCGTGAGATACAGAAAGTTCGGCGGCTATCTCTCTCAGAGTTGAATGGGGATTTTCAGTCACTATTTCCTTCACTTTTGCGATGTTAACTTCAGTTGCAGACGTTGACGGCCTACCAGAGCGAGGCAAATCTTCCATCACATCTCGACCGCTTTTGAACGCTTTGAACCACTCATAAGCACGAGTTTTTGATAAAGTCGATTCACCGTAAGCCTTCTGTAACATTTTCAGTGACTCCAAACACGAAATTCCATTGGCGATGCAAAATTTAAGACAAACTCTTTGTTCGATATTTTTGTCCATTATGAAATTCGCAATACACACTTTATATGATATTACTAAAACCAGCACTGTATTTAATATAAATAACAGATGCAACTCAAACTCCGCGCCAAAATGGAAAACAGTTGTGCCAAACTAACAACTACAAAAAAACAAAAATTTGGAACCATAAACAAATCATCCATTCCCGATACTTTTTTGACTGAATGTAAATGAATAAATGGAATAATAATAATAGCCTTTAATCTGACAGTATTTCAATTTCATATCTTAATTTTCTGTTTGTTAACATTTGCATTTGCATTTGTTTGTTTTGGCAGTTCTTGTCCATAAACCTCCTGCTACGACTTTAATATCATCCACCCATCTTCTGGATGGTCTACCTCTTTTCCTCTTCATATGACTTGTGAACCAATTCATTATTGATTTTGACCATTTATCTTTCCCTCTAACTATGTGACCGGACCATCTCCACTTCAGCTTTTTTATTGTTGTTGTGACATGTTTTGTTTTTGTGTATTTCTTAATAGTATCCATTCTTATTCTGTCAGATAGTCTTTTCCTCATCATACTTCTTTCCATGGAGTTTTGGCAAGTTTCCAGCTTTTTAGTGTTTGCTTTGGTGAGTGCTCAAGTTTGGCAGCCATATGTGAGTACAGGGAGTATGCTGACATCAAAGAGTTTCCGTTTGATGCCTATACTGATACCACCATTCTTCATGACCTCCTTCAAGCTCCAAAACTGTTTCCAGGTATTTCTCACGCGCCTGTCTATCTCTTTTGTGGTCTGATCAACCAGAGCAACTACCTGGCCTAAATATATGTACTCCTTGACATATTCTAGTGGATTGTTATTCACCAGTATAGGTTCTTCCTTGCCATAGGTAAAAACCTTGGTCTTTAATGTATTCATGACCAATCCCACCTTGCCACTTTCTCTTACTAGATCATCTAGCATCGCCTGTAGCCCATTACTTGATGATGAGAGGATTATTAGATCGTCAGCAAATCTGAGATGTGATATATTTTCACCGTTAATGGATAGTCCACATGTCGCCCAATCTAATTGTCAAAAGACGTCTTCCAAAACTGCAGTGAAAAGTTTTGGTGATAGGGGATCGCCCTGGCGTACGCCTCTTTCCATTTTGATTTCTTTGCCTTCTTTTTCCAATTTTATTTTCGCCTTACTGTTTGAGTAGATATTTTTAAGGATCCTGATATATTTATGTTCAACCCCTTGGTTTTTGAGTGCATTCCAGATTTTTTCGTATTCGATTGAATCAAATGCTTTACTGTAGTCCACAAAACTACAGTAGAAGGTTAAGTTATGTTCTTTACCTTTTTCGAGCAATTGTTTGATGACATGAATATGGTCTAAGGTTGAATAGCCACTCCTGAAACCCACCTGCTCTCTGGGTTGATTTTCATCCAAAGTATTAGTTATTCTACTGAGTATTACTTTTGCAAAGATTTTATATATTTGACATTAGACTTATAGGCCTATAATTATTGATGTTGTTTTTGTCTCCTTTTTTATGAAAAGTACTATGGATGATGTTGTCCACTGGTAAGGTATCATCTCAGTTTGTAAGACTTGGTTGAAAAGATGTTTAAGAATTAGAATTAGGTGATTTTTATTGAGAATTAGGAACTCATTACTTATGCCATCTGAGCCTGGAGCTTTATCAGGTTTTTGAGTTCTCACAGCTTTTTCTATTTCTTCGTGCATTATATCCGGTATTTCGTTTCCATCTGTTAAGAATGATGTTTCTGCAGTGATTTGGCTTGAATATAATGCTTGAAAGAATCGTGTAGCTATTGACATTATTACTAATAAGTGTGGTATCCAATCTCGTTTTTCCAGTAGTACTTTTGCTGCTTTTTTGGTGCCTCCAGTTCTTATTATGCATTTTTCAAGTTGTTCCAATCTGTATCTCTGACGGTCTTTTCTCATGTGTGTTTTAATTTCTTTACTTATTTTGGCTATTTCATTTCTTATCGTTTTCGTCTTTTCTAAGTTAGATATAAGGTCTGCTCTATTTTTTAACAGTTTTTTAGTTTTGTTTGATACCCAATCTCTCTTGTTGGTTTTGTTTTCTAATTTGCCTTTATTGTATAGAAGTTCTTGGAATTTGTTGTATTTATTTTGTATGTCTAGGTCCTTTGTTTTTTCTATAAATTGCTCAAGCTTTCCTTTTAGTGAATCGGTATTATCTAATGTTCCGGTGTTGACGTGCTTTATTTTAAAGGGTCTATTTTGCTTGAGTGCGTTTGTTTGTAATTTAGCTCTTACCATCCTATGATTGCTGTTAAAGTTAATATTGTTTAAAACTCTACAGTCTCGGAAGTCTTTACTTTTGTTTGTTAGTATAAAATCTATCTCATTTTTATGGCGGCCATCTGGTGATGTCCATGTCCATCTGTTGTTCTCACGTTTTCTATATAAGGTGTTTAATATTTTTAAGTTATTTTCGTAAGCAAGTAGTAAGAGTTTCTCCCCATTTCTTGTTCTTTTGCCTGAGCAATATGGGCCTAATATTATTTGTTCTCCGTCTGCTCTTGCCCCCGTTCTTGCATTGAAGTCTACTACTAAGTTGTTATGTGAGCGACTCTTTATTGTGTCTTGTAAAATGGAGTAAAGGTATCGATTTCCGTTTCACTTGCTTGTTCTGTTGGGGAGTAGACTTGTATAATCGACCACTTTTCGTTCTTCGGAGGTAGTTTTATGTTGAGTATTACAATACGCTCTGTTACACCAATGAACTCTTCAATGAAAGGTTTTAATTCATGTTTGATTAGAAATCCTGTTCCATATAGGCCTGGTGTTTCCCCTTTATAGTAAAATATAAAATGCCCATGATCTTCTATACTCTCGCCCATGACTTCACTGAGGCCCAGTATTGACCACTTAATTTTTTCTAAAGCTAGCATTAATTCTGATAGGCTCTCATTACTTCTTAAGGATACCGTATTCAAAGTTGCTATGTGTATGTAGTCTTCTATATGGCGATGTTTTATAGGAGGAATGTTTGGTTGTGCGATGGTTGAAGGGTAATAGTCTTCTTCCCCCACGGTGACTGGCCGGTTTGGGGTGCTTTTATAAAAAGTTGTTTTTGTTGATGTTATGTTATTTTGGTTCCGGATATCGATGCTATTTACAAGTTTTTTGGTAGTTCCGATAGTGAAGCAGATCTTCCTCTTTCAACAAAGTTAAGAATATTAGGTCTTAATATATCTTTTC
Organism: Lacanobia oleracea; assembly: GCA_950371165.1. Classification (NCBI taxonomy): domain Eukaryota; kingdom Metazoa; phylum Arthropoda; class Insecta; order Lepidoptera; family Noctuidae; genus Lacanobia; species Lacanobia oleracea. The sequence continues at coordinate 27,905,608 of OX493390.1, read as the reverse complement.
CTGTAGTTTTGGTCCCTGTGTTGCTTTGTGTCTTGAGTACAGTAGTTTTCTTTTGATTTGAAGAGTTTGGCGAGCCTGACTCTTCTCTTTTTCTTTTTTCTGTGTTGTTGTCTCTGGTTTTCTTTATTACTAATTTATTATATTTTATGAACGCAACATTTCCTTTCTTTTTTCTTCTTCTACTTGTATCTGCAGTTGCTTGCGTTTTTCTAGCACTTCTTTGATGTATGTTCCTTGTGGAAGATTGAACTTATTTCGCAATATCAAGTGCTTTTTCCAAAGTGTAGTAATAGTGACTACGACTGGGCGATTTTTGTTGTTGACCTGTTTTCCAATTCTGTATATTTTACTGATTTCATTACTATCCAGATGTGTTCCCGAGTCCACTATGAGATCCTTGATGCACTCTACAAGCTCACATTCAGTTAAAAAAAACTTATCATGAAGGAAAATAGTACACTCAAAGCTAAAATTACTGAACTAGAAACGGAAGTGAAGTTTTTGAAGGATGAAAAACGGAAAAACAATCTAGTACTTTTTGGGATAGAAGAAATAGGAAAAACTACTTCATGTACCCGATATAAACTACCTCTAGGCGCGATTACTTTTTTAAACTAATACATTAAAATATTTTTTACAATAAAAATAGTAATGCATTAGAATTATGAATCAACCTATTAATAATGTTCACATATCAAAACAAAGTCACCATTCCATTTCACGTCGTCCTTGGAACACATGGCTCGGACTGAGTACGCTCCTGGATGGTTCAAACTACGTCATGCGTCATGATAATTAATAATGCTTTAATTTTTTAAATAATTTAAATTTTCTTAATTACCTTTTTTTTCTGAACTCATTGGATAGATGAAGAGGGAGCGACTAAAATTTCACAAATGGCAAGTATTCTACCGTAACATTCTCCTAACTGTTTAGCGTCCTTCTCTAATCGTGAGTTTCCTACAGATCACATCCTTACTAAATTCCTATCTACCACCGAACCCAAAACTACAATTACGTCGTGGAAACACACAAATTGATCGACACCACGACTAATTTAATAACCAATTACTCTGTCTATACCCCCGTTACTACTGGCGGAGATATGAGCCGCGAGATTTAATTACTCGAGTTGAGAGCCCCTCAAAATATTGTCTTCATTAAGGGCCCGCTCCCTTTGTGTCGCGTTTTATTCGAAAAGTTCGCGTGTAATTTCGGAAAACTTAGTTAGGTGGCCTGCTAACGTTCGCATTCCTGATTCTCATCGCATTTGAATGTGTTTATGTTTTTGTGTAGCATTTGTTTGTCATTATTGAGAGTCGAATCTTTTTAAAAACAATATGGTATCGTACGTCTTTATGAACAAAAATATATTGACTAATCCGATTTAGAGCAAATAGCGTAAACAACGATCCACCAAGTACATAGATTTTGTGCACTGATAAGTCTCACTGTGTTATATTTAAAGTCTTGTCACAATATTCCTCCAATTAATATTATCCTTTCTGGATCGGTTTTATGTTTTTCTCTTTTTGGCGGGAACTACAATAAAAATATTAAGTTGATATCTGTCAGAATTATTCTAAATTCAACATGTACATAGATAAAATTGTTTCAAGACTGAAAATAAAGGCGTTGACATAATGGTTTCTTTTGTTTTTGATAACGGATTCGAAAAACAGACATCATTAAAAAAATAATTATCATATCACAAAACTATTATTTATTATAACTTTATAACTTTAGGAAAACATTAATCAAAGTTGTTGTCAATTCAAGATTAGAAAAAAGTAAAATTTGGGAGCTCTAAAATGACTGAGAAAAATGAAGCGACGCAGACAAGGTTCAATTTATTTTATTAAGTCGCGCGAGATGAACGTAAAGAATGTTTTCACTTAAAACAAATATATTTTTATATGATACCATAATTTTACGACTTAACCTGAAACCAGTGAACCAAATTTTCAAAGAATCAACGCATTTTGCGAAATAAAATTCACATTCGTTAAATGAAAGGGAATAAAAACACGTTCAAATGGGATCTTGGAAGATCACTAAGAATTCAGAAGAATTTATGGAAAGGAAGTAACATCGATTTTTAAAATAATACTGAAATATATTATTTTGTTTGGTTTCTTGTATTCAATGGTAAAGATACTGATGTTACTTATAAGACGAGCGTTATTGAATTTGTTATTCCACAAACAGAATAAATAGAAAAAATTGCATTGTTGTTAATTTAAAAATTTTTGCCATTATAATAGTTCTATATCATTTTTAACGGGTGTAACTTGGATGACGGTGGAACAGGAGCGTAGATTGGCACGGGAAAAGAGAGCCAACGGCCCATCCGAGGACGAATTCATGCTGATATGAGTGTTGATGATGATATTACCTTGACATATAATAGTGATGATCTGTATGAAGCTGATGGCGAAGCTCCTGCAGGGTCCTCGGCGGGTCATGGTGTGTCACGTTCTCATCGCGTCACCAATCAACCTCTTGCGCTGCGTCCACTACTGTGGCTTCTCGTCACCATCTGTGGACATGGAGACAGGTAAAATTAGTTTATCATCTTGGTAACTCATAATTTTGAAAAACATTATAGATACAATCAAGTATTTGGAAATACAGTAGGTATTATTACTATGGTAGGCGTCAGATAAATGTCAAATAACGGTCATTGACCTATAATTATAAATTTGATGACTTTCTTAATATTCAAAACGGAAATAAAGAATAAAGCTGTATTGAATCGACTAATATCCTGGTCCTTTACGTTCTCTAGTAATGAATAACGTATCATAATTTACTGTTCAGCTATCTACAAAGGGGTATAGTAGGGGTGTCTAAAGTATACATTAACAATCCCCTAGACGGACTTGCCATCATCATCTGCTTAGCCTTTTCCCAACTATATTGGGGTCGGCTTCCAGTCAAACCGGATTTAGCAGAATACCAGTATTTTACGTGGAGCGGCTGCCTACCAGACCTCCGCAACCCAGTAACTGGGTAACACGATACCTACTTCATGGCAAGACTGGAGTCAGATTAACTGGCTTCTGACTATCCGTAACGACTGCCAAAGATCTACAAATGACAGCCGAGACCAACGGCTTAACGTGCTTTCTGAGGCACGGAAGAAACTCGCTATGTTAAGATGGTCACCCATCCACAGACCAACCTTGCCAAGCGATGCTTAACCTTGAAGATCGACCCGTGCGGCTGTTATTATCTAGCCACGAGCTTCTCCCCAGACGGACTTGCCATAATTATGATAATTTTGTTGTACCGACCAAAATTAATTTTATATAAAAATGTATCTGCTGATTGCATTGATGCGTCAAAAAGGATTATTAACCATTTCCGAGGCTATGCAAAAGGATTTCTCCGTAGAATAATATTGGAAATCTGCTTCGCCACCAAAGGCTTCATTGATAATAATTTATGAAGGGGGTCTTATATTATGATATTCACCCTGTTAGGATAGAAGGTAAATACTGCCGTCCCCTAGACATAATACCTTCGTCCCCCTCTTACGATACCCATGGGAAATGACGGGGCGGTGTAAACCGAAACCGAGAACATTTTGGAACAAGTTTACCTCGTTTGGTTGGAAATGCATATTGTGCAGCTTTATCTAGCTCAAATAACATGGTAGCACACTTCAATAAAACTAAACAGGTTTTTAATATCAATTCATACGAGACCTTTATTTGAATGTCATTAATGTTACCAACCTATTCCCCTATGTCAAAACAAAACGATGTTATCATTATACCCAATAAGTTTTGTATTGTCATTGCTGATACAAATTGATAAACGAGTGGGGTTGCCCGGTAATTAATCACAAACACACGGCATTTTAATGTTTATCACGTATCGTGAATAAATTGTCAATGAAATGATAACGATTGAGAATTATTATCGTGTTTCATTGGTTTGTGGGATGTAGTGATATATTTGTTTGATGATTAATAATCATATTACTATCATCATCTGCCTAGCCTTTTCCCAACTATATTGGGGTCGGCTTCCAGTCAAACCGGATTCAGCTGAATACCAGTGTTTTACGTGGAGCGGCTGCCTACCAGACCTCCACAACCCATTAACTGGGTAACACGGTATTTCTTGGCAAGACTGGAGTCAGATTTACTGGCTTCTGACAATCCGTAACGACTGCCTAAGATCTACAAATGACAGCCGGGACCAACAGCTTAACGTGCTTTCCGAGGCACGGAGGAAACTCGGTATGTTAAGATGGTCACCCATCCACAGACCAACCTTGGCAAGCGTTGCTTAACCTTTAAGATCGACCCGTGCGGCTGTTATTATTTAGCCACGAGCTCCTCTACTATCATACAGACTATGTTCGAATTAAATTGTTTATTTATTTAAACATTCCAATAGTGGTACATGGGCGAACTTAATGCAAAAACACAATCTCTACACTGGTAGACTGAGCTTACATAAATTTGTATTGCACTGGTATAGTTGCTGTAAGGCGTTCCGATTCCAGGAAAAACTGATCAATATTTCGGAGTTTTAGAGGAATTTACCTCAAAACTATTGGCCGCGTCCGCCATATTGCACGTGGATGGGCTAGGCATATTTTTTGCATAATGCTTCCGTCTTCACATTTGACAGCACAATGAATTCATATTAAACATTGTGCTGTCAAATGTAAAGACTCAAACTACTACATGTAGGATCCTTGGGGAGTGTAAGGGATTTAGGATTTCCCAATATTCCTACGGGAACGGGAAAAAATGGGATATGCGCGTACAAAGTCGCGGGCAAAAGCTAGTTTTTATTAAATAAGTAATGCAAAACTACGAAGTAAGCCAGCGTTGAGATCTAAATCTGTTCAGGGACCGAGTTCAATCGATATGGTGGTACGGACGGCTAGCTCAGCTGTATTCAAAACCACAATATTGTTATAGGCTACAAATTTCTCTTAGTCTGAATTTATGTAGATTTCTTGGAAACGCTATGTATTTACAATTAAGAAAACTTGAATAAAACATCGGTTTTCACCTTTGACAAAATCTGTCTGTGCTGATAAAATATTGAGTACCTACCTGCTAAAATTTTTAGAACATTCAAAGTGATTATAGACAGTAGTTTTCTCAGACAATTATCTAGTTTTACTTGAAAATAAATAATAAAAGATCCTGCTGATAATTGTAATGATAATTTCTTAACTGATCTGATTTAAAATTGCGCATGTGCACAAATAATATAAATGTTTGAATGCTGCATAGCAAAATATAGATGAGCTCTGAATATCATCAACTACTGTGGATTACCCATATCCGCAAAATAAAATTCAATCGTCTGTGTCCTTCTAACACAAATCACTTCCATTCTTTTCCTCAGTCTTAGCACGTGACTTATTTACCATATTATATACCATATCACTCAACTGCGATTTCGTTCGCGCGGGTTTAGTATTGAAATTTTCGTAGGGACCTCTATTATTTTTGAATATATATTATAGTACTTCCTGATAATTTAGCTTTCTATTAGTGAAAAAGTGGGTAAAATCGGTCTAGTAGTTTTGAAGCCTCTTCGGTACAAGCAAACAAACCAAAAAATCTTTCCACTTTACAATATTAGCGTAGATTTAGAAACGTAAACCAACAAAACAAAAGACTGAGTAGCGACAAAATATTCTGTTAATCCGTCGGTCGATTTGCATCAGGCACAAATGAAGTAAGAATCGAGGAGGAGACTCGTTAAGTAGCCTCGAACGAGTCCACTGAGGTCGACTCAGCCCGAGACAAAGGTTTCGAGGAAACGAGTTAAGTTATTGACGAGGAGCGGGAAATACTGCAGGAAATAGGAATTGATTTGGGAAAGATTGGTAAGATGATATTCAATTGAGTAGTGAGGAAGACAGAATCTGTACAACATCGTGTAAGCAAAACTGTGTGTTTAGTGTGAGCTTTGAACAGTGATTTTATTATTTAATTGTTGTTAAAATATATGAAACGAAACACTCTTTTCTCTATAAAAATGCTAAAAGAGATTTAGTGATCCAAGAACAAAACTATATAGAGCATAAAAGTTAATAAGTTAAGTACAATAGAACGTTTGGAATAGTCTTATCCATTTGTAACCGATGCCACTCACCAAGCTTCCAAAACAATGAATATTGATTCGAACGTACAAGCAAATACAATTTCTGTGTCGACCACATAGATCCTGAAATACACCAAACATACCAACTCACTCCAATTTTAACGTAGATTCGGCTTAACTAAAATAGAAATAGTCCTTCTAGTGAGTGGTCGTAACATTCGGCTCCATTATACACTGGCATTGCTTCGACCACAGCCGACGGCTTCAGCGGAAGTGAGGCCCGCTCGTGCTCAGAAACTTGATTTATCCCGCGATCAAATTCAATTGTGTCAAACGAGAAATTGACTAAAAATTCTACTGTCGCACCGACGTTCCGTAGCAGCATTACATTTTTGAGACATTTTCAGATTTTTATTTTAATTTCAGGTGAGTAAAATTCCCTGTCTCTGTTTCCTGATAGATACAACCTGAGAGTCCTAAAGTCAAGAGTGAATGGGCTACTCCTAGGCAAACCTGTTCCGTCTTTGATCGCATCATCGCTTTTTATCGAAGAGATAGTGGTCAAACGTGTGCCTATCAATAGTAAAAAAACAAAAAGGTCGTGTTCTATTTTGTGTAGTGCGTAGAAAGCGAAACTTAAACAAATACGTAAAAGTGCCTAATGATACTTTTACTATTACACTTCCAAACGACGTCAGTGGCGTCTACATTTGTCACTGTAAAAGACATCAATAAATTAATTTAATTGAAACAAATAATTAAGATATTGTAAATCTCACGATCACAAAAACAAAATGTTCAGACATTTTGTTCTGGAAAAAAATCATAATAAGAGAAAAGTATTGTATTTTTAGCTAGTTTCATGTTACTTTAAAGTTGCGGTAGTATATTAAGGTAAGATTTACGTGTTCCTGTTGTTTCTTACTAAAAACCATATCGTTGGCTCGTTGCCAGTCCCTTGTTTATGTTGTCTATTGCGTCCTTCTTACGTTAATATTATACGTGACTGCAAGCACTAAGTCATATTGTCTCTATCAATAATGTGGATTCTATTCCTTGCTTTATTTATTGCACATAATGCTGCATGCAATTTTTTTATTAATGTTTTTAGTTACCTACATTTCTTTCTTTCATAGAATTTTATGTGTCAAATCAAGTCTATCTTGACATGATATTTATTTATGTTGCTGTATCTAAAATACAATTTCGTAACACATTTTAACAACTTTGCGCAAAAAACTAACCACGTGTCAGTTGTCTCATTAAAAGTCAAAAATGTTACGAAAATATTCATCCAAAAATAACTAAAATAAATCCGTACAAAAATTTCGGCCGAACCCAAAAGTTAGGCGAGCGAAATGGCGGCAAAACGCCAACAATACATCATTAACTTTGCCGTTATTTGTAGCGAATCCTCGTCGCTTACTGACGGACATCATCATTGCTCCATTACAAGCAAATATTACTGATAAAAAGCTCCCAAAGGCCCGTGTAATGAAAAAATAACAGCAGTTAATGCCGCTCCTGATCGGCTAATACCCTGTATAAATATCCCACTACCGTACCATTATCGCTGATAAAAGTGTTTGGCCCGTCAATATTATCGCAAATTTTCGCATCCAATACCTGTTTTGTTCGTCGGAAATCAATCGGTGGCGCTTTTGTAATAGAATTGTGAATTGAAACTCGATCGATTGCAGGGTCGTCGTGAAACCGCTGCGGGCGGACATCGTCTGGTTGTGATTCATCTTTACGTCGCTGTCGAGGCGAAGGTTCAGGGTTGACGCTTCTCACTTTTATTTCGTTTTTTATTAGTGAGATAAGCAAGTTATACGATTTTAAGAATTTATTAGACACATCTGTTTTCTTTAATAAATAGCAGGTTTATGACTAAGTTTCGCACTGAGAACTACATAAAAAGTATTTTATGCAGCAAACATTTTTATAGATGAAGTCAACACAGTAAAATCAACTACCGGCAGTAAAACGGGTGGTTTTTCGGCAAAATTTCACCTACAAAACGTGTTGATTTTCGAGCATGAATATTATACGATTAGGAATAAAATTACATTTTCTATTTATGATGATATTAATAAAAGTCAATCAAGACATAGACTGAATAAATTGAGCCCAACATTTTCCACTGTGCAATAACTAACTAATCAGACTTGGGCCGCTATAATGTAATCAATAAGGCCTGTCCATGTTAGCACTATCGGGCATTTAGATTGAAATCATTTAGCCTTAGTTTAAGGCTGTGTTTCAACCAGACTATGGTAGACGTAGCGAAGGATGTGTTGATGAAGGCGGAGATACCTGAGAGTAGCTGATTTTAATGAGAATCACGTCTAAACGGCTGGTCGTATTTTTTGGAAAAAAAAAATATTTTACATAACACTATTTCTTAATTATTTGATATATGAAAAAAAGTTGTTTTATTCGTTCAACATAATGAAATTAATCTGGAAAGTATACGAACATAAAAACGACAGTCGGATTGAAACCACCAGGCTTATTTTAATGGAATTTACACTATCTCAAAGACAATTTAACTATATACATTTTGATATACGGTAAGTTTTTTAAGTCTTAGAATAATAAAAAACAAAAAACTTCAGAATTTTGGGTCGCGTGGGTGCTTTAGTGACCTTGAGGAAACAAAAAGAGTACGCGTTTTGTCGAGGTCGTTGGCGTATTTCGTCGCCTTAAGAACCGCATGCGCTGAGCGAGACTAGGTGAATGAAGTGATTCTATTAGTTCTTAAAAAACACATCACTCGCTACAAAGCCTTACCAAAGCTTTATGCGAAGTCAGCCTAGTATTAGGAAAAACTTGAACAATAGACGCAAATCCAGTGATGGTTCGGTTTTAATTAATTAGTTCAGGATAACAAGAGTATCAAATTATTACTCAATTAGTTTCAAAGGTTAACTGGTTTACAGCGATTATTCCGAGAAAAACGTTTTCCTTCTCCATTATTCTCTTTTGTTAGTCTTGTTGTCGGTTCTAGAACCGTAATTTAAATTTAGTAGTATTAGAAAAAAAGTTGTGGGTAAAGAAAATAACCCTTGAAATGGTTCCTGGAATTTTTTTCGCAACTGTGTTACGGCTCGTGTAATAATCTTATTTTCTTGAACCCGTTACCAGTATTTTTTTTTAATTCCATTTTTGTAAGTCAGAATAATATAAAAACAGACGTAGGCATATAATAATTTTAGTTTTTTGTAAGAATCATAGGTGTCAGGACGAGCACATACCCAGATTTTTGAAGTAAAGCAATTTACGAAGCGAAGTTAATTCAGCAGTTATTCGCCGTATTTTCCTTCACTGTGAAATGAATATGTAATAAAATGTGAATATGAAATTAGAGTCTGAGAGCCTTACTTGAATATAATTTTCTTACGTAATTTTGAAAACAGATGTTTAATTTTTTTAGGGTTTCGTATTTTGTTAGTGGTGCAGCCCTGATATGGCCGCGGGCAGCGGTCCCTTGGCCCGAGTACTCGAACCGTTCATTTTGCTAAAATCCCAGTCGGAATGCTTTGTTTACGACACCCTTGTTTGTCTTGTTCTTCATGAGGTCGACCGCTGTGTCATTATCCTGTAATGTTGCTCTAATAATCTTTTGTTTTCTTCATTATTATGGTCCTTTAATGTTCTGTTTGCTGAGGAATTAGCAGCAGATCTAAATATGCCCTTGGGACATTATGATCGTTACAGTATTTTTTATTTGGATCTTTTTCATTGATATTATCACACTATTTACAGGGTCCATTTAATTATTTTCTATTGCTTATAACAACTGAGGTTTTTATAGTCGATTTCCAATTATGACATCTAGCATAGCAACAGTCACCGACCATGCTTTATTATACTCACGCTCATAAATTCCGACGATTCCAAACTGTAAGTCATAGTTTCACAGTTTGCACGATAACGATTCTTTAAAGCCAAGCAGGCCATCTAACATGGGTTTAATAATTTGTTGGCGCACTACAGCGCTATTACCGGGAACAAAGTAGAAATTCACTGGCTAAAAGATTGGAACCAAAAGCGTCGCTGTTGTTACTGTATTTTGTGATTTAACCATTTTCCTACTTTAGTCGGATGACGGAACTCGGTTGTGTGTTTTAAGTTGCTGTCCTCATTATTTTTGGTAAAGATGTTTTTGCAGGTTCATTGTACAGCCGAAATAGTTTAAAGTTCCAACAATTACGATTGACTGTCTAATGTGTTTTGCTGATACAGTTTAATGTCTATGAAACTTCAGAAGTGTATGTACCAGTACATTGCCTAATAACTCTTTGGTCCCGTACAAAAAATTATAAACCGTTTTTCATTCATGTAAATAATTGCGATAGATGTTGATTCAGGACAGTTTTAAGTCTTTATTTTTGTTTTTGAAATCAAGAATCTCAATAAATGTTGGTGGGTCAATGACCGCTATAACAAAATATTTCTATGTCTTAGACAACAGCTTGCTTCATTTAAATACCTCTAGATACGTTGGACTTCAGGCTCTTCCATAGATCATACACCACCCACTATTCAAAACCAGCTCCATCTTTAACCGCACATCACCAAACGACGTATTATGATAAAACTCTTGAGCGTCTACACCCTCTTCGGTGTGCGAAGTAGATAGTCGGTTTAACGGCAACGGTCTTCAAGCTGCGATTAATCTGCAGCCTGAACGTGTGAACGTTAGCCTGCGTGCCCGAAATGGGATTGAGATTGTTAATCTTAACTTTATTAGCTTTAAACTTTCGTTAGTTTCAGTTGGTGTTCGCTGCTGTTTTGGTTTGTGATTATCGCGGTGGTTGTTGTGACTTGTTTTCTGTAGCTATTACAGAGACCACCAGTTATTTTAAATTATTGAATAGCTTTTGCTTGCGGCTTTGCGTTATTATAGATTTTCGTTTAGCCTGTAACCGTCTCCAGAGCCACATCTATCATTGTATCAAAATAAACCAAAATCGGTTCCACGCTGGCGTGAAAGAGTAACAAACAAACTAACCCACCTTGGCATTTATTATTTAAGTTAAAATTAAGATGTCTTACTAGTATTATAAATGTGTAATGGATATTAATTTCACGCAAAAAGTACATAATGAATTTGGATGTGACCCACATAATCAGATTTTATTACCCGGATTTGCTTCTTCCCGTGACTTTCTCTGCGTGGACTTACCACGCAGAGAAAGTCACGGGAAGAAGCAAATTTTTAAATAAAATAATTCATAATATTTTTAGCTTATGCTTATGTAAAAATCACATTAGACTAAGATTTATTTTTTAATGAAATTAAAATGGGAAACGGAAATGGTAAAATATGAAAAAGAAGAATGTAGTTCACAAAAGAAATAAAAAAAAACCGGCTAAGTGCGAGTCGGACACGCACACAAAGGGTTATACCATAAACCTTAATTTATTATATTTGTTGTAATAGCGGCAATAGAAATACATAATCTGTGAAAATTTCAACTCTCTACCTACTACGGTTCTTGAGATACAGCCCGCTGACAGACAGACGGACGGACAGATGGACAGCGGAGCCTTAGTAATAGGGATCCGTTGGTTACCCTTCGGGTACAGAACCCTAAAAAAACATAGCAATGTTGACAATTAGGTTAACAAGAAACTGGTTAAGATACCGTGAACCAAATAAGCTAAAAGGTAAGTAAACGTAGCTTAGTTCTTACAAATGGTACGATCTTGGAGGAATTCTAAGGAATTCACTGCAGAGGGTACCTAACTAGCTTTCATCCTTGAGTGCATAATAAAATATTAATTTTCTTTAGTAGGGTTTCCGGTACCTCCTGCAGTCTTAGTGTATCTTTTAACTTGCATTTGTAGGAGATCTAGAAATTAAATACCTACTACATTTGACAAAAAAAAATATTTTGAGCCCTCGGAAAAACCTTTAGAAGAGATGCCATCAAATACTGTATGAATCAAAATTTAATTAAACATCAGACCGACCACATTACGCGATCATTTTTCATCATCCCAAATTCTTTCATGGGCATCTATTGAAAAATTCTAAATCGGAAACTCCACGATGCGCCGATCATTTTTTGCTCCAAGATACCAATATTTCCAAGGGTTACAGTATAATGCGATTAAATTGAAAATGTTAAACCTTTGGCCCGGTAATAAGGAGCGTGACTATCAACATTTTTCCACCGTCTTATATTGAACGGTATTAAGAGGCCCGCAAATGAGTTTGAGAGTTTTATTATGAATGATGTCACGATTGGAGCGAAATAAAAGTATAATAGGGGATTGAAATGTTTGCTTCCATAAATTGGATTTCTGGTCATGCTGCAGTTTTTCTTTTTATAGAAGTTCTAGTTACTTCGAATTAAAATTTAAAACGGAATAACTGCAACATGCAATTTACCGTTTAGTAGAGTTCTTTGTTTTGTGATTTAATCCAATCTTAATATAAATTTGTTGAACTGTATTTAGGCTTTATATTTATGTTTTTACTTTCTCGGGTCCCTCTTCCTAGCGACCCGGTCCTTTGGTGCCTCGTAAGAGGGGCCAAAGCCAACTCGCAGAGGCCTCTTTAGACATTTCAAATAGAATGGGACACCAACCGACGATTATCCCTGTATGCACTGTGAAAGTATACCCAAGGACAATCCCCGGTTGGAGTAGGACTATTGCAGAATATGGAAAGAAAAGATGAAACCCTATGGGTTTGGCTGGTTTAGTGGACTAATAATCGTTTACTATGGAAGAACTATTGGCCCCTGCCTGACCATTGACAATTAAAACGGCTTTAAAATGGCAGGGGGTGATTGCACACTCAATAAATGGGCCCCCCGAAAAGGGTCGCTAGCACAAAGTAACGTAGCGGCAAGGGGGCAACATATCCTGAGGTGCTAGAGGAGTGGAGAGATATATCACGGCTATCAGGACAATTCCAGACGTACGGTCAAGATCCCTACCAGCACCTTACTGGATTATACATCCTTCTCCCGAGCACGTTTGCTCTTGCGAATCTTCACTCAAACCGGCCGATTAAGGCAAGAAAGAGGTGGGAGCTCTGTTCCTCGTCAGTTTTCACCCCAGCCAGCCAATAAAGGCAAGCTGGAAATGAGGAACAAGAATTCTCCCTGGAGATCAGGTCCGTGGGGTCGCCAGTGCCCAACAGTTCGCCACAAAACTGCCTTGCGGTTATATATATATATATATATATATATTAATGTTATTATTATAAGATCATCTAATTCCAAGAATCTATACATATAATTAGAATTGTGCCAGCAAAATTCTTGTTCAACTTTCCTAGAAATTTCTCTAACAGGCGACACAGATTCAAAAACAACACTCTGAGGATCTTCGTAATTCGCGAAGTATTTCGTAGTTTTGTAGTTCGCTGGAAAAATGTAACAAAGAGGCTAGCTATTCTCAATTCTCAATTCTTTATTGCGTACCATAATGTTTAAAACGCGTTAGCTATTAAAACACGTGAAGATCGTGGTACTGAGTAATATTCGAACCATGTTTTTATAACAGCTGTAGCCGATGTTCTATTGTTTTAAAACTGTTAGTGGCTTGACGCAGCTTTTGTGCGACTCTCATTGGTAGTTTATTTTCTTTTGTCTGCATTTGCTATCTACGTAAAATATTATACTTTTCCGCGATTTCAATATTAAACTGGCAAAAGCACCAACGTTATAATGGTATCAGTACTGTAGGAACATCGCAAACCAACCTAGAGTTTCCACGACTTAGAAACACATTCGCCAGCTTAATCTTCGGAATTGCCAAGACAATTACTTTTCAACTGTATCATTCTTTCATGCCAAGATACACTGTGACTGATACATATTTTAATAAAACTTTCGTCAGAACAAAAAACATGGGACACACCGGCGCACGTAATCCACATTATTTCCGAGCAGCATTTAAAGTTTCATTCCCAGTGTCAGTGGCAGTACCCACTGCGGCCCGAATAGAGGGAGAGACGGGTAAAATGAAATATAGGCGGGCGCGAGCCGTGGAGCGGTTTTATTACCGCTATGTGTAAAGCTTGTAGAAAAAAATTACTCTCAACTCAGTTTTTTATTTGGGTGGCACAGGGACGTCTGAAGTTCGGAGGGAGGCGCGAACTGGCAAGATTCAGTGCACAAGTATTCTCGTTATAAACACCTGGCTAGGTACGTGATTGATCATCGAAAAAAGACTGCGAATGGTGCTTAGAGAGGAAAACATTTTGTAAATAAGCTTGATGATATGACGATACTAAAGGTTTCGTTGTCAATTTATAGAACATGCTTAAATTAGTAAAAACTACTGATGTTATTACGTCAAAGTACATTTATACTGATATTGAAATATGCTCAAAAATTCATGAAATTAACATCTTGGAAAACCCAAAAATATCGCACCCATTTTTCACACAAGAACTTGCTAACATTGCACCCTTCGAGCACCCCTGCACGCTTCAGCTCCACGTCGGTCGTAAGGGCGCGGTGATGATAATTTTTTCTTCGTCTCGCTTTTCCCCTTGAATATTGCTCTCCAAACGTCTTTATTTGCAGCCACGCGTAATTGTCGAAAAGCGAAATAATGGCGGGCTTACAACCACCCCCGGTTCTGTGTTCGGCGTTTAATATAACTTTTTAAAGGTATCTTGGAATTTCTGCTGCTGAAAGGTGAATTGAAATGATCATTGTGTTTTTCTGTCTGTTTGTTGTTTATTCAGGAGAGGGTACGTAATGGATGGCGCATCATTTTGTAGAATTGGAACACTTGGTTAAAATGGAACTAGATAAAACTGGCACGAACTCTATTTTCATTTAATCCTGTATGCCTCGGGTTTGATTTATACCTTACCTAGGTATACACATACCTACACAATTCTACCAAAAACAATTTATACAACTATATTTTCTTTGTCCAGCGTCAAGATAAGACGATAACCTTATTTATTTGTACAACAAGCAATTCTACCAATAAAACAAACCTATTACATTTATCGCTACAAACATTGGGTGAACCCACTTTCCTAACACAACATATTTATTTATTAAACTAAACCCAAGTCACTCAAAACCTTTCACTTCTCTGCCATAAATTATACAAAAACATCGTAGAATTACACACATACTACACACAGTATATGTAAAGTCAGGTAAAATTCAAGGGTGCTGGGAGTTTAATCAAGGCAGCTCGTTGCTAATAAGTCGACCCGAGGCGTTGCTAACAAGAGCTTATGTATGTACCACGTGCGGAGATTTGAATTAGTGGATGTGTATGTAACGATGAGTAAAAATTAAGAGAGGAAACTTTGGTTTAGTAAATGGCTCGTGGCTGGAGTTTTTGGTTTGTGTATACTATTCTGGTGGTTTTATTTTAATTTGATAGTTTACACTTGGTCAATTCCTTATCATCTAAGAATAAAAAAACAACATGAAATAATTATGATACTACATAACTAGCTTCAACCTGCCGCTAAAATCTAAGTATATCTTAAGGGAACATACCATGTCTATTGTCTACTTCCCAGGTACAGATACAATTTCACGTTTATAATATTTGTTTGGATTGAGGTCGATAATAGACTCTAAAACACCGATGTCATTTTAGAATACGTTAATAGCGTGTTAAGATTAGGTATAGAATATATTAATATATATATATATATAGAATATATAATTATTTTGTATATTTAAGCTAGTAATGTAGTGGTCATCATAAGGAAGAGCGCTGATGTCTGAGATACAGATGTTCTATATCTAGTTTAGACACAGATGCCTTCAATATAAAATTAAGAAAAATTTAATGTATCCTTCATATCTGTTAAAATGTAACATATGTGCTGTGTCAAATAAAATTATTATTGTTATTTATTATTATATTATTTTCAGTAGCGGTCAAGATATTGCGATCGCGAAAAACAATTAAAAATTTATCTTTAATTTGTTATTACTCTCCACTTTTCAGATAGATCTATGGATCGTACTTTGGGAGCGAAGGAAGAAGGTCTTATCTGCGTAGGGGTATTGAAATATCAGATTAAAAACAGCAAAGTTCATAAAAATTCGGGAACAAGTCATTATACTTTCCATACTTGACCTTTAAACTTGTGTGGGAGATAATTGTTCTTTCAAACTTCGAAAAAAAGTCCGCCGTTAAAGAAGAAATATAAATATTGAAACTAAGAAGGTTTATTGCTTTTGTATCTGAATTGTTATAAAAAAAAATCATAGATTTTAATGTGAGAAAATGCAAACAGACAGGGCCCAAGTCAAACTTACGAGTAGTATAAAAAAGTAAGTCCGTCAGATAGTTTTCCAAAAAATATTGGACACATATTTGTTCTATTTTGAAATAAACATAAAATTGAAAACTCTTGTGAAGTCACATGTAAATACACTTTTTAGAGAATAGTGACGTCACAAGCCCCCTCCTGATCTTTGATGCGTTTTATCTTTGTCATTTTTATTGATTTGATGAAATACGTGTACAATATTTATTAATTATCTAACTGACGGCCCAGAAGCATATGTTTTTTAATCAGGAATCATCCCTATTGCTGAATATTAACTTTCAAATCTTTGCGATTGTCAGAGAAGACAGAACAACTAATTCACAAAGGACAACAAATAAACCAAAACTCAGTTTGTCAGACATTTCAATCCATTACAGACAACAACATCAGCAATTCTCCAAATAACGGAGAATTCTCCAAACCGCTGCCTACTACAGAATCTAATTCATTTGCTAATCTATTCAGATACATTAATGATCCCGAATTCCACATCTCATTAATATACAATCATATTTAAACCTCACGTAGCTTGAACACCGTGTTTTATTCAAATTGGCTAAAGACAAATACTGAGATAGTTGAACCGGTTATAAATCAGAATCAACTTCGCGTCCTAGTTCGTCGCGACTCTCGTCCATAATGCGAAGATATTAAAGTCGGATATTGTGTGAGTTGAATAAATTAAAAGAAGTTCTCTCCGGTTCCAGTGTAATTTCCTTACAGGCGGCGTAAGCGAGGAGTTGTAGCGAGTAGTTTTTAGGCGCGGATTAATAATTTACGCTGTGCGCCAGTGAGGTCACTTGAAAAGTTGGCACGGTGATCGTTTAGGACTTGTTTGAACTAAAACTAGAAGTTAGTGTGAAAAAGAGGAGAATTTTTAAGTATGCCTTGATAACTCGATTTGCTCTTAAACTTTGGAAAGAATCAGTTTTAAGGAACGCTTTCTTGTAAAAGAAAATACAAATTTAGCGGAATAGAATATTTAAACGAAATACCTAAAGAGAAAGTTATAAAAATAGTGACGCATTCAACCACGAACGGTATTTCCTTTTTAGGGTACCGTAACTCAAGGGTATCTTCTCGTCCCACATACTACAGTGTCTCAAGACGAAAGTCTATGAACTGTGCATGTTGCCAGTGATGACTTATTTAACTGAAACGTGGTCGCTCAAAATGGGCCTCATCAGAAGACTTAAAGTCACTCAAAGGGCAATGGAGAGAGCAATGCTTGGAGTTTCCTTGCGTGATCAAATCAGGAATGATGATATCCGCAAGAGAACCAAGGTAACTGACATAGCTCGAAGGATGCCCTGCTCACTGCCACTTTAGTTTGGTGAAACTAAAGTGGTAGTGGGCAGGACACGTTGCTGGCGACCGCGTACCGGAAGATGCAACGTTGGAAGGCCTCCTATAAGATGGACCGATGACCTGGTACGGGTAGACGATGGATGCGAGACGCACAGGACCGGTTATTTTGGCGACACTTGGGGGAGGCCTGTGTCTAGCATTGGACGTCTTCCGGATATGGCGCCCTAGGTCCCTACCTAGGGCGCCATATCCGGAAGATGACCAACGGAACCCTATTACTAAGCCTCCGCTAACCGTCTGTTAGCGAGCTGTATCTCTATTTGTGTGTATTTCTATTGCCGCTATAAGAAAAAAATATAAAATTAAATCAAATACTTAGTTAATAAAAAAAGTTGTAAATTTAATTATAATCTGAATGGATTGCAATAAATGATTATATAATTAAATTTTAATTAAAAATTAAAGGAGACTCTCATACAAAAAACGGCTTTTTTTTTTTCGGTCGATAGTACGGAACCCTTCGCGTGTGAGTCCGACTCGCACGTGGCCGGTTTTCAATAAATATATTCTCCCCAGTAATAAATCTATGTCACATAATAATATGTGAAACACAATCATGAAATATGATGGATAACTTCTATGACGTCTCACTAAAAGGTAGGTAGGTATGATGAAACAAAAACCTTTTCTTTTAACACTAAGGAGCATTAAAACTACACCCTTATCAAATCCACAAAACAGAAAATCCCTGATTTCCCTACGGGTTGGGGTTCAAACGAAATAAGCTTATCACAGGATCCGGAACCCGCTGTACCTCTAGTGTGGATACAAAGAGACTAGTCGTAAACTAATAAAATAACATATGTTTTACCAACGTGGATCTTAGCAATCAGTATCGCTAAATATTTAAAAGTATGCCTCGTTTTACGTATTTCACTTAACGTTTTCTTTAAGTTTGGGTATGTACTCAGACCTTTTTTTTTTTAGGATAGGAATTCATCAAATGACTCCTCCCGCTCTGGGTAAAGCAGGAGGGAGTGTCAGACTTTTATTGAGTAAAACCCATCAGAATTTCCTCCTAGTGCCCTTTGTGTTCCCGGGTACGGTGGCTCTTTCGAACGAAGTCCGCAGCCCCATGTACTCAGACCTGGGTTGCAAAATTTGTTCAAAAGAGTCACTGGGATACGAAGAACACGAATGAGCCACACTGTGTTTTTGTCAGTAAGAGTCTTTGACTCTCTTCTACTCCGACCATAGCGGGAGGAGACATTTGATGATTTTCCATAAGGTAAAGAAAAAAAAATATAGTCGGGCATTCTAAAACGATATCAGACTTATAGATTTCCTAACATTAAAAATTAAAAATTGTTAATATTCATACTTCAGTATTTCTGAGTTAACAGTACAATTAAAACTGCTTTAAAAACTCCAGACGGGTCTAAAACTCACATGGTATATTTTACCATTTATAGTAGAATAATGTCTGTGGGAGCTAGGTTCCTAGACTTCGGTTTCTGATTTAATCATTTGAAGTTAAGAACTAATCAAACACTATCTTTTGCCCGCGACTTCGTACGCAAATATCCCGTTTTCTCTCGTTCCCATAGAATTTTGGGAAATCCTCTCTTAGTGCTTCTTTAGATTTCACAAGGAACATCATTCCAAATTTCAGCATTTTTCGATCAGTAGTTTCGGCTTCGCGTTGTCTGACAGTCACTCAGACACACAGTTCGTCAGTAAGAAGAAGAATTTTATATATTAGGATTAGCATTCAATTCAAAACAATATTCTCAATTCAAATCTGGGGTATTTGTAAATATACAGTATAAAATTCACAGCTAATTAAAATTTTCTTAACATTATTTCGCTACCATGTTCAAAATTCCGCCATGTTTTCATCCCCCGCACCACATTCGATTCGCTCCACACTCCGCTGGCTTGAGACTTGCGAAGTTTCCCCCTTTTGTTACTTTTTCATAACAATAACTAATTTTGTTGGTTAATTAAGCAACTGAGAAATGTTTGCCGCGCTGAAAATTTTAATGTTTCAATACAGGTCTGGGGATTACAAGAGTCAAAGTTTTCTAGTTAGCTAAGTTGTGTTACGTCTACTTTTGCTGCTACACTTAACGCCATTGGGGTTTAGCCGAAGTATACATGTTTCATACTTTGGTATTTTGGATCTGTTTTGCTCTGGTTTTATGTGGCTTTCGCAATTTATTGTTTTACTGTGTGGTTTTCGATAAGTAAAGGAAATTTTCTACAGGTATGTAAAATAAACAAAATTAATTCTAGCAAGTGTTGTGAAATCTTGTGAAGGTCAATTTGAGTAAATGTTTTTTTTTTTGTATGATTTTTCAGCAATATCTTAGCCATTTGTAAACCAACTTTAATGCTAAAAAAGAAAACATACATATCTGGGCATTTTGAACCCTTCTTTTTTACCAATACCAAGTTCTTTTTTAAACCATCTTGGATGTTAAAACATGAGTTTGAGTAAAACTGTTGCATTATGTGTCGCCTCGAGTTCTGTTTGCTCGAGCGCAAAGATAAGTGCTATTTATATATCTCGAGGAAAGGAACCTGGGAAGTGAATAAGTAGACGTATATTACTCTGTTTCTATGGAAACGAATCTGCACAATGTGTATGAATAGGACTTGGATAGTGATAACAGCTTCTGTGGAAACTCGGTTTGTATGAAACGTTATAAATATGCTGACATTTTAGTAACGATGTCATATATATCTACGGATTTTCAATGAAGAAAATGAAATCACATCTTGTCGACGATAATCTTAATTTTCGATTTTAAGTCAATATTAATAAACACTACCTCAAAGAATCAATTCTACTAACCTTCGCATCTCATTCGCAATTTGTCGAAACTGCCTCAGTTTTGACAAATCTGAGGCAGTTTCAGCAACATTCAGCATGCGAATGTTGCTGAAAATGATTTGAATTGGCGCTCTGATAAGGGCTACTTAAGGTATCAAAAAGCAATCCAACCCTTATAAAATTAATGCATACGAGTAAATCAAATAACAAAAACTAGCTTAAAACTTCTTCTTTTTAAATAATGTATGAAAATAATCAATATCAGTCACTCACAAAACTACAACAATACAAGTAACAACAAACTAACCAATCAGAGAGTGGACAGGTACCGAACTATCGTATAACTAACAACATGTTTTTATCTAAACAGTGGAAAAATCACGGTACTCCTGAAAAGTGTTAGGCCGGGGTCCCACGTGAGCGTGTCGCGCAAATTCCCCCGCTTTGTGCCCAAATAGGGCCGGGCCCCTGCCACGGGGCCCAGGGGACGTTCTCCTGTATTGAAAATGTCGGGTCAACCCTCACAAACCGGGTAGTTTTATTTTATTGAAAAGGCCTCGCGTAACGTTACTGCAGTAGCCCCGATGAATTTTTGGCAACTTTTTTCGTTGTTATGTCGGCACTGTTTTTATACGTAATTGCAGACTAAATATTTGGTTGCAGCTTTCCGTTGTTCTGCTATTTTGATATGGTCTTTCATTTTAGTTTTGTGGAATATGATGGCTCGTTATTGCTGACATTACAATTGTGTGTTTGCAAGCAAATCCTATATTTCAGGAATCGTACAACTTCGAGTAACATGACCATAATTTTTTTTGACGTAGGTTTAATATGGTTTAATGAAATTTAAATGTTTCAAAATCGTGAACTGTTCCAAATCTACTGGAATAGCAAAAAAACATCTGCCTAGTCTTTTCCAAAATTGTAGCTCAGTAACACGATAGTTCTTGGCACGACTTGTGTCAGATTTTCTAATTCTAACAATTCGTAACGTCTGCCAAAGTTCTACAAATGACAGCCGGAACCAACGACTTAACATGCTTTCCGAGATACGGAAGACTCTTGTTAAGATGGTCATCCCCAGACCGACCTCGGCAAGCATTACTTAACCTTGAATCGACCCGTACGGGTGTTTACTAATTAGCCACAATTTACCAAATTATAATTAGTTTCTCAAATGAAGCCTTCAATAGTAACTGACAAAGAGATGTGGGTGTCAGTGGATGTAACCTAACATAACTTTTCAAAAACCAAACTTTTTTTTTTTTCCGTGCCAAGAAAATGCCTAACGCATACCACATCACCCCGGGGAAACGACGTGGTTATGTGGGACTTGCACCCACTAAAAACTTCGCCTGTACACCTACTTTCGCCTTGATGGGTGGGTCGCGAGGATTGTGAGAGCTAGTACGCCTTCCATAATCCCCAGCTATTGCCCGCGTATGCGGGCCACCTCAGGCCCGCGGGAGGAGCAAGGTCCCCCCGCAACGTCCAGTAGGGGCGCGTCTGGAACAATACGCGCCACCGTCTCTGGTCCTGCTGGATTGGGGGCGGTGGACGACCCCGAGTCCACCGTCCCTCCGGACCTTTCTACGGAGGCTGGAAGAGGGAGAGGGCTGGTTTGTCCGCCCTCCGCCGAAGCCCGGTTCGCCTGCTGCGGCACGGGAGTGTGGCCACGACCTTCCTCTCCCTCTCCGCAGCCTCCTTCTGCGAAGTTACGATTTCGCAGAAGGAGATCACCGCATTCCATGACTCGGCGCTCCCGACCATCGAACGAGCGACGGCCGGCAGCGACAGATCGGGTCCCACTTCGGATACGAGGGCACGGCGCTGTTCCTCCCATGCGGCATACTCTGCCAGTGTGTGCTGCGCCGTGTCCTCCCGACAGTCGGTGCAGTGATGGCACCGAGCGTCCGGCTCCCTTTTTATGCGACACAGGTACTTCCTGAAGCAGCCATGCCCCGAGAGCACCTGCGTCGCCCGAAACAACAGGGAGCCGTGCTTCCTCCCGAGCTATTCGTCGAGCACTGGCCGGATGGCCTCGATGGTGGCGAGGCCGGCGGTAGGTCGCGAAAGCCTTTCCCGCCATTCCCTCACCATGGCCTCGCGGAGCTGTGACCGACACAACTCGATCTCGCGCTGCATCGGTTCACCAACCCGCGTCCGCACCTCCTCGCGCCACCGGTAAAGCGAGGCGAGGACCCTCGCCTCTAAGTCCCAGGGCGATGATCCGGCCAGTGCACAACCCGCCTCGTAGGAGATCGTGCGATACCCCCTGATAACCCTGACGGCCATCGCCCTCTGCGGTCTTCGCAGTATCGAGAGGCTGCCAGCCGTCAGGTCAGAAGCCCACACCGGGGCCCCGTAAATTAAATCCATTTTTTGTTAAATATTTGTTAGTGAAAACCCAAATTTGACAGACATATCTGCATATTATTTACATATATAACGAACAATATTGGTTGCAATATAACAATATTTTAATTGAGACTAACGTTTTATCACAATTAATCCACTTACAGGCACTTTTGGATTCTCTAGCAGATCGGTCAGCTAGTTAGTGAAGTTGAAGCCTGTTGCCTAACGAGGTAACCCGGCTATAACCGATGCACCATATCTCAGGATTAAAGCAACTCAGAGCTCCTGGCCAGTTGAAATTTGCCGCTTGAAAGTTGGTTTGCATGCCTGCTGAATGTATAACAAAGCAGAGATGTGTTTGTATTGATTGATTTGTATTAATTTGATGTTTATAGAAGACACATACTTTTAAAACAAAATTTAGACTAGTCTAAACAGGGTTTTATTTCCAAGACTTTTAGTCTTTTTATTCGTCTATCGGGGTGTGAAAATATTAATGAATATCAAAAATAATATTTATTATAAAGGGTGAAACTATTTATTATACATGATGTTTCAGAAATGTGTGGTCATTTTTAAAAGTGATGTTCGATTTTTTATACTTTTATTTTCGCAATTTTTCCAGTTAAAAAGTTATCCATGTTTTAAATTCCTTCATCCCCTAAAAATGTATAAGATTTTGAAAGAAATTAACTATGTTTGCAGTGTAATTCCGGATACAGTACGCATTTTACTTCCACGAGCTACCCTCATAGTTCCGACACACCTGAATAGTTAAAAAATCCCAAGAAATTAGTCCAATTGGATTCGTACAGAGTTTAAATAAAAGCGTTAATTTTAGCCCAGTTCCTCCTAGCTCCGTTCATAATCGTTGAAGCACGTAGAAGACTATTTTTAATTAACTTTTCTTATTAGACGCTACAGTTGATCAAATTATAAGTCAGCTTTTTTATTCCGTTGAATTTTTATAGTGAACTAGCTGTCCTCTGCGGCTTCGCTTCAGTCAACTGGCCACTTTCTTAATTTTTTCTTTCATAAAATCATTTTCCTAACAGTACAGTAACAGTACAGTATTTTACAAACACAACAGAAAAAAGATTATCGAAAGTGGCCTAGCAGTT
The DNA here is from genome assembly GCA_950371165.1 of Lacanobia oleracea. NCBI lineage: Eukaryota > Metazoa > Arthropoda > Insecta > Lepidoptera > Noctuidae > Lacanobia > Lacanobia oleracea. The sequence continues at coordinate 27,881,613 of OX493390.1, read as the reverse complement.
CACGCGTGATGTCGTGACCAAGGGAAATAGGATAGGGATTCATTTTCATACATTACTAGCAAACCCGTGCCCAATTCGCGGAGGGATATTTTTTCGGTTAATAGCCTAGCCTATGACACTCACAAATAACGTGGCTTCCTATTGGTAAAAGAATTTTCAAAATCGGTTTAGTAGATCCAGTGATTACCCCCTACGACCATACAAACTCACATGCTTTATCTCTTTATAATGTTAGTATAGATTAATTTATTATTTATATTTTTAGTTAAGACGTGAAGAGGTAAGAAACTGACACACATAGAGATCTAGTTGGGCAATTCATTATCATCATCTCCTGCCCCATGTTACTTGTGGTCGGCGCAACATGCTTTTTTCTTCCATTCTGTTCTATCAGCCGTCACGCTATCACTAACTCCCTTCTCATTCATGTCGATCCTCACACAATTCATCCATATTTTCTTTAGCTTTCCTCTCTCTCCATCCATTCACATTATTATACTCGTAATATTAAAAGTATGGATTTTCGTTAATATTTTGTTGGTAAAAATTTGAATTGTCGTTCAATGTGTTGTTTTGTTTTCATTGTAGGATATACAAACGACTAAATTAAACTTTCCGCTTTGCACAAAAACACAGCCAAAGAACAATTTTAATCGATCATCCCAGCGAACTTGATAAAATATTTCAGTAATTTTACACAGTTCCAAAATAGTAAATAAATGTTACTGGAAAATGGCAAAACGCCATAAGATTGTAAAATATCGCGTGAAATTGTAAACTATTTTTTCTAAATAAGAAAAAGATGAAATGGAAACTATGGAATTTGGATAGGATGTAATTATTATACACAAAACGATTTTTTCATAATATATCGAGAAATTATTATCTAATCAAGATTTATTGCAATGTTACGGAGACTTCCATTTTCCGGTGACATATACAGTTGGTAGAATTTGTAGATCTTTGGCAGTCGTTACGGATTGTCAGAAGCCAGTAAATCTGACTCCAGTCTTGCCAAGAAGTACCGTGTTACTCAGTTAATGGGTTGTGGAGGTCTGGTGGGCAGCCGCTCCACGTTAAACACTGGTATTCAGCTGAATCCGGTTTGACTGGAAGCCGACCCCAATATAGTTGGGAAAAGGCTAGGCAGATGATGATATACAGTTGGTAGAATTTGTTAACTGATTATTTTCTAATCATAATATTTACCAAAGAGTTGCACTTCGGTTCTTATTTTGGATCACTTAATAAAATGGGTGGCAAGGCTCTTGCCATTTGGCTAAAACTTCTCGTCAGGTATTTTCATTTGGTTTTTATTCGAAAAGTCTCTATAACGAAAAGAAAATTCGTCGAATATCAATAAAATAACAACTGTCCATTTGATTGCGTTGAGTTGGGCTACCTAAAAGACAAAGGCCCTGTTGCAGCAGTCCAGGGGTCGCTTGTAGTGATTTTGAAAAAGTCATACTTGTTTCACTTAAGTGATTTGATACACTAAAAAATTCCCTCAAGCCCATTGCTAATAACCTGCAGAGTCTAAAAAGTGACTGATCACAAAATAAACGATATTTTATAATGCGCTCCACGGAACAATGTTTGTTTGAGTCGCGAACGCGGCGTCAAATATTGACCCGCCGCCGAGCACTTTAGATTTAAACTTAATTAATTTTGTTTAACTTGATATTACCGGCAATATTTGCAGCAATTCCGTTTATTCTATGATGAAATAAATTAATACTGTAGGTTAGGATGCTGTAAAATAATTATGCAATGGTTAATAAAATAAATGTTGAGTAGTTAAATAAAACAATTACAGGTAAATAAAACAGTCATATTTTTTATTATACAAAAGAAAAAGAATAATCGTGGCAAAATTTTGTACTTACTGTCATTTTGATCGAATCAAATGATGGATAGAACACTAAGAAGAGATTTTGTTGTATAATTTGTACTATCTACACTTAAATTGAACGGATACCGACCACACACGTAATAGCAGCCAAATAATTGTCCCCATAGTTGAATCAGCTACCAATTTCACTTCAATTATACGTTTCGAGCTATCTCTGTCGTCTTAGAGCAATCAAGCTCTTCGTTCTAGCAGGCAAAGCCTTGAGAGGGTTTTGGTCTTTATAATGATGAATCATGAAAACCGACAAAGCTATAAGTGTTACATACGTCATAGGGCAATATTTCGAGTCAGTTTGAAGAACCTCCACTCGACTCAGTCATTGAGAGAACGGAGAAAACCCTCGATCAAATGAATCATTACAAGCTAAAATTCAATTTGATGATTCGACGTGGAATGGACAATGTACCTAATGTAATGTAGTTTAAAAGAAAAGTGGCCCAAACCATGCAATTCATTAAATATTGCTAAAATATTGTATAGATGGAAAATCCGAATAGCTTGTTAAAATTGCATAGTTGACGGCCAAATAAAAAATGTTGCAGCATTATAAAAAAAAAAACAAAACTACATTGCGAAGTGCACAACATTAATGCACTCAACATTTGCGCACAATTCTCGTCCTCTCGGGTCATGTAAACAAGCTAAAATGTTAAAGCAACTATGAAATAAATACGTGTAGTACGAGTTACAATTTTTTCGTGTTCAGCTTAGCGGAAGGTTTGTACCTCGGTTAGGGTAGAAGCGGTGGCGGTAGGCAAATCGCTTATGCCCGTTTTTAATACCTAATGTCAAAAATGCATCGCTATACGAAAATTATGACAAACGTGAGACGTTTCACAAGCTGATATTGGTTTCCGAGATTAACATTCGTAACCTACCGTTCGTTCTAAAATGGGTATTACTTACTTCATTAAATCTTAGGGAATTTTTGAGTTAGTTTTTTTACCCCTCAACGAGTGGTGAAAGTGGCTTTTATATGTATTAGTTAGGGTTTAATTTAATTGAGCATTTGGCATTCCTGACCATTCATTCGCTGAGCAATCTGAGCAGCGCCGCCCGTCCGTGTGCGTTTTTCACCACATTAATTGTGTTTCGAACTGTGAACTGGTGCCACGCGCATCCACTCAACGAAAAAACACTTTCTAATGGCCCTTCAGTGAAAATTGTGATATGTGCAACTAATCACACTCAAGATACGAACAATAACAGTGATCAGCGCCTATGGACGTATGTGTGTGGATAAGGGATAGCAAAATTCAGGACTAATGGCTACGACGACTGTCCACCCCGTCGAGCCGCGGAACGCACGGCATGTGAGCGGCAGTGTACTGTTTTGTTTCGATTCCGATCCAAACCCAATCTACGAGACAATATTCTATTTAATTTTTATTATATTGCTTTTGAAATATTGTTAGAAATCTATAGCTTAGCAACTAACACAAACTGTAAAAGTTGCTTTAGGTTTATGCATTAAAGAAAAGATGTCGTAACACGTAATGGCTACGTCACTTCTGATATAGGTAGGTAGATAGATAGAATATACTTTATTGTAAACCAAAAATAGTTACAAAAGTCATAACTCTTCTACACAAACGTAATTGTATGGGTAAAATGCCGGCCGATCTTATCGCGTACAATGATATTTACTTCACAACATTTGGATGCTTGGAAGTCGTTAAGTTTAAGTCAAAATAGCTATCAATCTCAGCACAGCAGTTTAAGACGCCATTGGTATTTTTCATAGTACAACTATTTATGCAGCCCGCGACCGCTTATGAAACCCGCGTAAGCTATTTACCCTGGCCGAGGCCTCACTTCAGCGAACATGTACTCGCACAAACTTTGCCGTGTTTTGTTTTTTATATGGAACATTACTGTTTATGTTTTTTCCTAGACGTGTTTATAAAGTTCTTAGTCTTACCTTGAAATAAAAAGTGTGGAGAAATAAATGGTGAGCGTTTTATGTAAACTGCTTTTATTGTGCTTACAAGCTTGTACAACTATTAAAGTGTTTAACGTTGTATACAAAATTACATTAAATATAAGCACGTTTCTGTAAGTGTCACTTAATAAGTCTACTAATTTAAATTGGACTAATGTTTTTATTACTTGCATAGCAAAAAAAAAATATTTTGAAGAGACAAGTCAGAAAGTAAGCAAATTCAGAAAAACAAAACGCCACAGAAAATAGGTAGATACCCCAAATCGTACGCTGGTTAATTATAATTCTTGTATAAGAAATTAAATTACATTTAAATTCGTCATTAGAATAGGCCCATAGTATTTCATCAAACGCAAATAAGACCTCATATAGCCCCATTGTCTTGTTTGTTCCGGGCCCTGCATCTGACATGTATAGAAGTCTCCTATCTTAATTCCCTCAAACAAATCTAATCCGTATCTTAATCCACTAAAGTTCAAATTAGCGTGAATGGTGGCCGGATGATAAGAAAAGGGGAGTATTTTTTGTTTAGATTATAATTATTCATTTTGGTTAACGTTGTCGAGAGGGATAAGAGGTTGTGGAGTTAATCATGATCCTTCACTTAATTATCTAAAGCTTGTTAAGTTAGTTAATAGAACTCGGTAATATTCTGCAATAGCGCTAACTTTTACCCTCGTAGCTCGTAGCAGTGGCTACGGCGTAGCGCTCGTTGCAAGCGTAGCAATGTCTACGACGTTTTACACTCGATCTACAAAATTATTGCTGCAAACTTTGTGAAGTTAAAATCAAATGGAAATAAACTCAAAGTCAACTATACAGTCAAGGAATAATTAATGGTATTTTCAGTTTGATTTTAGTGCAACATTATTTTAAAACTAGTCACTGAGCCAATGACCAATTCTTTCTTTCAAAATGCAAGTCACAATCTCAACGGCGAAAAGTTATGCCGAAAATGTAGGAAGTGTTTTTATAGTTTAGTTTTTATATTGAGAATTTGGAAATAGGAACGTACCAAACCCTACTATTATTTCAAAGTTTGACAAGCTCAGTGCAGTATCATCAAATTCTTAATTCAGGAACTGTTGGTAAAACTAGCACCAGAATCTGAAACTGTTAAAATCTACAAGGTTTTAGACACTGGTGTCAGTTTAGAATGTCTTGAATGTCTCGGACTTCTAATAACCTTACTGTTCCCTGCAATATTCAGTTATCAACCACGTGAGTACCTAACATGCTATATTTTCGCCCAAAATCCAACATGGTATTGTTGTTGGTGTAAAAGTTGGTATGTGAGTAAGAACTCCATTGAATGACGGCAATATTGTGGAGAGGAAAGTTTCTCCTTTGTTGTGAAGCCACGTGGAAGCGACTTATCTGATCGATCGCCAACTTTGAATAAGATTTGGTAAAGCTTGGATATTTATACGGAATCATATTTTTGGAATATTCTATTTATGTAGACAGATAGCAAATAAATCACTTGTCAATGAAAAAAACATTCAAGACTCACCGACGCACCATTCTACCTTTATGTTTAAGTGATTTTGAAGTTATTATTTGTTTTAAAAGGGCCGCCGACAGACCAACGGCTTAACGTGCCTCGGAAAGCACGTTAAGCCGTTGGTCCCGGCTGTCCTTTGTAGATCTTTGGCAGTCGTTACGGGTTGTCAGAAGCCAGTAAATCTGACTCCAGTCTTGCCAAGAAGTACCGTGTTACCCAGTTAATGGGTTGTGGAGGTCTGGTAGGCAGCCGTTCCACGTAAAACACTGGTATTCAGCTGAATCTGGTTTGACTGGAAGCCAACCCCAATATAGTTGGGAATAGGCTAGGCAGATGGTTTTAAAAGGGCCGTTAAAAAGTATTTGTAGTTATGGAATTTGAATTTTGTGATGTATGTTTGATGTTCCAAAATGTGATATTTATCTCGAATTCCGGTTTCAAATCTAAAAAGCCGCTTTGCAACAAACTTAAACCTCTCTCTTGGTATGCAATGGTAAGCCTATATTATGTATAAAAATATATACGGTCCTACGGGTACTATCAGGGAATCTTACATTGTACTCTCTATTATAGGGTTTGAAAATGCATTTGACAGGTGAAAAGTGTCATAATATTGTTTCCTCTTGAATTTTTCTGGCATGTGTTGGTCAAGATTGGGTCAGACCAAGTGTTATAGCATTTCTGTATAAGGAATTTATTTAAAGCAATACACATTCTATACTTGGGACTAATATAATCACAACATAGTATAAAACAAAGTCGCTTCCTGCGTCTGTCTGTCCCTATGTATGCATAATCTATAAAACTTTGCCACGGCTTTTGATGCGGGTTTTTTTTTAATAGATAGAGTGGTTCTCGAGGAAGGTTTTAGTATGTAATTTTCTCCCGTGCAAAGCCGAAGCGGGTCGCTAGTTAGAAATACAATCTATTTCTTTTCTCTAAGATATCTGATATATTTGTTTTCCCCCTAAGCAAAAAATTCAAGTCTAAATTTTTAGGTCATGTTTGGGATAGTATGATTTCAGGAAGATTACTGAAAGCCCATGATATTGAATGAAGAACATTATTCAGATGATACGATTATAATGCTATTTAAGATCTGTTAAATCGTATATATGATCGTTGGTATAATTCTTCTAAATTATAATTTATAATACAATAACAGATTTAGCAAAAACTTTGATGGTCCGTCGTAGCCATGCAAAATTGAAGAAGCAAATAAACATCGTTTCGTTTTATTATTTTTATTAGCCAGTACGTAAGATTGCTATAATATTTTATGATAACAATCTTAGGTACCGACTTGTCCTTTTATTAATTAGGTCTGTGTTCTGCATAGATACATATTTTCCGAGAAAAATCTATCTTTTCTTTTACATAACATATCTTAACAGTATTTTTACACAGACTTTTCTTTTTCTAGATTCTTATAAATTCTTGGCGCTCGAGTAGACTTTATGATCAGTCAGATCATGCGTCGTAAAAATCACAACCCTTGAGATTTCAGCGAAATGTGTAACGATAGTCAATCGGTTTCGATGAAAATGGAAAGAATATTTCTTCGGGTAATAAATATTGTTACAGGTACATTAATTGAACTTTTATAAATCACACGACGGCTAAAGGTTATTAGAATTGGTTTTTTATAAGAGAATTGTTTGTAACTTTTTGATTGGTCATACATTGTCCAGTTTCTTCACCTAAGGTTAGACTTGACAGATTTTAATATTGAAGGCATTTAAAAACAAATGTTTGTTTCTGGAATGGAACTATCTGGATGTAGTAGATTGACTAGCAGAAAACTGTACTATCGCCGTGCCGAAGGTTTTTTCTCCGGAATCGCAATATTAAACTAATTAGATTTACTCAATAAACATTCTCTAGTAAAAAGCATGACATTTGTCGGGGTCCTTAGATCCCAGACGGTCGGAAGGCGTACGAGGGGCAGAAACCAACACACGGAGGGTCTGCCCATCACATGCTTTCAGTAAGACACGCTAGCAGCTATAAACTGATGTGTGTGTTTGAAGCAGCTTGAAGATACCTAGTCTATATAAACGGCATCACAATATCTCTATCCCATCATTCCCCGGCTTCGCCTATCTCGGATTAAACTTCTGATATTCCCCGTATCTACAATCCACAGTTTATATTCCCCTGCCACTCATCATAAACTATATTGCAGTCTCCATTGTCTTCGCGTGCGTGCATCTGACAGGTGAACACTGACGTAATCATGGAGGCTCCTCTGACGGCTTACTTCGCGCTGTTCCTATTTCAAATTGTTTATTTTGTATTAAACTGTAATTTGTATTTGCATTGTGACAGGGGGTGGGGTGACAAGAGAGTTATTTTAAGGAATATTGATAAAGAAATTGTACTTAGATTTATGAAAATAATTTGTATAAGTTTGATAGGAAGGTTTGGTTAATACTGAGCAAAAAACCAGATGTAATTTATTCTTAGGAATGCGTTCTCAATATGCCTAGTGAAAAGTTACTCTACAGATTCATACTTACCTCTATAGATCTAGGAAACATACTTATAGGGACTATGATAGCAAAGACAAATATGGATGAATCAAAATTTTTTACCTCTTCTGTTGAATTTTCTTTTAATAAAAATAACAACAATATCGATGATTGTAGGATGTGTGAATAAAACAAATGACTATCAAGTCTGAAATGATTTGATTCATTTGTCGGGTACAATCGAGCGATTGATCTCATTATACTCATTAGTGCAACTTGCATGCATGTTTCTTACAGGTAGACACGTGGCATAATATTCTGGATAAAGTGAAATTCTATCCGATAATGATTGTTAAAAAGAATCGACGACCTCAATGACATAAGTAATATTACAAGAAGCAACCCAAAAAAGATATTAGAAACTTTATAATGCTACCTTGTACCTTTGGTTTTGTTTTAATTCTGTAAGATAATAATATTAAAATTAAAGAACAGACTAAATCATAAATAACCTATTGTTTTATTTACTTTTGTGTAAATGTGAGGAAGCGACGCCCCCCACTCGATGAAAACTTGTAACCGTCCCCTACGGAGACCTGGCAACGAGGGGATTGCCGCTACCTTGTCGACCTTACAAAGTTGGTAACCGTTGGGAAATGCTAAACAATACAATCTTGTTAGAGGTTCCTGCTGTACTATACCAACTGAGAAAAAATAGAAACTTAGAGTTGCCTTAACAAAATATTAACTGTGCTCGAATCAAGATTTTTATAGCTGAGGCAGAAAAACCTTAAACGAAAACGCAATTTAAAATGAAAATTATTAATTTTTCATCGTCTACAAAATTTCAAGAAATGCAATGATCGATTTGATAAGGTTTTCGCAAATATTTGACAACATTTCTTATTGATAGCAACACAAAGTTAATTTTAGCCTGTGTTAAAGTACTCGTAATTACAATGTCAATATCAAGGCGACATCCTGTTAGATCTCTCTTGCCAACTAACGTTGCGTTGTGTGTATCAAAGTGCTCGGTGAATAAAATAAGTATTTAAAGCAATCGTTTTTATTATACAGTCTTGACACTGAGCTACTATTTAGTTCAATATACTCGTATTGCAGTTCCCGACGGCAATTTAATACGAACATTTTATGCCGCTTTGCATTTGTTCCTTAATAAGTTTGCTAACGAGCATTTTTTAGCAATAAGGCCTTCTTGTAGCCTGCTAAATTAATCAATCATCTGCCTAGCTATTTTCCAACTAAATGGAAGTCGGTTTCCAGTGAATCCGGATCCTATCTGACCTCCAAAACCCAATAACTGGGTGACACAATACTTGCCAAGACGGGTACCAGATTTTCTGGTTTCTGACAACCCGTAACCCCCGTACAATGAATCTGTATTAAGGAAAAAGCACTCTTACAATGAAATAATTGGTCTTCTACAAACTGTACTTTGAAGCGCGTGCACATGACCTCCACGACCTACACTCCTGCTATGACATGTTAATGTCATCATGACTTTGTTGTGAAAATGCTGCTTTATTTCTATCTCACAGCAGAATGATGATGGTATTGGCACATTATAGTAGGGGGCCGATCCCACCATCTCCTTTTTATACCTACCAAAGGTGCAGCCAGATTCCACATTCAAGAGCGGGCTTATTATGCAATTTTTTTCTCATTTCTAAGGTTTGCCAACAGATCGGTGATAGTAGATGCTGTCGGATGGAGCAAACGGATGATACCTATTTGCTGCTAATTCTGTTATCTTTCTATTTCCTTTTTAACACACCCACCAAAAAAGACTATGGTAAATTTCCGTCGGAAGCCAATGTACTATCCAACGGTACGCAGAAAGTAACTAAGTTTAACAACTTTATAAGCAATAATGCTGAGAAATATTAAAACATTCATAAAACCCATATTCTGCACATACTCTGAAGTTAGCTCACTACCAACGCTGCTATACTGCGATAAGAGAAATAATCGTGTATTTGCATTTTTAAATTGTGTCAAAAACTCATTATATACTCCTTCAGTTCCTTTCTTCCTTTGTCTGATTTTTGCTATTTCTCCTCTCTACAGAGGTGCAATTAAACTGTCCTCCGTGCAGACACGGGAGAAGAATGCAAAATATTTTCAAAACTTTTCAGATTAATATTTTATTTTACAAAGCATTGTTTGCGAAAGTTTTCAAGCTCAAGCGGCTAAGCTTCCTGACACGAAACTTTCATTATCCTATTGTTAAATACTGTCCCCACAGGCAACGGATTTTAAACTAAGTTTGTTAATCCTTTCGGTTCGCGGTTCCTGTCAGCCGGGCGGTGCTAGTGATCTATTATAAAGGCAAATGTTTTGATAGAATTATCATTTTATTTAAATATTTTTTGGTGAAAAACTAGAAGAGTTTATTTTTACTCGTATTTGAAAAGCTTCAGTACGTTGCCGGTGCTCCATACCAAGATGATTTATTTTTACTTTATAATTAAATTTGAAGAATCTAAATTAATCTCTGAAATAAATCTCATAAAACTACTTTTTCAAAACTCACCTTCCCATGATTTATGGAAAACACAGTAAAATTCTCCAAAACACCGTTCAACACAAATCCATATGCACTTAAAACCAAACGTTAATTCCTAAACCCCCGACTGAACACTTTCAACGTCCGACGGAAACTTGAAAAACTTTTCTCGGGCGGAAAAAATCCGGGCGACGGGAAGGCACGCGCGCAGCCGACGGCGGTCCGCGACACACTGAGCCTGTGAGCCTAGCTGCCGCGCTGCCGTGCCTCCTCCCGCTCTGAACGCACCACCAAAACGCTCCACTCAGTTACATAGTAAGATCGAAATTTGATCGCAGTTAGAACGCGCACTAAGACGGCCCGTTGGCTATTTAGACTGAAAAAGGTGGTTTATACGCATGCGCGCGGTCGTTCAACCCTTGCAGTGATGCTGCAGGCCTGATGAGCCACATTAAGCTGGGTTACGTGGGACGAGTTGTAATGGCAAGTTACCTGTGGTGACGGCGGGCGAGCTGGACCCGCGACCGCGACGGGAAGTTGCCGACGCGTGGTTGTCGCATGAGTATTGTCGTTGGGTCGTTGTGTTTACAATTGATTGCTGACATTGTGCTGCAGTTTAATTGTAACAAATTATATCGCTCATGGCTTGGAGTATCATCACTATTTTTGAACCAGCTTAGGAAGAAAGTATAAAAAGTTGCAACTTAAATGGTTCCAACAAATTCATATCTTGAAAGCGGACTGATTCAGTCCGTCTACCTTCAAGCTTTCCAAGGCTAATTTTGTAAGCAAAAACAAAGTACGAAGTATAAGAACTCTTTGCATAACAAGTCGCAGTTTATTAACACGGTAGAGTGTAGATCGTCGAGGTAAACAGCGAGGCTAGTAACTGGAAGCGAGTACTGGAGGCCAGTGTAATGCTTCGCTCTTAAGAGCAGGATTAACGTCTAGTTTAGACCTTTGAAAATGGTAATGAAGTTTTGTTTAGCAATGTTTTAGTTACGTACATTTTGATACACTTCACGGAATCTAAAGATGGGAACTCACACGGGTTAGTAGGTAACTGCAAGATCGAAATTCAGCAAATACCAAGAGTACTGCCTCAGCAATAAGTTGTGTGAATTATATCCTTCACCACAGTCTTGTGTTTGAGAAAACTGACAATTTAGTGTAGGTTTCCCTTTGGTGGTAAATATCATTCTACGACTGTGACCTAGACATTAGACATTGGATGCTGAAATATTTTGATCGATCAAAAATTGTATTTAAGCGTCTGTTGCATTTAGATGCGATTGAAAAATGTTTTACATACTATAAATTCTGATTGCCTCGATAAAGCTTTCCAAGAGAACAATAAATCTACTGCTGTCTATGGATTTTCGCTAGGTGATACACCTTTAATTTTGACTGCAAAAAAAAAAAATTGAGCTAGTTGACTTTACGGTAGCCCCGTGAGATACCGAGCACGCAAGACAATTGAAAGAAAATACCATTTGTCCCCAAATGGGGCTTACGGTCCTTGAGAGGATACTCTCTTGACTGTCACGTCATCAAATCTTTCGAAAGTCACTCAATCAATAACCAGCACTCTCAGACCGCATTACATAGAAACTTCGAAAAACTACTAAATAAACCACGAAGTAAGGCGATTGATGTTATAAATCAAATCAGGTGGATTGTGAGGCCCAAGAGATGAATAAATCTGAGAGTAGCCCGGAGTGTATCGAGCGATATTACCGTTTTGACATTAATTGCTACTGATTTAGACGGCGAGCCGCTAAAATGTACCCCGGGGACGGTGTGTTTGTTATTGTATGGGATTCGTTTGGTTGCCAAACGTGATGGATTTGGACAAGAATTTTGCGAGTTTTTGGATTAAGAGTCTTGATTATGCTAACGTATCAATTCTTTTTTATTGACATCATAAAGTCTGATCACAATGAGCTGTGCGCCATGATGGCCCCAGACAAGACAGGCAAAACGTGTCGTGACAGACCGAGTGAACCGACAGGACGAGCTGGACTAAAATGAACAACTGGTGGCCACATTGAAAATAGGTCAAAAAGCTGTGAGTCTTGAAGAGAAGTTTTTGCCCAGCACTGGGAAGGAACAGGCTGACAGCAACAGCAAAAAGAGTCATTCATATTTTTTTAATCTAAACATGTTAGTTATTTTCATATTCATATTATTAATTGCACACAGCTGACAGTTTATGTAAAAGTTAGCTTACCATTTTAAGGATGGAAAATCATCAAATGACTTCTTCCACTCTGGACGGAGCAGAGAGTGTCAGACTCTTACTGACTAAAACCTATCCGTGTACCTCCAAAAGAATTTTGCGTTCCAGGGCCGCGGTGAATCGAACAAATATCGCAGCCCTGGGGGCGAGCGTAATATAGCATTGGGTTCTCTTACAGAAAACGTCAGTGCATTAGATAGTTTTTTTATTTTTTATTTTGATATGGGTTTGTCCTTGACTCTAGTCTAAGTCAGATATGACAGAGACGAAGTCGACAATGGAGCGAATTTACCCAGAAGAAGCTTGTTTTTTTTAATTTTATTTCGTCTGTGAATTTAAGAAACAATTATAGGGTAACACAAGGCCACGAAAGCAGGAAAAAAAGACGAGAAGAAGTTAGCAAATCGTCTGAGATCAAATCAGAATCCGCTGCCCAATCCAATCCCAAATCTGGCCCTTAACACAAATAAAGCCGATTAAAAAACTATGTTACTTATATTCTTACGGTGATTGTGTACATGTATCACATATCCGATTCATTAAGGTCGCATTCATCACAACCAATCATCATCTTCGTCTCAACCGATGACAAAAAAATTTGATATTCTTTGCAATACGTTTGTTGAGTTCCAATTTTATTTATTAACCAAACTCAAATTCAAAGCCTTTATTTCAATTTAACCATTTGCAGGTACTTTTGAATTGTCAAGGTCGCTCAATCAAAAAGTTGTATGTTGCAAAGCAAAAGTAGATTTCATTGGAGAAGAACGCGAAAGGAACTCCACGTACACTCTTTTTAATCAATTAATTGTTAGAATGATTATGGTAACATTTTTCTTGTTGAAAATATTCGGATGTTCACACATGTGAACGATGTAGAAAGAAATATACCCGCGCAACTTCGTCTGCGTCACAATTTTCATGACAGCTCCGCTCCTATTGGTCTTAGCGTGATAATACATAGCCTTGTAGCCTTCCTCGATAAATGGACTGTCTAACACTGAAATAATGTTTTAATCGGATCAGTAGTTTCTGAGATTAGCGCGTTCAAGCAAACTATCAAACAAACAAACAAACAAACAAAATCTTCAGCTTTATATATTTGTATAGAAGTATAGATTGATCCTAACTAATATTAATTAATTTGAATGTTGCATACGTTAAATAATGATCGACGTATTTTAACGAAAAAAACACAATTAATTTCATTGATTGAATAGTAACGGATCAGATGAAAGACAATTTAAAGCGTATATCAAAAGCATACTTTGCAAACAAGCTTATTACAAATTAGAAGATTACATTCAGGATAAGAATGCCTGGAAGCATGCTGGTCCTGCTCCATAGGACAGTCAATGTTGTGGACAAAATCAAACTGGTTGTTTTATGTATTAACTTTATAGATGTTCTGTTTCTTTTTGTGTTTGTATTTTTCTGTTAACTCACACACTGTTAATTAGTGATTCCAATATTTGTAAATGTGTGAGTATCATGTACCAACTTATTTAGAAAATTGATAAGTCTACCTCTGCATACCCTAGGTGCATGGTCCTCACATATTACTAAATTTTTGTATACTTAGCAAATCTTGTATAATATTAATTTGAAAAGAGTAACTATGAAGATTCTTTTCCATTCTTCTCCATAAGAATCTACCTTTCCGAATGGACAGTAGAGTGACTGCAGAATTTTTATATATTTGAAATGTGAATGTCGTTCAAAAGTGCCGTTTAATGGCCTAATTAGAATAAAAGTTTTGACTTTGACTTTCAAAAAATACGCTCTTAGTGTCTCAAAAAATATTTATTTATTTATCATATTTTTTTATTATGCAACAAGGCATTTACTACCAGTCCAAGTAGACTTATAATACGAACGTAAAGTAATACCAAAACTTAATTACTGACTTATTCGCAATATTACTTCCTCCCTACCAATTCCATCTATCTCAATTTATTCCACCAGATTATTACCTCAAAGCAGCGCCATTTTAGCCACTGCCGTCAAGTAATCGGCGTCTGCTTCTGACTTTCATTGACAAATTAGATTGATTCTATATTAACGGAGCGACTAAAATACGGCGGCCGTCCGAAACGTCGAGCGTTTGATTCCCGATCCAGTCCAGTTATTTAATAATACGAATAATTAAAATTTGAATGAAACTGTGGCCGAATGTTACGTGGTTGCCGCTGTATTGTTGGGTCCGTTGAGGTTTTGATGAATTTCAACCGAGTGTCGGATTATGTATGACAGGAGTTATCTTTGTGAGGTATTAATAGTGAATGGTTTCAGAAATACCAATGAGAAGATTATTATTTATTTTCACATATTTCTAAGATAATTTATAAACTAAGCCCCACAAAAGCGATACTGGTACTGTAGTAGTTATTTTTATAATATAAATAGTAGCTTTTAAAATAATTATAACTGTGCTTTATGTTTTTCCTCTGTCTGGTGAAAATAAACCACTACTATTTAGTTAGTACGCAGGACCATCCATTTTTCTGTTTATTTTATAAACTGCGAATACAATCAATCCGTCTGTGAAGAGTAGGTGTTAAGGTGAAGCAATTATTGCCTTTGTAGTTGTTTGTAGGTTTTCAAGCTAACAACACGATCAGAGTCAACGATAGCGACTGTTGAAAAGTCTAAAATGTGTGGCACCTTGCTGCCGAAATAGCACGTGGTCAATGCTAATTTAGAAAATCGTTGTCATCGCTGTTAAACGATATTATATTTTTTTTAAAGGTCAAAATTATCACATTTAGATCTCAGTACTTTTTGTACACTAAGTGAGGCCGGTACTTCTTAGCTACCTATTTATTATTGAAGCCGACCTATAGATAAAGGAATGGTTTATACTAACTGGTCTTTGGCGAGTTTCCATGAAAATGTAAGATAGAACTTCAATAACCTCTTAAACTTCAGTAACTTATTGAACTTAAAAGCCGAAATTATACTGTAAAGTTAAACTTTCAGTTAAAGTATCAGTTAAAAGCAGTCTGGATTTGGCCACTTAAAAAAAGCCGTTACACTTCCTCCGAGTGATTGCGATCATCAAGACTTTTTAGCTGATGTAGGTATTGTTAATTACATATAAATTATGGTTTATATTTTTAATTTATATATTTTATTACTAGCCCGTTCTGTTCCAATGCTGGGCTAATGCCACCCTCCATTTCTTTTAACATAATTTCTTTTCTTACCTCTAGGGTTTATAATATTTTCTCTAATCTCATAAAGAATATCAATTTTATTCATACTTTACAAAAAAAAACAAACCTTTTAAAAATACTCAGGTATTAGCAAAAAGCCTTTGGACCACAGTCGCGTTGTTTCATTCACTGAACGCTTCGAAAGGAATTAGCTAGTCATCTTACACGTGGCGCTATAAATGCTCCATTAAATGATAATATTTAACTATGTAACAGTGAAACTGTCTGTATGTTTTGGTGGTCTGTTTTCATAGCAAACTAAACCAATATTCACAATTTTTAAATAATGATAACTTTTTTTACTAAGAACTGTCAATCCAATGCACCTGTCCTCTTATCTCTTCACAAATTTTTCTTGTTGACTAGTAGACATTGGCTAAGGCGTTATTTTGCCTTTCTACCTATGTGCATGAAGTATGTAAATAAATAAGAAAATACCCCTAAGAACAAATTCAATTATGGCGTCGATAAAACTCTTCTACATCGCAGTCCACGAGTAACGTGCTATAAAGACTACCAGCATTGCCACTTCGTATGGAAATGCTAATCTTTTGATCAACGCTTAGGCCAAGGAAAGTAACAATCAACCGTTTCAATTTGTATGAATTTTGCAAGAAAAGGTAAATTTATAAATAGAAACAAGTTTATCTTATTTTCATTTTCAGAGACGGAAAATAAATTGCGACCGAAGCCTTTAAATACGTAAATGACTTGCTTATTTGCTTTTAAAATACATTTATTTACCACTACCAGACCCGATTTTAATTTAAGCTTCGAAACTTAAATGAAATCATAATTAACTTTTAAAATAAAGCTCACGATAGGAAACCAGCCATTGAAATGATTTCCAAGAACTTACTTTAACATTTAATACGAGCGACTTTTATTCATTTTCAGGGTACTTTGCCTTTTTATTTTTATTTACCGATTACTAAATAGAAAACGCTTTTCTTTGTTAAAATAGCTAAGTGTGTATAGGTATAATTATTGTCTACAAGTCAGCACTACCTACGCGGGTGCTACGCCGTAGCAGTTGTCACCGCCTACGCCGTAGCAAATATGCTACGCGCCTATATATTATGTATTTGTGTACGAAAGATTATTTGTCAGGTTACTATTGTATTCTCACCTTATGATAATCATGAAGTATGCAATCTAAACTGGTATTACGAAACAAGTTAAACTGTTCAGACATTTTTGAAAATCCGACTCCGAAATTATTTTACTGGCCATAAGATTCTTGTCGAGTTGCATAGGCTACTTTTTATTCCAGAAAATATTTCAATCCTGTGGGACAAGCCACGGCAGTGAAAGCGCAGAAATAGTTAGTATCGAAATATTTTGTTTATTATTACATTTCAAACTAAAGGTGTTCAACCAACAAAATACTAGTAGCAACCACAAATAAATTTCGGTTCGGGTTAAAACGTTGAACCAATAGTTTATGGCTGCCCGTTTATAAATTCGCAATCCTTTAATATATCTCTCAATAAATTATTATTTGCTATAATTTTGTTTAAAAGACTATGTCGTAGCGGCTTATGATTCACTTTAAAGTTCTAAAGAAGCAAGTGTAGGCTATGTGGACAAAATAAAATAATTATAATAAAATACGTTGTTTGAAATAGAAAATTATATAATCAAGCGTGAGTATTGAAAGAAGCATGCCTATTTGATGGTTGACTAATTAAATTCTTACACCAAGGTATATTATCTTTTTAGTGTAAAAACTGATCTGAAGTCATCTGTATCATCGTTTAACTCTGAAAAAAATATTTAACGCGTTAGTGTTTGCCAGCAGTTTCGCCCACGAGAAAGGCGGAAATGGTCTCAAACGAACATACATAAATTAAATAATTATTAAATTAAATTGTTTCAGCGATTGAAGCTCGTAAATGAAACAAACAGACAGTCATAGTTACTGTTGTCAGCACTGGATGCAATCCTAGCACACTCTTATTGCAAAATTATGTTATACACAGAGTAGATGTATGTACGAGTATTTAAACATCAAGCATCGCCACGGTTTATCACTAAGCTTGCCTCTATAATACAGCATATTCAGTGACCTACAGGTAACCGCCGATAACCGTCCAAAATACACGAACACATTTATGTACGCTGATGTTAAGACATACTAGTGCGACTCGTGGTGTTACTTGAGTTAGAAGGATAATTTTGGTTACACAAGGATTTGTAAAAGTTAAGAAATTTAAAGATCACAATAGAGTTGATTGTTAATACATTTTTGTACACTGAAATAACTTATAATATAGTAAAGTGATAATAAATTTCATGTACGGGAATGAAGTCCGTTCCTTGAGAAAGGCCATGGCCATACACGCTTCGATTCGGATCTCCCAGTGGGATGATGATAATCTGGCCACTTTTAACGCCACCAAAACACTGGCGTGTCTTTTTACCGCAAGATCGCCCAGAGGACACGGTGAAGTATACGTATAAGAGAACTCCACGACCTCATCCCGCCCGCCCCTTTCTACCATCGAACATCCAGATGCACTGCATCTTAGCTCGCTCCATCGTAGACTTCGCCTCTGTCATCTCTGACCTAGACTAGAGTCAAGAGCAAACCTGTCACAAACAAAAAATAAAAAAATTACGAAGGTGAGCTGAACTCAGACTTGAGTGTTCTCCCAGCAAACCTTTGAGAGAGATCACAGTGGATGACAGCAAACAAATACCTACCTTTATCTTAATACTGGAAGTTAGAAATAAAACCTATGTAACTGACTGAAACATTACTCAAACACTACTTGCTGAAAACACATATTCATTAGTCGAATTAATTTTAACAGCACTGTATCACCATTCGCCTCTTACGACACCAATTGGAAGAGAGCTAACACATAGACATGCAGTGTTATATATGGCAGCTGCTACTTGATCTTAGTAGCTTAAAACAATGTGAGCAGCTTGTTTTAAAAGTAAAAAATATTTTTTGTAAAATGTCCCAGCATCAGTTAACTCTGCGAGCTAAATGTAACATTTTCTTAAAGTGGGTAAGTCGTGACTTGAGGGTGAATTTGTCAAGTTTTCCGATCGCGAGTCGAGTAGTTTGACTTACTTATGTTCGAACTTAAGTTTGTCATCTAGTGCAACTTGCAAACGCCAACGAGAATTGGTTTAAAGATGTCTTAGAGTCTGTCTACTGGTCATTAATTCTACAGATTCTGAGACCGATTAAATGTGTATTAAATCTGTATTAAACATAAGTGATTGAATATCAGTTCTACATCAAATTTAAGACAAACATTTGCTATGCTGATCGTTGTATTTCGTACCCATGCCCCTGTGAAATGCTAATTCCATGCTACTGTGGCAGCATTTTAGTTATTAAAAATAACTGATAAGTAACTGTTCTGTTAGCCTAAACTCTCCCACTCCTGGGAAAAAGCCTCCGCTATTCCTTTAATTTCTCTCTGAGCTGGGTTTCTTCACGACTTACTGCATAAAAACCTTACCAACCGCAGATTTACTTAAAAAATCTAACCCCATTCCTAAACTTCTACGAGCTAAAATAAAATCATAACAATTTCAATGTAAGTATATATTTTGTTGTATTCTCAGCGAAGAAAAACAACACCACCATTGTGTAGAACAAAGAATATTTTAGGTTTCAAGCTTATTGTCTCAGCTGTTATCGAACCAGATACTAAGAAACTTGTTACGAAGCGAGTTCTGCACTCTCACAACGTTTCTTCAATGTTCCGAGTTCGAATAGAACTTCAAACTGCGTGAGTTCTTCGCCTTTTTGCTCTGGACGCCAGGATTTAGCTTAAAGACTTTAAAAATAAAACAAATAAATGTAAAAGCTGTTTGTTTTAGTTTTTGCTTTGCAGTTTTATAAGAAAAGGTGATGAAATGTTCGTGTTAATTATAAATTAGCACGAACATTTTTTTTCTGCTTTTAAGATTGAATGTAGTAGTAAGCCGTAAGAATGGTAAAACCCTATTTGAAAACATCAGCTAGGAAAAACATCTAGCTTAAAATAACCAAAAAATATTGTCGTTTAAAAGTGGTCTGTTTTACCTACCTACAAAATAAACATAATTTATCATTTTAACAAAAATACTGTGATAATCATGTTTTAATCACTTCCCGAATTTCCCATCACTGGAACATGAAACCTCCATACGAAAAAATAAAGCGAAATTAAATTATGCATCAAGAATTAACTTTTTCTCGGTATAATTTAAACGTTTTTCATTGGATGAATAATTTTTTATTCTTATTGCAAAACTAATTGCGTTCAACGAAAAATAATTTATATTCATCCTCGTTCTGCATAAGGTGATTTTAATATTTCCACACGCGATAAAATAATATTAAAACAGTGGTTAATCATGTGAGAGCTGATAATTTAAAACATAATTATTGTCAAATATATTTACAACGATTTAATAAGAAAAGTGTAACGTACGAGTATGTGTTACATTCATTGTGATATTTTATTACTTTAAAAACTGTGGCTTAAAAACGAGATGTCTTGGAAAGTAACAAAGTTATTTAACTGGTAAATTTAAAACTGAAGGTTTATGCAATTTATAACATATAATTTAGAATGCCTGAATCTATGCTTCAGAAGTTTTCACAGTGAGATTTAAAAATCCATATTTTATGGAAAAAAAATTACTTTGTCTATTTACTTTTTGGCATCACCTAGAAAAGAAAGTACCACTAAACACCGAGTAACAGAAAACAAACTGTAAATTTTAACCGGATATGCGAACATATTTGTATGAGGTAGTCGATTGCATTGCAACATGGTAAAAGTTGTTCGTAATGTTACGAGTAAGTTTAATGACCCGTTTTCAGATATAGCGTTTATTCTGTCATACGTTGTATATCACATTACAAACATCCCGGACAAACCTATTTTCTCCTCATAGGCAGCTAATGATTCAACATATACTATCACAGAGCGTGACAGTCGTTAGCTGCGTCACATTCAGATAAGACGGCCAGAGGTCCCCCACGTCAATAGAGCATCGCCTAAGTTCGCGATGTTCACGTGAAAGAGGTTATTTGTATCCATTCAATACTTTATGTGGGTTTTTAAGGTGCTGTGGCTTGGAATGGTGTCCTTTGAATTTTGTGAAACATCTTTTGTCTGCCTGAAGTGTGTGGGTTACTTTTAATAAAATCATTTAAGTGTTAGTGGTACTCACGTCCCTTGTGTCGTCAGCAGTGATGAAGGTTCAAAGTCCAGCCGGAATGATGCACAAACACGGTTGTATTAGACTGTACTTTATTATTTAAGTTGTGATGGCGAACACTGACACAAGGATAGTTTTACAGATAGTTCTACTCACTAAACACTATACACAGCAAACACAAGCGGAAGAAAGCAGCAGAATAACAGAAGGGCGCGATAGCATAAAGATCTAGCGATTATTATCTTCGGAAGGTGGAAGAATATAAGCGCCGGTAAGGCTAGCAACGCGGGCTTCGCAAGCGGAGGCGGTAACTAGACTGGTTGTTGTTGAACGAATGTATGGCGCGCGTATGCGCCGATTACGTCAATCGCCGTGGTATGTGTCCACGGTTCGTACGGAATCGCAAGCTGATATTTATCGTTTAGAGGAGTATTGATGAACGTGTGGCGATTGTGTCAGTTATGTTATTTTGTATGTATATATGTGTGTGTAGGTATTTATGTGTGTGTTTGTGTGTGTAACGATATAGACACATGTGGGAACAGCCCACATCACTCCCCCCCAGTGGCCTAGCTAGGGGTGATAGTAGTGCGGGAATCGGACTTGTCGTCCGGAGCGTGTGGTTTTGACATTGGTAGTCAGAGGAAGTGGGGGTGGTAAAGTTGGTTTTAGTATAGGGGCTGGGTTTCCTGGTATGCATGTTGGGCTTGGGTTCTCGACGATGCCGTCTCTGTCGTTACAGTTATTATGTATGAACGCAGGTTTTAAACGGTCAATCGTAACTGTTACGGGTTTACCTTTGATAAGTATTTTGAAGACCTTATCCGTTTTCTCCATTACCTTGTGTGGACCAGTGTAGGCTGGTTGGAAGGGGGCGCATGACGCATCGTCCCGTAAAAATACGTGTTTTGCGGTGGCCAGCTCTTTGAACACGAATACCTTGTGGTTGACGTGGCGGGAAGCCGGTACTGGTTTCAGTTTTTCGGCGAATGAGTTTAAGCGCGTCGAGAAATCTGTTAAGTCTGATGTTATGGGCGCGCTAGGATTAAAGAATTCGCCGGGGAGCCTTAATGGCTCGCCGTATAGCAATTCTGCGGATGAGGCTTGCAGGATACCAAGTAGTACTAATGGTAAGATTTCTACCCAGTTGGTATCTGCGTGACACGAAATTGATCCTTTCAACTGTCTGTGAAAGCGTTCTACCAGTCCATTGCATGCCGGGTGATATGCGGTTGTGCGCTTGTGATTAAAGCCGACGGCTTTTGCTAGATGTTGAAACAGTGCAGACTCGAATTGTCGTCCGCGATCTGTTACAATATCTGTCGGCACGCCAAATCGGGATATCCAGCCTGTAATTAATGCTTTGGCTACAGTTTCTGCTGTGATGTCGGGAATTCGCATGACCTCCGGCCATCGTGTGAAACGATCTATTGCTGTTAGGCAGTATTTGTTTCCTTGAGACACTGGTAAAGGGCCTATAAGGTCGATATGTACGACCTTGAAGCGGGCGCGGGGTAAGTCGAAAGTGCCCAATGGTGCGGACACGTGTCGACTAATTTTTGCGCGTTGGCAGGATGAACATGCTCTTGCCCACAATCTACAGTCCTTCCTCATTCCTGGCCAAAAAAATCAATCCGCTACCAACTTGGCGGTAGCGGCGGGCCCCGGATGACTCAGGGAGTGCAGACTGGCAAAGACCTGCTGTCGGAAGGGTTTACAGACGAAAGGTCGTGGCGTTGCTGTACTAACGTCACAATACAAGGGTTTTTGACTTTCTGGGCAATCCATTTTTCGCAGGCGAAGAGACGAGTCCCCTACAAGATATTGTGCCAGTTCCTGATCGTTTTCTTGAGCTGAACTGAGATCTGCGAGGCGAATGGGGGAACTTAGTTCATCAACACGCGACAGTGTATCGGCCACGACATTGTTTTTACCCGAGATATGCCTGATATCGGTCGTGAACTGACTGATATAGTCCAGCTGCCGGAATTGTCTGGGGGAACAGTTCTGTTTTCGCTCGTGAAAAGCGTAACTAATCGGTTTGTGGTCTGTATAAACCGTGAAATGCGTTGCTTCGAGCATGTGCCGAAAATATTGTATGGCTTCGTAGATTGCTAGGAGTTCACGATCATACGGTGAGTATTTCATCTGACACGGACTTAGTTTACGGGAAAAGAATGCGAGCGGCTCCCATCCACCTTTGTTGTACTGTTGCAGCACCGCGCCAATAGCCGAGTCCGAAGCGTCGGTCACTAACGCTAGTTTGGCTCGGCAGTTCGGGTGGGCTAGTAACGCTGCCTTGGTGAGGCTTTCTTTGGTGTTTTCGAATGCTTTTAGAGCATCGTCGGTCAGATTGATAGGTGTGGAGCCTTTCACTGTTCCTGTAAGTAAGGCGTTAAGGGGCGCTTGAATTTTGGCGGCTTTGGGTAAGAATCGCCTATAGAAGTTAGCCATTCCTAAGAATCGCCTGAGTGCCCGGACATTTTTGGGTGGGGGAAAGTTGCGAATGGCCTGTACCTTCTCGTCTAGTGGCTTGGTACCGTTCTGCGATATCCGATAACCTAAGAAAGTTACCTCGGATGCACCAAATACGCACTTAGACACGTTAATTACCATACCATAGTCTCGGAGTCTGTTGAATATCTGACGTAGGTGATGTTCGTGTTGCTCCTTGTCTCTGCTGTATATTAAAAAATCATCTAAATAGCAGTAGACGAAGTCCAACCCGCGTGTCATTTCATCTACGAATCGTTGGAAAGTTTGCCCTGCGTTACGTAGGCCGAAAGTCATAAATGGGAATTCGTACATACCGAAGGGTGTCGTGATAGCTGTCTTGGGGATATCCTCGCAACGCACTGGTATTTGGTTGTATGCTTTTACTAAATCAATAGTGCTGAAAACGCGGCAACCTGAAATGTTGTGTGTAAAATCATGTATATGTCGGATTGGGTACATGTCTGGTACAGTGCGGGCATTGAGTTTTCTATAATCGCCGCATGGGCGCCACCCGTTGTCTATTTTTAGCGCGAGGTGCAATGGGGACGACCATGGGCTGTCGGATGGCCTAACTGTGCCGTTAGCTAGCATCGCTTCGAATTCGGCTCGTGCTATTTGCAGTTTATCCGGGGCTAGACGCCTGGGTGCGCATGATACGGGTGGACCCGGCGTGGTGCGGATGTGGTGTTGTGTATTGTGAGGTATGAAGCGTTGTGTTCCAGGTGGTCGTGTTATTTCTTGAAATTCCCGTGAAAGCATTAAATGGTAACGCGTATTACCTGATGGTACCTTTACTGAATGTATGTTGCCCGTGTTGCTAGCCCGTGATGCTGGTGCTGTTAACGTAGTTGTGCAATCTATAAGTTTATGGTTTTTGCAGTCTACGATCAAGTTATAATAACACAGAAAATCCACACCTATAATAGGTCTAGTAACGTTTGCTACAACAAATCGCCATGGGTAACTACGTCGGAGTCCGAGGTTCAAATTGAGGTGCGCGTAGCCATATGTAATGATGGTGGTCCCGTTGGCCGCGGTGAGCTGGAAGTTGGTAGGTGCACGTTGCTCTCGTAGCTGTGTTCTGGGGTAAACACATAAATCGCTCCCTGTGTCGACCAAGAATGTAGTGTTCGTGCTATGGTCCGTTACGAATAGGCGACCGGGTGCGGCTGGGCAATCGTCTGTCGCCATTACTGATGATTGCCCGTGGTGTTTCCCCGATTCCTTGTAATCGCACGTTTTCTGGCATTTGCGTGCTCTCGGTCCGAATTCCTCATGATACCAGCATATGGGATAGTCTCGATAGCTTGACGTTGAACGGTTTACACTGCGCGATGTCGAACGACGACGGCGCTGTTGCTCTGTACGTTCCCTGCGGCGTGGCTGGCGGGTGTGCTCGTCGAGTTTGATGGCCAGGCGCTCCACCATCCGCTTTAGCTCGGCGATTTCACCGGAGGTGTTGCTGCTGGGTCCTGGTGCGGTAGCAGGCGCTGTTGCTGCGGCCACGTTTGTCGGTGCTGACACCTCTTGGATACGGTCTGCTAGTTCGGCCAGCTGTTCCAGGGTTAGGGATGACTGGAATGCTACCACGGTCTG
This sequence comes from Lacanobia oleracea, assembly GCA_950371165.1. Lineage (NCBI taxonomy): Eukaryota > Metazoa > Arthropoda > Insecta > Lepidoptera > Noctuidae > Lacanobia > Lacanobia oleracea. The sequence continues at coordinate 27,856,533 of OX493390.1, read as the reverse complement.
AATACTATGTGGCAGTCGGTTGCTCCAAATTATTTGAAGGAATTCTTCTGGCACGCTTGGGCCCGCCAAATCTTGCAGATGTCGCAGGAACTGGGATGGCTTTCTGTCTCCCAGCTCTTCGTGAGTAAGTAGTTGGCGGACTTTTTTTTCGTGAGAGGCGGTGAGTTGCTTAATTAGCTCAGTCTTCATTTTATCGTAACGGTTCTGGGCCGGTGGGTTGATAATAATGTCTTTTACCGACTTGGCGTGTACGATGTCTAGGTTCGCAATGACATTGTAAAACTTGACAGAGTCTTCGGTGATTCCGTATTTCTCAAATTTACCCTCAACAAGCGCGAACCATAGCTCGGGATCGTCTGGTGAGAATGCCGGGACTTTAAAATTTAATTTTCTAAAATAATCGGATGATTGTCGTTCCGCGTCAATGGAAACGCGCATTTTTTTGGGGCGACGCATAGTGATACCGCGTTGTGAGGTCGCTGTTTTCGCCGATTCACTGCTATCGCTTTCAGGTTGACTCATCCTGGTGTTCTACTCGGGGTCACCAATTTAGTGTTAGTGGTACTCACGTCCCTTGTGTCGTCAGCAGTGATGAAGGTTCAAAGTCCAGCCGGAATGATGCACAAACACGGTTGTATTAGACTGTACTTTATTATTTAAGTTGTGATGGCGAACACTGACACAAGGATAGTTTTACAGATAGTTCTACTCACTAAACACTATACACAGCAAACACAAGCGGAAGAAAGCAGCAGAATAACAGAAGGGCGCGATAGCATAAAGATCTAGCGATTATTATCTTCGGAAGGTGGAAGAATATAAGCGCCGGTAAGGCTAGCAACGCGGGCTTCGCAAGCGGAGGCGGTAACTAGACTGGTTGTTGTTGAACGAATGTATGGCGCGCGTATGCGCCGATTACGTCAATCGCCGTGGTATGTGTCCACGGTTCGTACGGAATCGCAAGCTGATATTTATCGTTTAGAGGAGTATTGATGAACGTGTGGCGATTGTGTCAGTTATGTTATTTTGTATGTATATATGTGTGTGTATGTATTTATGTGTGTGTTTGTGTGTGTAACGATATAGACACATGTGGGAACAGCCCACATCATCTTTGCAATATTTTTTTTAAGTTTGCGTTCATGATAAGGAAAACGATCTCTCCTAACTGTGAGGAGTGTGAAGTTGTTGAAGACTTACATCACTTATTGATGGACTGTGTCCGGTATGAGTCTACCAGTTGTCAGGAGATGGATAAATGAAAGAGTATTCAGATCGAATGCATTATATTTTAGGAGCTGGCATTTATTTACAGTTTGGTTTTACTTGTTAGATATCTGTAGAGTAGGACAACTGCATAATATTAAATGTTGCACACTAGTAATGATGGCAAATGCGCGGCCCTGCGCCGGTTGTATTTGCACGAACTATTTAAAATGCTTTGCGTCGATTTTAAATGTCCATAAATAAATAAAGAAAAAAAAATATATTGTCTTGTCTGTCTTCTATTAAATGGTTTAGTCAGCTTTTTGACATGAAACGGCAGCTATTGCATAATCCATCATCAGCATCATCTTTTCAGCCGAAAGATGGTAGACAACTGCTGGACCTACGTCCGTGCCTACGTGTCTCCGAGTGTCGCCACATCTTGCGGTTCTGTGCGTCTCGTAAACAGAGGATCTGTGGCTTTCAATAGCTTATATTATATTTACCATTTGGGGAGGCCTTCGGTACGCTTCCCCTCATCCATATTGCATAATTCATCTACCAAATAATCCGCTATCATAATATTACGCCAAGCAATACTGCAGATCTATAACTAAATTACTTACACAAACAAACAGTTCCTAATCTGATCAAGTAAACAGATAACCTTCGCCGGCCGTTGCGACGATAATCCTGTGTAGCGGTAACTAAACATAAATTATATCATAAGACAAAAAACTACAACTTGTGATGAGTGAACTCAACCCTTCCAACGGTGACGCTGGAAATTCCTCAAATTCACCGCATTCAACAACGACTGCACCCAGTTTTAAATCCTCTCACAAAGAACATAAAATTTTATTTCCTTTGCAGCATATTGGCTCAGCGATTCATATGCTGGTGTGAAACAAAAAGCGTTACAATGCAAAGTATTTTAAACTGTACTTACATTCACATAAGGTAGGATTTGAATTGGAACAAGTTGGTATGGTGCCTCGACCGGGATTGCAAACTTCTTGCTTAGCTCACTTTTGTTTCGCTGATAGTGGATAAATATTATTCGGAACTAGTTTCGGCCAGTTGATTCTAGTTTCAAACAGTTGGATTTGATTAAAAGTCATTCAGGATGCTTTCATATTTGTGTTTCCGCGCTTGTGGCTTGAAATGAGTTTTGAAAATGATACTCACTGCTTTGTTTTATACCTTTTTTTTTTGGTTTTTTAACTGAAAGTGCTATTGTTTGAAGTTTGACTTCCTCGCTTATTGAACGAATGTTTCATCATTAATATGCTCGCGTTTGACGAGTCTCACCTGATGGAAAGCGATGACGTTGTGGACGATGAAGCTCGATTGCCTAGATGTAACCAGACTACGCAATTTTCTCTAAACAAATAACCCAAACTGCCACCATCGGATACAACCTAATAAACATACTCAACCTGTCACTCAACTCAAACAATAAAGCAATTAATATCAATCAACTGAACATGGCCTACACAATCCCACCGCATTGTGAGCGTCACAACAATTATAACGTGCACCAACTATGCAATAAACCCCCAAAATGGCGGCCAAAATAACAATTGAATCGTAAAGCTGATTATCTAACGGGGTTTGCGGCAGTAAATATTGTTATAATGCACGCTCCAGTCCCGGCTTGCATACAATATCCCGGTGACGGGAACAATGCAGTCCCCCGGGATCCTGGTAACGCGGGATGTGGGTATAACTTACTGTTATTAATACGTAACAGAGATTATAAAGATGCCAATTTTGGCGTATGCGGCGTTGTGAGCGGAACAATGTATTGGAGTATTTGTTAGCTAGTTAGAGAATCCTTTGTTGTCGCTTGACTTTTTCTTGATTAAATATTCTTGCTATTAATTAGGTAGTAACGGGTTTTGAATCCACGCAAGTGGAAAAAATACAGAATTGTATTGCTGTGATGTGTGGTCAGACTCGTGCGGCGGCGGCGTGCGGGCGTAAATACACCGCACCTAGAACTGCCTTCACAGTCTAAAACTTCAAAAAAGGAGAAGTTTCTTATTTTGGTTGTTTTTAGGGTTCCGTACCCCAAGGGTAACAAACGGAACTTTATTACTAAGCCTCCGCTGTCCGTCCGTCTGTCCGTCCGTCCGTCCGTCCGTCCGTCTGTCAGCGAAAACCGTAACCACGCAAATAGGTAGAGAGTTGAAATTTGCACAGATTGTGTATTTCCATTGCCGCTATGACAACAAATAATAAAAAATAAGGTTAATGGTACGGAACCCTTCGTGTGCGAGTCCGACTCGCACTTAGCCTTTTTTAGGTGTGTTACCTCATTACTCCGTCATTTATGAACCGATTCAAAAAAATCTTCTTTTATGTGAAAAGGTATACGTTCCGCTTGGTTCCACTTAAATTTCATCAAAATCAGTTTTGTAGTTTGGCTTTTAAATCAAAACAGCTGGAATTTGATTTCTTAGATGAAGTATTTGGTTTGTCATACAAGTAAACGAAATTGCGTATTTTGCTTTCCTCCGACTATCCAGTGGTGTTGTTAGGTTATTTTATACTTTGTAGTTTTTTTTTTATTTGGCAGTCGGTTGTATTTTTTTTAAAGTTTTATATACTAAGTAGATTTACTCGTCGTAAAAATAAATATTTTTTCCTAATAATATTGAGAGTGTGTGATTATTATCGATCAATCCCACTTCAGCGGCTTTTCATCCTGGCGGTAGTATGCGTACGATTGGGAAAATTGTCAACATGTGAGCAAAGCCGCTGATAAAAGATATTCTTCAATAATAATTGCCGAGAGTGTTCATAATTATGTACCTTATTATCTTAAAACTAGCTTTTGCCCAGCGAATTCGTACGCGCGTATCTTGCTTTTTCCCATTCCCGATATATAGATAAACATATATATTTCGGGAAATTCTCTCTTGATGCACCCCTACACTCTGCAAGGAACTTACAAGCAAAATTTCATTTTTCTTCGACCATTGGCTTCGGCTGTGCGTTATTTGTCAGTCACTCGGTCACTCAGCCACGCTGTCCCGCAATCACTCAGTCACTCACTAACCGAAGAAATGTATATATTGATTATGGAATTCTTCGAAATTTAAAAAAATCCAGCTACTGTAGTTTATAGATTACACGTGGGAATAAAACAGATTATTTTATTAAAAAGACATCAAAGCATCGGTCGGCATTTTCTAAAGAGGAGGATAAAAAAACGCCATTGAATGGAAATCTCTTGGTCTGCTATTTTAGTTTTATTCTATTCAATGTCTAAACTCCCGATCTTTGAAATTGAAAAATATCTGGATTCCTTTGATGATTGAGAGATAATATATGAAAGTAAGAAAATCTTAGAATTAAAGGTGTATTTACCAGATTTTTTCATTCTTTTCATTTAAAACCTTATGAAAAGATCTTCAGGTAAATGAAAACATTAGAAGTTGTAACCCGGTGGGTGTGCTATTACACTCCTAACCGTGCTAAAGTAAATTAAGAGGGTACCTATATAAATTTAGAGATACAATTCAATTAAACAAATAGGTACCATTTAAACAATTACAGTTTATTTAGAAATACATACTAAGCAGGTACTTACAGAAAAGAGCACAAGTTTAAAAGACTTACAATCTAGTCCCCAACACTGGTAATTACCACCTAGTCCCGAACCCTCAGTTAAAGCACTGTGTTCCACTTGCAGCAATCCTCGACTCCGTTCCGAGGCGCTACAGTGAGAACATGTGCATGAGAAAAGTATATAAAACTCAGGGTCGCTTGTGAAGATCCGTGAGGTGAACCGCTAGCAACTTGTAGCTCAATCATAATAAAAAATAACTGAGTTAGGCTGGGTGTAGAAAATAATATTAGTAAACTCTAACTTTAGAGTCACTACCAACAATCACATTTAGCAACCGTTCAACACTCGGTACAAACCACGTGAATATCAAAATACTATCTTTCTCTCTCAATAAGTGAATAAAGCGTTTAGACAGACCGTTCACGCTCACGGGTTCTCGCCATTGCGAGCACCGTTCACGCGCCTCCTCACCACGCAGGCACCAGGGATGCGAACAGCCCCCGGCCGCCGCGCGGCTCGTGCCCCGGATCAGAACAGACAATCCTCGTCCGACCACTCGTAAATAACCAAAAAGCCAACGACAATCTATTGACTTTGATAACCAACCACATAGTGTTGGAAGAGCTACCATAGAATCAAAAGTAATCGACTAAACATAGTCATAAGTTATGTTCCTTGATTTGTGAAAGGCAATCGCGAATGTACAAAATGCAACGTCACAACGTATTGGAAGTTGCATACCCACAATATAATGGCCCCTTCACCTTCTATTATTTCACTGCGTTATTGATCTCTATAAATTATGCAAAAATAAAATGCCACTATTAACTTTGGTTAGGTCAACTCAACGAAAAATTTGTACTTAAACACGTACCATTCAGCATTTACGACAAACAGTAAATCGAAATGTTGTAACTACAGTCCATAGTTTACACAAAGCGGATTCAAAAGGTCCCGGAGTAGTCCCGGGACAACTTTTAAAACGTGTCCCAAGTGGTCCCGGTACCGATACCGATCGCCTTGTCGAGGTCGAGACCGTTCCAGAGTTATGTCCGCGACACTCCTGAGGAATGAATAGGACTTCAGTTTGTTCGTTCTAGATAAAGTGGCTTATTACCGTTGCAGGTGATACATACTCGTATATACAAGTTGTGTTTGTAAGGCGACGGTGTAAATATTACGAAAATACTTTTTGAACAAAATCTTAGAAATACGTAAAAATGAAGAGCGCGGCCTTGCGGACGGCGCGCATTGGGTGGCTCGCCGTCTGATCAGAACCAGGCCCGGGTCGAAGGCGCTCTGTGTTCTACGCGCTCCGCAAATAGCTGTCAGCATAGAAGACGGGGGCCCGCTAGGGCCAGTGCCTGCCGGGATTGCGGAGTCTGTTCAAAAGAGTCACCGCTGCCTTGGAACGCAAAGGAAATTAGGAGTAACATGGATGAGTTTTAGTCAGTAAGAGTCTGACACTCTCTTCTGCTTCAGCCAGAGCGGGAGGAGTCATGTGATGATTTACTATCCTTAAAAAAGGGACAAATCAACAAGGCACAAACATGAATAAAACATTGATCACGGTCTCGCAGATTGTAAGCTCCTGATAATGATACAACTACGCTACTGATTGACCAACTGATTTCGAAGTGAAACAGATATTGATGATTTGTCATAAATTATTTTTTCGTATCTTCTCGCTTCAATTAAAACTTAAAAACACCGTTTACACCATTTAAAATCCCCAAACTTTTATTCACAAAAATACAAACAAAACAAAACACGCGCCAACGGATTCAGCATAAACGAAATTGTTCGCAGAATTTAACTAAAAGTGCATAAAACAACCTGACTAGCAAAACTGAAGACACAGATATGCAAAACTGTACAACGTTATTTACATAATCCATAGCAAGAAGCCGACCGTCGACGTGTGCCCCTTGTAAATAGAATAAAACCCATTTATCCTGGGGCTAAACTGTGCCCCGATGGATATGGCTGGAATTAGGCCGAGGCGGGTTATGGTTTCGGCTTGAATTTAGGCTTCGGCTTACGCTGAGAGCAAGGTGTTGACGTCGAGAATTTTGATCGAGTTTGGCTTTAAAGTTAAGATGTCGAAGTGTTTTCAAGTTGTGTGTTTTCATTCACATGTTTCTAGATCAAAGATAACAGAACTATGACGATAACAATGTGAAACAGTGAGTTAAAATTAAGAAAATCGTACCATTATATTTTTGTGTTGGCTTCGCTCGCGTTAGTTGAAATTTTAGCCAAAAGCTTATAACCGTATTTTGATGTGATCATTTATCTCAGTTCGGCTCATCACTTAGTTTCGGCCTCCATCTCAGTTTCGGTTAATCACGGTCTTCACTAAACAGTATCACGTTGTAGTTTTTTGGCGCGAACACGCTTCCACATTGTTGTCACGCGCACTCGCCGCATACACTTCGCTGCCCTGTTTATAATTTAATTCAAAAAACTACAGCGGACATGATCTTTTATATTTAAACATTAAATATGAAATTGTGTGCCTGATAGTGAAGGGAAAATAAAACGTTCATTATGTTTTGCAAGAGAGATGCAGATCGAGATAAAGATCGTTTTAGGTTTTTAGCGGTTATCCCTTTCTAGGTAAGTAGTAATATTTATGTGTTCATTTCATGCAATATTAAGTACTATATTTTAATTGTCGTGTAAAAGTTACCATCATTGTTCTCTATTGATGGGTAAAGGTAAAAATAACACTCCTTTTTTTAGGCAGTCGTGTAAAAATGTGATTTGCATACCACATAATGGTGATGGACTTTATGTATGGTACTAAAAGGGTTTAACAATTTAGATATCCGCCATAATATGATACTCAACGTTATATGGTAAAGTCTGAATCATAATTACGATTTTATGTCTTAGAAGTATTTTTTCTCTCTTTTTCCATGCATATTATCATCATCATCATCATCATCATCATCATCATCATCTGCCTAATACCAGTGTTTTACGAGGAGCAGCTGCCTACCAGACTTCCACAACCCATTAACTGGGTAAAATGGTATTTCTTGGCAAGAATGGAGTCAGATTACTGTCTTCTGACAATCCGTAACGACTGCTAAAAATCCGTATCTACAAATGACAGCTGGGACCAACGGCTTAAAGTGCTTTCCGAGGCACGGAGGAAACTCGGTGTATTAAGATGGTCACCCATCCACAGACAAACCTTGGCAAGCGTTGCTTAACTTTAAAGATCGACCCGTGCGCATCACGCATATCATGTTCTCACTAATTTCTCAGGAGACTCTTGCGTTTTAGGACGCAAACTACTTCCACTTTGAGGCATTACGGAGAATTTATTACACTGACATTCAGCAGTCGAGCTTTTAGTAGATATAGTATTTCAGCATAGCTAATTAATTAATAAGCAACACTGGTAGCCGGCCGTCAAAAAACGATCTCTAGTAATAATTAATTTTAATCTTTTTATACTAAGTGTTTTAATTAAGTTAATTTAGTATATAACAGGTAAAATGACGCAGTAATTACAAGTGCAAGTAAACAATTACTTTTGCGTGCACAGTGTTTTTTTGCACCGATACCTTCCAAAAACAAATAAACTAAAACCAGCTGTCAAAACAACGACGGTAATGGATTTAAAAAAGATGAGAGAGAGAAGAAAAAGAGAATCCGGGGAGTATTTTTTTTAAACTATATTAATGCAGGCAATATTCTTTTTTTTACTATTTGTAGGCACGCGTTTGACCACTATCTCACCTTATGGTAAGCGATGATGTAGTCGAAGATGGAGCACGCTTGCCTAGAAGTAACCTATTCACTTCTGACTTAAAGACAGCTAGGTTGTAGCTATCAGAAAACACTGACTCCTGCAGATAATTCCACTCCTTAGCTGTACGCATTATGAATGTGTTCCCAAAACGTTTTGTGCGTATGGATGGGATGTCCACCATGTACCGGTGGCGCATCGCCGTTCGTCTTGTGGTCCGATGATAGAACGGGTTTGGCGGAAATAAATTATGCAATTCCGTCGCACATTCTCCAAAATGCAACCGGTAGGAAACCGACAGGCTAGCAACTCGTCGTCGATGTTCAAGACTTTGGAGCTTCGTCGCGACGAACCTCTCATTGCCGATGATCTTCTTGGCTCGTTTCTCAATTGACTCAAGGGCATCAAGCTGGTATCTGGCAGATCCGTCCCAAAGATGAGAGCAGTATTCCGTACACGATCGAACTTGGGCTTGATAGAGTTTGAGCAGCTGTTCTGGCGTAAAGTACCGTCTCACCTTTGCTAGAATTCCCAACTTCTTTGCAGCCACTTGAGCTTTTGCCTCTATAAAAGGGCCAAAATTTAGTAGATTTAACATCGTAACGCCAAGAAGCTCAAAATGGTCGGTTATCGGCACGGTTTCACCTCGGAAAGATGGAGCTTGGTGTAATTGGCTCCTTTTGGCGGAAAATAAACACGCTTGGGTCTTAGCAACATTGAATTTGACCAGATTGGAATCGCCCCATTCAGAAACAGCCTGTAAGGACACGTTCAAGCGCTCAACCATAGCCTGCCAGAGAGACCGGATCTGCGACCCACCAGCTCGTGCGTCGGACACGTATCTCTCAGCAACAGTGCTGTCGTCTGCTTACCCAATGGTACCGGGTTTAAGCAGATCATTAATATGCAGCAAGAACAGTGTTGACCCCTGAGGAACCCCGGCATTAATATCCAGCAGTTCAGATGAGCAGCCGTCTATGACCACTCGGATAGAACGATCTCTCAGAAAATCTGCGATCCAATCACACAAACCGGCGGGCAGACCGAAGGAAGGAAGCTTACTAATAAGGCTATCATGCCAGACCCTGTCGAAGGCCTTCAAGATGTCCAGGAAGACCGCTAGTGCCTCCCCGTGCTTCTCTATGGCCTCACTCCAGATGTGAATGGCATACGCTAGAAGATCCCCAGTTGACCGATTTCAGCGGAACCCGTATTGTCGGTCACTAAGGATATCATTCGCTTCTTGGTACGCCATGAGCTTATGATTCAGAACGCGTTCCATAGTCTTACAGAGTATGGACGTTACCAAGATGGGTCGATAACTCGACGGGTCAGCCCGACTGAGTTTCTTGGGCATGGGCTGCCCGTTAGCCTGCTTCCAAGCTTTCGGCACTTTTCCAGTCGCAAACGAAAGGCGAAATAGGCGTGTCAAGATCGGAGACAACTCAGGCGCACAAGTCTTCAGAACAATTTGCCAGTATCCCGTCGGTAACACTAGCCTTGTTCACGTCTAGGTTACGCAGTACCCTACGGACGTCCTTCTGATGAATGCTAATGTTAGACAGGGGGCGTCGCGCCACCAGAATCCAAACGTGAAGATTCCACAAACGAAGAAGCAAACACGTTCGCTTTATTCTCAGCGGAGTGGGCCAGCGTCTCGTCGGGTCTCAGCAGTGGTGGTAATAAGGGGCTATGTAAGGAGATAACTATGTGATGCCCGTAAGGCCCTTTATATTGCAGAGTCTGTTAAGGTTCGTGAACAGTTATCTAACACCAATAATTTATTTGATGAGTTGTAGGTGTTCAGTTAAAATAAGTGTGTGAGTCAGCCATTTATTTGAAAAGAGTAACTATGGAATTTCTTGTCCGTTCTTTTCCATAAGAATCTACCCTTCCAAATGGACATTAGAGTCACTTTGTTATTTGAAATATAATGATGTTCAGAAATGCCGTTTAATGGCCTAATTGAAATAAACGTTTTGACTTTGACTTTCATAGAAAACGTTACTATTTAGTACATAAGATGAAAATGTATTTGAATAGCAAAACAGCTCAGACCAAACCTGTATAAAGTTTCTCTATCAGGCGACTGTAAACAGAAATCCAGAATTTGAAAGGAAACCCGTTCATTACACAGATTTAATTCTAAACAAAACTATTACAATTATAAATGGGTCGGCTTCCAATCTGACCGAATGCAAATGAATACCTGTGCTGACTATTCTTCAGACTTACATTTCAGGCAAATATTTATCACCTGGTATTTGCTCACGGTCAAATTATATTTTCGCAGCGAAAAAAAACTTTGTTTTAAAACGGAGCATTAAAACGTCTCCAGGATTCCATCATCACATCATCATCAACATCATCATATCAGCCAAAAGTCGTCCACTGCTAGACACAAGCCTCCCCTAAGTGTCGCCACAACAACTGGTCACCAGGGCCTCAAGTCTGCTATTAGAATAGTGTCAGAATGGTCTATCACTGATTTCATAATTGTAGAATTTGACAACTTTGGTAATCTACTAATATAAAAGCGTCATTATGAATTTCCAGTGGTCAACCACTGACACTTTATTGAAAGAAATGGCATATAATGGTAATCTCGTACATAATAAATAAATAATATGTAAAAATTATCTGGCATAACTTAATGTTCAAATTTAGTAGTAGTTTTTCGAAAATCATGTCTACTAACGGGTTTTATAATAACGGCAATACGAAAATGTCTTTCTACCACGATTCTATTACGAGAACATTGACCAATCTGTGATCGACCATTATGAATTTGCAGATTACGAACTTTTAGCAAAATGACAATGGGATCGTGTTGGAATGACGAATTTATAAAAAATAGCAGACTTGGGGCCCAGGTCATCGGTTCAGCTTGTGGGAGGCCTTTCAACATTGCGTTTTTCGCTACGCGGTCGCCCACTTTAGAACTTTTCGGCCTCATCGACCTTACGGTCTGCGAGAAATGAATCCTGCCCCCTGCCATTTCAGTTTGGCGATCTTTCTGTCTATGTCGGTAACCTTGGTTCTCTTGCGCATATCATCATTCCTGATTCGATTACGCATGGAAAAACCAAGCATTACCGTCTCCATTGCTATTTGAGTAAATTTATGCCTTTAGATGGGGCTCATTGTGAGCGACCATATTTCCATACCATAAGTCAACTGGCAAAATGCACTGGTCACAGACTTTCGTCATAATACACTTTCATATGTGGTTCCCGAACGCCGCCCAGCCTAGTTGGATTCGACGGTTGACTCTTTCTCGAAGTTGGCCCTACCAAATTGGACCGTTGTCGCAGGTAGACGTACTTATCTGCAACTTTGAGTGTAGAGTGTAGAGATAGATGGAATCCTGGAATTGTATCTATCTCTAATAACTAAATTCATCAAAATTGGTTTAGCCACTTAGGCGTGAAAATGTAACAAATAAAATAGTTAGGATTTGCGATAAACCTGAGCATGTTGCAAACACCCGGTTGTCCCAGTACAGTCAGTGCACACAAGTATCTCCACACAAGCCGAGCACGCCAACACGCGGGAGCGCGGGAGTGCGGGACAGGGCGCTGAACGAATTCAATTCCCCACTAAAATTCAATAATATTGCCAATCGGCGGTCACAACGGCGGCCATTGTATTTTAGAAAGGTTTTTGTTGTGCGCTGCCAGAACGCCGATGGCTCTAAACTACGGAACCACCCACTTACGTGTCGCGCGAATATTTTTTGATGTTTCTAAAATGAAAATGTCACTGGTTTTTGGTATTTTGTTTTTGTTGACGTGCTGAATGTTTTGACGTGACTTTATGTACGATTGGATGGGATTATAAGCGATTGGACTGTATGAGAGATATTTTAGAGATAAAAATCTACGGTATCTTCGTCTTTGGTTATAAATACCGTGGGAAATGTGCAGTCAAATGGTGTTACAAGCAATACTAGTCTGCGCATTTTGGAAAGCAACAATAATTGCTTTACATCATCATCCACAGCCCCATTTGTCCCATTGCTGAGCATATGCCTCATTTTTCGTTTGCCAATACCCTAATACCGACGAAGGCAACATTGTCAATCTAATAATATGTTGACTTTGTATATACGAAAAAGCCGGATACTTATTGCACATCTTTTTAGGGTTCCGTACCCAAAGGGTATCCAATGGAACCCTATTACTAAGACTCCGCTGTCCATCCGTCCGTCCGTCCTTCCGTCCGTCCGTCTGTCTGTCAGCGGGCTGTATTTCAAGAACCGTAATAGATAGATAGTTGAAATTTTCACATATTGTGTATATCTATTGCCGCGCTTGACTCGGTAGAACGCAGACCTAAGAGGCTCATCGGCGACGTAAAACTGGTGGATGCTAAGCTACATAGCTTGGGTCATCGCCGTAAGGTTGCCTGCTTGTCGGTCTTCTACAGATTGTACTTCGATGAGTGTGCCCAAGAACTCAACGACCTCATCCCACCGGCCCCCTTCTACCATCGGACATCCAGACGCACTGCATCTTACCATCTCTACCTTGTGGCTATTCCACCAATTCGCACAAAGCGTTTTCAAACCTCTTTTATAATGCGCACAGCAAAGAAGTGGAAATCTCTGCCTGCGTCTGTGTTTCCACAAGCTTACAACCCTAATCTATTCAAAGTTAGAGTGAACAGGCTTATTCTGGGTAGGCTCGCTCCATCGTAGACTTTGTCTCTGTCATCTTTGACATAGACTAGAGTCAAGAGCAAACCCATTACAAAAAAATAAAAATAATAATAATAAAAACTATGGTTTATGGTACGGAACCCTTCGTGTGCGAGTCCGAATCGCACTTGGGCAGTTTTTTCAATAATTTCTGATTTCAGATCTTAAAAAATAATTTCGAAGACGTAACACAAACCTGACACATAGTTAACTATGTCTTCAGTAAGTCTTCTATAGTTGATGTACTTGATAGCTCGGTGGCGTTATTTGAAAACTATAATTATGTATTTACCGTTTCTATCGTATAGGTACTAAACTTGATTGATACTCGCGTAGACTTGAGGGCTATTAGACACGCAACGTTTCGGTATTTAATTCAATATTGTTAAGAATAATTTAACATTTTAGAAACGTATTTCGTTTTTGAACTCGTCCTAATTAAAGTTAGGGTCAATTAATAAAAATACGTTAAAGGATGCATGTTCCAAGTTTAGATCAAAATTAGGCCTTATGAGCACTGAAGATAACATTTTAGAAAGCAAGTAATTTCTGGTTTGAAATTTAGCTATTTTCTACCTTCAAGCAACTTGCATGCAAGTTTATTGCGAGGCACAATCAAGTAATTGAGCACATTATTCCTCGGCAGCCCGTAATATAATGCATCTTATATGCGAACTGGTTGCAAGTGAAAACGTGGCTTAAGACAAAATATACCTACAACTATATTGGTGTCGGCATCCTGTGAAACTAGATTCAGCGGAATACCAGTATTTTCCGTGGATCGACTGTCTATCTGATACAAGGAGCTCGTGGCTACATAATAACAGCCGCACGGGTCGATCTTGAAGGTTAAGCAACGCTTGCCAAGGTTGATCTGTGGATGGGTGACCATCTTAACATAACGAGGTTCCTCCGTGCCTCGGAAAGCACGTTAAGCCGTTGGTCCCGGCTGTCATTTGTAGATCTTTGGCAGTCGTTACGGATTGTCAGAAGCCAGTAAATATGACTCCAGTCTTGCCAAGATGTACCGTGTTACCCAGTTGTGGAGGTCTGGTAGGCAGCCGCTCCACGTAAAACACCGGTATTCAGCTGAATCCGGTTTGACTGGAAGCTGACCCCAATGTAGTTGGGAAAAGGCTAGGCTGATGACTGTCTATCTGATCCATAACTCAGTAAATGGAACACGATACTAGGACTCCTGGGAAGACTAGTATCAGATTTTCTGACTTCTAATAATCCGTATCCACTTCCAAACATCAATTCCAGAAAAACCATTTATTAATACTCTATCATCACTAGCACTTCTATCAAATATATAATAATAATCAGCCTACAATATTCCCACTGCTGGGACAAAGGCCTCCTCTCGGTGAGAGGGAGTGGGCCGTAATCCACCACGCGGGCCCAGCGCGGGTTGGTAGATGTCACATGTTTTCGAAATTTTGGTGAAGGAAAACATCGTGAGGAAACCGGCATGTCCTAGAACCAATCAAATATATGTATAATATATATATACAGAGTTGATACGACAGAGGGACATTAAATTAAACTACGTATTGCAGAGATCCTCTTTGGGAGGTGCGACCTCAATGACATAAGCCTTGAAAGAGTTAAGAAAAAAGGAAGTTAGAATTCGAATGTGATGACATAAGGAAGTGTTAGTTTTTGCTAGGTGATTCGATTGTTTGCCTTGACGTTAAAAACACGCAATATATAATTATTCTTGAAAATACTCTGATTTTACTTATTGAAGAGTACCTCTCGCACCCCATTAAAAGCGATCCCTTACAAGTGGCGGAGGTGCCCGGTAATGTACGCGTGTGCACTGCGTAAAATATAAAAGTGCATGAAGAAACTCCCAATTTTATAAATTCATCTCGAAAAGGACGAGATGCTAACGATTTTCAGGCGCTAGATGGATGGACGCCTGGAAACAAGAGCTAAATGGTTTTTATAGTTAAAAGAAAGAATTTATATATAAACATGTCTATGTTATATACCGGTATAGACCGAGTATTCTTTGAAGATTTTTTAGCCGAATTCAGGCTCGTCGCTATCGAAAGCGAGTGGCGAGAAGCCGATTATTCTTTAATTTTGGGCGCATTTCTGCAGAGCGCTGCAAGATATTTTTATAACACGATTTACCATGACGGTATAGATTTTTCGCTGCTATGCGTCAAGATAAGGAAGGAATTTCCGTGCAAATGCATTTCCTGTAAACGACGACGGTCATTGGAATGCTCTATTTATGTTAAGAATACGATCGCTGAAGTGTCTGACGAATGCGGACAGCAGGAATATGTAAATGTCGATAATAATACACCATTATATTCTAGTTTGAAAATTGACGACCCACAAATCGAAAACCATGATGACAATGATGACCATGATGACGAAGTAAAGCAGAACTGTGGAGAGAGCAGCCTATTCGAGGACGAGATGGAAGCGGACATGACGGATGAAGAGAAAGAGCCCGGTGTGTCCATTTCATTATTTATTCCAGATTCTATTCCAGAATGTCAAGCGACTTTGTCTGAACCTGTATGTGATCTCCATGACGAATCAGTCATCGGTAGTAGCATATTGAATCACATGTTGGATGATGCCCAAGTTGAGGAGGCCACCACTCAGGAAGACGAACCGAAGGAGATGTTCCCTGAGGAGGCACAACTTCCTTTGTCCTCCCATAATCTGTCTAATAATAATATATCTGTTTCATTTGGTAGGAAAATTTTAAACACAAACACACAGACACAAATAACACAGGCTATTAGTAAGCACTTGAATGGGGCTTACAAAATTTATCTTCGTGCCCAAACTGAAAAGAAAACAAGGGTTGGAAGAAGAACAAATAAAAATTATAAACACATTTATATATATAAAAAAAAATCGTACACATCAAAACATCTAAAACATTATACTACTGGTTTGATAGTACGGCAACCTTTATTTTGTAAATGGAAATATTTTAGAAAGAAATATGAATCTATTATACGCCAAACGTTTTATTTTGAAGATTTTATAGTTGTTCGAAATTTCACTTTATTATACTTGCAAAATTTATATAATGTTAGTTATTTTCAAGTTTTCTGCTAATCTCATAACATATAATTTATTTACTTTAATGGCAGTGAAAGCCGGAGGATTAACTTGTACTATTTCAATCATAGGTTGACATGACAACATAAAAAACAATTTGTCGTATTGTGTCAAACGAACCAAAAAGATTACGCTTTCATATAGAACTTGTAAAGATTAAATTGAATAAGGTCCTATAGTTCATATTCATGTAAATAGGTCGAAACCATTTTATTTTAAAAAAGCATTTATGATAGCAGAAAAGGTAGGATGTCAAAGCAGATAGATGTCAAATAATATTATGTAAACAAACAATATATTTTTGTTTGGTAAGTCGAATAAGATATTGAATGAAGTCATTTTTCCATGTACATTCGAAGAAGGACATGTACGTGATCGACAACTTCGAGGGCGCTCCCAGATTTGTGAAGAGCGCGTTTAAATAATATTAGCTAGGGTGAACTCATTCCAGTGGTGTTAGAGGTAGAGTTTTCGCGATTAATTTTACGCCATTAAAAAAACTCCATGGGCGGTTAAACTAACTTTGCATACGAGGTATAACCTTCGCGAAGGGTGGCTAGTTGTCACCATTGGTTGAACTGATTATGGAGGCAATTGATTTCAATTCTTATGTATTATAATCACTGGAGTAAGTTCAAAGTTAAAATTTAAAAACTTTAGCAGAATAGACATACTAGGATCATCCGACGAGCAACCACATAGATTAGTTAGGGTAAATCTAATCAATTCAATCCCTTCTGGGTAGATGTGAATTGTCGCATCGATTTTGTTTACGTCCGACGATGTGTTGCAGGTTTTTGTGGCGTTTTGCTGCAGCAGGGTTTCAGCATAACTGCTTTATGATATTGCGCAAATGGCGCATAATAATTTAAAGAATATTGCCCGGCGCAGGGTATGACTGAAACTGCTTCTATAGAGGCATATGTCCACCTGTCTACGAAGAGTCGCCACTTAGGCAGGGACTTCGGGTTAGGAGTAGGTAGGTGCTTGACTCTTCCAAGGCTGAGAATGTATGATTGCAAGAAAATTATTCTTACTATCCTCCATTCTTCGGGGGGTAGCTCATGCAGAGATCCTCTTTGGGAGGTGCGACCTCAATGACATAAGCCTTGAAAGAGTTAAGAAAAAAGGAAGTTAGAATTCGAATGTGTGTGTGAAATGCTAGGTGATTCGATTGTTTGCCTTGACGTTAAAAACACGCAATATATAATTATTCTTGAAAATACTCTGATTTTACTTATTGAAGAGTACCTCTCGCACCCCATTTAAAGCGATCCCTTACAGTATACTATACGTGTTCAGTATTAATACGATACGGTACAAAAACAAAAAGCGCCATAAATGAGAAAATATTTTTTTCAAACAAACTAAATATCTTGCAAATCCGAATAAAACGCAACCACCCTTTGTAAAAAAATGACACTGACCTTAGATACCTAGGCCGCTACGTGACAAAGCGGCAACGTCGCGCGCGCGCCGGAACGCGGTGGGCGGTATCTCGTGTGCTCGGCGGGGGCCGGGGCGGGGGGGCGGCCGGCGACTTAGGCCTTCGCTCGCACTGACTTTTATGTTAGGTAACGTTTCGAAGTACGCGCACAAAAACAAACACACTAAATTTTTAAATTTTCGATTTGTCCTCCATTCACATTGATGCACAAATTATACCGACGGAGAATATTGTTATTTATTTTTCTAATTAGATCACTGTCCGTCGCTAAGTTTCGTTTATTTCGTTTATTTATTCCTATATACATACAAATTATATTATTATATTAATTACTTATTTATTCTTTTTGATGTAAGATCTTAATCGTTCTCTTTATTAATTTATTTTTCATTATTTGGTCATTGACAACCATAGTTTTGTGTAAAGTAGAAGCATATTTTTCAAATTTTGTAAATGTGAGTACTATGAAACCATTTACATTTTATGTGAGTAGTTATAGTTTTACTTGTTGGACATGAACGAGCATGGTGGTTGAGGGCATGTCATGCTCACTCAAATGTCTCGCTGATGGCGGCGCGTGGGTTTGATCATTTGGTTCCCTTCGAAATGGTTGAGCTGAAGGGTGCCGATACACGCGTCATGTTCGTGAACAGGCGCCGCCGGTTGAGACTGGTCATCTCTTAACTGCCATTGGCTTATTTTAATCTTTATATTTAAAATTCTTATAATAAGCCTTTTTTTTTTCCTTTGCATTGTCCTCACATGCAGAAGCAACAAGTATATGTAACTTGAAATTTTGTAAAACCAGAACATGATTTAAAAGAGTGTCCGTGGAGTTTCTTGCACGTTCTTCTCCATAGAGATCTACGCTTTGGAACGTGCAAATAGCTTCCATGTTTTTGACTGACCGACCTTGACGTTTCAAAAGTGCCTGTGAATGGTTTATTTGAAATAAAATGCTTTGAATTTGAATTTGAATTTGAATAAGCACTTTAATTTGTGAAATGCTAAAATAATTCTATTTTTTAACTCATCAATTGTATTTACACTTCACCCTTATGTACCCCCACAAAAAGAAATCCATGGGAGTGAGGTCCAGAGATACTAATACTAAATAATAATAATCCCATGTTACGTGTCCTCTCACAATAAAAGAAAGAAATACTGTCATAAACTTATTTAGTGTCCTATCACAATAACAAAATAAAATCACAATTGTTTGCGCGCGAATTCCACAAACCGTACGTTCCGAAAAGACAGCGTCGGCGCACTGAATAGAGGCCCCACTTACCGATCACAAAAAACAAGGATGCAACAAACTGACCTATCTGTGTTTCTTTCGCTCTCTCTATGTTAGCCGCTTTCGTAGTGAAAGTACAAGTGTGTGTGTATTTATTGCTTCCTTGTTTGCATTGCCAATTTTTTGTGAATGTCCTTCAACATGCGTCAGAGCGGCAACAACGCATCGTAGATTTATCGTTGTAAGGTGCATGACCTATGCTTAGACGATAATCAGCTGTTAGAAAAGATACATCGTGTTCAAACGGTGCAAAAACTTTAAAAATCATTTGCGACTAAACTACTGCTCCTATTTAATTTACTTTTGGTACAGAGCTTGAAAATGGTACCTAGTATAGGCAGTTTAAAGGAAAGCCCCTCTGTCGTATCAACGTTGTACATTCAGTCAAAAAAGTATCGGGAATGGATGATTTGTTTATGGTTCCAAATTCAAATTTTTGTTTTTTTGTAGTTGTTAGATTGGCACAACTGTTTTCCATTTTAGCGCGGAGTTTGAGTTGCATCTGTTATTTATATTAAATACAGTGCTGGTTTTAGTAATATCATATATAGTGTGTATTGCGAATTTCATAATGGACAAAAATATCGAACAAAGAGTTTGTCTTAAATTTTGCATCGCCAATGGAATTTCATGTTCGGAGTCACTGAAAATGTTACAGAAGGCTTACGGTGAATCGACTTTATCAAAAACTCGTGCTTATGAGTGGTTCAAAGCGTTCAAAAGCGGTCGAGATGTGATGGAAGATTTGCCTCGCTCTGGTAGGCCGTCAACGTCTGCAACTGAAGTTAACATCGCAAAAGTGAAGGAAATAGTGACTGAAAATCCCCATTCAACTCTGAGAGGGATAGCCGCCAAACTTTCTGTATCTCACGAGTCGATCCGTACCATTTTAACTAATCATTTGGGTATGAAACATGTTGCTGCTCGGCTAGTCCCAAAAGATCTGAATTTTCTCCAAAAACTCAATCGCATGAAAGTCGCTGAGGACATGCTAGAACGAGTCAGTTCGGACCCAACATTCATGAAACGCATTGTTACTGGTGACGAGACGTGGGTTTACGAGTTTGACATGCAAACTAGTCAACAAGCTTCGGAGTGGCGCCTTCCAACTGAACCGAAACCGAAAAACCACGCCAAAGTCGATCAAAAGTCAAAGTCATGTTGACTGTTTTCTTTGACTATCGCGGTGTTGTGCACTCTGAATTCTTACCGGAAGGTCTAACGGTAAATAAAGAATATTATTTGAGCATTATGCGGCGTTTAAGAAGGCAAATTCGACGAAAAAGACCAGATTTGTGGAAAGAAAATTCTTGGATTTTGCACCACGACAATGCGCCTTCGCACAAGGCTATCATTGTGAACGAATTTTTAACCAAACACTCAACAAATACCATCCAGCAACCACCATATTCACCAGATATGGCTCCTGCTGACTTTTTTCTTTTTCCTAAACTCAAATTACCACTTCGTGGCACCCGTTTTTAATCGATAGAAGACATAAAGGAGAATTGGCGGCGAGAACTGAACTCAATTCCGGAAGCAGCGTTTAAAAAATGTTTTGATGAATGGATTATTCGTTGGCGCAAGTGTATCGTTTCTTAAGGAGCATATTTTGAAGGTGATAAAATAAATTTGGATGAATAACAGACATTTTGTGTATTATTGATCTTTTCCCGGTACTTTCTTGACAGAGTAGTATATACGTTTCAGTCTATACATGTCTAGCTCTACATTCTGTAGGAGCGTAATTAAGCGACTGGATTAGTTGGCGCGAGATTAATCTAACGATTTTAGATAGGTACTAAATCACTTACTATGATTGAGACGCCTTGATTAATATTGAACTTGTACAACTACTACACTGTACCAACACCTACTTAAATTGACTGATACAGTTACATTAAGACTGAATAACGATTATCTGTAATCGTAACACTTAGTTAATGGGCTAATCACGTTATTAATAGACGTTTCGCCCTCTAGCTTCATTCAGATAAAAAAACACAAGAGCGCACTGCTATGGTGACATTCGGTAAGCAATAACAACGGAAGCGATGGAAGTGTCACTCTTACTGACTCAAACCCGTCCGTGTTCCTCCTACTGCCCCTTGGGTTCCAGGACCGCGGTGACTTTCTCGAACAAATTCTGACTGGGCAATGTATTGAGAATCTTTGAACCAAAACCCCAATGTTTTGAGAATCTTTGAACCAAAACCCATTGGTTGGTTTATACGACGACCAGCCGCAGCGGTGCAATTTACTCTGAATCGAAAAAGGTTCAAGGCGTAGGGCTGGTCTTAAATCTGCGGTGGGATATTGCAGGTTTACAGAAACCAGCCAGACTTTATGGCTAGTTCACCCAGTTCGAGCTGCTGACTAGACAGTTGTACTCGTATGCCAGTAGCTCGGCTCGCCTTAGCTGTCTACAGTCTCTTACAAGTAACAGCTCTCAAAAAATATAGGACCCGCTCGCAACTGCCTGGCTAACACCGGCGAGCTACTGCCGAACGCGTTCAAATGATGCGAGTGATGCCCGAGCTGCTGGCGGCAAGTAGGCGAGTGAGAACAAAAGCTGTTGAAGTAACTCGAATGCGAGCTTCTATCCAACTCGCACGTGCCAGTGGCCCGTAAGATAAGTCCAAACGTTGCGAGTTACTACACTGCAGCACCTAGGCACGCTGACTCGCAAAATCCTTATCGGGGTCTAATAACAAATTAATAATGTCACTTTGCCGATAGCCATAAGCGGACCAAACAGGCCGTCGATGCTTTTCAAAATCTCAACGGGATATCTCAGGTTAAAAGAACATGAAGTGAGCTATTATTTCTATTGATGCTAGGAATTGACAACTTATATAGTATGAAGTAAACACATTACTAATAAATAATAATAAATCAATTAGGTACGCAATTGTTTAGTCTGCCAGTATAGATTAATTTTAACCTAAGCGTAGGCGTGCCTCTATTTCGAGCTATGAAACCAATCTTATTTGTGTTATTAAGAGTTACTATGTCAATTATTGGTTCAAGTTATGTTTGTTTTATACATACCCAGTCATATTGTCGACTAAAGTTATCACTGCTGAACGTTTTAATATGTACCAACAGAGAATAATTGTATTAAATATCAATTTGCCTTTTTCTATCTGTCTACCTTTACACTAGTGATTATCATAAAAGCCACTTCTGTGGTTTGATCTTTGCCATGTGAACTCACCGGGACTTACAGCTTATAAAAGTTACCCTCATGTTACTCTGCTCATAAATGCTCAAAGATGACCCACCATGGGGTGGCATTTAGAGTTTTTACTTACTACATAGTAGGTATAAAATATTCCTTGATTTATCCAATATTGAACATTTTTATCTCCGCTGCTTTCTCTCCACTAAAAGCAAATATAAACCAAAGTGCATACCGAGTCGCACAGCTACATCGCTATACTGCGACTTTCCGCCTGTAACGATCTAGTATCAAAAGCTTACGCCATGTTATTTTACCACCGCAAACAAGACAGTATGTTTCCTCTTTACTTTATGGGTAAACTGGGCAGAAACCTGGCAGGGAACGTTACAGACAAAAACGTTTAATGTGTCACCTTATGTTATGTTTCGCATCTTTTCTGTAACTTATATGGTGTAGGTACATAATAAAGAGTATTTTATTCTATAAATAGGCACACAAAAAATGGTTAGTGTAGGCGCCATATTAATGTGCAATAACGGTTATTGCACATTATTACCATATATATACCCACATACATTTATTGATTTTCTTAAACCGTCAGGATCCGTAAGAACCGATTTGGGCCAAATCGCCCAAACCGTTAGAATCCGTAAGGCCCTATTGGGGCCAAGCCGACTCAATCGATGTAAACGTTACCTGTATTGCGGATATTTTTGTTTTTTTTTTTTTTTTTTTCTTTTAAGGGACTTTTGATCATAGTTCATGTCAGCCCCATTATAAATTTATCTTAAATTACTAACAAAAACTAAGCTAAATAAAAATCTTAAACAATAATTAATATTGACTAATGAATAAATCATTTTAGCCTCTCGAGACAAAGGTCATCATCCTCTGCCTAGCCTTTTCCCAACTACATTAGGCTGTATTAGTCGGCTTCCAGTCAAACTGGATTCAACTGAATACCAGTGTTTTACGTGGAGCGGCTGCCTACCAGACCTTCACAACCCACTAACTGGGTAACACGGTACATCTTGGCAAGAAGAGTCAGATTTACTGGCTTTTGACAACCCGTAACGACTGCCAAAGATCTACAAATGACAGCTGGGACCAACAGCTTAACGTGTTTTCCGAGGCACGGAGGAAACTTTGCATGTCAGACCATCCTTGGCAAGTATTGCTTAACCTTCAAGATCGAACCGTGCAACTGTTATTTTTTAGCCACGAGCTCCGAGACAAAGTTTGAGATAAAAAAATATGAAACATGCCTAAGTCTAACCTATCTATACTTAACTCCCTAATAACTTTGTTTCTCTCAGATTCGTTCCTGTCGCACTCCATATCGCAATTGGGTGAATCTTTTGCATGAGATACGCAAAAACGGCATGTGTCCAGAACAAACCCGATGAGCAGTTACAACAGTATCTCCGCTAATGGTATTGCTATCAAACCATGGAATACGAGGAGGCTTGTTTTGTATGATCTTGTACCATACACCTTTTGGTTTTGATTGCTTATTAAACTGATCTTTCCATTTATCGTAACAATAATCTATACTCTATACTAATCTATAAAGCTGAAGAGTTTGTTTGTATGTTTGCTTACTTGAACGCGCTAATCTCAGGAACTACTGGTCCGATTTGAAAAATTATTTCAGTGTTAGATAGCCCATTTATCGAGGAAGGCTATAGGCTATATATCATCACGTTAAGACCAATCGGAGCGGAGTAGTAAAGAAAAATGTGACGCAGACGAAGTTGCGCGGGTCAACTAGTTTTTAAATAAAACGGAATAATATAAATTTCAACACCCGAAATTGATCCTATTTTTTTTGCTAACTTATCTGCCTCCTCGTTTCCCTTCAGGCCAATATGTGACGGGATCCACTGCAGTACTCAGTGTTGATGTTATCTAAAAGAAGTGAGTGTATTTTTCTCAGCTCGTCATAGGCAATCGGTGTACCTCTGTGTCCAGAGGCGCAATGTGTGCCAGATGCTGTCGGTAAAAAATACAAAATTTGAAGTATGTGTCAGTGTTTTAACGTAAGACAACACTTCTGACATCGCTGACATTCCTGTTGTCATAATAGATATTGGGGAGTCTATTTTAAAACACTCACTTCTTTTAGCAACTGGATCACAGTAGGTATTTTGTTTTATTTCTTCCCCAGTTAGTAAGCAACACAAAGGTCCTTCAGAGCTGAAGAGTTTGTTTGTTTGTTTGAACGCGTTAATCTCAGGAACTACTGGTTCGATTTGAAAAAATCTTTCAGTTTTAGCCCATTTATTAAGAAAGGCAATATATTATCATGCTAAAACCAATAGGAGCGGAGCAGTAATGAAAATTGTGACGCAGACGAAGTTGCGCAGATCAATTAGTAAAGACATAAAGCTGTCCCGAATCGACTACAGTCGTGATTCTTTAAGTTCTCTAGTAATAAAAAACGTTGCTTTATTTTCCGGGTATCTGTGAAGGGATTAGAGAAATGTTAATGTACTTTATTGCATGTTTCTCCGGTACCTATCATAGACAGATTGTCTTAATGGTAAATAGAAGTCTTTGGATGTGGCGTGAATGTTTTGAACATTGGTCCTATGTAACGTCTGATCAACAGTGGCATAACTTTTAAAATAATTGCATATTTTAGCAATTTTTAACAAACAATTATGTATAACTACTAAATTGAACCTTGAGATATTAGCGTCTATTAAAAAGTCCTACGTATTGCTATGGACTGGAAGAACAGGAACAGGCTCCTTCTGGGTAAACTCGCTCCATCATAGACTTTGTCTCTGTCACCTCTGACCTAGATTAGAGTCAAGACCAAATCCATCACAAAAAAATAAATAAATAAAAAAGAGTGCCCAAAAGACCGGGGGTATTCCGCTAGCATATATGCTTATCCTCTGTCCATGGTAAGAGCCCGCCTTGGGGTCACGAAAAGGGTCAACTAGGCGCTTGCACAGACTGTTAGTAGTTAGTTATAAAAAACCGTTACCGTCTTGTTCATCCGATCAGTTCGAATTCTTCTTCTTCATCTTCTTCTTCTTGCCTGGTCCCGTTTCTAATTGGGGTCGACTCTCCTATTCATTTTTCTCCAGAGATGTCGTTTCTGGGTCGTCAGTATAATATATTTGGTGATGTCTTTCACAACTGACATCCATGTTAATCGGGGTCTGCTGCGGATTTTTGGTTCTCAGTCAAGCTGAAGCACTCTTTTTGTCACGTGACATCCTTCTCATGACGTGGCTGTACCAACGGAGGCGTGACTCCAAGAGTTTGTCTGGAATTGGTCTGATTTTGAAGCCACCTCAGAATCAGATGTATTAGTTTTGCACTTTGTCAAGCACTGTGATACCTGTACTACCCGAGCATCCTTACTTTAGTGACATGCATTTAATAAGCCTTCTGACATTACTTTTAAACATATATTATACAGATAATGATTATATTGCCATTGCATCGGTTGAGTTTTAGACGTTTCTTTCGTTATCGAAATGTGACGATACACGGTACGGATACGCGATACGGTGTGCGTGTGAGATGTTGACGATAGAGTAGTAGACTACTCTATCGTCAACCACAGAGTGAATAGATCACTCTAGTCTTAAAGGTTCCCAGATTTGGAAGTACCTAACTTAAATAATAGTACCAGAACGCAAATTTTTAGCAAACAAGATCAAAGTTAATTTAAGTTTCTATTTCATACAAAGTAAGTCGAGACCATCATTTAGTATAATCTACAAGTCTTAGCCCTAACTATGTGGAATGGAAAATGAAGCAGATAGCAATTTAGCCACGAACCCAAATCATATGAAGCAGACCGTAATTATCAAATTTTCGCGCTCCCTAAACAGATTAGTCTGCCTATAATCACGACGCACTGAATTCACACGATACTGCGACATTAATGTTATCCTGTATTAACGAGCAAAAAAGTAAAAATCGTATTAGCTTCGAATTAGTTCTTGTGAACCATTTTATTGGTTAGAAAAAGGGGAACGAGCTTTCATTTTCATACTTTTACGTCTGCAATACCTCACGGCATCATTCCTCCCAGAGAGTATTTGATAACCTGTCTCGATTCTATGACTGGCTAATTCCTACTTGATTCGTTGTGAAACAGAGACTATTTTATTCGTCCTGTATATCTCTGTCTCTCTTTTACAGCGAAATCAGGATGACATCTTGGTCACAGTAGAATGCCTGTAGATTTACATACGAAACTAAAAAGAAAAGATGTCGTGAAAGAGTGAAATTAAAAATAAAAGGTAGACTCGTAATCCTACAACACAAACAGATTTGTGTGTAGTTAGCTAGGTAACGAGACACAAGTTGTGTTTGAAACGGCACAATCACATCATCGACTCATAATTTCACACTTGCAGTTCGCATCATTATTATTTCCACAATCTAACCTAACCTAACAGTCAGCAGTCCGTGTAGCAGCTAGAGACCAGCCAACAAGTGAAACTAGAGCTGCCTATAATATCATTTTAGACCATCCAACCAGATTCCCCCACCACTACCCCTCTCACAGATTAAGCAACCATTTAGCAAAAGATTACCTCGATCGCATTGAATCGTCATTGGCGCACTACATCGTGTAATAACGGCGCCGGCGGTGGGTACAAACGGCGCCGGCGGTGGGTATCAAACGCGCCGTTTTCCGATATTGATGAGTAGCGAGCGTGGCGTCCACCGCGCTATGAATCACTGGCATTACCTGATGCCGCTACTGAGAGATACGAGCGGTGCCATCGGAATAAGTTTGTGATGCGTTGCTGCTTTGTCTCCATGTGTTAAAGTTATTTTGTGGATTCTATGCAGCAGCATTGACCTTCAACTTACGAGGTGCCTTCGATTGCAATAAAAACAGATAAAAATATCTTTGTGTATAATTTAAATTGTGATTAGTCCGATTAATTGCCTCAGCATGGTGTAAATAGGCTACACACAGTGGTAATAATGACTCAATATAATTTAAATATCGAGAAAAAACTATAGTCTACTGCATATTGGTGACTTCAAATCGAATTGACCCATTTTAATACTTTTACGATTACTTTAGCCATCGTTAGTCGATGAAAAATAATATAATTATGGAATCACACTTGTGTTTAAATAGTTTAGAACCCTAATTCTGGTTCCAACCTGCATTACACCTTTCCCACCTTACTCGCACTCAAACCCAGCGCGCAATGTACACCAGCCTCGTCGTAAGTATCGCGTCCAGTTATCGCAAACGAGTGAGCAGTATTGGTGCAACGCATCAGACGAAACAGCCGTGATGTATGCTGTAGCAGCAGCGTTTAAATTTAATGCTTAATGAGCTTGAAATATGGTGCTGATGGATTAACAGAATGGGCAGCGTTCAGGGTTGTGCAGCTGGCTGCTCGTTTAGGTTTCAGTGGTGTCTAATAGAAGCTGTAATAGTACACTGTTATCCAAGCGCTGAAAGTAACTCATTTAGTCCCGAGACGGCGTTTGGCACCCGAGCGTACCGAGGGAGCCAATAGTTCAGGGGACTAAATAAGCCTTTCACCCGAGGTAAACACTGTGCTTTTCATTACGTATAAAACTCGAATTAGTTAAAGAAAAAATTGATATCTGATCCGGTTGGTTGAGCTTCCCTAATGATATGCATTTCTTTGTTGTTGTTCCCGTCTGTAACGTGTGGTATTTAATTGTTGATGTTATGTTGGCATGCTGAATTAATACTTTAGAGATGCTTACTGTAAATAACAGTTCTAGACATTTAAGCTAGACGTAAATAATATCTAGTTATTTAAGTAAATTGTTGTCATTTTTATTATATTCTTTAGTAGGTATACCTAATTTTCTTACCTATTTACATTTTATACGTCCATTTTGTTATTTTTAGTCTTATAAAGACAAAATTCCTATTGTTACGTGTCAATAAGACTAAGTTCTCATTTTTATATGTCAACTAAACGCTAATTAATTAAATTTCCTATTTTATGTGTAAATTGAATGCTAATTAATCGTTATGAGCCAATAAGATGCCAATAGGAATAAATAAATGATACTTTAATATAAACAATAAGATTCTAACTAAAATTAATAATAGAATTAAGCATTTGATGTACCTATATTCTAAGAAATGGATCAAATATATAAGCTGCTTATTCGTCTACAATATACAGACGCACACCACACTGCTAACATGAGCGGTCACTATATAAATACAGAGCGCGCGTAAATTCAGTGTGCCTTGGCTGGGGGCCTTAGAATCATTTAAGGCCACCACAGGCTAGTCCGGTTAAGCAGGAGCCACCCTTCTAGAGGTGAACTGCGAGTGGCCCTATCCAAAAAACAAAAAAAATAAAAAAATAAATTCAGTGTTCACTCCATCGCCCGACGCCGCCCACGCAACACGTCACTGAACCACTTCACACCGCACGGCAGCCATTTCTACGCAACAAGTTATTTTATTTCTTTGCCTACTTCATCTTATGGTAGCTAACAGTCAAAAAACGTACGGGAGCTTGCTAACTCCCAACACTTACCTTTAAACAACAACAATTAGATAGCAGTGTCCCCACGTTATACGATCACGTAGGACCAAAAGTAATACATTAATATCTGGATCCTACCGTGAAATGGAAAGCCCAACAAAGTTACCCATCCTGTGAATGAAAACTAGAACCGTCGCAAACCTTATTCATCCATAAGGTTATTGTAAAAGCTTACACTTTGAGAGATATATTTTGTCAGCAGATATGGGCAAAGTTAGAATATTCTAGAAAAATGCTAAAAACAAAGTAAGCGCGGCCACATTTGCATGTTCCGACTAAAAACAAAAGTACTACAAGTGTCAGCTGTTCATTTTCCCGCGCAGATTGTAAACGCCATTGAGAAGTAATGGCTGGCCATTGAATAAGACTTTGTGTATTATAGCAATACAAGAAAATAAGTAGACGACATTGTAGAAGATGCATTTAAAAAGGGAATTCTATAAATTGCAATAGGATAGGGGAAGTTTTATCGGTACAGGCATTTTTCTTCTCGGAAAAAGATTAAAGGAAAATACTGGTATTCAGCTGAATCCGGTTTGACTGGAAGCTGACCCCACTATAGTTAGGAAAAGGCTAGGCAGATGATGAAAAAGATTAAAGGGAAAATCTTACATGCCGTGAATGCTACTTTATTATGAACTGTATTTGTATCACACTGTAGTTTTTTGCGAAATTATTCGGTATATAATCTCCATGTCAGGTCCATAAATAAAACATATTCATATAGTACTCCATCGTGACATATCAATCAGAATATTTCGTCAAAACTTACCTAACAATACGCTTTACTCTTGCTATACAAAATGAACTTGGCAACATTTGGCAGTATGAAACAACTATTGTAATCCAAACTACAATCCGTATTTAGACACTACAATCAATATAGCCCAAACCTCCACAATACGAGTTAAACCCACAGTCTAAGTTGCTAACAGTCGGTTAAACCGTCTCTAAACATTAGGGAACCTGAACTAAGTTTACGATGATGCTCGCAGTGCCCCGGCTGCAGTAATTCCATCGACTCGCCGACTGCATAATGCATCCCTGCACTTACACCGTGCACCTCTCACGATGCCCGACCATCGGAGGATCCACACGCTTCATTTAACACGACTATCCCACTTCAAACACCAACCATCGCTGGCTTTACAAACGACTAAATTACCGGTATCGGTAACAAAGCAGCAATGTATAATGAATTTTGGTTATGAAAGATTTGGGTTGATTGAATAACGGCGTGTTCTGGTACAAGTTAAGGGAAGCGCTCGTTCCGAAAGCAATAACTCGAGTGTGCATTGACGAACGCGTTTCGAGTGTCGGCCTCTTAACTAAGACGGAGATCGTTTTGAATGCCTCTTTGTTGTCGGAACGTTAACGCGTTACAGTTTCTTCTATCGCGGATTCAGGGCGCCATTGTGGATTTATGGGTTTACTGCTAAGAGAAAATTAGATGGTTTTTGTTTTAAAGTCAAGAGAGGCGCTGTTGAGTTACTGTGTGAAGATGGGCTCACGAGTGGATGATTTCGGTATTGTTTTAGTTTGTGTTGCGGAGTGCAGATTGGTTGAATGAAATTGTTTTTTTTGTTTACTTATTTCACTGAAATACTTCCTCTTAATCCTTTAAAATACGTTGTTAGGTAAAATATACTATATTGGTATACACGTTTGTCTTTAGTGCTTGACCTTAAAAGTAGTATCTGGATTTTTCATTAAGTAAATGTACTTTTTAAATTTACTGGTGGGATCACTGACATAAGAAAATGAAAATATGAGGAAGAAAGGACTAAAACTTAATAGGTCTGAAATCGCCAGCCCGCTTTGAGCAAGAGTGGTGATCGATGCTCATGCCTTCTTAGGAAGCTTCTGCCTTGAAGGGGAATGGTAATAGGCTGATATGACTTGCTGGTATTTACTATTATTACTTGTTTTTATGCAAAACTTTATCATGGTTTAAATAATCTCTGTAGTACGAGTATCTACAACTTTATCTACATCCATCAAATATACCATTCGATTTCTTACTAAAGTAAATAAAACAGGATCCCACTTTGATCTTCACAAATTAATCCACTCTCACACTTAAGATGAATGCAAATTGAAGAATTGAATTAGCAAAGATTCCATTAAGTCTTGCTCCGTCACAATTATCAGCCATGTTCAATTGATTTAGGCTAAGCTATTAGCCCGGGGCTACTCTCACTGACCCAATTATAGCCCATAATTGCACGACCAACCTCACAAATTCCATACATTATTAAGCGTTTTATTACAATTTATGGCAATAACCGGACCGTTAAGTGTGTTTATATTTGAGGTTAATAAGGGATGTGAAATTGTGATTGGAAATTAATTATTTATTAGCCATTATGGATTTCGGGGTTATCTTTTTTATAACTCATGTTATGTCATCTACTTTGTTTATGCAGTTTGTAGGTACGTGGTGTTATTCTCTTTTGTGGTAGCAAATAGCCAATTTCAGTCTAATGGATGAAAAAATCTTGGCCGGGACCACCAGCTTAAACGTGCCTTCCGAAGCATGAAACTATTTTTTTATCAGACAATTAAGTGATTCAAGCCTGCAATATCCTAGTCAACCAGGGCCCTATTTAATATAACTGACAATGCGACGAAAATGTCAGAAAACGACAATATTGTCACATTTCACTATGAAGTGCGTTTAATAAAGCCGACAAATATGCCAATATAAACCTTAATTGTAAACAAAGATGTAACAGGAAAGGAAATATTATGTGATAGATTTGTGGGCTCAATCTTATCATGACGGTGAGGGCATATCCAGCGATGTAAGCCGGTCCGGCCTTGGTTCAATCTATGGTCCGAATCGTGTTTCGGGAGGTACCTGTTTCGGATTCGGTGGGAGGATACGCCCGGGTGTCAACACTGCGAGGATCGCCCAGAGGACACGGTGGAGCATACGGTGGAGGTCTGCCCTGCTTGGGCGGAGCATCGCCGTGTCCTCGTCGAGGCGATCGGCGGCAGCGATCTCTCACGTCCGACCCAGGTTCAGGCCATGGTCCGGAGCGAGGAGTCATGGGAAGCGATCACCTCCTTCTGCGAAGCAGTAATGCTAGCAAAGGAGGAGGCCGAACGTGTGAGAGAGAGGGAAACCTCACGCCCCAGTCGCCGCAACAGAAGAAGACGCCCCAGGCGTCGGGAGTTGCAGGACGATACCCGGCCGCCGTAGGCGCGGGCCTGCGGACGGCGAGCAGTGGGTGGCTCGCCGTCTGATTCGAACTAGGCCCGGGTCGGCGCCGCGCTGCGATCCCAGCGTACCTCAAAGAGATGTCAGCGTGGAAGACGGGGCCCGCTAGGGCAGGTGCCTGCTGGGGCTGCGGAATCTGTTCGAGAGAGGTACCATAGCCTTGGAACGCAAAGGGCACCAGGAGGAACACGGATGGGTTTTAGTCAGTAAAAGTCTTACACTCCCTCTTGCTTCACCCAGAGCCGGAGGAGTCATTTGATGATTACCCATCCTTAAAAAAAAAAGCGATGTAAGTCGGTGGTCATTCAAGATTTAAATTACTAGATGCGCCCTAGCGCATCTGGTTATGTGAGCTCATTCTAAGTAAATATACTTTTCTCATGATCTCATGATGTATTATAAAGTTTTCGGACACTAACACGATAACGGGAAGACGAAGTCATATAAGGCCCAGTCATCTGACGTCTCAGTTTGCAGGCTGCAGCCAAAGTCGACCAAAATCCGCAGCAACTTGACGCTTGCAACCAAACAAATTGCCTCTGTAACATAGAGGCTATCTGTTTGACAAACGGTTTGACCGAACTTTCTTCGGATCACCGAAACGAAGTTCGTTACGAGACGATTTAAGTGTCGACGTAATAAAAACCGATTATCGCGCGAATATACGATTATCGCATCCATTTTTATGGCAAATCTTATGCGCTGTTAGAGAGCGCCTTTCAGTTTTACCTCACAAATGAGCGCCCTTAACTTATTGTGTGAGTGTATATCAAGCGATTTAAATCTTTTGCAGGCAATGTCAAATTAAAATGGATGCACTCCCTACATGATTTAACCAAAATCTTTGAATGATTGTAGGTTTTCAAGAAATCTATGATCCGTCTAAAAGATTGCTATATTTTAAGGCTTTTTATATGTTTGTAACTCGTAACATTTAGTGATACCTACTAATCTGAGTGGAAATTAAATGCAAATTTTCATTATTACAAAGTTATCAGGTAAAAGTAAACAATAAAGTGATTTTAAGGAAGTATTTTTATATTCGGTTACAACGATAACGCACATTTTCAATGATGAGTAGAATCTTAAAATATAACGCGTGTTCTTTTCACTATTTTATACCAACTTCATGTGAGTCAGTTCTCGTAAATAATCCATCTAATCCGTGTCTCAAACACGGCGGGTCTCAAATCAGGCAGCCTTCTTCCTTTTGGTCTGAGGCACAAAATTTCGCAGAGTCGGCGTTAAAGACTACTATGAGGTGGCTTGCACAAAATTTGCTTACCATAAATTTAGATAAAACTGGGTTCGTAACATTTGGTCCGAGGCCCAAGTCACAGCCAACAACCGATTTCTCTCTGACAGCTCACAACTGCAATGCTGCCACGAATAATGACTGTGGTTGTGCCACAATAAGGCGTATGGACTCCGTTAAATACCTCGGTGTCCTGATTGACAGTGCGATGACATGGGCTGGGCAAATTAATGCACTAGTATCTAGGGTTAGAAAATTAATATTTGTTTTTAAAAACCTTAGAAGTTCAGCCGATTTTTCAACTCTGAGAACCGTGTATTTTGCTCTAGCTCACTCCATCATCACGTACTGTGTGTCGGCTTGGGGTAATGCTGGGAAGAGTCATCTTCTACGTCTTGAGAGGGCACAGAGAGCTGTGCTTAAGGTCATGACACATAAACCAATTCGTTTCCCTACCGTTGAACTGTATGCCCTCTGTAAAGTACCCTCAGTGAGGCATTCATTCGTGCTAAATATTGTCCTACGTAAACATGCTGAGCTTTCGTTTGATCCTGAGTTTAATAAAAATAAACGTAGGTCTGATAGAGTCTGTCAAACTTACTCCTCTAATCTAAAATTAGTACGTCGACAATTCAAGTTCTTTGCCCCTGCGTTATACAATACAGTGAACGGGGTTCTGAATATTTATCCACACACTTCCCGAGAGTGTAAACGGCTCACTAGCCAATGGTTGTCCACTCTCACATACGAAGAGCTGGAAAATATAGTGAAACCCTAATTATTTTCCATACCTCCAACTCTCACAACATCTTCCTCTCACACGTTTAGGTAAAGCCACACACACACACACACACACACACACATACACACACACACACACACACACACAATCACCCCCACATCCTCTTACTCGTACAGATACACTCATGCATAAATTCACTCATACGCACGCACACTGACACACTAGATTTTAAGCGTAGTTATAATAAACTAAAAGATTGATAAAACCTCTTAAATTGGAACGTTGATGTCATCTCTATCCTGGAGGTGGGCGTTAATAGCCACGACACAGTTTTAACTACTGTGGCTATTATCGAACACAAATAAAATTGTAACATGTGTTTTTTTTTTTGTTCTAATAAATAAAAATAAAAAATAAAAATAAAAAAATTTATTCAATTAGATACGAATTGTTAGCATTATAGTTAGATACGAATTGTTAGCATTACAGTTAGATACGAATTGAGAACTATAATGTTAGATACGAATTGTCAGCATTATAGTTAGATACGAATTGTTAGCATTACAGTTAGATACGAATTGTTAGCATTATAGTTAGATATGAATTTTTAGCATTTTAGTTAGATACGAATTGAGAACTATAATGTTAGATACGAATTGTCAGCATTATAGTTAGATACGAATGGTTAGCATTATAGTTAGATACGAATTGTTAGCATTATAGTTAGATACGAATTGTTAGCATTACAGTTAGATACGAATTGAGAACTATAATGTTAGATACGAATTGTCAGCATTATAGTTAGATACGAATTGTTAGCATTATAGTTAGATACGAATTGTTAGCATTATAGTTAGGTACGAATTGTTAGCATTATAGTTAGATACGAATTGTTAGCATTATAGTTAGATACGAATTGTTAGCATTACAGTTAGATACGAATTGAGAACTATAATATTAGATACAAATTGTCAGCATTATAGTTAGATACGAATTGTTAGCATTATAGTTAGATACGAATTGTTAGCATAATAGTTAGATACAAATTGCCCAGCCTAGTCCAACATCTATGAGAATTCCTCGGCTTGAAAATTATATAACTTATGCAAATTGTAGATAGGCAAACAAGGCAGATCTTCATGTACAACGAGTGCTCCATATGATTTCCACAATGGAAATTTATGAATCTTTATTCGTAAACAAACTCACTATTCATAAAAATAAAACTTCGAAACGTATTCAAAACATAATTTAAATTTTTCATTTAAACTATAGGGTTTAAATGAAAAATTTAAATTTTCCCCTGACGTCAGGGTTCTGTCAAATAAACTTAAAAAATATGTGAATGAAAAGAGGTTTAAGGTTAAAAATATTCAAACACAATAAAAGAGGTTTTCAGTTTTCATATCACACAAAACTTTTCATATCATGGGTCTACCCGTAATTATAGGTGTAGAAGTGGCGACGCTCTACAATGCTGAACGGTTAAGGTTTTTTAATTAAGGTTTATGGTACAGAACCCTTCGTGTGCGAGTCTGACTCACATTTGGCCAGTTTTTTCTTATATTGTGCACGCTACGTTCCATTCCCCTTTGGAAAGTTAATATTTTATTCTTGATGTTATTCATAAATTTCCACGTCTGGCAAGCATATCTAAGACATGGTAAAATGCAAGTGTCCATCATTTTCTTTTCCACTTCTGTTGGCATGTTACTTTTCATTACTTCTCTGTAACTCCAAAACTTATTCCACGTAATTCTTGTTCTACGCTCCACCTCTAGTTCGTTGCTATTGCTGTCCAATGTTATCGGCTTTTCTAAGTGGTTTGTGTTCAAGTAAGTTGGTTCTTTTATAACTTTTTGTCATGGTGTTTGTTTTTGTAAAGTTTAATTCTAATCCGACTTGTCTGCTAACTTCGTGTAATGGCTGTATCATGCGCTCAAAGTTGCCACTGGTTTTAGATAGCAGTACTAAATCATCTGCTTGTGTGTGAAATTGTGTCAATAGCCTTCTAATCTATGAAGGCTATGCAAAGCAGTCTTCGGTTCTCTTGGTATTTCTCAATAATAAATTCCTATATAAATACATTATTATATTATAAACCACTCGACCATGCAGGCAGTAAAATAAAGTACCTTCATACTTGTATAATTGTACTTTACATAATAGTATTATACTTAGAACACCCATATTTTGATATTATCCTTAGATGTGGGAGAAGATTTGTAATGTCCCTCAAATGCGCCAGCCCAAAAATACGCCTAAAAGTGTACTAGTAGTCCAGGCAATAATTAATTTCAGTTGCGTCCGTGAACGCCCACTGAACGTTGCGAAATCGGCCCGCTACGTACAGAATTTTGATTGCTACGAACATGCTACGCGACTACGAAGCCACTACGGTGGGTGCTACAGTGTTACAGTGCTACGGCCTACAAGCTATTTCGTGCATACCGGTGTATGAATAATGCGATCGTTAAGGTTTGGTTAACAATCGATACATTCGGTCGACGGTAATGTATAAATCTCAATACATCAATACGCAATTGAGAGAGCCTTTTACAAATAATTTTATTACGAAAATTACAGCGATACAATGAATAATGAAACAGTAACAGTTTGAAAACTCATGTTGAAACTTAAAACGCAAAAGTGCATGGTATATTAACAGAGGAATAATCCTGTTAAAACAACATTAAAATATCTCCAAAATAAATCGGATTATGTACTACTTTCAGTTCTGATGGGTGAGCAATTTGCTGATTTTACCATTATTATATGCGCCAGTAATAAATATGAAATTGGTTTGATCATTTTACATTTTAATAATGATGACTACTTTATTATTTATTACGTCAAAGTGATTACGTCCGCGTTTTCGATTGGATTCAGAAAGTACGCGTATTCATAACCAGCAAATAAATACAAAAAAAAAATATTGCACTGTACATGACATAAAACCGTAACGTTACATCCTGTATTCCCCAGAAAGATAAGCAGGGGTAAACTTATTAATACACACATGTTTGTCGCGGGAATAGAAACTGGGCCAATAGCAAACAAACATTAGCATCCTATCAGCACGTATGCGATTGAAGAAATTCAACGATTACTATAGTCGAATACAAAATTATTTCCTTTTATTATATACACCATTAAAGTTTACAGAAAAGATAAAAGGAGAAAACCTTTCATATGCTAACTCAGTGGGCGGCTTTATCGTCATAAGCAATATTTTAAAGACCACATTTGGATGGGTTTTGAAGAAAGAAGAAGAGACATCCCAACTAACACTAAAGCGTTAAAAAACCTATATAAGACTAGTATATCAGTTCCATTTGAGTATAAAAGTGTTAACGCATACCTGTCTGTATTACCGTTGTAGGATAGAGTTGGTAAACGCTACAGGTGGTATAAATCCTATAGTAAGGTGTTAAAAAGATATTAAAGCTGCATAAGAGCGTTTATTCATCGTCAGCTACTACTTTAAGCTGTATTACCGTTGTAATATCACGTTAGTGAGCACTACAGGTGGTAAAAAGCGCACGCCAAAATTAAAAAAGCCGGTAACCTTACTAAAATTAAATCTGTTCGTAGTGGAAGAGTTATGTCATCCATTATTCAACACAACAGAATAATATTATGGAATATTAAGTTATTTAAGTATGTGAAGTGAAAAATGACTGCCCTTATTATTTCACGGTAAATGTATACCATGTTTCTCATCTCAATAATAATTTTAATGCGCCTAGGATTTATTAAAGATTTTAAAGAAAAGTTATGATAGTAAAATAGGTACCTCAAGCTAAACATTATTATTCTTTCCTGCTTCCTGAGCAGTGGTATGTAAAATTAAGTGGCATTCACGGAACGCTTCAAATAATGTAGGAAATTTTGTTTATTGTAGTCAAATGTTGAATATCTCGAAATAATATCAATTGTTAGGTTACCAAAACAATGGCGATCTTTACAAAAGTGAGGTTAGTGTTAAAAACGGCCCATATTTGCGTTGTTTGACACCAATACCTTTAGAACGTCTTTAAAAGAGTACTGCCTAACACAATAAGCTTTATTACAGGTTAAACCTAGATAGAGGAGTTGTTTAACCCCTTTAGTTTCTCGTGTTACTAAACTCTCGACAAACTCTATTTTATAGCCTATGTCTGCAATAATAGCCAATATAGCACCTTAAGTGGTATAAAACCGTTCATTGCTATAACTTTACCATAATAAGCGATAAAAAGTCGGCGAACACTTTTGTAAAGACTTGGGTGTCACAGAAAGGTTAAAGATATAACGTATTAAGTATACTTGCTGCTACTAGCACCATTATAACTCTCAAAGCTATATTACGTCGACCATTAAAGCTTTAGTACTACGATGGGGGGCTAAAACTTGTTTGTTAACTCCTCTATATCGCCTTTAGTTATAACTGAGATAATTATAACCCTGTTACATTACTTAAAGTCATAAAATAGCCTGTAACTGACACCAAAATGTTATTTGGGATTATACTTGTTTGCTTTGTCCTTTTATCCCAAAACCAAATGCACCTAACACTGAAGTCGTACGTATAATTACGTAACTAGAATACAAGTACCTCTCACGGACAAAAATCCTTCGCGTCGTTCGAATTGCAAATTAATCGTCTCACTAGCTGGATATCTTTCGTTGCGCGCTTAGCAGGATTTATGGTGAGAGCCTGCAACGGCGCTGCAGCAATGGATACTGAATATTGCAATTTTATGCATATGTGAAACCTTATATGTATTCATAAGCTGATTATTTGAGGAAACGGGGTAAGTTATGTGGGTCTTATTTTTTTTCTTACTTGTTTTTAGAATTCCGTACCCAAAGAGTAACCAACGGAACCCTATTAATAAGCCTCCGCTGTCCGTCCGTCCGTCTGTCTGTCAGCGAGCTGTATCTCAAGAACCGTAATAGGTAGACGGTTGAAATTTTCACAGATCCATTGCTACTATTAAAAAAAAGGTTTGTGGTACGGAACATTTCGTGTACGATTTCGACTTGCACTTGGCCGGTTTTTTTTAATTTAAGTAGCTTACTTCCTTGGTTCAATCGCTTAGCATTTACCATAAGGATCACGCATTTCACGTCGTAAAAAGTAGTCTTACTAAAAGAACTATTACTAAAAATACTATTGTTGGGGACAAACTATGATAGTATAACTTTCTGTATGTAAGTTTTCACAGTCAATAATTACAGAGGCCATCAAAACGAAAAAAACATGTACTCGCAACCAACATAAATCCGATTGATAACGTCATCATTATCACAAACGAAATCTCTTTACAATAATAGTTAAGATATGCAACCTACAAAAAAATCTAAATTACTTTCAACGCAACCATAGTTCTAGGTTCTCAAAAGTACACGGTAAAACTTTAAGCAGTGAAAAACGATCACAAGCCATCCATACGTAGTGTAGTTTGGCAAACCGAAAACCTTTGACATAACAAGACTCTCGAGTGGAGGGGAGGCGAAAGACGCGCGACTCAGCTTCACTCAATCGTAACGAGAGGCAGACTTGCGGGATGTGTGCCTTTTCTTATGACACAGATTGAACCACTTTCAAAGACGTTGAATGTTATTTGGATGCAACTAGTGTTTTTTGACGGTTTTCGGTTACCTTTTAGTTGTTTCAGAATAAAAAAGGACAATAAAAATTAATCATTTATTGCGCGCTAATATGAACAAGCTAATAATTGAGGAGCTCGTGGCTAAATAATAACAGCCGCACGGGTTGATCTTGAAGGTTAAGCAACGCTTGCCGAGGTTGGTCTGTGGATGGGTGAACATCTTACCATAACGAGTTTCCTCCGTGCCTCGGAAAGCACGTTAAGCCGTTGGTCTCGGTTGTCATTTGTAGATCTTTGGCAGTCGTTACGGATTGTCAGAAGCCAGTAAATCTGACTCTGGTCTTGCCAAGATGTACCGTGTTACCCAGTTAATGGGTTCTGGTAGGCAGCCGCTCCACGTAAAACACTAGTAATCAGCGGAATCTGGTTTGACTGGAAGCCGACTCCAATGTAGTTGGGAAAAGGCTAGGCAAATGAATATGAACAAGCTAATAGAAAAATCTTGTAATCCAAATAAGTAGAAATGTATAACTTGATCATTTAGTATTCAGTCAGTAATAAACATTTCATAATTAACATTTAAGAGCAAATATTATCAAATAAAACAAAAGACTAACGAGGATATACAAACTGATAATAATATATCACTATCACTACATAGTATAAAACAAAGTCGCTTTTGCTGTCTGTCTGTCTCTATGTATGCTTAGATCTTTAAAACTTCGCAACGGATTTTGATGCGGGTTTTAATAGATAAAGTGATTATCGAGAAAGGTTTTAGTATATCACCCGTGCAAAGCCGGGGCGGGTCGCTAGTATATTATATATAATAAGTCATTGAGCATCAAAAAAATCATTCACATCACTGTCAGAAAAAAAAAAGTAGGGAGGAGGGACAAGTGTCCAGAATTGGCAACACTGCCAGGTTGAGTGGCAATATTTTTCTTTGAGCAAAGAAAACGATTTTTTCCAAAGTCGTTAAAATGTATGAAAAGCTTAGGTATGAGGAAAATGATTTCTTTTTATTTATTTTTTACAGGACGGGAAGTCATCAAATGACTCCTCCAGCTCTGGGTGAAGCAGGAGGAAGTTTCAGACTCTTACTGACTACAACCCATCCGTGTTCATTCCTAGTATCCTTTGCGTTCCAGGGCTACGGTACGCTTTCGAACAGATTCCGCAGCCCCAGCAGGCACCTGCCCTAGCGGGCCCCGTTTTACATGCTGACATCTCTTTGAGGCGCGCTGGGATCGCAGCGCGCCGCCAACCCGGGCCTAGTTCTGATCAGACGGCGAGCCACCCACTGCTCGCCGTCCGCAGGCCCGCGCCTACGGCGGCCGGGAAGTAGGGAGGAGGGAAAAGTGTCCAGAATACTGGCAACACTGCCAGGTTGAGTGACAATGTTGTTTCTTTGACCAAAGAAAACGAATTTGTCCAAAGTCGTTAAAATGTTTGATAAGCTTATGAGGAAAGTGATACCTAAAGTCCAGTTCTCACACTAACTAAGATCACCCAGAATGTTTAATTTTCTTAATCCTTGCAGCGATTAAAGGAACTGCACGGTTTAGAGCAAGTTTAAATGAGTTTTAGGAAACAGACGATTGATTTATGAAGTTAACTTCGAGATAGTTTAGAGGTTCGCATTTCCTCGATTGCTTCGCTGAGGTTTCGGGTCCGGGGCGCGCCGCGTTTATCTATATGACCTGTGTCTGTGATAACGCGGTAATAGGAAAAGTAGTTCTTGAGGAGTTTCTTGAAAAACTCCGCAGGACTGAGGAAGTTTTCTCCGTGTATAAGTGGCTGTTAAAGTAGTAGTTTAGTCGTTTGTGAACGAACTCGTCTGAAATAACTACAGCTAAAACATATATATGTGTGTATGTAGTGCCTGTTGGAACTTCATGATGATCTGCTATTTTTAAAGCTATATCAAGAGTCGATATATGATACTGCTTTACCTAAAGAAAAACCATAACCTTTCAAGTCAAATTTAAAAAAGAAAGAGTAAATGATCTCAACTTGGTTCAAGTATAGATACCTGACTGCTACTAAGATTCTTACAACACTCTATTTGACTTAAGAGTTAGCTCAGAAAGTAGCTTCTAAATATTTTTTTGGTCATCTTTTTCTGTCCGGCTCCTGTACAAAGATCTCCCTTATTCCTTCCATTTCTGAAAAAGATAATTTTCACCGTAAGTCAACTGTTTTAACCTTCTCAGCGTCAATTCTTAATACCGTCGTTACACTCATCAAATGAGCCACGTCTTAGTACTGGCCAGCGGACAGCGCCATCTATCGGCGCGCGGCGGCAGTTAATCTCGTGCCGGCCATTGGCTGCGACAAATCACCTCCCTGCTCTGCACTCTGAAAACTTCCTAAGCTTTCAATTTTACTCACGGTATATTTCTTTGTATGCGAGTGATTACGCCAATGATTTGTGGTAACGATTTGTTATTTTAAAAGGAATGAATTGATTGTAATGAATTTCGGTATCAAAATAAAGGCAATTAACTGAAAAATGCATTGGGTTGCCATAACACAAAGCGATCTCCACATAAAATTACGCGACTGACTTGATCATCATCAAGTTCGAAAGGCGCCCTCTGTTGGTGCGATGAAGAATTTGGGTTTGTTGATTGCGTCAATCGCGTGTTCACGCAATAATCGCTTTCTGCTAAAACGACGACGCCAAAGATATAAACCCTTTACTATCACAGATTATAATCTATTCTTCATATTTTTCGTATCTCAAATATTTGACCAGTATGATTGTTGTAATGATGGTTTTTACTATTAAAAACTCTATTATTGGCTAAATCATGAGCCAACACATATCTTCTGAATGAGCTCCACTCTGACACTATATCTGAGACTAGCACTTCGCCCGCGACTTCATTCGCGCGGGCTTATTATTGCAGTTTCCGTAAGGATCTTAAATTTGACAAAAATAAATAATAGCCTACGTAACGTTCTGATAATTTAGTTTCCTATTAGTGAAGAAACCGTTAAAAATTGGTCCAGTACTTTCGGAGCCTATTCGGTACCAACAAAAACCCAAAAAAAAATCCGCTATATAATATTAGTATATGTGGAAAAAGAATATCTATTTGGTCCTTAAAAAAACACCAAACAAAGTTATGTGCATCCATAAAAATTTGGTCTCCCTGATTAAAATTTTAGAAATTGAATTAACAAATAGGTTTACTTCTGCAAAACATAATAAAAGCATTACACATGAACAAAGTACGTACCTTCATTTCCTCCACCCATTTAAAATTCTCACAACATTTCCACCTCACAAAATGAACACGAGTTTTACAGCTAATGTAACGCAAGCAAGTAATTACTGCTTTTATACCCCACTTATAACATTAAACAGTATTAGCAACAAGAGCTACTTTATAATATGGACTACTTGAAAATGTAGAGGAAATAAAACTTGAATTTATGAAAGAAAAGAGTTGAATGGTGGTCATAAGTAGTGCGGGACCAAGCAACGCTGAACCGCAAACCGTCTCAAGTTCTTTTGTTAAAGGCCTTTCTGTGTGATGACAATGTTAAATGCTGGAGATTTACTCTTTATAGGAAGTGGAAAAAATTTCAGTATTTATTTACTGCCTCAACCACATTATACAAATAATTTCATCTGAAATCAATATTACGATAGTAACAAATGTATATTTAAATACCTACACACTCAAATAACTCGTACAGAATACTCGAGATTCAATAGAGCTCTTAAAATAGAACAAATCCACTTTTAAAATAAATTCTTCGAAACTTTGTCGCTTCCCGTTCGAATAAAAGAACCCTCAAATCATACGGCAACAATAAAACTAGACCAAGAACTATTTCCTCGTATAAAACTGATTGGAAATAACGAAGAAATCCTACCGACAGATATCAAGGAACAATCACTTAATATAGAAGAAGAATCATAAAGTATAATTAAAAATTCTTCCAATAAAAAGTCTATGAAGAATCTCACAAATTGGAAAGTTATTAAATCAAACTATCGAGCTGTAACATCCGCTATACCAACCCACCGCCCGTAGATTTCATTAGACTTAATTGAAAAAATAAAAAGAATTCCTTTACTTACATCGCATTCAGTCTTGCCTGCCATCCCGCAGTTTAGTCTACAAATGCTATCATTTCTTCCTCATCCTTTTCGAATACAAACTCTTCTATTTTATCTCTAAAATCAAATTAGTTTTCAAATTCATAAGGTTCAAATTCTCGGATCTGCAAACTAAATCTTACATCCTTTTCGATGAAATTCGTATAAACAGTAAGATCAGATTGTACGATACGATTATCGACTTTATTTGCGAGTAATAAAATTCTTTTCCGTTTGGGAGTTGGTTTTATAAAAAGATCTTCTAATACCAAGGGGAAAGTTCCCAGTACTAAGTGCATCGAGATCGGTGTACGTGCATCCGCCGACGATGTCAGTTGGAAATTTCTCGTTACCGCAATAATCCACCATCGGGTATAGCGTTTTGCAATATTTTACAATTTCACGTGAGCGCCCAGAAGCGGGCGGCTTGCAAAGGAA
Source organism: Lacanobia oleracea (assembly GCA_950371165.1). Taxonomy (NCBI): domain Eukaryota; kingdom Metazoa; phylum Arthropoda; class Insecta; order Lepidoptera; family Noctuidae; genus Lacanobia; species Lacanobia oleracea. The sequence continues at coordinate 27,812,350 of OX493390.1, read as the reverse complement.
ATACTTTCATACAATTTCTTTGAGCTTGTATATTGTGGCCGGTAACAAAGAGGATTCCTAGCACTTGTCTGTCGTAATGTTGTCGAATTGAGTGGAGAGTTACGTGCACCGTGTGCTGTGGATGACACGAATGTTTGTTTTAATAATAAAATAGATAATGGCACGACCTTGGGAATAAAATAAAATGGATATGATGGTAGTGAACCGTAGTTAGGTTAAAATCAGCTGGATTTATTCAGCAGTTGCTATTTGATCGACAATACAACACAATCGTCGTATGCAAAAAAAAAAACATGTATAAACACTAGAAACATAAGCTTACGTAACACATTAATACTGAGGTAGAAGAACGTTGGAGGCTGATGCAGTTTAAATATTACCGGAGGCTCAGACGTTGCGCCCTTCACGGTCCGTGTGCTTCGTACGCCCGGTGCGTACGCGAATACGATATGAAGAGCCCCTTTGAACTGCCGCTTGCTTGTAGAATACTACTTGTTTCTACCTTTCCTTTAAAATTTCCTAGTTTAATCGTACTAAAGAGAAAGAAAAATATACAACCAACCACTTTAATTTCTGAAGGCGGGTTTTTTGGTTATTTCGTTTTTTGACAACGACTTCCGAAATTAGTTTTTTACACTTTGTAGTGTTTTTTTTTGCAAGTCGGTTGTTTTTTTGTGAAAAAGTTTTTTATTTTTTTAATGGTACCTACATACCCATTTACAGCATACCGGTGTGATGTTATGTTATAAACTGTTTTAAACAATAAACAGACATGCGATTTCAGAAATTCCGATCAATTTGCTATCATTTATTGAATAGTTCCGTTGCCTACCTCCGAAGTTCTTCATTAAATCTTCATCAAATTTAAATGGGACCAGTCCGGAAAAATACTCTACCAAACAAGAAATAATCATCCAAATCGGTTATAAATTGGCGAAAATATCGCTGAACAAACATTTTTCATAGGATCCCATCATCAGATCCTGACTTTTACCTTCCATCATCAGTAACATTAGATGTTGATTGCCAGGCACAATATCTGAATTGTGTTAGAAAGTTTATGAAAAACATTGTGTGTGCCTTTAAAATTTGAGGGTTACCCTCGATTTTCATGGGACCACCTCAGGGGGCTACTCTCTACGCCCGAAGTCCGTAGTTTCGGGCTTAGTTGCGGGCGTATTCTACTCTGAATCACCTAACCACTAAGAAGTAATGACAACACGATTTGACAGTTACTGTGTAATCGTGTTGTCATTCATTCTTAGTTCGGAATCGGGACTAATCGTAAGTCCGTAGGTGATACGGAGTAGAATACGCCCGCAACTAAGCCTGAAACTAAGGACTTCGGGCTTAGAGAATAGCCCCTAATACATACAGCCTTTTTGCGGTTCAGAACAAAAAAAAAAACAGTTTTTTTTTATTTGGCAATGCCAACGAAAGTTTCCAGAATTATGTGCTGAATTCATGATAACTGCAAACAAACATTAAGAAAACAAAATCCTAAATCGTAATTACAAGGTCAATTCGCAGTAACAACTAAAACAAGCAAACTTAACAAGCTAACACCCAAAGGACCAGTTCCAAGGAATAACATAATCTCAAGTCATAAGCAATAATAATGGACAAGCAATAAATAAAGTTTTGATGACGAATCCCGTGTTTACGACGCCCTCGCTTCGAACACAATATCATACTAATCCCCGAACGACTTCGGAGATATGTTTACACAACTTAAGATACTATAAAGTGGTCTAGTATCTTAGAGAAATGTTTTAAGAGACCTTGTTCTTTGTTCATAAAATTGCTTTAGAATTTTGCTGATGCTCTTTATTCTTTATTTTTGGGTACACGTGGGAATAAAAGTATAATCTTAAAAGATTGTGAATTTTATTGAAATGTCTGCGTGTGATTTGATTGATTGGTGGTGTAATGTTAGTGTTATTTATGTGATGTAAATGCGAAACACTATAGGTACCTATATTTTATATTTGTTTGTGATTTTTGATTTACCACTAAACAACAAGATTCGCTATTAGACTGATGTTTTTGTAGTGAGATAACTTTTTATCGGAAGAATAAATATTGCGATTAAACTTAATGTTTAACAAAAAAAAAAAACGCAAAAGTCGATTGAAAAAATGGGTCACAACAAAAAATAATACTAACTACGTATATTTAACCAAATGGAAAAACACAACACACTCAATAATTCAGTACATCCTCATACAAAACCAGTACAAAAGTACGGACCAAAAATACTTTATCCATAATTACATATACGGGTAAACACACTGAACATAGCAAGCCATACAAACAGGCTTCGTCTCGCTTCATATCGTAAGTCGGAGCCTCCCGGCTGTTACTGAAAAGCGATATTGAAATCCCTGGAGGGCTGTGAGTGCGCCGTCGAAACGTTGTTTCAGATTCAGGTGTCAAATTTTCCATTGTCTTGTCAGGAAATATGAAATAAGCTCGGTAGGCGCGGAGCAAGGGCAGTTTGGGGTAGGTTATGTGTCTGTATATTTGATTTTTGCATATTTTTTTTCCTTTACATTGGGAATTTTTCTTTGTGTTGTTGCCATACCTTATTTTTTGTCAAATTATTTGTCAAATAAATTTCATTACCGCTGCGACTCCATTATTTTGTTCTTCAATTTATTTTAGGTCGCTGCAAAATATTATATTTTTCTTCCAATACTGGGTACCTTTTGTCGTAATCTACGTCTGAGAGTATCAATTATTGTTTTATGATTCGAATTGTGTATTTTATGGGTTCTAAATGAAAATTAAAAAAAATATTTTGAAAATTATTTATTTGAAATTAGTTCTCAAAATATAAAATAATGTCTCTTCAATTTATGTTTCAAAAATTCACTCTTATTTTAACTGAACTCAGTGGGACATTATTTCAGTTTGAAATACATTCGTGAAAGTAAATTGAAATAAATATCATATTACCATATACATTTCGCATAAGAACGAGAAATATGACCCTCCCCGGAGATGTTAAAAAAGTAGAGACGCGAGCTCTAAGTCTACACTACCCACAAACGCCTGCAACGACTTTAATTTAACGCTTCATTATTCCACAATGTTCTGATATCGCGAGATATCCGCCTCAAGGCAACAGAAATTACACAAAATTGCAGCTCACAGGGATATCTTTGAAACCTCGCAACAGACGTCAAAAAGAGCACTAGGGATAGAAAAAGATATCCACGGTCGAGACAAAGACGCACTACACATTCGCTCCCCCCCTCCCCCCCTCTCTCCTCACTCAATTGTCCTTACATCTTACATTTCTGCATCATATTCCGTCGCAATGAAAAGTAAAAACATTGCAGATAGAATTTTTCTCTTTCTAATTCGAACCTTAAGTTTGATAGTTTAGAACTGAATTTTGAACGAGGTGATAATTCAGTAAATTCAGATGCACGGAAAGACGAGAGTGGCTGAATTGAGGTGGAAGCCAAAGTGCGGAATAAAAGTGACGAGCTAGACTCGAATGGAATAAAGTGAGCGCTGTTGGCGAATTGGCGGCGACTCGCTTTAGTGCTCTGTTGATTGTGCCATCGATTATAACGTTCACATTTTATTTTATGGATTGGGAATTATGGATTTTTTCTCTCGGAATTAAATTATTGAATTCTTCTTCAGATTAAGTAAAACTAAACACTGTTTTTGTGAAAAAAAAAAAACAATAATTGGGCATAAAGAGCGCACTTTTATGTATTCCAGGAAAAAGTCAAAGGGGAAATCAGAACTGACCAGAGTAGAATGCGTTATAGACAAGAGCAGTTTACCCATAATTCTACTTGTTAAGAGAGAATAGATTAAGTTGGTTGGACCTAGAAGATTAACAGGTACGGTATTATGTCAGTATTCGTTACGGGCAGTGGCGTAATAGGCAAGCCTCTTAACATCTCAAGAGACTCCAATAGAGCGTCTGGATCAAAGGCTTGATGCAAAGCTCTGTGATATGGCTCTCAATATTGTTATATAAAATAAGAACTACTGCTAAAATTATTTATTAACCTGTAAATTTGTAACAGTCTCTTAAATTTCTGATACCATTAATAAAATAAGAACTAATTCAAACATGCTACTAAAACGGTTTTATTGAAATAAAAAAACCCTATCCAAATGGTTTCTGAGAAAATCGTAGACATAAATAAACATAAATAGGAGTCAAACATGTCTTTCTTTAAAGTCAGTTATTAAATGCTTTGAGTTATATTTTTGAGGACCATCAGAAAAAATAACAAGCTTCTTGTTGAAATCGCGGTTTTTATGGGAAGAGTCGTAGGAAAAAGCTAGTCCATTATAATCAGGATACTACATAACATACTAACGCTTTAGTTATTACTATGTGCAATAACATAAGCGTGCTTAATCACACTATAAGCGCACTGAACGGGGATTATAATTGTTAATGCCGTTGTTCCGGGGTCCTTAATGTACGCGCGCCGCAATCCTCATTACCGGCAATCCGGTTATATTCCGGTGCAATGTGTTCCCGCGAAAATATGAACAATTTGTCCCCAGGCGATTACAGTAATGTTCAACACTACGAGTGTTTGAACAATTGTACAGTTTGTTATTGATATTATTTATGTCGGCTTTCGGGTTAGGCTTTTGTTTTGCTTAGTTTATTTGTAAATTTTCTAGTAATTTTATATATTCTGTAAACGGGCGCCCCGTTTTCGTGGATTGTCTTTTGTAAAAAATGATGTCAGAAAGTGCTGGCTCTCAGCTTAATTTGAATAAACGACTTTTGATTTTGATTCATTAAGTAAAATAAAAATGTATAAATAATTTAATAAGCAGAAATTAATAATGTCTTCGACAAAGCACTCTCCTGTAAACTGGGATACACTTCTTCTCCACAGCTAAACACTAGGAAGTGGTGAGGGTGGGCATTGACGTTCAAAGAGTGCTGGCACTCAGCCTAATTTGAATAAACGACTTTTGATTTTGGTAAATGATTTCAAACGAACAGGATAATTGCATATTTTAGTAGAAACCAACGTTGCCGTCTTATAAACAAACGGTAATTGTATTGCTTTCATATAAAATTTATTCGTAATAATTTTTGTTAGCGGCAATATAAAATACACACTTTGTAAAAAAATTTACCTACCCATTTCTGGTCATAAAAAACAGCCAGCTGACGAACAGGCGAACGGATACCTGAAGCATAGTAATATAGAACCCTATACCTCATATTATATTTAGTTACGAAGAATAAAGTATTCCAAAAACATCAGTAGCACCTGTATTTCCCAAAAACAAACACCGCATCGACCACAATCGATCCAAAAACAAAAACAGATCGCAATACAAACCAAACATGTCACATACGACAGCTAAACACAATGAAACATTAAAATTCGTCACAACAGAATCAGCGCGGCCCAGCGCGCGGCCCAGCGGTAACCAGCCCACTTTATATTCAACGGAATCGATTGCCGCTGTAAAAGACTCTTTGAGTATTGAACAGAATTAGAATTTAAAATATATTGATTCCCTCATGAAATGGTGGGAGCTCCGATGAAATATTAAATGACTTGGTTTTTTTCTACGATTGGCCGCGAGCAGCTGAAGCGGCAGTAAAAGAGATACGTGACTGCTTTGAAGACTGCCGACTGTTCTGTTAGTTCTAGTCTTATGGCATTAAGGGGTTTGGCTTGACTGTGTATCGTGTGTATTGGGTGGGTGTATTGTTAGTAAAAAGTCTGCACGTGTATAAAGCCAAATAAACGTTATTAAATAAATTTAAAAACAAGATCAAATTGGCTTTAACAGATGCACAGATAGAAGGTACACGAGGTACAGGATCACAGAAGGGTTCCGTTTACGGAAATTTGGAAACCATAAAAAATATGAAAAATACATATAATCTTCCAAATAAAAAAAAACGATCATCCAAATCGGTTGATGGAATATGCGTGAAAAACATATTTATCATCTATACAGTTTATCTAAAAATATGCAAAAACATAATACTAACAGTGTAAATAGAATCAAAATTACTCGAAAAACGAAGGAGATACAATTATTTTAAACAAATATATTTGTCCCTCTCGCGAAAACACTGTTTTGTATGGCAGCTGTATAGGCGTCATAGACGATGACGTCAAGTTTACATCGGACCTCTCTTTCTGATTGTAATCTTTTGTGATTTCATCGCTGATGAAGTTATTTAACAAATAATTTCATGATTGTTTTCTAGAGCTAATAAGTATTACATTTGGCGAATAAAAAAAATATCGCTGAACAAACATTTTCCATGGGATCCCATCATCAGAACCTAACTTATACCTTCCATCATCAGCTCAACAACATGAAATGATGATTATCGGGCAAAAATATCTAAATTTCGTTAGAAAGCTAATGAAAAACATTGTATGTGCCTATGAAATTTAGAAAGAAAAAAGAAAGAATGAAAAAGCGTTTATTTGCGCCAAGCATGACGCATACCAAAAAAAAATAAAATAGAAATTAAATAAAACTAAATTATGAAAATTGGGAAGATATGCGTCATATTCGCGCAAAACGGCCATGCTTAGCATAATGCTGGGACTCGTGTGCGAGACAGAGCCACAGCGCTGGTTTTCAGCCACAGCCGGCGTTTAGTATGACGTCCATCGGAGCGGCATAAAAGTAATTAAACATAATAACGTGATAAGTAAACATAAAAAATAAATACATAAGGGTAAAATATAATAAATAAGACGGTGAGAAGATGGCAACACACGGTTGTGCAGACGGTGGAATGTGGCTGATTAGTAAAGGTTGGATTTGAGGGTTTCCCTCAATTTTCATGGGATCCCATCATCAGATTCTGATTTGGTGACAATGGGACCACCTCAGGAGTATAGGCTTTCGAATAAAAAAATCGGTCCACAATTGACGAAGAAATCGGTGAACATTTGTATAAAAAACATACATACAGTCGAACATAGAACCGAAGTCAGTTGTAGTAGTGTAAGGCTGCCTATCCATTGAAATGGAGCGAGGCAGTGGAGCGGAGAAACGGAGAAATATTAACCAATGGAATTGCACAAAAAATCAATCACTGACATCTCTTGATCATCAATTTAAAGTAAAGCTGCCTGTTTCCTTACGCAGAGCGAGGCAGCGGAGCAGAGAAACGGAGAAATAATAACCAACGGAATTGCACAAAAAGAAAAAAGAAAAAAAAGTCAGTCACTGAAATTTTATACAATTTAAAGTAAGCTGCCTGTCTTTTGACAAGGAGCGAGGCTAGTGGTGGGTGTAACGCTGCCTGTCCATTGACGCGGAGCGAGACAGCGGAGCGGAGCAACGAAGAAATATTAAACAATAAAATTGTATAAAATGTCATTTTGTGCTATTCCATTGAGTAAATATCTCCGTTTTTCCACTCCGCTGCCTCGCTCCGCGTCAATAGACAGACAGCCTTAGTTACTGACATTTTCTGCAATTCCTTTTTGTTTTAATATTTTTGTTTTAATATTTCTCCGTTTCTCCACTCCTCTGCCTCGCTCCGCGTCAATCGACAGACAATCTTAGTATCTCGTAACAGCGATAACGACTGTCAACCGTTTGGTTAGGTATCATTTGAAAGACCATTTGACATTTATAAATTTTGGTATGTCCTACAATATTTATCGCTGATCTATCATGTCTTTGTTTAGGCCTTCAGTCATTTCTGAATTGCATCACATTTCGTAATCATCTGTGGCGTTACATATTGTGCATATTTGAACGCACCTTAGATATAGGATTGCATGTGTTCATATTTAAGTAAACAGCGCACCCTTGTTGAGTGGCTACACAAGAGATTCGGGACGCTACCCTAAGGTCCTTTTTTACTGGTGAATCGCCTCGAGACACGAACTACGTTAGTCTACTGTATTTTCTAGGAATAGAAAATACACAATCAACATATTACCGTGTGTCAATAAACATTATTTACTGCAAGTTGAATTTTCACTCCGTCTCCGAATCAGCCACCTCATCGTAAGACGCATCAAGGGGCAGATAGAAAACCTTCGATCTGCGTCCCGAAAAATAGTGCCATTTCTTACAATAGGAAGGAAATTATTACTTTATAGATATTATACAAGTGGGGTTCTCAAATATTTTTAATTAAACCGAGACCATCACATAGGGAATTTAGAACTTCTCTACACACATTTTTCTCCGTCGATATTCGTCATCGGTACCCCGCGCACACTCGATCGCAATTGGTCACGCGTTGCCTCGTTGTGGGTGCTGCAGCTCGTGTGAGCTATGCGGGTGATTATTATACTTCAGAAGCGAATACCGGAGTAAGCAGAAAAATTTCGTGCAGTGTTGAAACATGTATGAGTACACCAATGTTAAAGAAATGTCTCATCTACCATATTTAACGTCTGATGGTTGAAACGGCAGGTCTGACTTTTTCAGTTATATTGTGAATCTTCCTTTTTATCGCTTTAGGGTGTCTTCAAATTAGTCGCTAAGTGGCGCGCGGTAGCAGCGCGGCTACAATCAATAAACATTTGGAAGCGGTTATTATTCAATTAATAAACCATCCAACTTTTTAAAAGCACAAAGTCATAGCTTGCGGAAAGTGGTTTTAATTTAAGTTATTATCTCAGCCAGTCTTCTTCTTATCGTGTGAACAGTAAGGTCTAACGACCCCAAACACCCTAGAGTGTCAGAGTTTCTAAACCGCCTCAAGGGCCTCTGACATGGTTTATTTGACAACCGCTATTTGGCGGCCGGGACCACCGGCTTATACTTGCCTTCCGAACCACGGAATCATCTCAGCTAGTAATCATTTTTGTTGTAGATTGTTAGATAGAAGACTCTTGTATTTACATTACTACATTAAAAAGCCCATGTGCAAACCCGAAAAAAAAACACGTTTCTTGTGTGGTAGTTTTTTTTATAATATTTTTTTTTTTAATTTGTTGATATGGCTGTATAAATACACACTCTGTGAAATTTTCAATTGTCTACCTATTGGGGTTCTTGAGATATAGCCCGCTGACAGACAGTGGAGGCTTAGTAATAATAGGGTTCCCTTGGTCTTGGCTTGGATCTGGGTATGGAACCCTAAAAAACGTTCTGAATCAGCATCTTTTCAATATCGCCAAACATTTTAGTCATCCATTTCCCATTTCCCATTCATGATGAATTGAAAATAAGCCAAATACGAGATAAAGTCTGCAAGCAACATAAGTTATTCAAAGCCACACAGCGTAGCGGCAAAGTGTCGCTCCGCAAGGCCTAAGTTCTGAAGTAGTTCCTAAGTTCCCCCTAGCAACCCCACCGCTGACTAATAGCTGTTTAGATATAATATGCATGGCTAATACCTTTGTAGATAGTACTCTGTCCTTCATGTTTCTCTAAATGAATAATAAACGATTTTTCTTAGGAAAACAGGTTAAAATTATAAAAGGGGGCCGAACTTTTTTGTAAGAGCTGGATATCGTGGCGTGTTTTGTTTTGCTAACAGTTGAGTCGTGATACTTGAATATAGAAAAAATATTTTCTATTGTATTCTGTAGCCCTTCCGCTACTTTTATTTGTTGATATAAATTTGATTTGTTGATTTACCTACACATAATTCAGTAATTTTGAGAGATAGTTATGATTGTCATATGACGACTTTACGCTTACTTAGTAAACACACCAGGACTTGCTGCTTAGTACGCCGCCATTCCAAATGCGTCCAGTGTGGCTACGTCCGAGTCAATTGAGCCTAGTACCTATGAGTTGCCTGCAACTCTACTGACCAACCCTAGTCATACAACAATTACCTAGCACCTTAGTAACCCTAACGTCCTAACCTACCCTACAAGCCATATACCAAACGTAAGTTACGTTGATTTTACGTGCGGGAAGTCTGTTACAAAGAAACTTTTTTTTTTTAAGGATGGGAAATCATCAAATGACTGCTCCCGCTTACTGACTAAAACCACTCCGAGGAACACGGATGACTTAGTGCCCTTGGCTTTCCAGGGTTACGGTGCCTCTTTCGAACAGATTCCACAGCACCACCAGGCACTTGCCCTAACGGGCCCGGTCTTTTATGTTGACAGCTCTTTGAGGTGCTCGTGGATCACAGCGCGCCGTCGATCTGGGCCTGGTTCTAATGAGACGGTGAGCCACCCAATGCTCGCTTGGGGCGTCTTCTTCTTCTGTTGCAGTGGCTGGGGCGTGAGTTTCCCTCTCTCTCACACGTTCGGCCTCCTCTTTTGCTAGTATTACTGCTTTGCAGTAGGAGAAGGTGACCGCTTCCCATGCGTCCTCGCTCTGGATCATACATTGAATCATGGCGGGTCGCGAGAAGTTGCCGCTGCCATTCGCTTCGACGAGGTCGGCAGATCGTGCGGTATCCCCGGGCCAGCCGGATGGCTATGACCCTCTGGGACGCGTTGAGGTAACGGGCAGGTCGCTTCCTCAAAGTAGGCGCCTAAACGAGCACCCCATAAAGGGCCATGGACCGGACGACCCCCGCGTAAAGCCTCCGGCATGAGGCTTTTAGTCCCCCTAGATTGGGCAGAAGCCGCTTGATGGCAGCCCCGGCCCTCCCCAGTCTGGGAGCCAAACTTTGGAAATGCTCGACAAAGTTTCACCGGCTATCGAGGACGAGACCCAGGTATGTCATCGTCGACCCGACGTCAATGTGAACCTCTCCTACCGTTATTTGGGATTCCGATGGTGGCCTGTTCCGAGAACCATGGAAGCACACGGCTTCGGACTTGTGTAGGGTCACTTAGAGACCCAACTGCCGGATTTTGTCGATTACTGTCGCAACCCCGCGTGCCATAGCTTCGGTCGCCGCCTTGTGCGACCTCTCGTGAGCCAGGACCAGTGTGTCGTCAGCGTAACAAACGACACTGACGGCACTAGGGAGGTCGGAGCGCAAAACCCAGTCGTAGCCAATGTTCTACAAGGCCTGCCCTAGAACCGAGCCCTGTGGAACACCGCACGACACATCTCGCCGGTTCCACTCTCCCAGGTGTCCGGGGTAGATAATGGCTCTGTCCGCCGGTGTAGGTCAGCACCCGGTGATACCGAAGTGCCTCCCTGATGCAACTCGAGGGCAGGGTGCTGAATGCATTGGCAATGTCTGGAGACACCACCAAGATGACCCCGCCCCGGGGTACCACGTCCCCCGTTGAGAGGGCTCTCACGCGCATGATGGCGTCCACCGTTGAGCGGCCCGTGCGGAAACCGAACGGGTTATCCGCCAGATCCGGCCCCACCCTCACTAGGTAAAGAGCTTGCCCACCTCATCGAGCAGCAAGATGGGCCGGTATGCGGACGGAGAGTCCGCAGGGCACCCCGGCTTCTTAATGAGGACCAGTTTCCCCGTCTTCCAACAAAATGGGAACTGGCTCCGCTCCAAGCGTTACAAGGAGACTTATGGTAACAGACGGAATTGGGGTAGGAATAGAGGTTCAATGTACGTCGTGCAATGTGCACAGGAAATGGTTTTCTCACTGCCACTCCCACAGACTCAAAGGATCGATTACTGTTAAAGGTGTCTTGGCCACAGGGAGAGGAGTTGTAGGAGATGTATCAAAGTCGACTCCAGCTTGATGACTAATTTATTTACAATAATTAACTTAATTATATACAAATTTTGTGTTCAATACACATTGATACCTATTTACTTGTGTGTTATGTGTGTATCGAGCCGATGAAGCGAAGATCTCACTAGGTCACTACACAGTATGCCGTAGTTGCCGGCGCATGGAACGAATGTATGTCGCTCTTAATGCTGACGCTGTGACCTGTGTTCATGGTTGAACAGGCATCATGTTGCTTAAATTTTTGTTTGTTGAAGTGTCTTCTACCTGAATGTTAATTAATGCGCCGCATCTTTGAAAAAAAAATCAAAATCGCGGCGGGTGAGCTATGCCACAATGGTTCTATGCGCTTTAGTTGCTACAGGCACATACTTAGTATCTAGCAATTCTCGCGGCCTGATGAAGCTTATCAAAGTAACTGAAGTGTTTTAAATGCGGATTGAAAGATCAAACCTTATGTTAGGTATAGGCTTAGTTATATTCACATACTGGCTCCCGAATTTCTCACAATAAACAGACGAGCCTTGCTGATCTGTACCTTGGCCAGCAATGGTCTGCGTGATATTATTTTATTTATTTAGACTTTGTACAAATACTGTTTTGATGTCCTACTTTCTTTTATTTATAAGTCTTTATACAATTTTCGTTCACCAGAAAATGTCCTAATTAAAACAAAAAGCTTTGTCTTCGAGACTAATTAAGTAAACAGATATCCGGCTTTTTCATTCTTTTACAGGTCATTTGAGGACATTTTTCAGGCAAAAGAGATTTTAGGATCAGTAATGAAACAATTATTTTTGGTAGGTGTTGAAGATTATCTTACCAAAATCTCTTAGATATTGTTAAAGACGTAGATGAACTCTTTTGTATTCCGTGATTTATTTGCAGTATTTTTGACCGTCTATCTATCACTACTCAGTATAATTATTTACAGGATAAAACTTATTTATCCTCATACATCATTCCTTTTTTATTTTTTTTTCTAACTAGGAAGCTTGTCAGTACGATTCCTTCGAGCCGGATAGTCTTTTTTTTTCTTTGTAATGGGTTTGCTCTTGACTCTATTTTAAAACATATTTCGCCCATAAACACAAAAAAAAATGTTTGTAGATACAATTACTACCTGTCAAACAGAAGTCACCAGAGAACATAATACCTTTGATCTTCCTTAAATGTCCTAATGATTTCTAACCAAAATCTCCAAGACAAGCGTTATCAAAACCCACTTCTCTCATAAACAGCCCCAGTCCATATAGTTTGTACCTGTCTACTAAACTAGAGAATATTAGTCAGCAGTGAGGTCCGGTACAGTAATTACTCTGCGCGTTAACGAGCGTTTGATTGCGATGTAATGTCGCCGCATCCGACTAGAACCACACTTTGTTCGCGTCAGATGCTCTAAGTCAAGACTTGGGAACGAACTTGTTGTTTTGAGGATATTGTTGTACTGAGTTAAGCATAATGGGCATAATTTAAGGAAACAATGTAGGTAACAAAAGCTTCTTGAAACAGTTTATAAGAATTTAGGTTAAATACAATGAATATAAGGAGTTTTCTTGCGTAGTTGAATCAGACACACACTTGGCGACTGTCCCAAGTTACAAGCTATGTCCCATGTACAGTATTGGTCGTCTCTAGGCACCTGAGGGACCCCGGTGTTGCAGTTGTCCATAGCCGGTGGAGACCACTTACGACCAGATGGGTACTTCATTGCCACAATTTGCCCAAAAAATCTGCTTTTTTTTTGGATAGAAAAAGGAAATCATCAAAACTTCTCCAATGAAAAATCCTATGCATCTTAAAAAATAATAATAATTAGTATTAGAGCATTTGGCTTTAGCATTTTTCCCGAAAGAAAGTAATGACTGTTATTGAACAAGTGCTATTGAATTAAATTGGATTTTTATGAAATTCTACGAGAAGGCTACAGAAATCGATTTGAAACGAAAAATTTGTGATGAGGGTCAGTAAACTATGTATGATGGTACATTTTTCAATCCCGAAATTATCTCTACCCTCACGCCGTATAATGATACTTCCTACCTACCTACACAGCAACATCCCCAATTCTTCCGAACTACCCGACTCCGCTACAAAACTCATCAGTCTATAGGTAACGAACGCACGGCCCCGGCGTATAAACAACATGAATATTTTAGGGACTGTATCAAAGTGGACGATAAACGTCGGGATCCAATATCGGGGCCCAAACAAAGGCTTACAAGAGTTTAGGGCACGCCCAGTGCACTGCATATTCAACGGGGCCAGAGTCAACATGTTAGGTCGGGAGCTGGATGCTTGGACGACGGGGGAGAGAATAATTTTGCGGTAGTCTTTTTTTTTATTTATATATGCTTTATTGTACACCAAAAAAAATACAAAGAATACCTTAAACTAAAATAATATACAATCGGGCTACATTTGGTGTAAACATAATAAACAATTTTAACAGAGAAATGTACGTTATACGTTTTACTATAGATAGGCACGCGCTTGACCACCATCTCACCTGATGGTAAGCGATGATGTGGTCGAAGATGGAGCACGCTTGCCTAGAAATAACCTATTCACTCTTGACTTAAAGACTCCCAGGTTGTAGCTATCAGGAAACACAGACTCCGGCAGGGAATTCCACTTCTTACCTGTACGCATTATGAATGTGTTCCCAAAACGTTTTGTGCGTGTGGGTGGGATGTCCACCATGTTATAGAATATAGTCGGAAGTATTGCCTATACTTGCCTTTCCCTAGGGTGAACAAATATAAAATACTTTATTTCAAATAGAACAGTTACTGACAATTTTGAATTCAAGGTCTGTCAGTCAAATAAATAAAGCTAGTTAAAACACAAAAGCAGCAAGTTGTTCTGCAGAAAAGGACACTTACCGACTTTATTGCAGTTGCGATTGCAATAGAGCGGGAATCTCCACGCACAGGTGTTTTGTGATGTCCCGGTTTGAAGGGTATGAGTTTGATTGCCGGTGTAATTTTAAGCACATAATTTTTTTTTTATGTTTTTTCTCTGGGATAGCATATGTGATGTAGTATTTTGCTAATAACTGTAAGAATTGGTGCCCATTTAACATGAGCTGGACTGGAGAAGAGATTGACATCGGAATTACAAAAAACAAAAAACGACCAAGAGCGAGTCGGATTTGCAAAAAAACAATATACACATTTTTATTTCTTTCTTATTTGCAAAATAATTGAGCAAACGTTATTTTAAACTGTTCTAAATTTCAAATTGATAGAAATCAGACAGTCTTAGTCACACCATAAGTGTTCCCTTTTTACCATTTTGGTACGGAACCCTAAAAATTGGTCCTTTGATACGCCTAATTTTACTAGCAACAAAACTATATTCAGTTTAGTATTATGTGACTGGTAGTGTTCGCGACGAACCGTCGTAATAGTTTTGTATACCGCTTACAGAAGAGCCTATGTAATGAAATCAAATATTTAAGAGCCTATATAATAGAGTAAAATATTTAAGTTCTTATGTGTTAGAACAGTTAAGTTTGATAGCTAATATCAGAACTAAAATCATATTTTGTTGTCGTTTTCCACCGGACACATATGTTCTTGGGGAAGTTATTTCTTTGAATAAATATATACCTAGGTAGGGTTACACATTTCCCCTACGCATTCCTGGTAAACCTTGAAAGGTATGGTTCTATCTGGTAATCTGGTAAATGTTTAAATGTCGGTAAAATTTAATTTATTTATCAATTTTGGACAACAATATACCTAGCCCATTTTGTAATTAAAATATCATAAAAAATAGTGTTAGTAGTAAATAAACAAGAATAAAAAATAGAAACACAAAGTAGGTGTCCAAGGCAGGATCTATGTATCTGGATAGAGGGATGATACACCTACCCTATGACATGTAGCACAACAGACCTTAAGGCACAGTTTTTCGGGAAGGCAACTCTAATTAGTACATAATAGTTCATACTTATAGCTGATTCGATAGTCAAATGCAAAAAGCCCCTCAGTGTGCAGGGTTGATTATCACCCTATTCGACGGGAAATTTTAGGGCTTTACAGAGAGGTGCATTAACCCTTATCCAGACATAGAATAGACCTAGATATAACCACAAATGTACTACAGTTATAGTTAAACTTACAGTTAAAAGTAAACTCAAACAGTTAGCGTTTTTTGGGACTCGTTACGTTAAAGTAACATAATACGTTGGTAAACAAATGCAGAAGAAATATAGAATTTTTAACTAAATAGCCAAATAGTCGCGAAATTTCCCTTAAACCGCTAGCTGCAGTGTTATCAGAAATTCTGCATCTTTATTTATCTCTGGTAACATTCATCCCTCACCCCAATCTACGCCGAAGACAGCAAGTATATAGTAAGAAAGAAGAACGTTGCACGCGTGGTACGGAGAACTTCAGTATCCCGGCACAGGTCAGCACGGCTGGACGCAATCGGGTGGTCACAGTTCACATCGAAGGATTAGAAGAAGGATAGACCTACCCCAACACACCCCCGTTCCAGTCAATCACGCCGCATTCTAAAAATTAGGTGTATTATCCAGTTTCGCCGTATGGTGTCGGCCCGTGCTATATGGTGCTGTAAAAGAATAATACCATCCTATCACTTGTCGCCTCCTACGACACCCACGATGTGTGTATGAGGCGACTAAGGGACTCGCCAGAGAATGGGCAGCAGCGTTCTCTGTAAAACGCAACACCATACACTGCGACCGCCAACCCGTCTGCCAAGTGAGGCGATTTTGGCAACCCCCCCCCCCCAAATATGGGGAAGGCCTATGTCCAGCAGTGGACGTCTTTTGGCTGATATTAGTCCAGTTTTAGTAAGAAAGTTCATAGTATTTCAATGTATCCCCAGCAGTATAGGTCTCTCCTCTCAAACAACGATGCTCAAGCTATTTATTTATTCAGTCACTGATCTAAGAATAAAGGAACATAGACCCGGTAGCTGTTTCCTATCCGCAGTTGAGTTAGTAAGTGAAATTAATGATGTTCCTGAACAGTGGGAGCATTGCAGACGGATACTAGGCTTGTGGTGAAAACAGCTGGTTTGCTCGGAAGTTTCCTGGGCTGGATAGAAATATTGATTATTTTCTTACATTATTAGGTCGTATAAGATGTCCGTTTAAATAATAGATCTATACTTGAGGTGTTAAAAGAGTTTTATGTATGCCATAAATTAATTTCGTTTGTGAACTATTCGTTGATTTAACTGTGATTCGAGAAAACTGAAAGATTAGTAATGACTGCTTAACGGGACAATGTTTGAGTTTAAGCAATGCTTGCCGAGGTTGGCCTGAGGATGGGTGCAAATCCATTACATACCGAAGTTAATAGTGGGTCTAACGATACAGAATTTTTCTGCAAAGACTTTGAACTCTGAATAAAAAAAAAAATCTGTCTCACCGACATTTGTCTGCACATACTTTTTTGCACAGACAAAATTCTGTAGAAGTTTATGGAGGTGTGTATGTTTACTTATATGTCCGTCAGGAGGTCAATTATTTGTTTATTTTTCTTCTTGTTTTTTAATGATTGACTCTCAATACATTAAAAAACAAGAATCTAAAGAGATTTTTTTTTAATTGATTGTATTGCAACATGTGATCAACTAGTGGCTCAGACAATAAAATTGTTTGATATTATTCTATCCTGAACAATCAACAGCAAATTCGCTCCCTTAGATTTCTCTGCTTGTGGTAGCGTCGGAGGTCGGGTCTTTTCCCTGAATATGTAATGGTTGATCTTTGCGTTATGCTCGTGAACGGGTGCTGCTTGTGGTGAATGGTCGTCTTGTTAGCCATGGTTTTTTTGTTGTTGATGTTACAACGATTAACTGCTTCTTGTTTAATTTTGGTGGCCCTAGTTTATCACTTGTGGTGTCCAGTTACAGATCTATTATTAGATTCTACTCCTGCACGTGTAGGCTTTATGTCTGAAGGCTTACCTATTAAGTTTTGTTAAACATTGTTTTATGCTTGAGTTGTCTGATTATCATGGCGTAACGGAGTGTGTTGGCTTACAAGTGGCCAATAATTTAGTTTTTAGGTTGTACGTGTTACCCATGTTACATAATATTACTTTCTTTGTACTCGTAATAAAACTTTGCATACTATTGTTTAAATGCGAGTTCTTCTAACTCAACAGACAGATGTGTTTCTGAGGAGTCTTTTGCGCCACTTCTTCTTCATAGCTAAAACACTAGGAAGTGGTGACGGACGGGCGTTTTGTGGGACTATCTATTTGTAAACGTTGACGTTCAAAAAGTGCTGGCACTCAGCCTAATTTGAATAAATGACTTTTGACTTTTATGGTAGTCTGTATTGTGTGGAAGGTTCATATGGCGTGCCTCGAGAAGCAAGTTAAACTATTTGTCCCAGCCGTCATAAGGTCATCTTCGGAAGTCATTACAAAAAGTCAGAAGCCAAAATATCTATGAAAAGTCTTAGCCAAGAGGTGCCGTATTATCCTGAGTTGTGGAGGTCAGATAGTCAGTCAATTCATGCAAAATTTGGTATTTAACTACATCCGGTCAGACTGAAAGTCAGCCCTAATATAGCTGAGAAAAGGCAGATTATGGCACTAGTTGGTCACTTCTGGCGCGGAGCCTCAGTCTTTTCGTTAGATCCTACCACTCACCTATGGGCACGACCTTTAAGGCTTGAGGCTTATTTAGTTTGATTCCCATTTTATGCTTGAGTTTATCTGATTAATATGTTCTAATTTATTTTAGAGTTGGTTCTTAAACACAAAAAAAAATTCTCGGTCCAGCCGCTAAGGTGGTTAAGTGGAAAAGAATAATTGGATTTTTAAAGGTGTGACAGTTCTATCAGGAGTTCACTTAACACATTCACTGCCGCGTCGGTGACCGGTGACCGACAAACAATACATTTTCTATTGTGTCTATTTGTCTGACAGACAATGTGTTAAGGTAAGTGAAAATCCAGTCACTATATAATTTGCACTATTTTCCCGCCATAATGTTCAACGGCCTCAACTTCGTCCACTGCTTGCCATTCGTATCTACTATGTTTAACAGAAACAATGATATTGCTGGAAAAAGAACATTAAACACATACACAACTCATCATGGATACGTTTATCCATGAGACTAAACCCGAAACCGCGGCAAATGAAGTAAAAAGTATACATTTAATGTTGCATACCTCTACGCGTTTTACGAATGGTCCTACAGTCAATGTTGTTCATAATGATGAGTTCAAAGACACTTATTTACAAATCGCCCTTTATAGAGTATGCGTGTGCCTATGTCGTCCCAATCCAATTTATACCCAAAATATAAACTATTGACCCATCCTAATACTAACCCCTAATTTAACAGAAAATGGATCAAAAATCGTGTTCCAGCTCCCGGTCTACATACACGCATCGCTGCCCCGTGACCAATATGTGAGCGTAGTCCCATATACCTTGCATTTGCATACTTTACACGCACTCATTAAACTCAGCCATATTGTTATTTATTGGAATTTTAATCAGCGCGCTCATTAATAACATTTTATCAGGAAATATTCTGCATATTGATCAGAAATCACGCTCTATGGATAATTAATAAAGCTTTAGGAATTTATTCCGTGAATTTGTTTATTCGTAGTTTGAAGTTTAATCATAATTAATGTAATAAAATACCATACTGAAAACTAAAGTTATTGAACCTATATTAGGTATGTATATTGTTGGCCTACGAATAGTTTTCCGTGAGTGCGCCCAAAAACTCCACGAACTCATCCCACCGGCCCCCTTCTACCATCCGACATCCAGATGAACTGCAAGTTACCATCCCTACCCTGTTGCTATTCAACCATTTCCAAACATCTTTTATAATGTGCACAGCAAAGGAGTAGAACTTTCTTCCTGCGTCTGTGTTTCCCGAACGCTTACAACCCTCATTTCTTTAAAGTTAGAGTAAACAGGCTCCTTTTGGGTAAGCTTACTTCATTATAGGCTTTGTCTTTGTCATTTCTGATTTCGACTCAACAGCAAACCCATTTCAAATAAAAAATAGTAGGTAAATAATTTCCGTGATTATTTTTCCGACCCAAATATCGGCCAATAGAATTGCACCATTCGACGTCACGAGGTACAACCTACATGGTATTATACTGATAATTTTTTGATTATTTTCTCTGGTAGTTACTATATATAAAAAATGTTGTTTTATTCATTATGAAATTCTTATTTGTTGACTGTTCATTTCATCTCATGGTGCAATTCTATTGGCCGACATTTGGGACGGAAAAATAATCCCCCGAATACCACACGAGCTTCAAAATTATCTGGCATTTCCCTCAAGGTCGTCAAGTTTTTCAGGAAAAATCACTCGCGCTTCGCGCTCGTGATTTTTTAACCTGAAAAACTTGACTCCTTCATTTGTTTGCAACGAACCTATCGGGAAATACCCGATAATTTTGAAGCTCTTGTGGTATTATAAGTGAAAATTATTTAACATTGAATCTTTGTAAAAACATTCTCAGACATTTAAAGTACGATAGGATCCGGTCTTTCCATATTTCAAGTGATAGATATGTCAACACGAGGAATTTTCCTCAGACATTTTATCTTAGTTATCTGTACCTATCACTTCAGACATTAAACCACATGGTTCTCTCGTTTTAATATTTTTCATATTTAGGATTATTGAAATATTTAGTTTTACACAATTTCATGAACTCAACGTGAATGATGTTACCATTATTTTGTGACTAATCATAGAATTAAATGATCTATGATTTGGAACGTGTAACTAGATTCAACATTTTACTGACCTAACGGGTCAATTCAAAATACCTAATTACTTTGATTTCATTTGATTAAAACAACAAATGTTCTTCAAAATAAATTTATCTTCACAGCCATCTTAAATATTATTTACAAAACGTTTGCCTTTCTTGGTTCATATCGGTATTATAGTGATCCTTCGGTATAAATATAAGTTCAATCATACAAATACTTGAACCAGATAGTTGAGAGCCTTTCCCTTCTCGCTCTTTAGCCGAATGTTCACGAAGGAGAAGCCGATGCCTCCCGCCGTGATGGTTGGTTGGGCCTTCGACTTCTCTATGTCGATTGCTGATATGCTCTGGAATAGTAACAATAGCTAATTAATTTGGTGTTCATATTAGACACATTAAAATTAAACAGGCATGCATAACCATGTACATACTCGTGAAATAAAAGGCGGACAATTTTGTGAAATCTAGAAAGAAAACTCGTAACCACTCTTAAAACTCGTAACCCTCTACTTAAGAAAACTCGTACCCATGATTTAGTCTATCAACTCTACAGGCTTATCGTTTCCTACGGAAAATACTTGACATATCAAATAGCTTTAGATAAAAAGTATTTCAAAGTTATGGTACGGCCAAGGCCAAGAGATATAATATTTATATTCTCAGTAAATGGGAGATCAGAATGCCATTCTTCTAATTTTCAAGCAACGTTTACATTCGATTACTCGCAATCTATCAAAATTGAATGAAATGGATTTTGAGTATTTTTTAACAGATTGTGACTGAGTTTCAAATGCAAATATTGTTGAAACAGTAGTTGAATTGGCACTCAGATAAACAGTCACTCCATATAAAGTACTGGTACCCAACCACATCTGGTAAACTACTAAAACGGTCGCCACTTGTCAAGGCTATTTGATTTATCATCATCATATCAGCCGAACGACGACCTGTGCTGGGCATAGGCCTCCCCCAAGTCGGCCATATGGGCCGTTCTGTGAGTCTTCTATACAGTGTAGTCCCACGGCCTTCACCAGGATATCGTTCTACCTTGTAGGAGGCCTGTTTTCTTTTCAATTTATTATTATAATTTTAAAGCCACTCACCTTAATGATCTTGGTATTATTTGAGTTGTAGAACACATTCTTGATCCTAGTAGTAAAAGGCACAGAGCTCAACTTGACAGTTTCCTGGTAGCCTAGCTGTGAGTTGTTGCCAGGAATTCCCAACTGTAAGTCGGTGGCACTGTTCAGAGCCACACACAGCACACACACTAACAAGGTATTTGAAATCAAAGACATATTTGTAGAGTAAAAATACTTTGTCTAGTTACAACAAAGACACCTTAGAGTATGGTCCTGAATTTTTTTCTGTACAATTTATATTATTTTCTAACGTTATGCACTTGAGATAAACTGATAAAGACAAGACCGTGAATCAGTTTATCCGGACGTTGATAAGAGCTATCGATGACTGATAGCAAATAGTGAGGTACTCATCATTGTGATGATTCATCTCTTTGTTTCAATATTTTTTGTATTATTACGGTATAATTTCTTTGATTGCTTATTGTCAATAATAGATATAAACAATATGTAGCAGAATAAATGCAATACTAGAAAAAGGGTCATTGTTCTCATCAATTTGTACAACTTTAACTTCAGGAACAATAACGAAATCACGCAAAAAGTCACCTGTTCAGAACGTTGTCGAGTCGTCCGAACATAAATGTATGGAGAAGAATTTTTTTTTTTGACGTAATAACGTCTTATAAATCGATGAACGCCGGCTGCACGCACGAAAAAGTGTCACGTTCCGCAAGCGAGAGCGTAGAATAAGCGATAGAGAGGCACGATCAGCTTAAGCGTTCAACTTGTTTTTTAAGAATTCAATTGTTTTCTTATGACGTTATCACGTAAAATTATCATCCATAAACTGACTTTACAGACAACAATATTTTTAGTCTTTATTTTGTTACACGTTGTATAAAGATATTAATGTAGTAATACATATACATATCCTGAAGCGCAGGAATCCCTCGTGACAGTTGTTGACCAATTATTGTCCTTCAAGAATCACGACTACGATTTGTTTGTACTTAGGTATTTACCTAGGATTGACTCAATGGAATTTTCCATTATTTTATTGTTACATAACATTTATTGTTTTGTTCTGTTTTTTTTTTATATTTATTTGTAATGGGTTTGCTCTTGACTCTAGTCTATGTCAGAGATGACAGAGACAAAGTCTACGATGGAGCGAGCTTACCCAGAAGGAGCCTGTTCACTCTAACTTTGAAGAGATTAGGGTTGTAAGCTTTTGGAAACACAGACGCAGGCAGAGAGTTCCACTCTTTTGCTGTGCGCATTATAAAATACGTTTGAAAACGCTTAGTGCGAATTGGTGGAATAGCTACAAGGTAGGGATGGTAAGATGCAGTGCGTCTGGATGTCCGATGGTAGAAGGGGGCCGGTGGGATGAGGTCGTAGAGTTTTTAGGCACACTCACCGAAGTACAATCTATAGAAGACCGACAAGCGGTGACAGTTATCGTAGTAGCACTTTATAATTATCAGGGTGCCTAGCAGAATTGTTCGAAAGAGTTAATGTGGCCCTGGAACCCGAAACGCATTTGAAGAAGTGTTCCTTTATGTGGGTTTTAGTCAAGAAAAAAAAAGGATTGCTATCTTACGTGCATTTTTACATTCAAATCTCACACGCATTAACACAATTGGCCAGTGTGATCTAGTATTAGATAATTTACGAGTAGGTATTTATTCCACACAATGGCCAGCCATGCAAAATGATTTTTCGTCACCACATTATTGTTCATTTTTAGTTATTTCTAGTTAGTTAAGATTGTGTTTTTATAGTAATATCCTCCTCTGTATAGTAGTACCTCATTCTCATCAGCATTCCATCACAAATCAAAAGAATTTTCAAACAAGCATTTACAAAACAGACCTAACTATTACACAAAAAACTACTTTTCAACGTTAAAATATCACTTAGCAGTTGAACATGAGAGAGTGATTCAGCGCCCAATTCGTCGGTACTACGGCTTTATCAAAAGTTGGACACATTAGTACCAGATGCGGGCGATGTGGAACGACTTCAACTTATTTTTTATCCCGTTCGCATTTGAGGGTTATGACGCCATCTATTACTGGTCGCCCTTTATTCGTCAGCTGAGATCCGAAGGACTTTTTCTTCTCTTAATTTTTTTGTTTTAATTCATTTTAATGTTTTTAACAGTAGCTTGATGGCTAAGGTACTTTACAAACTGTTTGAGCGCTATTAGCTGCTGGTTTAATAAAATAAAATCAGCTGTATGTTTTGCTTGGTAATTTTCATGAGTCATTGTTGGTTCGACAGCTCGGAGGAGCTCTTGGCTAAAAATAACAGCCTTTTTTAAGGATGGGAAATCATCAAATGACTCATCCCGTCGACTGGGTGGACTGGAAGAGAGTGTCAGACTCTTACTGACTAAAGCTCATCCATTTTCTTCCTAATGCACTTTGTGGTCCATGCTGGTGACTCTTTTGAACAAATTTCGCAAACCTGGCAGAAAAAACACCAGCCGCAGGCCGATGTTCACGGTCTGTGGATGAATGACCATCTTAACATACTTACTATCTTAATGCACTTTAAGCCGGTAGTTCCGGCTGTCATTTGTAGACCTTTGTCAGTTGTTACAGATTATCAGAAGGCAGAAAACCTGATACCAGCCTTACCAAGAAGTACCGTGCTACCCAGTTGTTGAGCTGTGGAGGTGAAATGAGCAGTCTCTCCAAGAAAAATATTAGTCATCTGTGTAGCCTTTTTCCAACTATATTGGGGTCGGCCTCCAGTCAAACCGGATTCAGCTGAATGCCAGTATTTTACGTGGAGCGGCTGCCTACCAGATCTCCGCAACCCAATAACTGGGTAACACGGTATTTCTTGGCAAGACTGGAGTCAGATTTACTGGCTTCTGAAAATCCGTAACGACTGCCAAATATCTACAAGTGACAGCCAGGACCAACGGTTTAACGTGCTTTCCGAGGCAAGGAGAAAACTTGGTATGTTAAGATGGTCACCCATCCACAGACCAACCTTGGCAAGCGTATCTTAACCTTTAAGATCGACCCGTGCGGCTGTTATTATTTAAACACGAGCTCCAATTAAAATATAAGTATTCAAAAGAATACACTTAACAGAAAGCCGATCCCATTATAGTTGGAAAAAGGCTAGGCATATGAGAATATCGTTTAGTGCGAGTACGACGAAATGATGATGATTATCATTTTCCTCAAGAATGAGGAAAGATATGATAAAACATTTCAATATCTGCGTCATTACATAGCCACTTGAAACTGTTCAAAAGTGGGATATTTATTAGTTTGTTGATAATGTCGCTCATCACAAGTTTCCAAATTATTTTCTCAGTACTTATGCACGGAAAACTGCGTAGATAATTCTCGCTTTCCTTGTAAATGTGGAATTCCGTGATGCTATTTGCGTCATACTGATGCTGCTAAGTAGGTTATTTTCCAGAAAATCTCCACGACTAAGTCCAGGAAAATACCGATCTGTTTCGATTTAAAAATCGTGGGAGCGGGTGATGAGTACAAGCCTATGATGTTTCCTAACTTTATTTATAATATGGTGTGTGATTTGCCAAGTTTAAGCTCTCCCCCACGGGTCCGTTATTATCGGTCTATGCATCCTGTCCATTACAGCGGAGCGAAGCAGCGGAGCGGAGAAACGGAGAAATATTAACCAATCAAGTCAGACAAAATGTCAGTGAGTCACGTTGTGCGGAGATTTTATGCAATTCCATTGGTTAAAATTTCTCCGTTTTTTCGCTCCGCGGCCTCGCTCCGCTGTAATGGACAGGCACCAAAATATCGAAAGCGTCCTTACCCGTTGTGCTGTCAGTTGCACAGCGAGGCCCACGACTGTTATGATCAACCTTTGTTTGTGTACAGACCAATAAAAATGACTTGTGTGTGTTTGTTGTTCAGTTTAATTATTTTTTTAATCACAAAACTAACATGCGTTTAGAATTAAAATATTTATCAGTCTAAAAATAAACTACAATTTAAACAAAACAAGTTAGCCCTCGATACCAGTCACGCGTCTCGCGAATAAACCCCAGAAGTAGTTTGAACTTGTACGATTGACTTTGACAAAACAATGATAAATATAACTTCGTGTTATGATCGTTTATTTATGGGGCGCGGCGTGCCTTTGTCGTGTCGCGATGTATCGCTTAGATAACTTGCCGTGAAGTTCATGGGCAAATGTATTTATGGATGACGAGTTTGGATACTGTTATTAGTGTTGGAATCGATTGAGTAGGGGTAACGGTGCCCTCCTGACGCCCACATTGTCGTGAAGGGCACCGGGGTGGGGGTCCAAGCCCTGATGAAATATCTGAGCCTGGTGCTGAACAGCAGGTGGCCTGCTGAAAGCCACGACGCCCTCTCCTGGCTCCTCCCGACCCAGGGGGGGGGGGGGGGCAACGCGCGATGCCGGCGTTCGTATGCCATCCTGTGGATCATGGCCCTATAGGGCGTCCCATCTGGGTGGACTCCCTCCACAGGAAGGAGAATGCTACCGCAATCCGCAGGTCCCAAAGAGCCATTGCACTGCGGGTGGAGAGGGTCTACCGCTTGGTGGTCTTTTCAGCGGCGTGCGCTGTGGCCGGCAGGGAGTTGGAGGCGTGGGTGTTCGCCTGAGTGTATGAGTGGACAGTGCAGCGAAATGCCCTCGGGGAGAAACACGGATGGGTTTTGGTCAGTAAGCGTCTGACAGTCCCTTCCGCTCCACTCAGAGCAGTAGGAGTCATTTGATAACCATCTTCACGTACCCTTAAAAAAAGGGGTTAAGGGTACCTAAGTATTAAATGGTAAATGTTAGTACGCATATAAAAACTATCGGCTTACTTTTTTCAGCTGAAAATTTAATACATCAAGATTCAAGTGAGGTCGGAAACATTTGTGATTGAACATAGTGAATTAAAAAGTTGGCGTGCTAGGTACGCAAGGCGCAAGAGCCTCCAAACGTGGCGGTATTGAATTACCGTGTCTGGCATAATCCGGATAGGCCGTGACCAACCATTGCTTTAACACAACCCAAAATGAAAACCCTTTTTTTTTTATTAGTCGTTGGCACCAAAAAACTCACAAAAATCATTTCAAAACTCAAACAATTTTACAAAATGTCGCATTTCAATACCACACTCGTATATTCAAATAGTAAAGCGTGGCGTACACCGGGCAACGCAGTGTGGTCATTACTTTTATTTAACGACGTGATAACACCGCGCACTTGTTTGTAACACAACTTTTGGGGACCGCTGTACGCTGTAAGCCGTACTGTGGGGGAATTAAGTTTCATGGTTTATTTTGCGAGGCTGTTTTACACGAATGTTTATTATGA
Organism: Lacanobia oleracea; assembly: GCA_950371165.1. NCBI lineage: Eukaryota > Metazoa > Arthropoda > Insecta > Lepidoptera > Noctuidae > Lacanobia > Lacanobia oleracea. The sequence goes on along the minus strand of OX493390.1, from coordinate 27,785,597 downwards.
ATATTAAATACTTTACGTAAGTTTAATTTAATTGAGATTTGATGTTTTTTTTAAGCTATCTGAGAAAAATATTCTTCGGGGAAATATTTTAGATGCGGAAGCTCTTAAAAACTGTGGTTTTCTCGATCTATAATAAGTTACAACTCCCAAAAGGGTCACCATTTTTTATTGCGCATCAGGTAAGATAGTGGTCAAACGCGTGCCTACCAATAGTAAAAAAAAAATCGTCAACAAATTATGAAAATTAATGTAATGGATACATTGATAAAATAATCAAAACACAAGGATTACTTTTGACGCTTTTAAAACAAATAAAAATTCAACAATTCATACAATATCAAAGTAAATTTTTCTCTCCTTTCAAACCTTTATCTTATCTAAAACATGATCCTAACATTATCTCAAAACAGTTGCTACAAAGGAGGTACATAGGTAACCACAAAATGGGCCGCCGAAGAATTATACCGTTATCATATAAATAAGGATTTAAAGCCTTCGCACCAGCTTCTCCGGGCGAGTGGGGAGGGGGGGGGGGCAAAGCTCACGGCATTATTTACCTGCAATTTGTTTTGTTTTTATTGCCTCCTTAGATCCCGTTTATATCTAGAGTTTAGGTTCAAGTGGTATAACATTCAGTAAGTATTAAAAGTTTAAGATCTCTTGCGACAAAAAGCAGCACTTTTTCTTTGCATGGAATTAATTCAAATATTTCTAGTTATACTCGTAGGTTAACAGTAATTTACTGCGGCCATGATATCATTTCATAACCGTGATGAAATTACGTTACAAGATCCTAGTAAACGTGCTATGAAATACTTCAATGTTGTGCTTCTTCTACTGCAATGTTTTCTATTGACGTGGTTCATTATTTATACAGATAAACCCGCTTCTGAGAAGTTACAATAAGCTTTATATATATCTTATTTTTCCTTCAGATTCCTTTCAATTTTGATCAGCCGAAATGCAGCCTGGACATTATAATTCCGTCCTTTAAATTCATAAAAGAAAAAACAGCTTAAAATAAGTTCAAATTATCCACTCTCTTTATACTCACCGATGTTTCCCACACTTTGAGGGTACTTGTGCATATAATGACAATTCATTGCGGGGCGAAACACCGGGGCGTGTCGGGGCGAAACAAAAACATGAAGTAATCGCCAAGTTAGGCTCTTTTGCGCGACGCCTGAGTTCCGCATAATTAAATAGTGATTAAGGCGCCTGTTCAATGTTCAGACTGGAGGATTGGGTGCGAACTGCGAAAGTATTCAGGATTAGGGTAACTGAAATGGAATTTAATTTTATTGAGCCAGTAAAGATGAATTACAAAAACGGTTTTGAAGATTTTCTCATTTTCCCTAAAAAGAGTTATTTGACGCCAGCGCCACCTGATAGTTACTGTAAATCGTGTTATCACTCATTCTTAGTTCGGGTTTGGGACTAATCATAAGGCCTTAGGTGAAACGGAGTAGGATACGCCGGCAACTAAGCCGGAAACTACGGACTTCGGACTTAGATTAGCCCCCTTGCCGAACTTTATCTATAGCAATCGCATGATAATAACAAATTTGTACTCATGTTATACTTATTTGCCGCAAAAGCTGAATATACGCGGAAAAGTGAACAGATGCGTACGTCTCCATACAAAATCGTTTTTTTTTCTATGGGCTTAAGCTGAATAGGGGTGATTTTTTTTTATTTTGCTATTGATAGGCACGCGTTTGACCACTATCTCTATCTAGTGTGAGTAGTCCCTTATACGTACCTTCTAAAACACGGAATCATCAAGCCTGCAATGTCCTAGCCAAACTGGAAACAAGTTTACAAAGTATGCTTTCCGTGGGAATCGAGCCCATGGACACCGAGTCACAAAGCAAACGCCTAAACCACTCGACCACGGAGGCAGTTAAAGTTTATTCTGTTACAGGTAGTATTGACGAAAATTAGTTTTGTTTGTTAGTGGTGCTATCGTAATGTGAACAGCCGGTCCCCAGTACAGGGTGACTCGATGAATGATCCGCGTCTACTCACGCACAGCCGATGCTCGCTAACCTTATTAATTACTGGCAACACCTTCCGACGCCGAACCCGGCTGATTTGAGACGTTTGCGTTCAATTTGATAAGCCGCCTCCTTGATGGGATTAATGACTTTGTTTTGTTTTTATTTTCTACGTCATAATGTAATTTCTTGTTTATTTGTTCAATCTAAAACGTAAAAAAAAATTTACATTTAACACAAGGTTTTTAGGGATCTGTAGCCAAACGGCAAAAAACAGATTCGTCATGTCTGCCTGTCCGTCCGTATGTCACATCCACTCTTTTCCGAAACTATAAGAACTATACTGTTGAAACTTGGTAAGTAGATGTATTCTGTAAACCGCAATAATATTTTTAGACAATAATAGGAAAAAAAAAACAATAAACTTTGGAAGTTGAACTGAAACTCAACAATTTTTCTTCATCATGCTCAAACGTATGGGGTATCTATGGATAGGTCTTCAAAAATGATATTGAGGTTTCTAATATAATTTTTTCCTAAATGGAATGGTTTGCGCGAGAGACACTTCCAAAGTGGTAAAATGTAACCTTGTATCTTCTAAAATAAGAGAATGATAAAACTAAAAATAATATATGATATACATTACCATGCAAACTTCCACCGAAAATTAGTTTGAACGAAATCTAGTTAGTAGTTTTTTTTTTAATACGTCATAAATCGTAAACCGCAATTTACCTTTCATTCAATCAACAATATGAAAAATAAGGTAACCCTTCGTGTGCGAGTCCGACTTGCACTTGGCCGGTTTTTAAATTTAAATAACTGTCATCGGCATCTGGCCATAAAAATACTCCTCCACATTGCAGTCATCTGGAATATGCCCAGAAGGCTTGTACGTCTACCATGTATTTTATCAATCTATACTCAGTAGTGAAAGCAGTTAAAAAATGTATGCAAAATTAAAATAAACAAGTTTCTACTTTTTTTTTAAGTTGTTAACTAACAAACAAGCAAGTTACAAATAAAACTTTAGTTAACAACTAAAAAAATAAATTAGAAACTTGATTTCAGAGCTTTCATATATTTTTATAACTACAGTCGCTAGCGAGTTTAGATTAATGCTCATGGTAGACGTACTGTACCTACCGTTACAAGTTGCATCAACATTTCCTTTTGTCAGGATCACTGGCTTGTAACAGTGATTTTCTAGTTATAATAACGGTAATTCAAAATTCTAAATTCAAAGCATTTTATTTCAAATAAACCATTCACAGGCACTTTTGAAACGTCAAGGTCGGTCAGTAAAAAACATGGAAGCTATTTGCACGTTTCAAAGCGTAGATCTCTATGGAGAAGAACGTGCAAGAAACTCCACGGACACTCTTTTAAATCATGTTCTGTTTTACAAAATTTCAAGTTACATATACTTGTTGCTTCTGCATGTGAGGACAATGCAAAGGAAAAAAAAAGGGCTTATTATAAGAATTTTAAATATAAAGATTAAAATAAGCCAATGGCAGTTAAGAGATGACCAGTCTCAACCGACGGCGCCTGTTCACGAACATGACGCGTGAATTGGCACCTTTCAGCTCAACCATTTCGAAGGGAACCGAATGATCAAACCCACGCGCCGCCATCAGCGAGACATTTGAGTGAGCAGGACATGCTCTCAACCACCATGCTCGTTCATGTCCAACAAGTAAACCTATAACTACTCACATAAAATGTAAATGGTTTCATGGTACTCACATTTACAAAATTTGAAAAATATGCTTCTACTTTACACAAAACTATGGTTGTCAATGACCAAATAATGAAAAATAAATTAGTAAAGAGAACGATTAAGTTCTTACATCAAAAAAAATAAATAAGTAATTAATATAATCATATAATTTGTATGTATATAAGAATAAATAAACGAAATAATGTAAGAACCTCTAAAAGGAGCGAGCATCTCTTCCAAATATAAAAACATAAAAACCTAAAAAGTGGACCTAATGAGCAGGGTATCTAGCCACTCAGCAGTCTATACAAAGAAAACAAATGTGGCGAATTTAAAGTTCTCCGAAATTATTTACTACAAATAAAATAAAAGCGTGCGGAATTTGTTCACGATTTTTTCCTGTAGCAAATCAACTTTGAACAAAATTTACAATAACCCTGATTAATTAACACGTTTACCACTTAAAATAAACCCTCTTTGCTTTAAGACATAAAACACAAATAATAATCTGATAACTTTCAAAAGTGTCCCACCGCATAACGGTAAGATCCGCCAACACTTGGTAGGTTGCTAAATTCCTACGGCCTAACAATAACTTCAAGAGTGACCAACAAGAGCCAGTTACATGAAAAAGCAACACAAGCATGTGAAACCCATCTATTTAGGCGAGTACTCTCATCTCGAGTGAGATCTTTTCAATGGAGGACTCATCGTTTAAGAAGATGCCATTGTTCAGCTGGCCGTTATGATCTTAGAAGCAATACTTATTAGCAAATGGATTATTGAAATTTTCAGCCATCTTTGATAACCTAAACTTCAATACTAAGATTACGTGTACTTATTAAAATATAGCATCAATAAATTGGCCCACAACGCAGTCAGCTGGTAATGTGCCCAAGAGACTGGCGGCATTGCCTCGCTGTATGTCAATGCTTAGCCTCTGGCCCAAAGTACTGTATTGTAAGTAAAGTTTGATTTTGTAAAACCTTACGCTCATAAGAATTGAAAGTAGTGAGTTGTCCTTGCCAACTCCCAATTTTTCATTTGCAATTTGTAGTACCAGAGTCCTGGCTAACTGTAATTTCCCACGCTTACTCAAAAATTGATGTGGTGGCTGTAATGGGTTTCCAAGAGGGCAAAACAAAATAAAGCTCCTGCAGCTGTAGAAAGGTAAACACCATCTGTTTAGGCGAAACTCCTCGACTCGAGTGGAGGGCCCTTGGCGCGAGGGCGACAAGGAGCCGTTCAGCGAGCCTCTTCATTGTTGCGTCTGATCGATACTACTCGTGCCAGGGTATGGAAATGAGTTGAGGAATCTTATGGTGTTTTAGAATATTCGATCCTAGGTTTTTTTTTTATTTTTAGCTAGAGCAAGTCCAGATGCACTGATGCATAGAACTGATAACTTGAAGGGCGCATGAATCTGTTTGAAGCAAAAAGCAAAGGATTCATCGACGTAGTGCCGCTTGAGAAGACTTATGGCAGTGGACTTCTTTTGGATAAAACAATGAAATCTAAAGAGATGTTTCAAAATATAGGAACGTCAAGGAACTCAAATAAATAAAAGCAACCCCCACTTCATTAAAAAAAATTATAAATTTGAAAAGTGCCTTTAATAGTATTCGCAATAGGCACTTTTCATATTTACATTTATAAATAAAAGCAACCTCCACTTCATTCTAAATTACAAAGGTAAATAAAATTGGAAACTTGTAAAGTGCCTATAATAGAATAGAAATTAAAAAGGAAAGTTTTAATTTCTGACCGGAGTCATATGGGAGTAGTTTGCAGACACATAAAAATATACAGTTTAAATTCACGCGTGGAGCCGTATCCACTTCCGCAACTTTGGAGAATCCCACTCAATTCCTGATTCGATTTAATACTAGAATTGATAAACACATTAGATGGCATTGCAGACAGCAAGTATAATCCCTTCACAAGCCAAACGCGACAGGTAACAGAAACAAGAACACGATACCATGACAGAACGAGACCGTTTCAAAAACAATCCAACAAACTTTATCAGTTAAGTAAACTAGGACGCCAGCCTTGAAATAAAATAAATTGTACCTTGTAATTCCTTCCTTGATGTGGAATGAAAGAAAAATACCCACAGTATCAGCTTATCGTGCTTGCTAGTGTAGAGTTAGCGAACGAAATGGGTTATTTAATAGGGTTCAAGTGCGATAAGGCGGCGACCTAACGTTAGTTATGCACTGCGAGCTCCTTAAACCTGCTGTCGTGGTGGAATGACTCCCATTTTTATTTGGTGCTACACCCGATACCCTGTGTGGGTAGTTTTGAATTTAGGTTAAAGGCCACTTTGTTTGAAAAAGCAACCTCAAAAATTTAAGATTGAATTTGAACTAAATTCAATCTCATCAAAATAAAATGTAGGTACCTACATTACATGCTTTCTAACACGTTAGAAATACATCTTCAAAATAAAAAGTAACCAAACACTCTATGGAATGATCAATTATGAAACTTATTTGTTGATGATACTACTACAATCTTAGAAGCAAATCTATAAAGCTTCTACAAAAATTACTTACTCAAATCTAGCACCTTTTTTTTTTCAAAATCTACCTGCACAAAAAGAGTTCCACAATGAAAGGCAAAAGAAAAGTCAACATCTGCCGATCACAGAAAAAAGGAAAAAAAAACTCCACTCCAGTTAAATTAAGAGAACAGTTACCAAGTAACTTAATACAAGAACGGAATGAGCACAAAATAAAATCACTGAGATCCCTCTCAGATAGAAAGGTAAACAAGCCGGCTTATTAAAAAAAGCGGACAGGCAGGTAAACGAGTAACTGCTTGATAAGTATCTTGTCTGAGACAAAGAAGGACCAAACAAAAGAGGCGTATCGTTGTTTTTCAGTTTCACGAGAGCGTGAAGACGAGGTACTGACTTAGCTTCTGGTAGGAAAAAAGATACTAGGATTGAGCCTAATGAAAATAACGATACTCCTATACAAATTGATTACGACGAGGAGTTCTTCATGTATCCATTATATTATAATTTATTGTTTGTTCTAATTTAGTTTGTATCTCTTTTGTTACACCAATGACAGCCCCATTTCATGTCCGGACAAATACTTTCCATCCTAGGTTATCTGGAAGAGATCGCGGAATGCGATAAGACCGCCCATTGTATGTGTTTCAGTTTTAAGTTTCCTTGTTTTACTTTTGGTGTATTTACAGTAAAGCGTATAATAAATAAATAAATAATGACCCTTTCTTTAGGTTTACTATTAGGATAGGATTGTTTTTTTTCTCTTTGAATTAATCTCATATCATTAAAATTCTATTACTCTGTTTTTAGCTCAACGAGTAACATGTAAATTTAAAAAGGTTGCCACCACCAAGCAAACCCTAAAATCAAATAAAAAAAAAAACAAACTTGATAAATTTTAAACTGAAATCCAACATTTCCTTCATCCTCTATCCTTACATTTCGCCAATCATACTCCAAACACAACACAACATACGTACGACAACTACAAAAAACAACGTGCCACAGAGTATAAAATAGCAATGTAACTGCTGACAATGTCACCCCGGGTAGTGTGCGGAGCCACAATGCGGCTGTCGGCTGCAGGGCGCGTCTTTAAAACAATAATACCTTTACAGAACTGATTGTCTACGCCGGACGTTTTAGCCAAATGATATTGTTGGGCTTTTAGTTTTGCTTTTATTATTTTTATGTCACGTTGTTTCGTTTTTATTTACGCCAGATTGTGAAGATAAATCTTTGCAAAGATTTGGAAAAGCACCGCGATGTAAAGGTTGATAAGTTTAGTGACGTGCAGAAGGAAAATCTAATGAGCATCAGTATGTTTGAGGCATTTTTCGATAGGCATCATCATCGATAGTCATCATTACAACCGAAAAATATCGGCTGTTAAAAATGTGCGTGCCACAAACGTCGGCAGTTTGTGTTCTTTTAGTGTTCAGTTATTTTTTGAGTTCTATAGATCTGCGTAATAACATTTTATCACAAACATGAAAACCTCTTAAAGCCACTTGAAAAGCACAACAACAATTTTCTAAACCAGCTTGCAAAGTTATGTAAGTTTCACAGCAGGCAATTTCTTAACACCAAACGTAGACAATTACAGAACATCGGTTAAACTGGACAGGCGGCGTTCAAACTAGCTCCTTGTCTAACTAAACGAGGAAACACTAGTCGAGTCCAAACGTTCGCAATGGAAACTGTAATAAAACTCGCACGGCGTAGCGAACCGCAATGAATAATTCGTTACATATTTGATGTTTATACAAAAAGAGGGGAGCGTCTGTCAGTTTGACAAACGCCGTCTCAGGTGTCGCTCGTGTGCTCCAATCATGGAATGGAAATTATTCCCGACCCTACTCCCGAGCTGGATCGAAGCTACTCATTACCGCCACAGCCTAGCAAATCCTCGATTTTTTTTTTGTAATTCAAAAACGTTGTTTATTGGGACATTTTTATTCTGTACCATAATGGTGATCGTAGCAACTTTCGCGTTTAGTTGTTTAACAAATCAGTAGGGATGACGAAACAAATCCAACAATTTGTATTTTCGCTTTCGCATTGTTCGTCGTTCGGTTGTTTTTGTTGAATCTGCTGATTGACGACCCTGACGAGTTGGGATTGCTCTGTCGTTCAACTTGTTGTAGGCTTTTTATAGCTCTGTCTGGCCAGAAAGTTGCCTTGTTTTAATTGTAATGTATATTTCATTGGTTATGTTTAGACAATCTATAGGTCAACCGAGTGTTTAATTTTGGGGTTTCTAAGCACACACTAAAAGTATTTTTGGACAGTTTTCGGCGTATTTCAGATCAGTGCTTATCCATTTATTTTATTTACTTCAAGCTTAGTCTTCGTGGTTGTATTAGGCCATCTTTTACGACGTTGAGCCAGTCCAATCCATTGCCACATTGAGATATTTACAGCGACTTCTGACCAATGTATTGGTAGACGAAACTCGTAGTTTTGTTGATCGGGATTTCGTGACTTGGTTACTTCTAGCTTCCAAGCTCGCCTGCTCGCCTGGTAGTTAAGTTGCTATACGATGTTTTACTTTGATACTCAATCTGTTATAGTACGGCAATCTATTACGTAGTTAGTCAGCGTACCAAAATTAATGTCTTGAAATAATTCAGTACGTATGGCAGAATTTCAGCTTTCTAATTTCAAAGTCTACTGTCTTTCTCAAACAGCCTTTATAATTAAATATTAAAACAGACACATCTTGAATTACTTCATTTTAGTACTTAAAACAGAGCATAAACTTTTACATCATAATCAAAAGCGAAATTAACAAAGTCTTGAATTCAAATAAAGCCGAAAGGGTTCCCGAACGGGTACCGTACGGCTGCCGAACCACGTCGGTTACGACAATCGCCAAGTTATTTAGCAACCGAGGAACATAAAGAGATGTAAATGACCGAACAAGTAACAAATACCGATACAGTCAATGTAGAAATAGTTAGGAATGTATCACAACACAGTTCTAGCGATAATTTGCATTATCTGATACCTACTTATAGATCGTATTATAACTTGGCTTTTTTTTTAAGGATGGCATATCATTAAATGACTCCTCCCGCTCTGGGTGAAGCTGGAGGGACTAAAATCCATCCGTGTTCCTCCTGGTGCCCTTTGCGTTCCAAGGCTACGGTACCTCTTTCGAACAGATACCGCAGCCCCAGCAGGCACTTGCCCTAGCGGGCCCCGTCTTCCACACTAAAATTCCGCCCAAGCAGAGCAGACCTCCACCCTATGCTCCACAGTGTCCTCCGGGCGACCCTCACAGTGTTGACACCCGGGCACGTCCTACCGCCGAATCCGAAACAAGTATCTCCCAAAACAGCCGTGTCCGGTGAGTACCTGTGTCAGGCAGAAGGTAAGGTCGCCGTGGCGCCCCTCCAGCCACTCCTCAAAGAGGGGACTTATCGCCTGGATTGTGACGTGCCCAGCGCTGGGTTGCGACAGTCGCTGTCTCCATACCGCCATGAGATCCTGCCGGAGCTCCGTCCGCCTTGCTGCGTTTTGCCGCGGCAGAGGAGTCTCGCCCCAGCGTTGCGCCTCCACGCGCCTCTCGTAAATGTGCGCGAGGGCTCTCGCCTCCATATCCCATGGCGGCAGTCCGGCAAGGAGGCTCGCCGCTTCGCCAGAGACTGTGCGGTATCCACGGGCCAGCCGGATGGCCATGACCCTCTGAGACGCGTTGAGGTAACGGGCCGGTTGCTTCCTCAAAGTAGGCGCCCACACCGGCGCCCCATAAAAGACCATGGACCGCACGACCCCCGCGTAAAGCCTCCGGCAGGAGGAATTTGGGCCCCCAAGATTGGGCAGAAGCTGCTTGAAGGCGGGGCTGCCTTCAAGCGGCTTCTCCTCGGCCCAGTCTGGGAGCCAAACGTCGGAAGTGTTCGACGAAGTTCCACCGGCTGTCAAGGACGAGACCCAGATACGTCATCGTTGACCCGACGCCAATGTGAACCCCTCCCACCGTTATTGGAGATCCCAATGGTGGCCTGTTCCGAGAACCATGGAAGCACATGGCTTTGGACTTGTGTGAGGCCACCTCGAGACCCAACTGCCGGATCCTCTCAACGACTATCGCAACCCCGCGTGTCATAGCGTCGGCCGCCGCCTGGTGCGACCCCCCCTGCGCCAGGACCAGCGTATCGTCAGCATAGCAGACAACGTTGACGCCGCTAGGGAGGTTGGCGCGCAGCACCTAATCATTTTATAACTTGGCTTCCACTATGATTTAACTCAGTTTACGAATAGAACCCTGTTTTAGCAATCAAGCGGAAAAATCAACACAAGTACTTACATAACATCAAGATGAACAGCTAGAATGGCTGTAATTCACAAACTAAAAATCCTTCTTCGGCCCCAATTGAAAAACACTGGCACTGGCATTATCTGATTTTTAAAAAGAAGTCTAGAAACATTTATAAAAACTTTCGCCTCACTAATAACTCAAAGAATTTTGTTACGTTTTTTTTTTTTACTATTGGTAGGCACGCGTTTGACCACTATCTCACCTGATGGTAAGCGTTATTCTTTTCTTATAAAATAAGGTTATTTAATATTTCAGATCCTTCACTATTTAAATATCCCCAATCCATATCGGGCTGTATCTCCCGTCATCCCTCACACCATCCGTCCATCGATACAGTTACAGTTGCGAGCTCTTGGCATTTAATCGACTGAGTGCTCGCCTGTTCGCCTGCTTGACGTGCCAGCTATTTGTCCAACTTTCTCCAAATGTACGGGTATTTTTTAGATTGTTTCAGGTATTTTTTTATGAAGAATATTTTTGTTGAAGGATTTTATTTGTGGTAGTGGAGTACACGCGTTGTTATTACAGTTTGTGGAAGTTAAATTGAATATTTCAATTTAAAGTTTGTTTAAGCGCAATAAGCAGCTTGAACAGGGAACTCCCTTGTTTGCAAAGTGCAGCGTCAGCGCTATACTATGAGTTCACTGGGCGACAAACTTTAACTCTGCCGACTCCCCGAGAGTATCCGCTCAATAATAAATGAGACGACCCAACTTCACGCCTGTACCAACACTCTAGCTCTCCCATGAAAAACTTCGAAATGATCCCATCTGAAAACTTCGGCCAAACTAAAAACAACTTTAAAATTGACAACATAGAGCTTAATATTAATCACTGTAACCCTAAAGGCTGTGTACACGGTCCCTGAATTAGACATGTGTTAAAAGCTTAATGCATTTAATAGGTAAGTAACGTTGCATATCTACGTGGTGTAATATTTTACGCTTCGAAATTGTGTTTTTATTATGAAAAATCTTTAGGAAAGTCTTTCACCTTTACACAGAAGATTTTCACTGAAGAGAAGAAGATGAAAAAATTCAGGACAAAGTTTAAAAATATTTTCAAACCATAAAGATACCTTAGCGGTAACTTGATTTATGTGTGTTTCATTACACATATATGTTATATTTTATCTAAACAAAAACCACGAAAAAAACATTACCTTTTAAATCCAGAATATCCCAAAACCGCAGTCTAGCGCCAGTCTTACCCGAACACACTAAAAATGTAACAGAGAAGGGAGAAGGCTCATTATTAATAAAAAAAAATGCTTTAAAATACGAATAAGGAGATAATGATGATGAAAAGCATTCTCAAACCAGCAGTCTTGTAACTTAATTTATCGACTGTGAGCGTTTAATTTAATTAACACATATCACTCATGCTGTGTGCTTACAGATATAATATGATATATTTGGTAAAATCGTGGAGTAAAGAGCCAGAGGAGTCACTAAAGTCTAAAAACGTTTTTTTTATTTTGTATTCAACCGAATAGTTGTCGTGGATTCGGAGCAAAATAGCTACGACAGATAGATAGACAGACAGACAGAAAGACACACGACCGGTCGAGTAAGAGTACCATTTTTTTTCATACGGTCGTTCGGAAAACCATAAAGTACAGCTGCTATTTCTGACGTTGTCAAACATGACACAGTAGTGAACCTTTGAACTAACCTATTCCATGTAACATCGCTCAAAAAAGGCCTCGCAAGGCCTGGCCTTACCACGTGTCTGTGGCTTCTATATTGCTCTTTTGACGCGAGGCTTCAGCTTCCCGTAGAATTTCTCCTTTCATAATTATTCAGTGGATCCCCGTTATAAGTCGGCACGCTAATTAGAAGGCTAGATATAATTATATGTTCCACTAGCTTTTCGCTGCTTCTGTTGGAATGCAAGGAGTTTTGAGTGGTTATAAATTGTGAGGGTCCTTCCGTGTGCATTGTTTTGGTTATTATTTTTGTATAAAGGGGATGTTGCTTTTTATGGCAATAGTAGTATGTGCTCTAAAGGATTTCAGTTGTTAAAAAATAACTATACTAGTTGACCCGCGCAACTTCGTCTGCTCCGCTCCTATTGGTCTTAGCGTGACGATATTAGCTTATAGCCTTTCTCGATAAATGACCTATCTAACACTAAAGAATTTTTAAAATCGGACTAGTAGTTCCTGAGATTAGCGCATTCAAACAAACAAACTTCTCAGCGTCATATATTAGTATAGATTTGGTACAGACACAGCTCAGGTGCTATGTGCTATCAATGCAAGAAACTAATTTAACGGTCATAAAAAATCATGTTTCTTGTATGAGGAGCCCCCCCCCCCCGCATAATGTTCAATTTTATTTAGTTTTCATTATTTATTGTTACAGCGACAATAGAAATACACACTTTTTGAAAACAATTGTCGTCCTATTACGGTTTTTGAGATACAGCCCACCGATAGACTGATGGACGGACAGCAGAGGCTTAGTAATAGGGTTCGTTAGTAATGTTTCGGGTACGCAACCCTAAAAATTGATGGTAACAGAAATCCAAATACGGGTTAGGGAAAAAATAAAATAAAATAGTTTGAAACGTATCATGATGACGTTAGAGCTTTCCAACCAAAATTGTAAATTATCTCTATTACGCAATTAATAAGGCATGATGAGCTTCAGTGTTAATACATTTGTTGTGGCAACCTCACAGTAATTACGTTTAATTGCAGGCTCACTTGTCACCGATGTACCACGGCTTACAGGGGATTAAATTGTGTTCTATATCTAACAACAATGTATAAAAATGCGTTTTTAAATGTAATACAGTTTATTTTTTTCCCATACTGAAAGGTGTACAGGAAACTCATGACTAAATAATTAAAAACCGCACTGGGCGATCTTGCAGGTAAAGCGACGCGTCCCAACTGTCATTTGTAGATCTTTGGCAGTAGTTACGGATTTATAAAAAGTCAAGATCAGTCATACTGGGCTGTGAAGGTCAGACACACAGTCGTACTACATAAAATACTGGTATTTGTTAAATCCGGTTTGATTGGAAGCTGACCCCAATATAGTTGGGAAAAAGGCTAGGCAGTTGATGATTGAAAGGATATGATGCAGTTGGTTACCGAAATCTCAATCGCTTTTTAACAGGCTTCCAAAAAAAGAAGGAGGCTCAATTCGGTGGGTATTATTTTTTATTTGTTTATGTACAACGATCACTCCAAAGTTTCTGACACGATTTCTGTGATTCTTTTTTAGTTCGATGCGGCCGGCATACTTACATACTTGCCACTTGGTCTCGTAAAAACTCAATTCGGTTTGGTTCGGGAATTTTTATTTTATGACGAATTTTGCTTATTTCTATTTCTGCGTAGACGAAAACGTCGTCCAAGTATCACCACACACCACAAAGTATAAAATAACCTTGATTTCGGAAGCCGGTGTTAAAAAACAAAGTTTTTTTTTGTAAAAACATGTTGTTACGAACCTATTTAATATCGCAGAAAACCTATTTCAGAGTTTTTACGCAAGCTACATCTTAAATCAACGTCTTTTCATTATAATTTTACAGTTCATCTAAATAGCCTTTCATTTGGCAGGAATTGTTCAAAGAATAGGTCAGTTAGTTATAAAGGCAGACTTAATGCCCTATACATAGAGACAGACGGACACAGAAGCCTAAGGAAACGCCTGTCGTCATAACTGAGATATCTTTACAAAGAACGGATAGGAGACACGATTGTGGATTGTGGAAATATTAACAGTCGCAAGGATCTCTCTTGTTGTGGAATTTGTTCGAAAGAGTCACCGCGGCTCTGGAACGTAAAATGCATTAGGAGGAACACGGATGAGTTTTAGTCAGTAAGAGTCTGACAATCCCTTCTGCTTCAACCAGAGTGGGAGGAGTCATTTGATGATTTCCCATCCCAAAAAAATCATCCGGTTTTATCTTGAAGATTAATGCTTGCCGAGAACGGTCCATGGATGTACATCTTAACATACAAAGATTTCTCCGTGCCTCGGAAAGCTGACAAAGTTGTTAGTGCTGGCTGTCGTTTGTCAGTAGCCAGGAAATCTGACAACAGTCTTCCAAAGCGTATTGTGTGCCAGATAAGCTGGCTCCATCCTGTTAGACTGAAAGTCGAGCCCAACTTAGTCGGGAAAAGGCGAACAGATTGAGAATTTAATAAAATAACGGAAAAAAGACAAACAGGACATTGCAACAAAGTAATCGTAAAGCAATAAACGTTGTTCCGCACAACAAACTAACAGCATTACAACACAACACAGCAACTGCAACCGCTTAAACAATTACAGTTAATTCGCGTTTGAAGTCACACAGCACCCGGCTTATACCGGCTTATACGCGCGCCCACTTAAACGGGGGAATAATTACCACGTTACAAGTAAACGAGGTATAGCCGACACTTTTAGTGGGAACTGCAAAGGGTTGCAAGCGATTGTTGACGAGGGTCGTGAAATAATTGCGCAACTGTTGTCGTTTTATTATTACGTAATGATGAATGTGTTAAACATGGAAAGTAGTTCAGGAAAATTGTACAGTGTAGACTGGGGTTTTTAATGGGAAAACAAAAATGCGGTCTTTTACTTGTTTTTTTACGTGATCGTATCAATTAACCGTGAGATAATTATGTCTTGCGTATTGTTAGCGCCAAAAAGATTTGATTATTTTATCAATGTATAAAGAAAAATATGATAAATCTGTTTCATTTTAACGATACATTATCATTACAGTGTCAGTCATCTTTGTCAGTTTTTAAATTGGAATACAAAAACTAGGCCAAATATTTATTTTACAAAACACGAACATTTTATCAATGTAACAATTAATAACAACTATTTCTCATTCACACAACAAACCATTGTTATAATCGCCGGGATACCAGGGTAACAGAGTCACGAGGATACCCTGGCTTATGAAGATTATTAGGGTCCGCTTAGTGAGACCGATCGCCTTGTTAAGTGTACCCTGAATTGAGCTCGCTTAAGTGAGGCGCTAACATTATTGTGATTATGAATATGGTGATGTAAGGTGTAAAGAGGTAGGTGGGTTTTGTAAAGTGGAATAAAAGACCCCTGGACGAAACAGTGGAACTAAACGCGATATAATCGCGTTGTAGAATACTGCAAGATAGATGATTTTTTTTGGACACAAATATGCAGAAAAACCTGCACGATAATAACAGCCGCACGGGTTGATCTTCAAGGTTAAGCAACGCTTGCCAAGGTTGGTCTGTGGATGATCTTAATATACCGAGTTTCCTCCATGCCTCGGAAAGCACGTTAAGCCGTTGGTCCCGGCTGTCATTTGTAGATCTTTGGCAGTCGTTACGGATAATCAGAAGCCAGTAAATCTGACTAATCTGACTTAGCCAGTCTTGCCATGAAGTACCGTATTGCGGAGGTCTGGTAGGCAGCCGCTCCGCGTAAAATACTGGTATTCAGCTAAATCTGACTTGACTGGAAGCTGACCCCAATATAGTTGGGAAAAGGCTAGGCAGATGATGATGCAGAATAACCTGCTGGGTGATTTTATAAAACACTCACTGTGTAAACTCTTACTATTAATAGGCACGCGTTTGATCACTCTCTCACCTGTTGGTAAGCGATGATGTGGTCGAAGATGTAGCACACCTGCCTAGAAGTAACCTATTCACTCTTGACTTAAGGACTACCAGGTTGTAGCTATCAGGAAACACAGACTCCGGCAGGGAATACCACTCCTACACAAAAAACCGCTTAGCCGCGGCACCTCTCAACCCAGGAAGGCTTGAGAGATGTCGCTGCTACCCGATGTCATCATAAATGGTAGAGCGTCGATCCTTTTCTTTTTTTTTTTTTTTAATGGTTTTGCTTTTGACTCTAGTCTATGTCAGAGATTACAGAGAAAAAGTCTACGATGGAGCCAACCTACCCAGAAGGAGCCTGTTCACTCTAACTTTAAAGAGATTAGAGTTGTAAGCTTTTGGAAACACAGACGCAGGCAGAGAGTTCCACTCCTTTGCTGTGCGCATTATAAAAGACGTTTGAAAACGCTTAGTGCGAATTGGTGGAATAGCCACAAGGTAGGGATGGTAAGATGCAGTGCGTCTGGATGTCCGATGGTAGAAGGGGGCCGGTGGGATGAGGTCGTGGAGTTCTTGGGCACACTCACCGAAGTACAATCTGTAGAAGACCGACAAGCAGGCAACCTTACGGCGATGAGCCAAGTTATGTAGCTTGGCATCCACCAGTTTTACGTCGCCAATGAGCCTCTTAGCTCTGCGTTCCACCGAGTCAAGCGCGGCAAGCTGATACTTAGCTGAGCCATCCCAAAGGTGTCATAAAAGCTGTCCAGGCCTAAAGTATCGCTTCGCCATATTTAGGATGCCCAGCTTTTTGGCCGCAGTTTGGGCTTTGTACTCGATGGTGGCGCCAAGGTTGAGACTGGATGTCAACTCCATGCCTAGGAGCTCGAGCCGATCAGTCACAGGAACAGATGCACCCCGAAAAGTAGGAGCTTGGTCAAAACGACTCCTTTTTGCGGTAAAAAGACACGCCTGTATTATGGTGGCGTTAAATGTAACCAGATTATCATCACCCTACTGGGAGACAACGCTCAAGGTCAAATTTGTTCGCTCTACCATGGCCTCTCTCAAGGAACAAACTTCAACCCCAATGGTTGTTGCGCTGGACAAGTATCTCTCTGAAATCGTACTGTCATCTGCTTACCCAACAAGACCAGGCTGAAGTAGGTCATTGATGTGCAGCAAGAAAAGAGTTGCAGAGAAAATAGATCCTTGAGGAACTCTGGCATCAATAGCCATGAGGTCAGAGGAGCAGCCGTCAACAACCACTCGGATCGACCGTTCACTCAGGAAGTCTGATATCCAGCAGCAAAAACCAGCTGGGATGCCATAAGCAGGAAGCTTGCTGAGTAGACCTGCGTGCCAGACCCTGTCAAAAGCCTTCGAGATATCAAGCGACACGGCAAGTGCTTCGCCGTGTCTCTCAATGGCTTCGCCCCAGCAGTGCGTGACATACACAAGAAGATCGCCAGTTGACCGTCCCCGGCGAAAGCCATATTGACGCTCACTGAGGAGATCGTTCTCTTCAAGGTAGGTCAGCAGCTTACTGTTCAGAACCCTTTCCATAACCTTGCATAGAATGGAGGTAATGACGATCGGACGGTAATGCGCAGGGTCAGCACGGTCTCCCTTTCTGGGCACCGGTTGCACATTCGCAAGCTTCCATGATCTCGGCAGCGTTCTTTTTACAAGAGAGAGGCGGTACAGGCGTGTCAACGTGGAATGCCGTCAGGTCCACTGGTCCATTCACGTCCAAACTGCACAATGCTCTACAGACCTCTTTATTATGAATTGCGATCTCCGGCATCGAAGAGTCACAATGAGGTAAAGTTAGTGGTTGCTTATTCAATAGAGAGTAGATTTTATTGCTTGTGCCAGCAATGGAGCATTACCAAAACGAGTTACTATTTTATCGGTCTTAAAAATTCGACAAGCGCGTCCTGTCTAAATATTTTTTGCTGTATTCATCCTTTTAATTTTTCTTTCATATTATGATAGTTTTTGTCAATCCATTGAGGTCAATATTTTCAAGGAGTGTTATTTCGGGATTGATGTTTTATTCCTTACAAAAGCCTTTAATGAAACTCGTTTTTAAGCAAAGCAAGCTTATGTTTTGGCATACATTTTTTAAAGTCTATCAGTTGATGAAATTAGTGTTCAATACAGCAAATAACCACTGTCTTCGAATACAGCAGTGTTTTTAGCAGCCAAAAAACCTCTAGTCAAGTTTCGTTTTTAATTTACCTATTTCGCCAACTTCTAAGGGATGACAAAACAACGAGTTTGAAAGAATAAATTAAAAGTAAACTAAACAATAGAACAACGTTTAGCGAACTAAAAGAACGTCCAACTTTATGTACATGAAGCTAAATTTTAACTTCGGTTATTATCTTTGGATTGTAGACAAAAATGTACTGTCGTAACTCCTTGCTTTTTTTGGTTTTATTTCTACGCTCCATTTCCGTTTTTCGTCTTCCTCTACTTGGAAAAATACAATTTATTCACTTGTATTTTTGTTCTGTCTTCGCACTGATATGAAATTAATTGGCGGTGTTATTGCTTTAGGTATTGTATTCCAGTCAAGGGTTGTGAAGAAACAACATAGAGGGTGCAAAAATTTAAGCGAGGAATATTATAATATTATTATAAAATATATTTAATTATAAATATTAGAAAATTACCTTTATAACTTCCTCAAATATGTGGTACAATCATCATCATCTTCCTGCCCTTGTCCCAAGTGAATAAAGATCCATGCTGCTCATTTTTTTCCTACATTCTCCCCTAACAACCGTCATGCTATCAAATATGTATCACAATAAGTACTACAATAACACCTCTAAAGATGGTAAAGAAGTAAGTAAAACAAGAATAATTCTATGTTCAAAATGAGCTGGCATTTTCATGTACAAAGAATGTACAATTTATAAGAGCTAAGCGACATAATGAATAATATATTCCACCTAATGTAAAGGTACCATAATCTACCATTTATACATTCATCGCAACGTGCTCGTAACTTCTTTCACTAGCTGATGTTTTCATAAACGTTGCCGAGTGCTGTGTCAGAGCTCTACTCTTGCGATATACGTGCCCACAGCTTTGAAGGTAAACATGACCTGCCCTCCCACACCAGTTTGCATTTTTTAGGATTCCATACCCAAAGGGTAACCAACGGAACCCTATTACTAAGCCTTCGCTGTCCGTCCATCCGTCCGTCTTTCTGTCTGTCAGCGGTCTCAAGAACCATAATAGGTAGACAGTTGAAATTTTCACAGCTTGTGTATATTGCCGCTACAACAACAAATAATCAAAATTAAGGTTTATGGCACGGAATCCTTTGTGTGAGAGTCCGACTCGCACTTTTACGGTTTTTTAACTTGTTGGGCAATTTCAGCTCTGGAGCACAGCGGTATTTCAAATACCTAAATATTAATAATAATCTAATCTTAGAAGAAGACTAGGCCGGCTCGTGAAAAGAGGCCTACCTGTTTGGACCTAGCAGTTTGAATTTGTAATTTTCAACGATGACGTTACAAATTATGTTCGGGAAAATGGTTTGAATCAAGATAAATCTTAAGTAACATCACAGTTTTTTTAGATCTTTGATTATTATTAGCCTTAATACCACATGGTAAACTACACTTTTTTTGAAGTGAAAACTTCTTTAGCGGCGTTGTGCACTTTTTAGGTGATGGGTAAAAATGCTAAACTCGCGTCAGGACACGTGACCTGATCGAAAATTCGTAAGACGGTCATTTGTCCTGCAAACTTCTTTAGCGGTGTTGTGCACTTTTTATGATGGGTAAAAAATTTTAAACTCTCGTTAGGATACGTGACCTGATCGAAAATTTGTAAGACGGAGGGAGAGAAGCACGTATTCAAGTTAGCACTTCTGCCGGCACTCCCGGAGTGCAACCCGTTGTATTTTTGTTACTATTGATAGGGACGCGTATGAGCACTATCTCACCTGTTGGTAAGCGATGAAGTGGTCGAGGACGGAGCACGCCTGCCTAGAAGTACCTACCTATTCACTCTTGACTTAAAGTTGTAGCTATCAGGGAACACAGAATCCGGCAGGGAATTTCCACTCCTTAGCTGAACGCACTATTAATGTGTTCCACTACTTCGAACCGCTGAACTCCTAAAACTTGCACCATCTCAGGTAGACGTCGCGGTTTAATGCCTATTCTTGAAGATGACAATATAATTTACATAAGCCAGGGCTTTCGGAGGAGCACTCGGGATACACGTCATTAGGTAGTAGGTGGGGAGCTAATTATACTCACAATCATTTGCATTATAATCTCGAGTTGGAGGCGGAAGAGTTGAGTTATGGTGGTTATGTGATGCAGCTGTAAATGGGACAGGAGTTTTTCGAAAAAACATCGAGGTACAGAAGATTTCTATTATACCGAACTTATTGAAATGCAAATCATTGACAGTGGAATTTATCGCTAAAGTCGTGTTTCTGAACTCTGGAGGCAATGATCTTATTTCGTTAATCTTTAATGAAAAGCTGTAGCAGCTATATTATTGCTGACCTTTGAATAGGAAACCTGTTAGTCTGGAAAACTGTACGATGCCTGTATGTTAGGTTATTACAGCGAAGCGACGGGCAAAAGCTTGAGGCAGGATGGAACACTTTATATTTTTTAGAGTTCCGTTCCGATGGGTAACCAACGGAACCCTATTTCTGAGCCTCCGCTGTCTTTCCGTTCGTCTGTCAGCGGATTGTATCTCTAGAACCATAATAGGTAGATAGTTGAAATTTTCACAAAGTGTGCATATCTACTGCGGTTATAACAACAAATACAACAAAAACAAAAAAAGAGTTAAGGGAGGCTCCCATACGAGACACGTGTTATTTTCGGTTTATGGTACGGAACCCTTTGTGTGGAGAATCCAACTGGCACTTGACCGTTTTTTTTAACTAATCTGCTAAAAATAATTTTGTCAAATTCAGGCACCAATATACTAACGAGCCCCACAAAGAAAATTAAGACAGCCAGATCACATGACAAATCGCAGCTACTTAAACATCCGATAGCAATTTCCGATCGGCTCCAGCAGCGATCGAGACGAGGCCATTTCTCATCAGCGCAGTGATTACGTGGATCTGCGAACACCTGGCCAGTCCTAGATGGAAAAATATGGATTTGCTAATGAAACGCTTAGTCGGTTTGCATCTGTCGCAATTTTGATTGATGTTGAATAAATTCACGAAGTAAAGACGGCCTGTAATGAGTTTGAAGAAGTTCGACAAATGAATTTACAGATGAATAACGGTTTTTATATCGGAGTTTCGAGGAATGTTTTTTTTGGCGAGGAAAATATTGGCAACGTAAATAAGGATGGACAGAATTTATTGGTTGCTAACTCAACTCATTTTCGCAAGTCTGGGTACAGAAAACTGTAAAGATATAAGCTTTGTTTTCAAAAACTAATGTACAAAAATAAATCTGCAAAATAAGTACTATGACAGAGACATGGTCTCCAATTACAATTTTAAAGATATTCTTACAGAAAATATGTGATTTAAAATAAGTGTCTGTCAATTTATTCTGTAGCCTTATTTTTATGAAGAGTATTATTTGTATTATAAAAAACGCTGAAGAAACCAAATAACTCAATAGAAGCCTAAAATTGCTTACGGTTCAAACAAAAAGATTTTTCCAGACGTAATTTATTTAATGAACTAATTTCCTAAAATAGACGGAGCCTTCTATTCAAATTGCTTTAGTTCACGAGATAATTAACACCTCGAATAGTATGAGCTATTTACTTGTGTGTGGAATAATCTATTAATTCGTACAAAAGGTGTCGAGTCTACCTACGGGTACAATTAAACAGACACCTGTTTCTATCAACTGACTCCCCAGACTCTCAGCTTAGATCCGTAGCTATTCATTTATAAGTACTTTCGTCTCCACAAGACTATTTATTTCTTCTATTAAATAATCTCCCTCTGTTTCTGTTGGGGATTTAGTTAATGTAACAGATGTTTCTTCTCCTATTATTTGTTTCTTATCAACATTAAAATTTAAAACCGAAACAAAATTAACGAAAGCTTCTCTTCCAAAATTAGCATCTTCCCAGGCCCCTCCATATTTAACAGCTCAAATCAAGTCAAGATCCAAATTCAGGACAAAATACGGACCAATAATTTAAATGAGGGTAGGCAATATGGCGTTGTTTAGTGGCACAAAATTGTAAAGCCGACTGGGGACGCCCGAGGACAACCGGGGACGACAGGGGGCGTAATCAGAAGTGTATAGACAATAATACTTTGATAATGAATACAAATGTCCGTTGGTTTATTTATTTATAGAACCAGTAATTTTTATTTCTTTAGTAGTTTCAAAGTATCTAAAACTATTAGTTGTGGGTGCTTCTGCAACTTCACTTACAAATGTAGATTGAATAATCATTTCATAATCAATGTTGAATGTTGCAAATGTGATATTATTCTTGTTGCTTATTCCAATGTATAGAAACAAATCTTTAAGAGAACAATCGCATTGTGAGAGCAAAATATTGAAAGTCCAGTTTTATGAAGCGATTCTGTAAATTGGACAATTTAGTCATATTCACAACGTACCTATTGACGTTCATAATGTTATACTGTATATATTATTATTAAAATTAAAAAGAAGTTTAAATATGGAGAAGACATACGTATTGCATACGCATTTTCAAAATGCTAAGCAATCCTCAAGAATGTAAGCGTACATCATTTATAGTTGCCATTCGCTGGATTATTATTAAACTTTTGATACCGGGAGTTATATTGCCAATACGCTTAAATAGGTGCTTTCTTGTAATTAGCCTAGTTTTCCACTGCTGGTCAAATGCCTTCCCCATACCCTTCCAGTTACTTTTTTTTTTGCGCCACCTCGAACCAGCCTTTATGTGTCAGGTACAGGTTAATCTCGCCACAACTATCTGGGCGTGCCGGCCCCGGTGATGCCGTCCATTCCCTGGCACACATTCTATGGAGACTTTTGTACATGATCAGCCTAAAACTTTTGCCCTACTGTAATACAAGCCACGCTAGCAAAGAAAATCTTTAATTTCCAATACAGCATATAACACAGTCCTACATTCAAATTCAACCTACTGATTGTTACATAGAAATCTCATAGCCTAACATTGGGCACTAGCTCCAAGATCAGCACCAATACTTTTACAGCACCGATGTTCGATATCTGCCGCACGACATGACAAAGACGTCAGAAATGGCGGCGAGTGATAAGTACGATTGTCCGTTGTTTATCGCTACTGGTTCGCGCTTCCGCGGCCGCAGTGGGTTTCAAGAGCTTTTTGTTATTCATTTCGCTGTTTGTCGTGTAGGCTTGCGACTTTCTAATCGTGGCAGGCTGAATGTTTGCTAAACATAAAATATTCGAAAATTTAAATCTAAACTACGTGTAATAATTTAAATAAATTACTTGAAAGAGCTAATTTCAGAAAATACTAGTCCGATAAACCTTATTTTTTATTATAGCGGCAATAGAAATGCACAATCTGTGAATTTCAAGTGTCTACCTGTTACGGTTCCTGAGATACAGCCCGCTGATAGACACACGGACGGACAGCGGAAGCTTAGTCATAATGTTCCGTTGGTTACCCTTTGGGTACGGAACCATAAAAATGTAATAAGTAGTCTGGCCTAGGTATGGTGGTAGAGTTTTTATGATTAATTGTTTTATCATATGCTACGCGCATTTTTGCAATAACTGATATTTTTATTACTAATGAAATAAACGTAGTTTAAAAGGGGCGCCAGTGATGGAAACTTTAAAAGATTGTCTTGGTATGGTCATGTGTAGAGAAGGGATGAAAAGCATATAGGTAACTAAAAGAGTTATGAATATTAATGTGGATGGACGGAGGAGGAGAGGAAAGAGGGAGAGGGAGAGGAAGGCCAAAGAAAAAAGGG
The DNA here is from genome assembly GCA_950371165.1 of Lacanobia oleracea. NCBI lineage: Eukaryota > Metazoa > Arthropoda > Insecta > Lepidoptera > Noctuidae > Lacanobia > Lacanobia oleracea. Next base: position 27,761,524 of record OX493390.1, on the reverse strand, counting down.
AGTTAGTGATAGTGTGACGGTTGATAGGACAGAATGGAAGAAAAAAACGTCTTGCGTCGATCCCATGTAACATAGGACAAGGGCAAGAAGATGATAATGACTAATGAATCAAAAGTATAGTAGGTAGGTCCGTATATAAAGGCCAAAACTGCGTCAGCCATACTTGACGTTATATGTACCTGCTGTATGCTTTTGTACATATACAAGTTTTTAAGAAATATATTTACATGAGTTTTATAAAACTACGGTTTTCTCATCATACTATGTTATGATACAGAGCCACTCAATATTTCCATAAATATTCTATCACATTCTCGATATTACAAAAGTAAACAACTGTAAAAAGCGTCTCGTCTGCACGCCCCCTTTTGAAAATCGAGAAATTGTCTTGCAATCTTTTTCAAATCAAACCTTCAACGAATTTTAAACTTTGAAACTAAAGTTTAAGGTTCGTTTTCTAGTGTTGAAGTGGCGTGTTGAAACGGACATTTTACATGGAAAAATAAAAATGTCTGCGTGTTTTATCTAAAGCGCAATGAATGGCAAATGCAGCGCTGGATTATTTTACATACAAGATAGCTTCGTGCGACGCCACTATTATTTCGATTCGATTTCGGAAAATCTGTGTTTCGATTTCCTAAATAATGAAGTAATTTTTACGCAAATACAGGATTTTGTAACGTAATTGTTACGAGAAATTTTAGATTTGCAGGTTCTGATGTCTTTAGTAGATTCTTCCACTAAGAATTTTAATGGCAAAACTCTATTTAGAATTTAAGAAGCTATTCATGGCAAAAAAAGAATCAAGCAAAAATTACCGTTCTCTCAGAAACTTGTAACAAGTAAGAAAACAAAAGTGTCCAAAGAGCACGACCCGATCTCACCCAAACTAATTAAAAAGTTAATACAAATAAAATTTTAATAAACGCCAAAAATATAAATATTAAACCACAACATTATGAATAGAAAGTCCGAAGTTGCGATAAATAACGCCTTTACTCGTCCCGGGGTTATCTTTTTAAGCGCACAGGCGTTGTTAAGGAGCCTCGTAAATTTAATTTTATTGCTTAAATACTTATAAAATTTTGCAATTGTACCTACGGAGGGAGCGTAATGAAAACATAGCTAGATAAAGGGCGGGTAATGTCTTGTTAAAATTCGTGGCGTGTGCTCTGGGACCTATTTTTTTGGGTACCAAATGAAAATATCAGTGGTTACGGCTAATTGGGCTGTAATTGTACACCACGAGGGATTTAGTTTAGGCTCTTTGAGATAGCTGGCTATACTCAGAATTGTTAAATGAAACAAGTTATCAATTAGAGATCAGTTAGTGTTTCAAAGTAGTAAATTAATACGTTTGGAAATTTAAATCACATTCCATATTTTTTCTCTTCGCAAAAATGAAGCCAATTCTACACAGCTCCATCTTTCCGAGGTGCAACCGTGTCGACATGTACTCTCAATTTTGGCCCTTTCATAGAGGCAAAAGGTCAAGTGGCTGCAAAGAAGTTGGGGATCCTAGCAAAGGTAATATGGTAAATCACGCCAGAACAGCTGCTCAAACTCTATCAAGTGCAAGTTCGACCGTGTATGGAATACTGCTCTCATCTTTGGGACGGATCCGCCAGATACCAGCTTGATGCCCTTGATTCAATTGAGGAACGAGCCAAGAGGATCATCGGCAATGAGAGGCTCGTCGCGACGAAGCTCCAAAGTCTTAAGCATCGACGACGAGTTGCTCGCCTGTCGGTTTTCTACCGGTTGCATTTTGGGGATTGTGCGACGGAATTGCATAATTTAATTCCGCCAAGCCCGTTCCACCATCGAACCATAAGACGAACGGCGATGCGCCTTCGGTACATGGTGGATATCCCACCCACACGCACAAAACGTTTTGGGAACACATTCATAATGCGTACAGCCAAGGAGTGGAATTCCCTGCTGGAATCTGTGTTTCCTGACAGCTACAACCTGGAAGTCTTTAATTCAATAATGAAAAGGTTACTTCTAGGTAAGCGTGCTCCATCTTCGACTGCATAATCACTTACTTAATCAGGTGAGATAGTGGTCAAACGCGTGCCTATAAATAGTAAAAAAAAAATATATCACCACCACCATTTTCAGCTTGACATACCCTAGTATCTAGAAATCCCTTACTGCATTGTATAATGTTTGATTACCGACGCTGTAATTGGTCAACACAAGCACCTTATAACTAAGTAGTTTTCTAAATGTGGAAGCTTGTAATTAGCAAATTTTATTACTTATTTATGTTATTTCAATTAGGTTATTAGTCTGTAAACTTTCTGTAAATCAAAATAAATAAATAAATAATAAATATATGGTGTCACTATGTGATGCCGGTAGACACCTCCACTCTCAGCCGTCGGTGAAATAGGATTTAAACTTTGGTTGCGGAATTTGTTCGAAAGAGTTACCGTGGCCCTGGAACGCAAAAGGCATTAGAAGGAACACGGATAGGGTTTAGTCAGTAAGAGTCTGACTCTCCCTTCAGCTTCACCCAGGGCGAGAAAAAGCGCGTGTCGTCATGTGGCTTGGTAAAATTGAACCAAATTTACCAAGCTAGATGACGTCACGCGTGTCTTTAACTCGCTGTATCCTTTTCATTTTTTGGTTACATGAAAAAATTAAAAATACGTGTCCAATATTTTTTGAAATCTATCTGACGAACTAATTAGATTTTTTTAGTAAAACACCTATTCAAAAGTGCCTGTAAATAGTCTAATTGAAATAATTGTTTGAGCTTGAAGCATCATGCGCGCGCACCAATTGCTTCAACACCAACTTTCAAACTCCAGGTGTCTCCTTTAAAATCCTTAATGAAAAATAAAACAAAACACTACAAAGTAAAAAATAACTTAATTTCGGAAGTCGTTTTTGGTTATTTCGTTTTTGAACACCGACTTCCGAAATTTAAGTTATTTGTTACTTTGTAGTGTTTTGTTTTTGAAAGTCGGTTTTATTTTTTTGTTAAAAAGTTTTTTTTCTATTCACTTTTTTCGGTAAAGCGTGCCGGCGTGATATTATGTTATGAACTGGTGTAAACAATCAATAGACATGCGATTACAGAAATCCCGATACATTTGCTATCATTTATTGAAGAGTTCCGTTGCCTACCTCTAAAGTTCTTCACCAAATTTAAATAGGACCAGTCCGAGAAAATACTATAATGAGGACGAAAAAATAAGCTGAGATGAAAAAATATGTTGTAAATTAAATGTCAGCTGTTTCTTGCATTTTTTTTAAGAAAATAGGTGAAGTTTGTAAGAATTGGAGTGGCGAAGAAACTGTTGTCGCTACTCCAATTTTTGTTTGTTTATCTTTAATTTCTTTTTTTTAATTATGTTTACAATCACAAAAGAAGAAATAAACTTTAGTAGGCAAGAAGATGAAGGCGTGTGTACGTACCGCGCGGCTGTAGGTAATTATTTCAAGGAGAGGGCCGAGTCACAATACTGTATATATTTATACTGTGCTTATGCCATCTCCCATTTTTTACCCGTGTTTATCATAGATCATATCTGTGCCTCCTGTGATAAGTGATATAACTCGAGTTGTACCCTTTTTGTGATTTTCACATGAGCATTATCAAAAAAAAAATACGTCTTTTTTGGTCTAACTCACGTTCTTCTATGTGCTATAGTTTCGGAGATAATTTTGTGCAAAGTGATACAACTATAGGGATTTTGGCAAAAAATTCGTTACAATCGATATTTGTCAAGATGTAACCCCAAAACCGGTCACTTAACACACAATTTTTCGTGCTTCGTGATTTAAATGCTATTGTATTTAACTTCACATTTTATTTTTCAGATCATTTATCGTGAATTTTGATGTGACTAGAGTAATATCCCTTTAAACTAATTCTTTCGATATGCCTCTAGGATACAAATCGACATGTATCTACAAATATGAATGTAAGGTATGCTCTTTTTTGTGAAGAGTGATACAACTTGACTTAAATCATTCTACACAAATCTGTTTTTATGTGTAAACAGATATAAATGTAGTTGTATCTAAAATTCCAACCAATTGTAAAAACATGGTACAAAATAATAAATGTGCTAAGTGATACAAGTGCAGGTGGCGGGGGTTCGAGGGGGTAATCGGAGGTGCGCGGGACGTAGAGCCGTATTAGCTCACTCGTGCGCTCCGCAGTGTCGCTGCGACTGTAATGGAGTGTGTTCACGTCCGAATGCGCCATGGATCGATGCGTAAGTTGATAGATGTATCATTTTACACGAAATTCAATAATATTGAGATTTTTGTTATTGTATTGAATTAAATCACCTTACACCAAATAACGAAAAGTTGACACAATAAAATATTATGTTGCTAAGTTGTAAGTAGTGTTTTTAAGTAGGAGGTCAAAGTAATTTTCCCTCGTTGTAATAAATCTAGACATTTAATTTTATTATATGATATTATTATACCTATGGTTTTCTTACTCTTTATTTTTTTTTCAGCTTAAATCTCGAATTGATAAAATAATGAAATTGGCTACTAAATCGGATATTGAAGAAAAACATTTTGATACCCAGGAAAATGGCTGCGAATCAAGAGAGGAGCAAGAAACAAGCAAAACGGTTGACGGGTCATGGCACCGAGGTCCAGTAGTTGCAGAAACGGTCACTGAAAAAGAAGAACCTAATGATATCCAGGAAGAAAGTAACGAGTCAATAGAGACGCAAGAAGGAAAAGAACCAGTTGAAGAATCGCGGAACCCTACAATTGTTGCGGAAACAGTTTTCAATAATAATAAGACGAACAAGACTCAAGAAAATTCTTCAAAAAATCTACTCTATGATTTGAGAATTTCAGAATCATCTGATGATGGCGATTTTGGATCTTCTAGCAGTGATGAATATATTTGCAATACTGATGAATTGTGTTCATTCACTGATGATGAAAGAGTACCGGTTAAAAAAAAAAAGAACTGCTACGTCGTCATTGATGAGACAAACCTCCAATATTACGATTCCAGAAACACCACCGTCACCCATGAGCACATCAGAGAATTCCGTTCCTGGTTGTTCTTTCTGGGAACGCAACGGATTTAACAGTGCCGGAAAAAAGAAAAAAAACGAGAAAAAGTGACAAAGAGAGAAGACTTGAAATATAGCTGTTTAGCTAAATCGTGCATTCAAAACATAAACGGCCGTTTTTGTTACAAATGCACGATTTAGCTAAACAGCTATATTTCAAGTGTTGACAATGTGTTATAAAATTACGTTATTGCCTTTTCTACAGTAATAATAGACCACATTTTGTATTTTTGATTCTATTTACGAGTTATGACATTTTTCGATTGGCGGCGCTAGTGGACTGTAAAAGGCCCCTTAATTAATAGATGGAAAGACTATTTTTTTTCTTTACAGTGTTAGTCTACCTACAGGTGGACATTTAAAAGGTTTTTAGGTTTTATTAGAGGTTTTTGATTTAATTGTACTTTTAAAAACTATGTGAGATTATCTACCTCTAAAGAAAGTTTAAAGTTTTGTTTTTTTTTTGTTATTTTTATAGATTAAAACTTTATTGTGATACTTTGTATTACACTGAGTAGGTCAATTGCTTGCTGTGATAGCTCATCAAAACTGATCTGTGCCATTACTTAGTTTTAAGTTTCAAACTTTTGTTTATGATATGTTCCTTTTGAGAATACCTAGTTACAATCGTATTATCGAAATTCAAATATTTTTATGTTTTTTGCTTCGAAAGAATGATTATTTCTGAAATATTCATTCTTTCGAACTACATGAACTTAGAGGGCTATATTGATGATTAAAATGGTTATAATTCTTTAGATAAATACGCGTTACGGTCGCAGATCGTATTTGGTCCACATACAGCTTCACACTGACCGGCAAATTGCAAAAAACATAAAAATATTTGAATTTCGCGGGCTACCCTGGAGCATCCACCTTAAGGACGGTTGTGAACTTGTTCGAGATTGTATCCATATCTGACATACCTATAAGGTCTGACATATAAGACTGGTCGTATACTCGTAGGTACGTACGGTTTCCTAATTAGAAATTCAGATTTGAAATTCTCTGACTATAGCGTAGATATTCGATTTTCCGTTCTTGTAAACCAAACATAAATCATTTTTCAAAAGGGTTGTCAGTTTTTTTTTATTTGAAAAGTAAACAAACGTGTACGCCTAGTTGAACATTTTGTATGTAAGGCAAGTAATTAGATCTCCGAACTTGAATTCCTTATCAGGAAACTGTATGTCAAAAACTAGAAGAATAGAATTTTGGCAATCAATGCATATTGCTAATAATATAAGTGGCTTCTCCATACAATATGAAACACGGCACTGATTATACGTGCATGATGCATTGAAGTCACGTTCTGTAAGAATACTGGACTAGGCAAGGGATGTGAACCATTTTCATCATCATCATCATATTATTGGCCGAACGTCGGCCACGACAATCGGTCTTGTGCGTATCACATCCATCGGCTATCCGCGACCCTGGCCAGGTCACCGGGCCAACTTGTTTGCCTTGGGAGGCCTTCCAACGTGTCTTCCGGTACGCGGTCGCTACTCCCGAACTTTATCGTTAGGGATGTAACTAAAGAAAACAATGTCATCGACCCGCTGAGAAAAAAGTGAATAAATGTATTTATGGGACTCCAAACAGGTAGATTACACTTTTAAATATCAGAATAAAACATTTCCTGTAGCAAAAATATATTTAATTCTTGTGTCCTCTACCGTATAAAATAAATAATTAAAAATGTATAAAAGATTCAAATATTATTAAAAAAACATATTTCTAATCAAGTCTAGTTTTTCTGTGCTTTTCGTAAATATTTTTCCAGAGCTTATAGGTATCAGGATTTGGAACTGACCCCAACTTTAGTTCATCACCTACTTTTAAAAAGTTCAAATTATCTTTGGTGTGCGGGACCCATTTCACTGGCAAATCATTCGGTGTAGGATTCCTGAAAAAAAAAACAACATAAAATATAGTGAAGTGTTTTTTCATAAAAATTTATTTAAATACTAGCTGACCCGTGCAACTTTGTCTGCTTTACATTTTTCATTATTGATCTGCTCCTACTACGACCAGTAGGAGCGTGGTGATGTGACGATAAATGTGCTATCCAACACTAAAACAATTTTTAAGTTCGAACCAGTGGTTCGTGAGATTGATGTGTTCAACCAAACATTATTACTACCACAAAAGATCAAACTATATAATTAGTAAAAAAATATCTTATGGGCTAATCTAAGTCGCGGTTTAATAGATTTGTGTGAGCACTTGAGTGCAAATTATTCAAATCTATTTAACGCGTTATTAATTTCAACATTCAAGCAACTAAACATCCTAACTTACATACATATTTTCACATTATTCGTATTGTAATTGGACTATCAATGTGATTGATAGGAAATAAGTAATAATTAATGATAAAAATGAAACATACCCAAACTTAGCAAAATTTGTCAATATTGTAGTCAGCCACTCAATCCTAACTTGATCTTTGTCATTTATTCTGTAAGGCCACATCAAGCCTTTGAATATATAAAGTAAATCGTCTCCATGACATGCTCCTATTTCATTGACATATTTAGTTAATGCCAATTTGACGAAATTCCTCCCACCAGAATACGTAAACTGGAAACTATACACGGGAGCATCAATAGTACGAGCCATTTTTTCTGCTTCAAATATCGCAGGTGTTTCAAAGTATAAATGTGTGTACAACTCTGACAATTTCATAATAGTTTTTTCACTAATATCTTCTTTTCCAAAATAGTACTCTTTTACTTTTTGAGATATTTCGATTTCTTCATTTTTAGATGCGAATATTAAATCATCACCAAACAAGGTGCGTTTGTTACATTGCTTCAGTGTTTCATTTGTTTCGTCATTTATGAAAAATAATCCCTCTCGATCTGTTGAGGAATACATTATCGAAATATTCTTTGGTTTGTTAGTTATCAAATTATAAGGCAGGTCACTAAGTACTGATTCTTCACCGGGAAAGCTTTTCTCTACGCATGGCAGTATGAAAACATTATGATGCATAAGCTGTGTTATAGGAATGTGTGCGTTTGCTGAAACCAAGTCCCTGTAAGGCAACTTGGAATAAAGTTCATAGAGCTTTTCAGGTTCTTTAATATCATACCCTAACATGCTCACAATTGTACTTGCAACTGATATCGGATTGTAGTTTACAGCCCAATTTGCCAATGACGATCCACTGTGTACAATTGCTCGTTTGAATAGACCATTTGTAGCGTCACTAGCAACTAGCAAAGATACCGAAGTTCCACCGGCACTAGTTCCAAATATAGTCACGTTATCTGGATCTCCCCCAAATGCTGCAATATTTTTCTGAATCCACCGCAAAGCAGCTACCTGATCTTTTAAACCAGCATTGCCGGGCGCTTCTTTGATTCCTAAGCATAGAAAGCCTAGTGCTCCAAGTCTGTAGTTAAATGAGACTAATATCACATCCTTCTTAACTAAAAAATCAGGTCCTACCATTATTTTTCCGCCACTTCCCTGGAGAAAACCACCTCCATGTATATAAGCCATGACGGGCAGTGGCCTCTTGGCATTGGCTGGGACATACACATTGATTTTCAGGCAGTCTTCTGTGCCGATCACTCCTAAGGGGGTGTATTGTGGACACTGGTAAAATTCATCGACAGCTTTGAAGACTCCTTTCCACTTCGGGGGAGGCAATGGTGCCTGAAAAAATAATTTTATAGTTTAATCATTATTATAACTTTGAAACTAATAAGAAACGTAAAGTCAAGATTACATTTTTTTTAAACAAAAAAAGTCAGTTCATATAAAACTTGTAACGGCAGTCGTAGTTTAAGAAATCGTAATAAGGTTATTTTTCGCAAATCCTTAATTAATATAATAAACATTATAGATTGTGATGTTTGAATTAGTTTTAATTAGTATCTCCTTGAAAATCATAACATAAAATATAGTCATAATGTTGGTATTAATGTTGATGAGTTAGTTGAAGTTGGCCTTTAACATGCATTAAGAAGAATTTAAAGCGCATAAAATTTTACAAATAAAACGAACGGTTCCTACCTGAAAACATAATTATTAAAAGAAGTATAATATAGCACACAGTATGGTGAAACGGACCAACAGTCTACATTACGGGTCTAGATTATAATATCGACAGTCTCTGCATCGACAGTCGCTGTTTCGAAAACGTTCCATGGACAGGGTTACTGAATCGACAGTAGGCTATATCGAGAGTACTCTAAATCGACGGTACGCTACATTGACAGTACACTAAATTGATAGTACGTTGTTACGACAGTATACCATATCGACAATACGTATCGATGGTGCGCTACATCGACTGCCCGATCCGAGCCAGATTTAAATAAAAAACATAAGCTTTTGTTTTTTTTTGTATGTATATTAATTAACCCGCAAATGGTGAAAAATCGTGAATTTGTATTCAGTATCCTTACTTAATATTACAAATTCTTTAAAAATAACTGTTACACTGATAAAACAAATAACCCCTAAATAATAATAATAACTTTACATTTATAAAGTACAAAAATAAGTACATAGAATCAAAGAAGATACAACAATAACCTATTGATTCATGTAATCTTAATTTATAAAACAAAGTCGGGTTTGTTCGCACACTTTTAACTCGAGAACGGCTGGACCGATTTTCATGGTTGTTGATTTGTCTCCGTCCCGAATAGCAGAGCGACTACGAAAAACATTGGAAAATTATTACTAAAAAAAAGAAAAAAATGTTCATCTTACTAGGGTAGATATACCTATCTACCCTAGTAAGATGAACATTTTTTTTTTTTTTTTTGACCCTAGTTAGGGTAAGTAAGGTAGGCAGGATAGGCCGGGTAGGTAGGTAGAATAGGTAGGGTAGGTAAGTGGCTAAGTACTATGTAAGCCAGTTGACGGGAAAGAAATCGCGGGGGACAGCTATTTTCAAATAAAAACAAAAACTATCTATCTTACTCGAAAACTTTCGTTAATTTGAAGTATGATTAGAGATTTAATTTGTTTAAATCTGGCTCGGGTTGAACTGTCGATGCAGCGTACTATCGATAGGGTGTACTGTCATGTCGATACAACGTATTTTCAATTTAGTATAGTGTCGATACAACGTACTATCGATTTGGTGGATTGTCGAAACAACGTATTGTCGATATGGTATACTGTCGATACAACGTTCTATTGATATAGCAATCCGTCAATTTAGAGTACTGTCAGTATGGTGTACTGTCGATGTAGCGTACCATCGATTTGGGGTCGATTCAGTAACCCGTCAATGGAACGTTTTCGATACAGCGACTGTCGATGCAGTGACTGTCGATATTATGATCTAGACCCCTATAATTATAACATACATACATAATCAGCCTATATTGTTCCCACTGCTGGGTCACAGGTAGTGACGGGGAAAAGGAACATTCTCATAACGAGAATATTCTTGGATCGATAATGTTCGGGAATATTCTCGTGAGCGGAGAATATACGAGAACTTATGAGAACTTAAAACGAGTAGGTTTTCCTTCCAGTTTTAACACGAAACAGATAACTTTGATGATTTTTATTTTCGTCATTGGATGTAACATATATTTAGTAGCATATATAATTCAATGTATATAAATAGGACAGTGGTACCATAACTAGCAGTTATAATAAACTTAATTAATTGTTTGATTCTAAGAAAGAAAGAAAGAAAGAAACACAGCCTGAAAAGGACTACCTAGTATTTAATGAATCTATCTATATATATATAAAAATGAATCCCTATTTCCCTTGGTCATCGCATCACGCGTGAATGGCTGGACCGATTTCAATAATTCTTTTTTGTTGTGTTTGTTATGGTCAGGAAAAGGTTATCACCCTATGTGCTTTGGAGGATGAGCAATATTCAAAAATGTCTGTTTAAACGACTGGCTCATGGTTCGATCCCTGGCCAGCAACAGCTATTATTTTTGTATTTATTTTATCTTTTGAATATAGTTCAAAAGATAAAATCGAATTATGGTGTAAAAATACATTTTTACACCATAATTTTGTAAAAACATAATAAAATGGGTTTTTGCTTACTTAAAATAACATTTAAGTTTATAATCCACATTTTTTCCAATCAGTTTAGTGAGGAATTGATTAAAGAAGCCACGACATTTTACAATATTGCAGATACTTATTCGTCTAAACTTAGCAATGTTAATCAACACGCTTTACTTTCAAGGAGCTGAGCAGCGAAAAACCATGACATAAATAAGATCGGCTATTTCAAAATTTTGTCAACAGTACTCATAGACCGTCGGTTTAAAACCTGCCATTCTGAAGAATTGGTGTAGGTTCGAATCCAAACAGTCATGGATTATTTTTGAATTTTGTACATATTTTTAAATTATTTATTTCCTTTCTTTTTATTTTTAATAATATTTTTATACGTTAATAATATATTCTTGTAATTTTTTATTTTTTTTTGGCTTTTACCTATGCCAAAATATAATGGCCCAGATGTTAAAAGAGGAACAGAACGCATCACGTCCAAAAGTACAAAACCAATGTAGATAACTTTTACACATAAACCGGATAGGAATTGTGCAATGTACATGAAATTAATATGACGTAATGTACTCGTAATGCCATCTATTGACCTCAAGACAGCATTAGAATTACATCAAAATATGTTTTTTAGTTATTTGTGATACTTTTAAAAAGTCTGAAAAAAAGGGATTCTTTTGATAACTTAAAAATATTGTTCTGAATGAATTCCTATTACCAAAAGTAAAACAAACTCCAAACTAAGACAGTTCAACTTCAGATTCCATAGATGGCGTTATGTATCTGATCTCATTTTTTGAATCATCAACAGGCTTGCGCTTAATTTGCTAAGCTTAACTTGAGTTGCACAAAATTGAATTTTTACGGGCCTAGAGCCTGGAAAGTCACGTCATACCACCCGCAAGCAGCTGGCGAAGTCTCATGGTAGAAGAGTCGCGAAAAGAGTTGAATAAGATAGGTTAATCGGATGTCTAACTGGGTTCTAAAAACTTAAATTGTTTCAATTTGCGTTACTGATTACGTTTAATATTTGAGAGTTAACTTGATTCATCGAGTAGTTTCTTAACTTTGTAATTTGAGGAATAGCATCATTCATTTAGCGCAAAATAATATTAGCATAATTAAGATCAAATATGCAAACATATATGGCCATTTTATGGCCCGACGCGTAAACAAGGCTGTTAAAGACAGCATGCACAGCGCGGTTCACGCTGCAGAAGACCGCATGGATATGCGTCATGTGTGGTCGCGGTCCTCAGCATTGAAAGAAAAACGGAGAAGAAGGAAAATGCGAACATGATTGCCCATGGCATACACCACGATCAAGAGATGGTTAGGTTATTTTAAAAGACAGTCTATGTTGTCCGTTGCTTCATTAATTCATTACTTCTGTGAACAGGGTACGCACCGACCAAACAGACCAGCAATACGCATAATATTGACAAATGTTTTTGGGAAAAATAAGGAAAATATTTCCATGAAAACGCAAAGGAAGAAAATGATACTACCATCCCATTAAACTTTATGATTTCTGTTTAAATAATTAATTTCTAAAAAACTTTGCAAAGGCACTTTGTTGATAATCACACTTATCCAACAAACAGTCACAGTAGTTTAAATAAGATTTCGATTGATTCCTCGGGCATGGCTAAAAACTGTTCAATTCCTAGTAAAGCAACAGCTCAGGGCCAAAAACTATCCTTTGCGGGTATCATCCTCGAGTGGATCATGGGAAACTATAGATCCTCAGGCAATGATGCCAGAGACGAACTCGCGAAGAAAGATTACCACCACTTCTCCTCTAACCTTTCTCACTGATTCGTGCATAAATTTGCCAAAGATCAACTGAACTTCAAGACAACAGATGACTACAAATTACAGGCAGTCCAAACTGGCTATGTTAAGCCTATAAATGCAACTAACTACGCGACTTCTCAACCCAAGTAGAAATAATCTCCGAATAATAAAAGGTATAATTACGGGTAATTGCCCCCAAAAAATATATCTCCAACATAGGTACTGCGGCACGATGGATCAACGATTTAAAAAATATGGCTGGCAGCCGCCGCAGCGGATGGCGTGGACTGCACAACCCCGGATGGTTGGCGCTTTTTGGCATTCGGCAGATAGAGAAATCAGTAGCCCACTTTATTCTGGAAATGAGGCCTTTGCTACCCAAAATTCTCGAAACGATGAGGACGCTCAGCAAAATCTATGTGCGTAGGTAGCTTCGCTGGCTAACCTAGCCAGGACTCCTAAGCACAACGGCGCGAATGGGAGTCTAAGTGCGGACAACGGAATCTCAACTGCAGTCTTTACTTTTGGACAGAGTCTCAGCTCTATCGCGTGTAAACAACCTTAGCAACTTTCTTCAACATCGTGTATAGAAAAGTTTTATCAATAAAACGTTTCTCATTACGAAAAAATACGAATGTTGGTCGGCGTTTTGAATAGAAGAAGTGATACAGCCAATGCCTTGCATTCTAAGGGGGTCAAGCAATGCTAGAAAATGACTGTTAGTATATCTTATGTCACAATGGTTGCTGGTCGTTCACAATAGGCCTCATTAGAAGGCTTAAAGTCACTTAAAGGGCAATTGAGAGGGCAATGCTTGGATTTTCCTTGCGTGATCAAATTAGGAATGATGATATTCGTGTTCCAAGGTTACTAACGTCGCCCGAAGGATCGCCAAATTAAAGTGGCAGAATATTGCTCGCAGAACAGATGGCCGATGGGGCTGAAAAGTTCTGTAGTGGCAACCGCGTACCAGAAGACGCAACGTTGGAAAGCCTCCCAAGGTGTACCGATGAAGGTCGCGGGTAGCCGATGGATGCGAAACGCGCAGAACCGGTCGTTGTGACAACGTTTGGGGGAGGCCTATGTCCAGCAGTGGAGGTCTTTTGGCTGATATGATGATATCTTATCTTAGCAATCTTACCTAGCGACATCATTTTACCATACGACATACACGTAAACGAAGTCACATGCAACAGCTATCTATCCTTTTCTAATCTTCTAATGTATAAAAATTTTGGATCACAGTGTTTGTTATAGAACTCCTCCAAAATGGCTTGAACGATTTTTATAAAACTTTTGTGTTTATTTATATGGCAAAACAACTTTTGCTGGGTCAGCTAGTAATCAATATAAACCAAAGTGATTTAAATAAGAAAAGTTGATTAAGTTAATTGTACTCGTACTTTAGCAAGGATTTTAGAATCAAGAAATACCTCCTATAAAGTGCTATGAATATGTGATTTTAGTAGAAAAATAATTATTTTTGGTACCTACCAGCCTATTTTGATGTTATCAAGAGAAATTAATATGATGTTCCTATTTTGAATTTATTTTGACCAAATTATACAAGGTACCTTTAGGTATGCAGGCATTAACACTCAATACTCAATACTCAATATTTTATTGCATTCCATATTATGTACATATAGGTGGTATAAATATTGTCAAGATCAATATGGACCCTGTCGGGCACAGCAAAGTTAGGAGAGAGGACGAAGACTAAGTAACAATTCATGGAATTCATTAATTATTATTACAGGTAATTAGATGGTTAAAATGTTAATAGATTTATATGTATATTATTGTGTGGTGAATTATGTTCCATACTTTAATTTATTTTTGTCATCGTTATTTTAAATTTTATTAATATTGAGTTATTTTTATTTATTTTTATCGTCACCATTATTAAATTATGTATTTATTTAAATTAATTTTGTATAAATATTATAATTATGTCTGTGTGTAGTCTTGATAAATGATGTCAGATATTTCAATTTGTTTCTGTCATCATTATTATTAAATTATATCAGTTATTTCATTTGTCATCATTATTATGAAATTATGTTATTATTTAACCTGTCATATACACCGGTGGAACCAAAAGGTTCCATTTGCCATACAACGGTGGGGCATTGGTGAGCCAAGAGGTTAAATTAATTTATGTATGTAATGTCTTTGTATAATAAATTAAATGTCAAGTATTTGTATCGTCATCAGTTTTAAATTATGTATTTATACAAATTAATTTTGTGTAAATTTAATTTATATGTTATTCACTATTGTAAGTAGATACATTTTTACAGTGAAACAGTATATAATTAATAGTTTTTATTGTAGTTTATATTTATCGTTATAGTATTCATCTATAGTATAGTAGGATTTGTCTATTAGAAATTGTTTTAGTTTATTGATAAACATATTATTACTGTCTGCATTTTTGATGAATTCTGGTAACTTATTATATATTTTAATAGACATAACAAATGCACTAGAAGAGTGCATTTTCAATCGTGAAGTGGGTATGTTAAGCCTATTTTTATGTCTAAGTGTGATTTTAGTTTGAATGTCCTCTCTTTTTGTATAGAATTGTGAATATTTTCGAACAAATTTGCAAATTTCCAGTATATAAAGACAGGGTACAGTTAATATTTTTAGCTCTTTGAAGTAGGGTTTACAGGAGTCTTGGATATTCATTAATATTCTTATCATTTTTTTTCTGTAAAGTGAATAGTGTAGGCGCGTCTGTGCTATTTCCCCATAAGATAATTCCATATTTAACACTGTTGCTGAGAGATATATGTCCAACGCACGAGCTGGTGGGGCACAGATTCGGTCTCTCCGGGAGGCTATGGTTGAGCGCTTAAACTTGTCCTTCCAGGCTGTCTCTGAATTAGGCAAGTTCAATGCTGCTAAGACCCAAGCGTGTCTGTTTTCCACTAAAAAGGGCCAATTCCACCCAGCTATATCTTTCCGAGGTGTAACCGTGCCGATAATCGACCGACTTGGTGTTATATTAACATCTACAATCAAGTCAATCGACAAACGAGCCAAAAGGATTATCGGCAATGATAGGCTTGTCGATTTGAAGCTTCAAAGCATCGAACTCTGCCAGAGTCTGTTTCCTGATAGCTAAAACCTGGGAGTCTTTAGTCAAGAGTGAATACGTAACTTCGAGCAAGCATGCTCCATCTTCGACCACATTATAGCTTACCATCAAGTGAGATATTGGTCTAACGCTTGCCTAACAATAGTAATAAACTGGCTAAGTGCGACTCGGACTCGCGTACAAAGGGTTCGGGCAATTTCATTTTTGTAACAGGTTATTAAAACAAAGTCATGTACAATGGTCATGTCACCCCGAGACCTGTAATCGTAAATCGCGCTACCTTCAAGGTTGTGCAAGAATACATATATCTAGGTCAAATCATACAACTTGGGCGGCACAACTTTGAGAAGGAGGCGAATAGAAGAATACGTTTGGGCTGAGCGCTTCGGGAAGCTGCATCTTTGAATCGTCGATCCCACAATCACTTAAGACCAGGGTCCACAACCAGTGCGTCCTACCCGTAATGACTTACGGAGCCAAAACGTGGACACTCATCATAGGTCTGGTCCACAAATTCAAGGTTGCTCAGAGTGCAATGGAGAGAGCAATGCTCAGGTATTCCCTGGTAGATAAAATTCGCAACGAAGTCATTTGCCAGAAAACTAAAGTCATTGACGAAGTGGGCCGGCCATGTCTGCAGACGGACAGAAGGTCGATGGAGCAGACATGAGCTAGAGCGGAGACTGCGTATGGGCCAACAAATTGTGGGACGCCCTGCGGCACGATGGATCAATGATTTAAAGAAGGTGGCTGGCAGCGGATGGATGCGGACTGCTCAGAACCGGGATCACCCCGGGGACCATCCCGGTCCTGAGCTTACGTTCAGCTGTGGACGAATATTGGCTGAAATAATGATAAACAGGTTATTTTAACACTTAAAGACTTTTTATAGTTTTTTCTGTAATCTGTAGGCAAAAACCTATTGTCAGCATTTTTTTTTAATTTCTGACGCAATTATTTCGGAGATTAGGAGGGAATGGTCGTAATTGGCCTAACTTTTTGAACAACTTCAACACTGTTCATTTTAAAATTATAAAAATATATAATTAAAATTTTCACAGGAAGCCCTTTCATTTGATATGTCGCGCGATAGCTTGATTTTTTATTTTTTTCTACTTTAACCCTTAAAAGTGACCCCATGCTCAAAATGGATTTATTTACGTAAAGCATCCGTGTTTGAGTCACAGAAGTCCATAATATGTGTACCAAATTTCAACAGAAACGGTCCAATAGATCCTGAGAAAAGTGGCTGTGACAAACGGAGAGACAGACAGATAGACAGACCGAGTTATCCTATAAGGTTTCCATTTTTTGTTCGGAACCCTAAAAAATATGGTTTTGTTATTAATTGATACTGTATTTCAGTTTCGAAAATTCCCATAATGCAACTGCTTCACGAAATGTTTCAAATACATGTAACATACGAGTAACACATTAAACATTTCATCTATCATACACATTTCAAGACAGGATTAGATTTAAGTTAGGTTACTCCGTTTTTAAGTTCTCATAAATTCTCGGCTCGAAAAACATTCTCGAGAACATACCCGCAAAGTTTTCGCTAAGAGAATTTTCTCGAGAATTTCCCATCACTAGACATAGGCCTCCTCTCTTTCGCGCGGGAGTGGGCTATAACCCACCAGCGAGCCCAGTGTGGGTTGGTAGATGTCACATGTCTTGGAATTTTTAGTTCTAAGATATGTCGGTTACCTCACGATGTTTTCCTTCACCGCTTTGAGAGCAGTGGTGATGAAAATAATTGTACACAAAGTAAAGCGCCTAACTGGATCGAAACTATGACCTACAACTCGTAAGTCGCAGCCATTACCACCGGGCCACCTCTGCACACACCAACCAACCAACGACCAATGGTCTACACTCTTTTTAACCGACTGCATTACTGTTCAAAATCGATTATCATAATTTATGGCGCCGCAATCTGACTTACTAAATTCAAAGCTTTACTCATATTTATTAAGAATTATTAACATGAACATATGTATTAAAAAGAAAAAATGTTTATGAAAACGTAAATTTTACATCTAAACTATAGCATAGATAAGGGAGCTTTGCATAATGTCGTCAGGAATCGTATCCGTATCTGACGGATAAGATCTAACCTTTATTGATTATGTTATCGAAACATTTTATCGCAATGGACAACTTCTATCAACAACACAAAATAAAGCTCAGAAAAAGGCAGAATAGATCTTCAGCAAAGAATGCAGCGCATGGCATTGTTTGAAGTCACGTATTGCAATGAATTGTTAAGCTTCTAATTACTACCCTTGCTTTTTCCATAAATTGGTTTTTCTTGTTGCAAAAATAAAACTTCCAGTGGCACAATTAATATTAGTGCATTGTAAATTATAAGCACGCACTGCTTGATTGTATTAATCTTGAAGTAGAAAATAATGTTAATGTATTAATTCACTTCATTAATTTTTAAGGTTCCGAACAAAAAACGGAACTCTTACCTATAGGATCAATCGGGTGTCTGTTTGTCTGTCCGTCTGGCACAGCCAGTTTTCTCTGGATCCACTAAACTGATCCTATTGATATTTGGTGCACATATGGACTTCTGTGACCCAAACACGGACGTATTACGAAAATTATTAAATTTTTAGTATCGGTGTCACTTTTGGGGGTCAAACTAGTAAATGAAAAATAAAGTTTTTTGTTTAATACAGAGTGACTTATCAAATGAAAGGGCTTACTATGAGGGTTTGATTAATTTTTTTTTTCATTATTTTAAAATTATCGGTATTTGAAGTTATTCAAGAAATTAGACGAGAAACTACCGTATTGAGCCTAAAATTTTAAAAAGAGAGAAATAATAGGTCTTTACCAATAGATTACAGGAAAAAAATATATAAAAGTCTGTAGTTTTAAAATAACATGTTAAAAAATATTTCTTATAAGATACACAAAAAATATATAAAAACAGTAGCCCACCGGTACTCCATTTAAAATACTGGTGTGCAGGACAACCGCATTATAGTCTTAGGATTATAGTTAAGAGTTAGGTACGTGTTATTTTTATGTAATTAAAATACCGTTAGTTGGCAACATACTTTTAGAAAGCAGCGAGATGTAAGAGACAGTTTGACGCTTTAAAAACGTTTGGGTCACATTGTCATTTTTTAAGTTAACAAAATGGTGTATTTGTCTCTAATATTCATTCACGTCTGGCAACAGTTAAAATCCATTGTTTGTATTATTTTATAAAGTTTAATTACCGTACCTATTTGTCTCTTTGTAATCAACGCCAAAAATAGTTTGTAATTTATAAATAAACAACCGTAGCGAGTACCGTTCTACCCCCACCAACCGGGGTGAAACTGACGCCAAAGACCCTTATAAAAGAGGCCCGCGGGCCAAAGCAAACCTATTCCTCTCCATACATCAGCGCCTTCAGTGTCTTCATAGAGTCCTTTCTATCTACCGGGGAGACAGAGGGCTTGGCGCAGCAGGGACCGTACTCGCTACCATCTACAGAGGAAAAAGTATTTTCATTTAAGTACATCCCACGTGGTAGCACTTTTTTCGCAGTTACAGTGTCTTGTCGCATTTCAACCCTCCAATCCAGCAACTTGTTCGACCCATCGTGCAAAACTGGTGTTCAGCTACATACGGTTAGGCTGAAAGCCGACACCAGCATTGGGAAGAGTATAGGAAATTTGATAGATTATTTTTATGATTTACTGTTCCAAAACGATCATGATAAAACTGACCTTCAGATAAACTCTACCCCTCAATAAAACAATATGTTATCTTCTAAAATCGTTTGCTTTATTAGTTTTACGATATTTGCTGTAAATATCTTTCCATAGTCGGTACGGATCCGGATTAGGTATAGGTCCCATTTTCAATTCATCTTCTATGTACAGAAATGTCATATTGTCCTTAGTACTGGGGTCCCATCTAACAGGCAAATTGTTGGCAGTTGGAGTTGGATTTCTGAAAACAATAAATTAAATTATAGATTTCATAGTGTATTTATAACTAATATTTAATTTCAGTTGTTTTAGTATCTACCCGTGTTTCGCAAAATTTGTCCACAATCGAGTCATCCAATTAATCATAGTTTGGTCTTTTCGACTTATCGCAAACGGCCAAACTCTTCCCTTGAATAAGTACATAATTTCATCACCATGACACGCTCCCGGTTCATTCATATAACCCGTAATGTATTTCAGAAAATTCCTTCCTCCAGAATAATTAAAATAATAATGATAAATAGGAGCATTCGTTCTATTGATAACTATTTCAGATTCGAGTAGTGTTGGTACTTCAAAATACAAATGAGTATTGAGATCTAGCAAAGCATTGGAAACATTAAAACTTATATTTTTTGGTCCAAAGTAATATCTTTTAACAGCATTTGAAAGATTTGCTGCTTCATCTTCAGTAGGAAATTTTAAATCAGAAGCAAATATGTACTTGGAATCTCTTTCTTTTAAAGTTTCTTCCGTTTCCTCTGGTAACAAGATCACTCCTTCTCTACTCGTCGTGCCATATATTACAGATATGTTATTAGAAATTCTTCGAAACAAATTATAAGGTAAATCTGTCAACACAGCCTCTTCGCCTTCTATAACTTTTTCAACGCACGGATAATTTATCAACTGAAAGTCAAAGTATTTTTCAATAGGTTTCTTCGGCTTGGCTGCGATCAAATCTTGGTATTGTAACTTCGCAAATATTTCATATATTGCTTTTGGATCTTTCGTGTTATATCCAAATTCTTTTGCTAGAAGACTAGCTGTAAATAATGGTTGTCGATTAACAGCCCAACTGGAGGTAGATACACCACTTTGTAAAATGGCTCTATCAAACAATCCCTTGGTAGCATCACTTGCTATCAACATAGAAACTGAGGTCGCACCGGCACTCAATCCAAATAGAGTGACATTATCGGGGTCTCCACCAAACGCTGCAATATTTTTCTTAACCCATCTCAAAGCAGCAATTTGGTCCTTCAATCCAGCATTTCCTGGTGCTTCTTTAATACCCAGACAAAGAAATCCTAACGCTCCAAGTCTATAGTTAAAAGTGACTAGAATAACATCTTGTTTGACTAGGAAATCAGGTCCATATAACATTTTTCCACCATTGCCAATAATATAAGTTCCACCGTGAATGTAAACCATGACTGGAAACGGTTTTTTGTCCTTAACGGGAATGTAGACATTGATTTTCAAACAATCTTCGGTCCCAATGACTCCAAAGATAGAAGGTTGTGGACACTGATAGTTCTCATCAACTGCCCTATAAACTCCCTTCCACGATGGTGGTGGTAATGGAGCCTAAAAAATAAGAATAATAGAATGACTATTTTTTTATTTTACAATGATTATTTAGTTTTCAACACATTTAATAAATAAATACATTCCCGAAGCCTGTATATTTACGTAATTTTAACTTTCGAGCAATGCTGGCTGTGTAAATACATTTTTTGAGCAAATGTGTTCAAAACTAGTTCATCACCTTTGTACCTATTTTTCTGTCTCTTTCTTCTTATCTTATTAAATGTGTATACATAAATTGTTAAATAAATAAACTTATTTGTTCTGACACTATTTACCTAAAATTAAACGTAACAGTTAACTCCATTTTAAGCAGGTAAATAATTAAAAACTATATTTATCATATTCAAACAGGTAATTGCGTCTAAAATGCTGTGCAAAATATAAACAATCAAAACTTACCTTGAACCTCGTGCTGCTATTAGTAGAAGCGAAGGGAATTCCAACGTACTCAAAAAACGACCCATCCGCGCTCACTTTACCGCTCAAAGTCCCTTGTTCAATCTTCACTTCTGGCGCTGGCTGTTCCACCAAGTTTATTGCGAATAATGTAAATAAAACTATTCTTTTGCCACTTTTCATATTTGATAGTTCAACTTTCAGCCTTAAAATAAACGGTAAGTTTGGCTTTGCCAGGTTTAGCTTTTGACTTTGAATGTTTGTAAAGTAAATAGAGAAAGTCTTATCGAATGTAGGTTCAGTGTTATACAAAAATATGAAAATTTCACTAGACGTAGCGTGTCTCACTAAATTAGATTTCGTGCTTTGACGATGACAAAATTTATAATTGCTCGTTAGTTCAAAGGTTTCTAGCAAGTGTTACGCACGCAATCCGAGGGCCTACTAGTAATTATAACTATCAATATTTTGTTACAAAAACTACTGATAATAGTTTCAAAGGTCGTGTGTAGGTTGGAAATATACTGGACAGATTGTTGGCTTAGAGAATACCTTTATTTGAAAATATAAATTTGGAGAACTCTAAAAACGTTCCCATAAAACATTTCTAGGTTAAGTGAGTGAGCCTATGGAAAATTATAACTTTTGGAAATATTGTAGCCAGGTTAAAAAACAGAATATGTGGTCACATGCCTGCATGCTAAGTAGGTGCCAGAAATACATACATAAACTGCTAAATCGATTTTTATCATTGCCGCAAGCGGATAAAAAATTACAAGCTTTTTAACTTTTAAAATCATTGGGTTTATTCTTCTTACGATATTTTTCATAAATATTTTTCCATAGCCGATTAGCTTCGGGATTAGGAATAGAACCCATTTTCAATTCCTGGTCAATGTGAAGGAAATTCATATTTTCCTTAGTACTGGGCTCCCATTTCACTGGTAAATCATCCGTTTGTGTGGGATTTCTGTAAATAAAATTGGGGTATATTAAACCCGAGTAAAGAAAATTCAAGAAAACAGTCATTGAAAACAAAATACAAACCCGTATTTGGCGAAATTGGCCCACATTTTAGTCATCCAATCTATTAGTTTTTGATCATCTTTATTGATAGGAAAAGGCCAAATTTTTCCTTTGAACAAATACAAAATTTCATCACTATGACAAGCTCCAGGTTCATTCCTAAATCCAGATATATATTTGAGAAAGTTTCTTCCACCAGCGTAATTAAAATAATAATTAAATACTTTAGCTTCTACGTTCTTAATTAAAGTTTCTGACTCTAATATAGCAGGTGCTTCAAAATACAACTGTGTGTTGAGATCAATAATAATACTTTGTTCTTCTAAACTGATATTTTTTTCCCCGAAGTAAAACTGTCTTGCCATCTTTGACACATTAGCCGCTTCTTCTTCTGAGGGAAATTGTAGATCAGATGCAAATATGTATCTTGCGTCTCTCGCTGCTAAAGATTCTTTTGTGTCGTCAGGTATTAAGAATATTCCCTCTCTACTTGTTGTTCCATAGATAACAGCAATATTTTTAGGATTCCTACTAAAAATACTATAAGGGTAATCTGTTATAACAGCCTCTTCTCCTTCAATTTCTTGTTCAACGCATGGATAGTTCAATAATTGAGTATCAAAATACATGCCAAGTGGCTTTTTGGGTCTAGCTTTTAGTAGTTTCTTATAAGGTAATTTGGAAAATGTTTCAAATATTTCCTTGGGATCTTCAGTATCAAAACCTAATTCTTTTGCGATTAGACTTGCAACCCATAATGGCTGTCTGTTGATTGCCCAACTAGATATGGAAGAACCACTTTGTATGATAACTCTCTGAAACAATCCTTCTGTAGCATTACTAGCTAGTAGCAAAGATGCTGACGTCGCTCCAGCACTTTGTCCAAAAACGGTGACATTGTCAGGATCTCCGCCAAATGCTGCAATATTTTTCTTAACCCATCTCAAAGCAGCAATCTGATCTTTTATTCCAGCGTTACCTGGGGCTTCTTTGATACCTAAACAAAGGAAACCCAACGCTCCCAGTCTATAATTAAATGTGACCAATATTACATCGTGTTTGACTAGAAAATCCGGTGCGTATATGAATTTTCCTCCACTGCCCAGTAAAAATGCTCCACCATGAATGTAAACCATGACTGGTAGTGGTGTTTTAGCTGTCGCTGGTACATACACGTTGATTTTCAGACAGTCTTCGGTTCCAACAACGGTGCCAAACAGTGAGGATTGAGGACATTGATATATCTCATCAACTGCTTGGTAAACTCCGTTCCAAGATGGTGGGGGAAGAGGCGCCTAGGGAAAAAAATTCTTGGTAGATATACCTTTGTTGTGATCATGCATATGTTTAATAAAATTTTAGTAAACGGTAGTGGTCCATGCACCTCTGTATATTGGTATGTCATTATGAAGCTATCGTTTACTTATAATTGATTTCATGTGATGGATAAAGTTTGTATCTTTAATAACTCTGTCGCTCATGTATACATTGTGACATTCATGTATACACAGCTCACGAGAATGTACATTCATGTATATACATACACCAGCTGACCCGTGCCCACTTTTTTGGGAGGTATTTTTTGGGTTAATACATTTACAAATAACGTGGCTTTCTATTGGTAAAAAAAAACGAAATCGGTTTAGTACATCGAGACATTACCCCTTACAACCTCGCAAACCCACCAACTTTTCCTCTTTATAATATTAGTATAAATTAGTAAAGATGAATGTATGTACATAGTAATTATGATATGTTATGAATTAATATGTACAACAAAGTAATTGATAATTATGATTTGATGATTTCAACATATTAAGTGCCCTCGAAGTAACCTCAGATAATTATATTACAAACTAATGATGACCTACATAATTTGTCTTATCTTCGAAAAGTAATGTTGTCATGAGTAAAAGTGATAAAATATAATAGGATTTCGTGTACTATGAGACCGATTATGATAAAACAAATAGTTTACATGTATTTTATCTATATTTGTTCTTCAATTGGTATTTAGATATTGATTAAAAAGCCTTTTTAATAACTAACTGGTTATCGATCACGCTTACCTTGAACCTTGTGCTGCTGTTAGTTGTCGCGTAAGGTATTCCAACGTATTCAAAAAAAGACCCATCAGTACTGATTTTACCGCTTAAAATCCCTTGCTCGATAGTCACTTCGGGTGCCGGCTGATCCACTAAATTCATCGCGAATAACGTAAATAAGACAATTCTTTTGCCGCACTTCATCTTGGACATAACAGTTCGAGTTCACTGAACGATAGAGTTCAATTTTGCTTGTAGAATTGGTATACACATTTGTAAGAGGTTATGTCATAGACATGTTAGAAACACTGTGTTTATTAGAACTAAGTTTTACACTTTCCTTACTAAAATACAATTCACATTTCAAACACCATTTTCCTGTAATATTACTTGGTAGATAAAACAAAACACTGTTCCTATGAGTGTTACCGACGCGCGAATGTTTATCTAGTTTGACAGTTCGCCGGTTGTCGGTTGGCCTTGCCCGATGACGCGCGGTGCGCACGCGCGGTAATAGTGTACTAACGAGTCTAACGAGCCGACACGCGATAGAAAGAGACAGCGAATTTTCGAAAAATTATAGGCGATCGGGAGTGAAACGCAACTAAGGCGAAAGATAAAATAATTTAATTATGAATTAATTGATAGAACGAAGTCCACTCAAGTATTATTAAAATTTTTGTTACTTTATTTAGGTCACATTTGGTAACTTTATTTATATCATGTAAGAAGGATATTAGGTAATAGCACAGTTCTATTATGCTTGCGAATTCTATAATATCCTGAATTATTACGTCTGGCCGGCTTATTGCCATTACCATTTCTTGATTGGTGAGTTTTCTCAGAGTACTTACGAACTACTTACATCTCAAATATTACCAAGTTTTAAAATAGCAGCGGATATTTTTTTGCTATCTGTTTTGAGATTAATTGTAATTCCTTATTTATAATTAGTATTAGGAGGAGCTCGTGGCTAGATAATAACAATCGCACGGGTCGATTTTCAAGATTAAGCAACGCTTGCCAAGGTTGGTCTGTGGATAGGTGACCATCTTAACATACCGAGTTTCCTCCGTGCCTCGGAAAGCACGTTAAGCCGTTGGTCCTGGCTGTCATTTGTAGATCTTTAGCAGTCGTTACGGATAGTCAGAAGCCAGGAAATCTGACTCCAGTCTTGCCATAAAGTGCCGTGTTACCCAGTTAATGGGTTGTGAAGATCAACGTGGTAAACGCCATGCTGGAGAATGAGGGGTCCTGGGCAGCGGTCGCCTGTTTATGCGAGGACGTCATTTCGCAAAAAGAGGTGGCAGAGCGCGCAGGAGGACGACCCTCTCGTTGCGCCGCTCCGAAGGCGAAGAAGAAGTCGGAGAAGACGCCGTGCTCTCCCTCCTCATGGTGGTGATAAGCGGGCAAAAGGCGCGGGGGCGCCTCCACCCGCATTGCAATCTACACCACCTTCGCTGGTCATTCCCAGCCCTCCCCCCACGGGGAAGACGTGAGGGGCCCGCCGTGTAGGCGGGCAGTCGTCGGAGGAGGACTGGACGCAAAGGCTGCGCCGATCTCTCAGTCCCCCTCCATTCAGACGATGCGGGAATGCCGCTGGGTTGTTTTAGTGGGTATGCCGGTCAGCCTGGGGAGTCCCACATACCCCTCCCATTCCCCCGATGGAATGCGTAATGCATTTTTACCCAGCGCAAAAAAAAAAAAAAAGGCAGCTGTTCCTCGTCAAATACTGGTATTCAGCTTAATCTGGCTTGGCTGGAAGCCGACCCCAATATAGTTGGGAAAAGGCTAGGCAGATGATGATTTATAATTGGTATGTTCACCTACCTACCTATGTTAAGATTTATCTGTGAGTGTTTTCCATTTGAAATTAAATTAATATACGTGACAAATAATTTTATCACGTATATTAATATATATATATTAATAAATATTTCTGCTTATTCCAAGAAACGATTTAACTATGAATTGAAATGACACTTTAACATCACAAATACCTAAATATAAATTGAATTACTCTTCTCGCTCCTTCATAACTAAGAACAAATTAATGTATATAAATAAAGATGTGTTGATCTTTCATTAGTACGTTCATAATGACCGGACAATTTAAATACAAAACGGGTTCTCCTGACGTGCCTAAACAGGCCATTTTCCCGTCGCGTCGCATGTCCAAAATTTATTTGAATAAATTACGGAAAAGGCGAAAACTGTTGAATTTTAACCCGATCCCAAACGTGACTGACGAGAACCGACGCAGAATTTCAAATGTTTTTCCTACACTTAAATTATTATAATGCCATTAGGATATTATGACTCAAAGGGCTTTTGAAAAGGTTTTCAGACAGATTTCCTGTGTGATTTCAAGCTTTTTATTTGTTTGATAAACAATATTATTTAGAGTGCTGTAAACAGTTCTGAAAATTCATTATGTTGAAGACATTCTGGTAACTAAAATAGATTTTCACATATAAATATCATTTACTTAGGTTTTGCGAGATAATTAACATAGTTATAATTTAACGAATAGAAGTTCTTCATAGTTCTAAACTTGTTTGCAAACAAGATTCTGAAGACTTAACGTTCACAAAATATCAGCGTTTTCATAACGTGATACTATTACAAAAAGCTTTGATAAAATCGCTGCACCCAACATTGATACCGTTTGCGGTTTGTTCGTAAAGGAAAATATTCTTTTAAAAGAACTTACCGGCTTCGAAGTAATCACAAGTTATTTGACAAACCAAGGAGACCCGCAAAAACTTCTCCAACTCACGATTATGAATTCAAAAGTGTTAAATTCTGAGTACCGATTGGCAGGAGCATAATCGATTCGCAATTTGCATCGAAGACGGAGACGCGGCTATTACTGATGACTCCGAAACTAATCTTCAAAGAGTTCGTAAGGTGCTTGAATATATTTTAAAGATACTTCGTTATCATTTCAAATGGTATGCGCTTTTTTGGTTGTCAGTCGTCTTTTGGTTGCTGTGATTTGTGTGCAAGTTTTGCAGGTGCATCGTTTAGTGAGTCTTAAAACATGTCATGAGTAAAGTGTTATGGCTGTGTGTGTATCTTTCTGCAGAACTGTCTCAGCCCAACTCCAGTAATTGAAAAAGTGTGAGATGATTGTCAGATGAGTGTCAGTTTTCACCCAGCAGTCAATGTCACATTTTGTATGACAAATTTTCAAAAACACACCATCAAAAGACCACTGACTTCTGCACTTGTGTAAACTTAGGGCTTAAGTTATCCATTTTAAATGATGTTAAATGTCACAGAAAGTTGGCAATGTGGCATGCTACGGAAAAAATGACTAGATAGTAAACAACGTTGACAAAACGAAAGATCTCGACACATGCATTCTGTGGTTGTTTAAATCAGCAGCTCGGCATTATTACGCAGAAACAATACAGTGCTCAGCCACACAGAGCACAGCGGTACAGCGGCACAGCGGCACAGTCGACCACTTCAACACGCGCCGCCGGCCTTTTTGCAGTTTTTACTACCACCCAAATTTTGTTTCATTTCAACGTTCTGATTTAAAGCTGAGAGCTCAACGTTGGTTTGTGTTGTGTTAAAAAGCCTACATTTGTCGAGGAATTGTTTTTCAAGGATTGCGAAAAATAGTGGAAAACCTTGCGTGTCGTTTGATTCCGTTTTGGTTGGGAATTAAATCTAGGTTACGAAAACGCCATATTTCAAAATTATATTGCTCAAATAATGCTTGTTATCTTATCTTGCTCTTAGGTAGTTATCCCAATTTGCGCAAAGAATAGGTTTTTCTATCATTCACATATATTATATAAGTTGCCATCACAGTACACAATCATTCCCCTTTTTAGATAATATCTAGAAAAGGAGACGCTTTGATGTATATCATAAAACCAACATGTACTACACTTAGGTTACAAAAAAAAACTTAATGTGGGTTCATCTGCTGTGAAGTTCGAATAGTTGCAACAAGTTAATTACTGGTACTCATTTAAATCTCTTTAGACAGAAAGGCCTACCCAGTTAAGAAAAGTCTAGGCATATTGTTTGATAGATGCATCTTACAGTTATCGTTTTCAAAAGGTCCTCTCAAGCATGTTAGAAATTAGAACATCAGGAAAAAAATAGCTGTTATTCCACCTTTCACCACCATTCTCGTCTACTCTAACAGTTCCAACTTCTTCCAGTCATTCACTTCGGTCCCAAACTCCCAAGTCACACATCACACAGCACACAGTGTACCCAAACCTTGCGTCACAAGCCGGCGCTCCGCACGGGCCCGCCAAGTGCTAATATTCGCACAATTAAAGCGCACGTTAGATGTCTCATAGTATGTGGCTGTAGGTATGAGCTGTATTGCGGACGAATTTACCGTGCGAATATGAAAGGATAAATGAAATATAGTTGTGTTCAGAAGAATGTTGTATTGTTTTTGCACTTGTTGCTTGGACTTGTTTGGCTGAACAATTTTGTGTGCGAAATTTAATGTGGCCCTGTTCAGCCTAAAAATATTGGGAGTGAGATGTTTTAGGCTTATTGTAATAACTAATTTCTTATTTTTTTTTTAAGGATATTAATTGGTTCTGCCTTAACAGGTTACCTACAACTTAGTAAAACTATTTTGTCCGGAAAAAAATATGAACACGAAATCTGTTTGTATCGCTTAGACCAGAAACCGATTAACTCATTCTACTCGTATTTCAATATTTTGCGTTGTTTGGTAAAAATGACAGAAAGTCCCTGTATTAGTTTATTCATACATAATGAATCATCATCATAACAGCCGAAAGACGTCCAATGCCACCTACCATATGGTAGGTGGCCTCCCCCAAGTGCCGCCACAACAATCGGTCCTGTGCGTTTCGCATCCATCGGTTACACGAGACTCCTATCAGGTCATTGGTCCAACCTGTGGGAGGCCTTCTCACGCTGCATCTGGCGTACGCAGTCGCCACCCCAGAACGTTTTGACCCCATCGACCATTTGTACTGCGACAGAAGTAATTATTCACGACTTAACCCATCTCCAACCATCGCTCTAAGTAGATATACGACAACCGCACTTTCATAACCAGCTACAATAAATCAACCGTCGGAAAACCTTTAAGAACGCATGACACACTTCAGTTAACCTAAGACAATAATAAATCTAATTCGTGTGACGTCATTTTATCTTGAGAAGACGTTGATAGATCATCTGTTCTTCACATTACATTCATTCATTAAGTGATGTTAAAACTCGGCTGTTTTTGCTGTTCATTAATAATGAAGTATTTCGAGGATTAAGAGATTTGTAAAAGGGTGGAGCGTTGGTGGGTGAAACAGATATTGTTTGGTTAGGCTGGTTTGATTTGTGAATGTCTCAATTGTGTGTTGTTTGTTAAGTATTGTTGAAGTTAATTCGGCGTTAGCTTCTTAGTTTTCACAATATAGGCTATTACCAAAGGTCTTTAAATTGCGCACAGCAATGGAGTGGAACTTTCTACCAGCGTCTGCGTTTCCAAACGCATACAACCCTAATCTCTTTAAAATTAGAGTGAACAGGCTTCTTCTGGGTAAGCTCACTCCATCGTCGAATTTGTTTCTGTCACCTCTGACCTGGACTAGAGTCAAGAGCAAACCTATCTCAAGTAGAAACCGGTTCAGTGCATCTCGCATCAACTTCGTGGAGCCTTACTAACCCAGCGACTAGTAACTCAAAAAGCTTTCGGCCCCATCGAACAGCTTTTCTGATATACCCTACTAAAGTTTGTGGATTCTTTGGGCTACGTCGGTAACCTTGATTGTCCTGCGGAATTCCTCCTTTCTGATTCAATCACACAAGAAAATTCTTTATTTGTTGGTTTATTTGAAATGAAATTCTATGAGAATCCTAAAAGACAATAGGGCAATCCCTGAAAGTACTGATATCGAAATCTATTGAATGGATAAATTTCAATATTTTAATTAAATTATCACTGAGTACATTCTACATTTTATCTCGAAAGCTCCACAGCTCCTGTGGGTTAGGCCAAGGGAAATGTTTATTATTTGATTAAATTCCCAATAATGTTAATGTCAAAAATATGTCAAATAGGAGGGTTTTTTTAGAGTGGGAGGTTTGTCCTGCAATGCAAATACAAACGTTCCTGAAAATACAGAAATTGGTTCCCTGTTTTCTACATTCTAATATTTGCACGTAAAACCGAAGATCAAAAATTTTTCCTCCCTACCAGAGACCACGGGCAAAATAAACGAACATCGTAAGATAAAGCCATTAAATAAAGCTGCCGAGGCTTTAAATAATCGAGTTAAGTGTGTGGCAATACCTAAGCGCGATAAATCTAAGGAAGATGATACAAAATGGCATTTTATCTTGACGATATGACGTTGACTGATTGTTCAGATGAGGAGATGAGCTGCTAGCACCATTTCGGTATATTTACTTGGCGGATTTGACGCCCTTTGCAGCGTTTTTGTGTTTGTTGGTGAAAGATCTTGATTGTTTTTATTTCGAATTTTTATGTTGTAGTGTTAGCATTGATTTTCTGTTGGGTTCTAAATCTTCCTTTAAAAAAATTTCAGTAGCATCCTTGAGCCATACAACATTGATTTTTAATATATCCGCTGCTGGAAGTTTTCCAGGCATAGTCCAGAAGTAAAAAAATCATTGTAACGGGAAAGACCGATGATCCTCTGTTTTGTTAATGGTTTTATCATTATCATTGTAGCGGACGCCGAGCATAGCTTAAACTAGGAATAAGTTATGTAAATATAATAGGATAACACGAGGTATTTTTAAATTAGGTAAATAAAGTATCTCGTATTAGAAAGTAGGAATCATCACGTGGGATTTATTCGAGCGAGACAAGGGTCCCCACATTTGGTCAACAGATGTGGCAAATAGCATAGCGCGCCTGCGCGTGGTGATTTTAGAAACAATGAGAGTACCTAACGGGATAGCGCGCAATGTTTTAAGAGAATTGTAGCATGGTATTTTGTTAAATGTAGAATGCAAACCATAAGCAAAGTAAATAAGTAGGTACATAATTAGAACTAAGTTTGATAGACGTAGGTTTCTTAGTTTGATTAGTTTGATAGGTTTCAGTGTTTTATTTCAAAGTAGGAACGGAATAAAACCTGAAAATAACTAAGAAATCTGTAATAAACAAAGTCAGAAGTAAGTAGGATAGACATAAGTTTCTTAGTTCTTCATAAAAGTAGGTTTCAGTGTTTTATTCCAAAGTAGTACCGGGATAAAACCTGAAAGTAACTAAGAAATGTGTTATAAGGACAAATAGGCCAATAGGCACGTAGCTGATAAATCATGTATAGTAGATAAGGCTTATATCTAGGTTGGATTGTGTGGAGATTCCTGTCGACACCGAACAATTATCACCAACCAATACAGTCCACTTCAATCATCATCATTTCACCCAAAAACCGGCTGCTGGATGAAGACGTCTCCTAAGTCGACTGTTTTTACTTCTCACAAGCAATGGATTCCCGCTTCCTACACCAGGACATCGATCCGCCTTGTGGGTGGCCTTCTGTCTTTCAGTACCTACAGTAGCTTTGGACCTCAGTGACCATCCGTTGAGTGAGCAATGTGCTATGTCAAGTTTTTCAATTCTTCGAGCTATTTTTTTCACATCGTATTATTTTCATTTATGATATTGAAATTTTCTTAGTTTTTATTAGCAGTAAAATAATAGCTTTGCATGTTATCATATTATCGAAATAAAGATTGCAAAGAAAAAAGTTTGGCCTATGCCTTGCTGTGGAAAACGTCAAAAAAAAGTTTTGAGAGTGCTGCGGCACTCCAGAGTGTCAATTTGATTCTACGAATTTTTCAGCAACGTGCGCATTTGCATCTCAGTCGCAATCTATCAAAAATGTTATATGCACCTACCTATTAGATATACCTATGTTGTGATCATGCATATGTTTAATAAAATTTTAGTAAACGGTAGTGATCCATGCACCTCTGTATATTGGTATGTCATTATGAAGCTATCCTTTACTAATAATTGATTTCATGTGATGGATAAAGTTTGTATCTTTAATAACTCTGTCGCTCATGTATACATTGTGACATTCATGTATACACAGCTCACGAGAATGTACATTCATGTATATACATGTAAATGAAGTTCATGTATGATTCTTCATTTAGTTTTATATCGCATATTTTAGTTTGTGAACTAGATTATTATATTTTAGTTTGAACGCACGCCTAGATGTCATTAGTGTCATTGCTGTCAATACTGTTACGAGCTTGGGGTTCGTTACAATAAAAACAGCCGATTAAACCACCAAAAATAACACTTTAATTTAAAACAGTAATTAACACTTCAAACACACTAATTAAAACACAATCGCACTACTGAATACTTCACTTCACTTAATTCGCAGTTGAAGATCGCTTCTGAAGTTATCGCTTGTATCGCCAATTCAATACTGACTCAGTCGCCGGATGTCCGCCCTTTATATATCGGCGACAGTTATTTCTAGAACCTTCCAGTATAGAAACTTCTGAAAAGTTCGGGTACATACCGGTCCCGATTGACCTGGTGTCGAAACATCGAGAATGTTCTAGCATAGAAAATTCTAGAAACATCTTGTCCTCAGTAATTCCGCTATTCGATACTAGATGGCGGTACATGTACGTAAATGTCGTTATGTACCTAGCTTTAATTCTGGCGCGTAACACTGCCCCCTCCTAAGACATGCTCGTCCCGAGCATTATCAGCCCCATAATAACGCGCCAGTCGATCCACGTGGACGACTTTAGGAGCGCTTCTTGTCCCTTTTTGTATACGGTAGGTCACGTCATTGATTTTTGTCACAATCCGATACGGCCCGTCCCATTTAGCCTGAAGCTTAGGAGATTTCCCTTTACTGCGAACTGGATTGTGCAACCACACTAGTGAACCTTCGTCGAAACCTTTATTGTTCATTTTGCGATCATAACGGGTTTTCATCTTTTCAGACGTTTGCTGGGCCGATTCTCTGACATGCTCATAAATGTCATTCATTTTGTTCCGCAAGTCGTTCGCATAATCAGTGATACTGCGTGGGGCGTCAGGTGGTATTCCGGTGATCAAGTCTGCAGGCAGCCGTAATTCTCTACCAAAGTTTGCGAAAGCTGGTGTCACTGATGTGCTTTCGTGAACAGCACTTCGGTATGACAACAAAAATGGTTGTATATGCTTGTCCCAATCGCGTTGCCGATTTTCCACAACTTTTGCCAGGTACCTCTCCAATGTCTGGTTAAATCGTTCCACCATTCCATCCGATTGTGGGTGGTAAGAAGTTGTTCTCGTTTTATGAGTACCCATAACTCTACAAGTTTCCTGGAATATTTGTGACTCAAAATTCCTTCCTTGATCGCTGTGAATCTCCAAGGGTACTCCAAAACGACAGAAGACTTCATGAACCAGTTTATCTGCAACTGTTGAAGCTTCTTGATTTGGAATGGCAAAGACTTCCGGCCACTTAGTGAAGTAATCCATTACAACCATGAAATACTTGTTACCACTTTCACTTTCCGGAAACGGTCCCGCGACATCCAGGGCTATCTTTTCCCATGGTGCACCAACATTGTACAATTTCAATGCACCTCTGCTACGAGTCTGAGGACCTTTTACAGCCGCACAACTAGTACATTTGCGACACCAGTCTTTAACATCATCACGACAATGAACCCAGTAAAACCGTTCCCGTATCTTCAGTAGAGTCCGTTTAACTCCCATATGGCCTCCTGAACAACCATCGTGGTACAGCTGTAGAACTAGCCCTAGGGACGACCATTTGCAAATGACAGCTGTCTCCCCGAGAATTTTCCCATTTACGGCACAGGACTCCATCCTGAATCACTAAGCTGTCCCATTGGGCCCAGTAGCTTTTCGTGATCGAACTCATCGCTGAGACGTCGCTCCACGTGGGCTTAGGAGCACTGGCCTTTATCCACTCCAGAATCGGCCGGATGTCCGAATCTTCCAGCTGAGCATGTTGTAGGCTTTCCTTCCACTCGTTGCTGAGATCTGTTTTGAGCATCCTCACAGGTACAACTTCTTTGCCCTCCTGCCGAGTACAATGTTTGCAGTCTTCAGGGCAAGGTCTTCTTGACAATGCATCTGCGTTGCCATGAGATTTCCCACTGCGATTTTCGACCACCAAGTCGTACTCCTGCAGCCGCTGGGTGCTGTTGTCAGCCGCCCTACCTTCTAGAGATCGGCTATCTTCCCTTCCTGCAGTTTGCTTAGGGCAACTGGATCGAAGGTGGCCCCTTTCACCACAGCCATAGCACCTAGGGCTATATCCTTTAAACCGGTCGTGTACCATAACAGCTGCAACCTCCCTAACGCGGTGGGAACGATGATCCTGCCGCACAGCTTCCACTTCTAGTGCATGGGCCAAAGCATCCTTAAGCCTCCCGTGGTGCCCGAGTCTCACAGCAGCTCTAACCTCAAGGTCGCGGATGCTGTCGATGAATGTCTGCACCAAGTTCCCTTCAATGAGCGCAGGTACAGACTGGTACGCTTTTCGTACCAGCTTCTCCACTTCAAGGGCCCACTGCTGCAGGTTCTCACTGCTCCGTTACACGCGATCCCTTAGCTGCGCACGAAATACGTGTTCCAGGTGAGCGTCACCATACCTGGCTTCCAACGCCTCAAGGAGCTGCTGGTAAGTCACCTCCTTGCCGAGAGCTTCTAGGACAGTTAAGGCCTGGTCACGCAGGTCTAGGGTGAGGGCAGTCATGGCCTGGTCTTCACTCCACCTGTTTGCCTTCATTACAGCTTCAAACTGTATCTTGTACGCCGACCAAGAAGACGTGCCATCGAACGGCGGCACTTTGAACCTACGTAGCGAAGGTGTAGTAGCTGCGGAAGTAACAATCCCGTCTCCAAGTTTAAGGTTGCCTAACTCCTTTTCACATCAGAAATGACGTCATCAAACTTGCTGATCCTGGTTTCAGCATCTGACAAGCGGTTGTCATGCTGAGCAACCTTATCCTTCACCTCCTTCATGTCTTTCCCGAAGGACGCGTAAAGTTCCTTCATGAGAAGCATCTGTTCTTCCTGTCGGCGGGCCTGCTCCTCCTTGTCACGCTGCAGCTGCTCTTCCAAGCGGCGGGCCTGCTCCTCCTTGTCGCGCTGCAGCTGCTCTTCCAAGCGTCGGGCCTGCTCCTCCTGTCGGCGGGCCTGCTCCTCCTGTCGGTGGGCCTGCTCCTCCTGTCGGCGGGTCTGCTCCTGCAGCATCATCATCAGAGCAGCAAAGTCTGGTGCTGATGATGCCGGAGCTGCTGTGGACGGGCCGGCCTCCATAGTCGGTACCTGGTCTTCCGACGTCTGCGATGTTGTTCCACCAAAACGTCTCTGGTCCGTCTCCTGCTGGCGTTGACTACGGGTACGGATACCCTCCGTATCGTCCTTTGGCAGAATCGGCATGATTATCCCACTTCTGACACCAATTGTTACGAGCTTGGGGTTCGTTACAATAAAAACAGCCGATTTAACCACCAAAAATAACACTTTAATTTAAAACAGTAATTAACACTTCAAACACACTAATTAAAACACAATCGCACTACTGAATACTTCACTTCACTTAATTCGCAGTTGAAGATCGCTTCTGAAGTTATCGCTTGTATCGCCAATTCAATACTGACTCAGTCGCCGGATGTCCGCCCTTTATATTATCGGCGACAGTTATTTCTAGAACCTTCCAGTATAGAAACTTCTGAAAAGTTCGGGTACATACCGGTCCCGATTGACCTGGTGTCGAAACATCGAGAATGTTCTAGCATAGAAAATTCTAGAAACATCTTGTCCTCAGTAATTCCGCTATTCGATACTAGATGGCGGTACATGTACGTAAATGTCGTTATGTACCTAGCTTTAATTCTGGCGCGTAACAATACTATAGTTTCTTTCTAAGAACACGTGGTGTCATAATTGTTTCGTTTTTTAACAAAAGTAATTAATAAAAGTAGGAATAAATAAATAGCTTTAAATGTTGTTTCTTTCACAGGTTTGTAACATTTATAATAATTACTTTGATGGAACTACAGTGTCATGTAATTAAATGATTACTATAATAAAACATATCTTTCACAGAGAAACGCAATTAAGTTTTTATTCCTATACAACCATTGGTAGTGTGTTAATACACATTATAAAACAACATTTGCATAGCTATTGAAGGGACTATGGAGAAATTAAAGTTCGAATTTAAGGTGAAGGCTGCTGAAGATACAAAGAGCAATATAATTTGTATAACCTCAATCACAAAGGATGACAAACATATTTTTAAAATTCCGGAGAAATTTCAACCGGTAAATTTGCACGAGACAATATATAAATCTCAGGTATATAAGACAATAAAGACAACTTTACAAAAGAGACATGAAAAAAGACAAATATGGATTTCTATGTCACCGGAGATAAAGGATACATATATGGATCAGGATGGCAATATGCAGTTCAGAGAATATTTACGGGAAGAATTTATAGTAGAAGAACATAAACCAGGTCCTTCATATGGAATCACAGAAGAGGCTTTGTCAAAAATATTGGATAGTTTTGCTGAAAAGAAGATAGGAGTATCTAAACCTCAGAACCTAACAAACTTGTCAGAAAAATTTGTGATAGATAAATTCAGTGCTAAAACATCTAATGTGTTACAGTGGATGAATAATTTTGAGGCAGAATGTATGCGTTTTGAAATTACGGAGGATGTAAAGAAAATAGAAATTTTTAAACTTTTCTTGAGTGATTCATGCATGGATTGGTATAGTTCTATGCTCATAAAACATACCATAAACTCAGAATGGAAAACATGGAGAAAACTGTTTTGTGAGACTTATGCGGACAAAGGTTGGACTCCGGTCAGGTATGCAATGCTATTTAAATATAAGCAGGGCACTTTACTAGACTATGCATTAAGAAAAGAAAGATTATTGCTTGAAATAAATAAATCAATGGATAAAACTACATTGATTGATCTAATAGTTATTGGCCTACCAAATTTCATAGCAGATAAAATTGATAGACATTGTTTAAAGGAAACTGAAAATTTGTTTAATAGTCTTAGAGGTTTAGAACATTTGATAAAAACAAACAAACAGATTCCAGATAAGAAAATAGTGAACATAAGTTTAAAGGAAAATATGAAAAAAATGCGTTAAATTATTAATAAATGATACTCTAGAAACTTCAGGAATTTATGACTCAGGTTCTAATGTATCTTTAATCAATTCTAAGTTACTGTCTTTAAAAAGCTCAAATCTAAAAAATTAAAATAATCTAGGTTTAAAAACAATTAATGGCGTTAAGAAATCAATAGGAACAGTTACATTAAAAATAATTTTTTTTGATATTGAACAAAGTATGACTGTTTTTGTTATAGATAAAAAAAAATTTAGTTATGATTTCTTGATCGGTTTAGACTGTATAAAAGCATTTCACTTAACACAAAATGAAGGTCTGAACATTACTCAAAACTTAATAATTGAAAATCATAAAAAAGAAACAAATAATTACAAACAAATTCCTGGCTTAGCAGGTAACAATCAAAATAACTATAATACACAAAATACTCAAACAATTCCTGGATTTACAGGTGAGATAAAAAGTAAAAATAAAAAATTCATTGAGAAAACTGAAATAAAAAATAATAGTCCATTTAAAATAAATTTCAATGAGAATATAGTGGTAAAAAACTTTGACATATCCATAAATCACTTAAATATAGAAAAACAATCACAGATACAAAATTTGATAAGTACTTATAACTCTTTGTTTGCTAAAGATAAATTTGATATAGGCACAGTACATGGATATGAGGCACATATAGATTTATTAATAGATAAATATTGTAGTAAAAGACCATATAGATGCAGTATTGAAGATATGAAAGAAATAGAACACCAAATAGCAAAATTATTAGAAAACAATATAATAGAGGAGTCATATAGTCCTTTTGCTGCCCCAGTAACACTAGCATTTAAAAAAGATGAAGGTAAGAAATCAAGACTCTGTATAGATTTTCGCGACTTAAATAAAATAGTGGTACCACAATCTAAGCCTTTTCCACTTATTGAAGATTTAATGGTAAAAACCAGAAACTGCAGGTTTTTCACAACGCTAGATATAAATTCAGCATTTTGGTCCATTCCATTAAAAATAGAAGATAGAAAAAAAACAGCATTTGTTACCCAACAAGGACACTATCAGTGGACATGTCTACCTTTTGGATTAAAAACTTCCCCTGCTATATTTCAGAGAATACTGAGTAGTATCATACGAAAACATAAACTTACTGACTTCACCGTAAATTACATAGATGATATACTGGTTTTCTCAGAGACATTTGCAGACCATATTAAACATTTAAAATCACTGTTGGAAGCAATATCAATAGAAAGATTCAAATTAAAATTTTCCAAATGTAATTTTGCACAAGACTCCGTTAAATATTTAGGACATATAATAAAAAACAATACTATATCCCCTTTAAAGGATAATTTAATTGCAATAAAAGAGTTTCCTATCCCTAAGACACCAAAAAATGTAAGACAATTTCTAGGTAAAATTAATTTTTTTGGTAAATATGTGCCAAATATTTCAATTACATTAGATCCATTACACAATTTGTTAAGAAAAGGTCAAACTTTTAATTGGTCAGATAGCTGTCAAAAATCATTTGAAGCAATAAAAAAACTACTTTGCAAGAAACCAATCTTGACAATATTTGATCCAGACCTCCCAATCAGAATTTATACAGATGCGAGTATACAAGGTGTAGGAGCAGTATTAAAACAGTTACAACAGAATGGTCATGAAAAGCCACGTGCACATTTTTCAAAAAAATTAAATGATTCACAAAAACGGAAAAAGGCTATTTATCTGGAGTGCCTGGCAATAAAAGAGGCAGTCAAATATTGGCAACATTGGCTTATAGGGAGAAAGTTTACGGTTTACTCAGACCATAAACCATTAGAAAAAATGAACATAAAAGCTAGGACTGATGGAGAGTTAGGAGATCTTGCATATTATTTGTCTCAATTCAATTTTGAAGTGATATACTCCCCAGGAAAAAATAATTTAGAAGCAGATAGTTTGAGCAGAAATCCTGTATTGCAACCGTCTGATAATCAAGAAGATATTTTGAAAATTGTGAATTTTATTGAACTTAAAGATATAAAAACTGATCAAGAAAACAACCAAGATTTAAAACAAAACAAAAATAGACTCATATATAAAAATACAATATACTATAAAAAAATTGGAATAAAGGAAAAAAAATTTCTATCTGAAGACTTTAGCAAAAAGTTTATAGAAAAAATACATAACGGTTATTGTCATTTAGGAATACAACAAATGAAAAAAAAAATTATACCTTATTATTATGCAAAAAAATTAAATAACAATATTAAGAAAATCCTGTAACTACTGTGAAACTTATATAAAAACAAATCAAGAGTCAAATTTCAATTTGGTTTAATGTCTCACTTAGGACCAGCTCCTTACCCATTTGAAATAGCATCAATAGACACTATAGGAGGATACGGTGGTTCACGTTCCACTAAAACTTATTTGCATCTTTTAGTGGACCATTTCACAAGATTTGCCTACATTTTGACGTCGAAAACTCAAAGTGCACCCGATTTTATAAAGCTAGTTAATAAAGCACTACTGAACAATAATAAGATTGGCATGATTTTATCTGATCAATACCCAGGAATAAATTCTCAGGAATTTAAAAAATTTTTAGCCGACAAAAATATCCCTATTATATTCACTGCGGTAAATGCGCCCTTTTCTAATGGTTTAAATGAGAGATTAAACCAAACACTAGTTAATAAAATTCGATGCAAATTAAATGAAAAACAAAATAAAAAATTAAGCTGGACAACTATTGCTCATGAATGTACTGAAAAATATACTAACTGAACATACAGTAACAGGATATTCCCCAAAATATTTATTAGAAGGAAAAAACGTTGATATTTTGCCAAGTGAATTAAAACAATGTAAAAAAGCTACAGAAAATAATTTAGTAACAGATAGAAAAATAGCGTTGGAAAAAAGTATAAAATCACATAATTATAATAAACAACAATTTGATAAGAAAAGAAAACAATTTGAATTCAAAGTTGGAGATTTGGTGTATCTTGAAAATGGGAACCGATTAAATAGAAAAAAACTTGATGAATTGAAAATAGGTCCTTTTGAAATCATACAAAAGTTATCAAATTCAATATATAAAATAAATACAGGATATAAAAAGTCAGAGTCCAATCTTTTCCACATTACAAAACTTGTTCCGTGTCACAAACTAGTTAATGAATGAGTACCGTACTTACTGGGTACAGTTTTGTACTCCTTGGTGGGGAGATGTAAATGAAGTTCATGTATGATTCTTCATTTAGTTTTATATCGCATATTTTAGTTTGTGAACTAGATATTTATAATATAGTTTGAACGCACGCCTAGATGTCATTAGTGTCATTGCTGTCAATACTATAGTTTCTTTCTAAGAACACGTGGTGTCATAATTGTTTCGTTTTTTAACAAAAGTAATTAATAAAAGTAGGAATAAATAAATAGCTTTAAATGTTGTTTCTTTCACAGGTTTGTAACATTTATAATAATTACTTTGATGGAACTACAGTGTCATGTAATTAAATGATTACTATAATAAAACATTTCTTTCACAGAGAAACGCAATTAAGTTTTTATTCCTATACAACCATTGGTAGTGTGTTAATACACATTATATACATACACCAGCTGACCCGTGCCCACTTTTTGGGAGGTATTTTTTGGGTTAATACATTAGAAATAACGTGGCTTTCTATTGGTAAAAAAAAAACAAAATCGGTTCAGTACATCGAGACGTTACAACCTCGCAAACCCACCAACTTTTCCTCTTTATAATATTAGTATAAATTAGTAAAGATGAATGTTTGTACATAGTAATTATGATATGTTATGAATAATTATGTACAACAAAGTAATTGATAATTATGATTTGATGATTTCAGCATATTAAGTGCCCTCGAAGTAACCTCAGATAATTATATTACAAACTAATGATGACCTGCATAATTTGTCTTATCTTCGCAAAGTAATGTTGTCATGAGTAAAAGTGATAAAATATAATAGGATTTCGTATACTATGAGACCGATTATGATAAAACAAATAGTTTACATGTATTTTATCTATTATTTGTTCTTCAATTGGTATTTAGATATTGATTAAAAAGCCTTTTAATAACTAACTGGTTATCGATCACGCTTACCTTGAACCTTGTGCTGCTGTTAGTTGTCGCGTAAGGTATTCCAACGTATTCAAAAAAAGACCCATCAGTACTAATTTTTCCGCTTAAAATCCCTTGCTCGATAGTCACTTCGGGTGCCGGCTGATCCACTAAATTCATCGCGAATAACGTAAATAAGACAATTCTTTTGCCACACTTCATCTTGAACATTACAGTTCGTGTTCACTGAACGATAGAGTTCAATTTTGCTTGTAGAATTGGTATACACATTCGTAAGAGGTTATGTCATAGACATGTTAGAAACACTGTGTTTATTAGAACTAAGTTTTACACTTTCCTTACTAAAATACAATTCACATTTCAAACACCATTTTGCTGTAATATTACTTGGTAGATAAAACAAAACACTATCCCTATGAGTGTTACCGACGCGCGAATGTTTATCTAGTTTGACAGTTCGCCGGTTGTCGGTTGCCTTGCCCGATGACGCGCGGTGCGCACGCGCGGTAATGGTGTACAGTACGTACAGTAGTACCCAACTGATAATATTGATATGGCTTACCGATGTACCTGCGCAGAAGATGAATTTTCAAAGCGCGGGAAAGATATTGACCAATCGGCACGATCCACGCACCGAACTGCTTTTTCCTGTACCGCTATTGGTCGGCAACCGCCGCCATGTTAGCGCGCGCCGCGTGGCATACACGTGACTTGTGAGTGAGACGGAACTAACAGCTGCAGTGTATTATGAACCTTATGATAGTGATCTAAGGTTGATTAGTCTTCAGGCCATACTTTCTTTTCTGCGCGAACGAAGATTCACGACGCGCCTTATCAGTTGGGTACTACTGTACTAACGAGTGCCGACACGCGATAGAAAGAGACAGCGAATATTCGGAAAATTATAGGCGACCGGGAGTGGAACGCAACTAAGACGAAAGAAAAAATAATTTAATTATGAATTAATTGATAAAACGAAGTCCACTCAAGTATTATTAAAAATTTTGTTACTTTATTTAGGTCAGATTCGGTAACTTTATTTATATCATGTAAGAAGGATATTAGGTAATAGCACAGTTCTGTTTTGCTTGCGAATTATATGATGTCCTGAATTATTACGTCTGGCCGGTTTATTGCCATTACCATTTCTTGCTTGTTGAGTTTTCTCAAAGTACTTACTTACGAAATACTTACATCTCAAATAATATTACCCGCCCGTCGTGACGTTGTACTAAACGGACGTGCTACTAGAACCCTCCGAACATTTAAATCTTAATACGATAGAAAAGTGATTTTTATGAAAATATAAACCTACAATAATAAACTTCAGTATACCAGTGACTAACTGTGAATAAACTATAGTGAAATACAAACTGCTTCACCTTTAAAAATCGAAATTAACATCAAAACGGACTGATTTATCAAAATATTTATCTAATTTGTACTTTGGACTCGTAAGTGAACACAAAGAAA
Organism: Lacanobia oleracea; assembly: GCA_950371165.1. Classification (NCBI taxonomy): domain Eukaryota; kingdom Metazoa; phylum Arthropoda; class Insecta; order Lepidoptera; family Noctuidae; genus Lacanobia; species Lacanobia oleracea. The sequence continues at coordinate 27,718,020 of OX493390.1, read as the reverse complement.
CTGTTCGAACGCTAATCACCTACCGACCATATACAAATCGTGTATGACGTTAGCGGTTGAACTATACGTGCAAGTGTCAACATAGCTCCGTAGCGTAACACGGCTGGGTTGTGCACAGAGTGTCCCTGGTTCAAATCTCACTACAAATTCTACTTTTTGATATTTTAGTTTTTTTTTTCATAATTTTGCTCAAATACATAGTTAAAAAGAATGCCTCTTAAACGCACACCACCAGTGTCGCCTGCTGTATTAAGTCAGTTACCTCCAGTCCACCACCAATCTGAGCCAAACATAAGTGCTTCTACGGAAATAAATGAAGTTACTATGGATGCTCCAAACATAACCTGTCGTAACAAAAGGAAACGCGACCAAGAATATCTACTCGATTTGAATGATTTCAAAGATGAAATATCTGGTGTAATCAAAGACCTTAAAAAGGAACAAAATTTATTCTACTCCAACATGGAATCGACGCTGTTAGAAATAAAAAACCAGTACAGCAAACTTCAAGACTCTGTAGACTTCACTGCTAAAAAATACGACGAAATCCTAAATAAAATGAAACAATATGAAGTAGAGAAAAAGGAAAATTGAGACTACATAAGGAAACTGGAAGACAGGGTAGATCAACTTGAAAAGCAATCGAAAATTGCAACTGTAGAAATAAAAAACATCCCTAGGATTGAGAGTGAATCAAAATTAGATCTGATTAATGTAATCACAAATGTTGGTACCGTTCTGGCCACCACAGTTGCGGAATCGGATATTAAGGACGTATACAGGATTAACTCTAACAACTCTATGAATAACACCATCATAGTAGACTTCACTACAGTCTCACTTAAATCTAAATTATTGCAATCAGTCAGAAATTTTAATAACAAAAACAAAACAAAGTTGAATACAACACATCTGCGAGTCTCCGGCCCAAAAGTACCCGTTTACATTTCTGATAATCTCCCCGCAAAAGCGCGAAAGCTATTCTTCTTAGCGGGAGACTTCGCCTTCCAACATAAATATAAACATTGTTGGTCAGCGTACGCTAAAGTCTACTTACGCAAGGAAGACGGCGCTCAACGCATCACGGTGGACTTGGAAAGCGATTTGGCTAAAGTAATTGAAAAATGACTATCTTGTCCATGTTCCATCTCATTAAAGTCCTGCATGTATTTTTATGACTATATTGGAATGTATATTGATGTTTGTCAGTTATTTTTTTTTTTCATAATTATTTTAGAATGTTATTTAATGTTTTTCAGTTATTTTTTTCTATTTTTAAAACACTTACGTATTAAACGCAAACAATTAATTACACATAAACAACTTCACACACAATTACACACTTTTTTCACTCCACTTTCGTGAACTCCATTATACAGAATTTAAACAAGATAAGCTTTTTAACGTTGTTGTCTTTTTGAATCACAGGAGACATTCTGTGGTAAGTAACTGGTCATGTCGTGTCTCTCTGATTCGTACAGCTATGCACATTATATTCGGCCTCTATCATTTCAATCATACTATTCGATAACTGTAATTTAATAAACAATGAAATTGATACCATTTCAGTAGCTGACTCTATATGACTACATGTGATCTGGCCGATTGCCGACAACTCATCCCGAATAACGGAAAACGTCTCAAAATTATGACTCAGAACATAAGAAGTATAAATTGCAACATGACAGGTTTTAATGTCTTATTAGCCCAATCGCAAACGTCGTGGGACCTAAAAATTCTCACAGAATGCTGGTTACAGCATACCTCTAATCTTCCGGTATTAAATGGCTATAACTGTTACTTAACTAACAAAAACAAAACACAAAACGAGGGTGTAGTAGTTTACACAAAAAATTATATACATGTTAATGTTGTCGAACCTGACTTTCATGACGCAAATTGTTTAATAATACAAATTTTATTAATAATGACACCGCTGTTTTAGCAATTTATCGCCCACCATCTTATAATAATATATCAAATTTCCTACAATCACTCAACGACATATTATTAAAATGTTCTTCTTGTAGGAACATTATTCTCACCGGTGACATTAATATAGATATCATATTCATCATATTCATATATATATTGTCACCTTACCTCGATCTGACATCGTTCCACGGCTTGCTACCTGCTCACATTATTCCAACGCACGGAAAAACATGTCTAGATCACGTTATTCTTAAAACGAAATTGCCGGCAAATGTTTTCATTGCTCAAACAACCCTCACTGATCACTATACTGTCATCCTTGCGTTAAATCAATGTTTTCCTAGACATTTGAAACACACGATCTCTCGGATAGACTCAGATGGATTACATAATGACTTAAATAAAGCAAATTTTCAAACGGTTCTAGAGACACATGATGCAAATGTAGCAGCTGATCAACTGGTTTACATTCTTCGAACTGTGGTAGAGTCAAACACTAAAACAATGACCGTCTCCAAGCGGAAAACAATTATTAAACCCTGGATAACCCCAGGTCTCTTGAGATGTATAAAAAACAGAGACAATCTAAATAAAAAAGCAAAAAGACATCCTGAAAATTTAATACTAAAGACAACATACACAAGGTATAGAAATTATTGCAACAATTTTTTTTAAAAAGTTAAAAGGGAATTAATTTGAAAGAGATGAAGTAAAAAAGGCGGGTAAGGACAACCGCCGCCTCTGGAAGGTAATAAATAAAGTGTCCAATAGATCAAGTCCGAAAACTTCACCTACTGAGTTAATAAGCCCGCAGGATCTACAAGTTCATTCGCTAAATAAAATCAACCACTTTTTTGCCAATATTGGCTCAACTTTAGCTAGTAAAATAACCACCCAACAGCATGGTCATGATTACCCCCCTACTAGTACCCACAAACCTACCCTTTCCCATTCTATGGCGCCTTCCTTCAGGAGACGCGCTGGAAGGGAAATAAGTCACGTGACATCGGGCAGGGGTACCGGCTAGTGTACACCGGATCACCAACGGGCAGGGGCGGAGTGGCCGTGGTGCTGTCTAAGGACCTTCAGGATGGACTCCTTGAAGTAGACCGATGCAGCGACCGGTTGATGCGAGTTAGGGTGCTGATCGAAGGGTCGGTAACGAACCTAATCAGCGCCTATGCTCCTCAAACTGGTTGCTGTGAGTCTGAAAAGGAGGCCTTCTGGGATGAGTTCGAGGACGTACTACGCGCTATTCCGAATTCCGAAGGTGTTTTGGTTGGGGGGATCTCAACGGTCACGTAGGTCAGTTTGCTGGAGAGTACGGACGTGTTCACGGTGGTTTTGGATATGGCCAGCTAAATGCAGAGGGAGTCAGTATACTCAGCACCTGCGCTTTGTCTGACCTAGCCATCGCAAACACGTTCTTTCAGAAGAAGCCCCAGCATCTTATTACGTACCGTAGTGGTGCCTACTCAACCCAAATAGATTACCTGCTGGTGCGACGGTGCCACATTGGCAAGGTTACCAACTGCAAAGTTATCCCAGGTGAAAGCCTAACGGCTCAACACCGCCTCCTTGTCCTGGACTTTGCGGTTGTACCGAAAAAGAAAGTGACCGAAAAACGCAAACCCCGCACAAAGTGGTGGTTGCTTGATGGTCCTAGGTAGTCGGACTTCATCGCGGAGCTCGAGCATCTCGAGATCAGTGCTCCGCATGAGTCCGCTCAAGAGATCTGGAGTAGGATCCATTCAGCATTTACCGATGCGGGTAAGCGCGTCCTTGGCACTTCTCGTGGTGGCCGCACCATAGAAAAGGAGACGTGGTGGTGGGATGACGGGGTGCAGGAGGCGACTCGGAAGAAGAAGGTTTTATTTAAACAGTGGCAAGGGTCCAACTCTCCGGATGACAGAGAGGCATATGGAACGGCTAAGCGCGCTTTCAAAAAAGCTGTAGCCAGAGCCCGCAGCAAAAGTCTGGCGCCCTTGTACGACAAGCTGGAAACTGCGGAGGGGCAAAAGCTTATTTTTAAGCTGGCGCGTGCTCGGGAGAAAGCTGCACGGGACATTAGCAAATGTCTCTGTGTAAGGGACGCCCAGGGTAAGCTGCTCTACGATGCCCCCTCTGTTAAGGAGAGATGGTGTACATACTTCGCGGAGCTGTCTAACAAACAGCATCCCCATAACCTTCCTCCCGAACCGCCTCCTAACCTTGGACTTATTTCCCCTATTTCCCCCGACGAAACCCGCATTGCTCTTCGCCACATGAAGAACCGGAAAGCGGTCGGGCCTGACAATGTGCCAATTAAAGTGTGGATGGCGATGGGCCCACATGGCGTGGACCTTCTGACGGATCTTTTTAACCGCATCCTGATCACCAAGGAAATGCCGAACCAGTGGCGATTTAGCCTGATTATCCCTGTATACAAAGGCAAAGGTAGCGTACAGGATTGTAGTAGCTACCGCGGTATCAAGATCATGTGCCACACCATGAAGCTCTTCGAGCGCATCATTGACACACGGCTCCGTAGCGAGTGTACTGTCTCTGAGTGTCAATATGGCTTCCGGGCGGGTAACAGCACCATGGACGCAGTATTCGCCTTACGGAATCTGGCTGAGGCTTACAGAGAGAGAAGGAGAGCTTTGCATATGGCTTTTTTAGACCTGCAGAAGGCCTTCGACTGTATACCTCGGCAGTCCATCTGGTGGGCACTGCGCTTCAAGGGCGTTCCCGAGGCCTATATTGACATTATCAGAGACATGTACCGCGATTTCGTGTCCTCTGTCCAGACTGCTGTTGGCGAATCGAATGGCTTCCCAATATCTGTTGGCGTTCACCAAGGCTCGGCTCTTAGCCCGTTCTTGTTTAACGTAGTGCTCGATGTAGTTACGGCAAACATCCAAGATAAGCCTCCATGGCTAATGATGTATGCCGATAACATCGCCCTCGTTAATCAGAACAAAGCCCATCTTGAGCGCAAAGTCAACATTTGGAAGGACACGCTTTAAAACGGTGGTCTGAGACTAAATGTGGCGAAGACTGAGTACATGTCCTGTGGCGGCACGGATTCAAATAGGTTCATCCGAATAGGTTCGGACCTGATCAGAAAGTCCGATACGTTCAGGTACCTTGGATCCGTGCTGCCCAAGTCTAGCAACGTGGACGACGATGTCCAAGCACGTATAGGCGCGGCTTGGGCGAAGTGGCGCGAGGTAACGGGCGTTGTATGCGACCGCAAAATACCTCCGAAGCTCAAGGGGCAGATATATAAATGCATCATTCGGCCTGTCCTACTGTACGGCGGTGAATGTTGGCCAGCACTAAGCAGACTCACCCAGGAGCTTCGCGTCACGGAGATGAAGATGCTGAGGTGGATGAGTGGCGTAACGCGATCCGATCGCATACGCAACTCTTTCATCAGAGGTAGTCTTGGTGTCCGTGACGTGGGGGAAAAACTGCAAGAGTGTCGTCTGCGATGGTATGGCCACATAATGCGCCGCCCAACGTACTCCACGTTGGTCGGGGATGCATGAATATGGCTGTTCTTGGGGCTAGGTCCCGTGGTCGCCCTCGCAAGCGCTGGTTGGACGTCGTTAAGTCCGACATGAGAGCCAATGGCCTAACTGAGAAGGATGTTCAAGATCGGGCAAAGTGGAGGAAGCTAAGTAGGAAGGCGGACCCTGGCAATAGCCGGGATTAACGCCAGGTAGAAGAGATGATGAAGAAGTTGGTGCAATTATTTCCTCTCTAAAGCGCGACTGTGCCATGGGCTGTGACAACATCTCTTCAAACCTTCTTATTGCACATAAGAATCTTCTACTACCCTCTATTAATCATGTTTGCAACTTAGCGATGGAATCTGGTACCTTTCCACTTGCGTTTAAAAAGGCACTTATCCATCCCATTCACAAGAGTGGGGACCGACACTGTGTTAATAATTATAGACCAATTGCAATTCTGCCTGCCTTATCAAAAATTCTGGAATGGCTATTGAACAACAGATTGGTGAAATATCTAGAATCAAATAATCTGTTGTCCCAGAATCAGTTCGGTTTTCGTGCAAAAAAATCTACGGCCATGGCGGTGCACGAGCTGAAAAACTTTATTTTGTCTAACATTGACAATAAAAAGAAGTCCTTGGCAATTTTTTTGGACCTAGCGAAGGCTTTTGACACAGTGTCGGTTCCAATCTTGCAACGCAAGCTAGAAAACCTCGGTATACGTGGAAATCAGTTATCACTCTTCAAAGATTACCTAACTGACCGCTCGCAATTTGTAAAATTGATAACCACTCCAGTGATACTCTTCCCGTAGCTTTTGGCGTTCCTCAGGGAAGCATTCTTGAGCCCACATTATTTTTAGTGTATATTGACGACCTCTGCAATCTCTTCTTCTTCTTCTACCTGGCGTTAATCCCGGCTATTGCCAGGGTCCGCCTTCCTACTTAGCTTCCTCCACTTTGCCCGATCTTGAACATCCTTCTCAGTTAGGCCATTGGCTCTCATGTCGGACTTAACGACGTCCAACCAGCGCTTGCGAGGGCGACCACGGGACCTAGCCCCAAGAACAGCCATATTCATGCATCCCCGACCAACGTACTCCATAGGGCGGCGCATGATGTGGCCATACCATCGCAGACGACACTCTTGCAGTTTTTCCCCCACGTCACGGACACCAAGACTACCTCTGATGAAAGAGTTGCGTATGCGATCGGATCGCGTTACGCCACTCATCCACCTCAGCATCTTCATCTCCGTGACGCGAAGCTCCTGGGTGAGTCTGCTTAGTGCTGGCCAACATTCACCGCCGTACAGTAGGACAGGCCGTATGATGCATTTATATATCTGCCCCTTGAGCTTAGGAGGCATTTTGCGGTCGCATACAACGCCCGTTACCTCGCGCCACTTCGCCCAAGCCGCGCCTATACGTGCTTGGACATCGTCGTCCACGTTGCCAGACTCGTGCAGCACGGATCCAAGGTACCTGAACGTATCGGACTTTCTGATCAGGTCCGAACCTATTCGGATGAACCTATTTGAATCCGTGCCGCCACAGGACATGTACTCAGTCTTCGCCACATTTAGTCTCAGACCACCGTTTTCAAGCGTGTCCTTCCAAATGTTGACTTTGCGCTCAAGATGGGCTTTGTTCTGATTAACGAGGGCGATGTCATCGGCATACATCATTAGCCATGGGGGCTTATCTTGGATGTTTGCCGTAACTACATCGAGCACTACGTTAAACAAGAACGGGCTAAGAGCCGAGCCTTGGTGAACGCCAACAGATATTGGGAAGCCATTCGATTCGCCAACAGCGGTCTGGACAGAGGACACGGAATCGCGGTACATGTCTCTGATAATGTCAATATAGGCCTCGGGAACGCCTTTGAAACGCAGTGCCCACCAGATGGACTGCCGAGGTATACAGTCGAAGGCCTTCTGCAGGTCTAAAAAGGCCATATGCAAAGCTCTCCTTCTCTCTCTGTAAGCCTCAGCCAGATTCCGTAAGGCGAACACTGCGTCCATGGTGCTGTTACCCGCCCGGAAGCCATATTGACACTCAGAGACAGTACACTCGCTACGGAGCCGTGTGTCAATGATGCGCTCGAAGAGCTTCATGGTGTGGCACATGATCTTGATACCGCGGTAGCTACTACAATCCTGTACGCTACCTTTGCCTTTGTATACAGGGATAATCAGGCTAAATCGCCACTGGTTCGGCATTTCCTTGGTGATCAGGATGCGGTTAAAAAGATCCGTCAGAAGGTCCACGCCATGTGGGCCCATCGCCTTCCACACCTCAATTGGCACATTGTCAGGCCCGACCGTTTTCCGGTTCTTCATATGGCGAAGAGCAATGCGGGTTTCGTCGGGGGAAATAGGGGAAATAAGTCCAAGGTTAGGAGGCGGTTCGGGAGGAAGGTTATGGGGATGCTGTTTGTTAGACAGCTCCGCGAAGTATGTACACCATCTCTCCTTAACAGAGGGGGCATCGTAGAGCAGCTTACCCTGGGCGTCCCTTACACAGAGACATTTGCTAATGTCCCGTGCAGCTTTCTCCCGGGCACGCGCCAGCTTAAAAATAAGCTTTTGCTCCTCCGCAGTTTCCAGCTTATCTTACAAGGGCGCCAGACTTTTGCTGCGGGCTCTGGCTATAGCTTTTTTGCAAGCGCGCTTAGCCGCTCCATATGCCTCTCTGTCATCCGGAGAGTTGGACCCTTGCCACTGTTTAAATAAAACCTTCTTCTTCCGAGTCGCCTCCTGCACCCCGTCATCCCACCACCACGTCTCCTTTTCTATGGTGCGGCCACCACGAGAAGTGCCAAGGACGCGCTTACCCGCATCGGTGATTGCTGAATGGATCCTACTCCAGATCTCTTGAGCGGACTCATGCGGAGCACTGATCTCGAGATGCTCGAGCTCCGCGATGAAGTCTGACTGCCTAGGACCATCAAGCAACCACCACTTTGTGCGGGGTTTGCGTTTTTCGGTCACTTTCTTTTTCGGTACAACCGCAAAGTCCAGGACAAGGAGGCGGTGTTGAGCCGTTAGGCTTTCACCTGGGATGACTTTGCAGTTGGTAACCTTGCCAATTTGGCACCGTCTCACCAGCAGGTAATCTATTTGGGTTGAGTAGGCACCACTACGGTACGTAATAAGATGCTGGGGCTTCTTCTGAAAGAACGTGTTCGCGATGGCTAGGTCAGACAAAGCGCAGGTGCTGAGTATACTGACTCCCTCTGCATTTAGCTGGCCATATCCAAAACCACCGTGAACACGTCCGTACTCTCCAGCAAACTGACCTACGTGACCGTTGAGATCCCCCCCAACCAAAACACCTTCGGAATTCGGAATAGCGCGTAGTACGTCCTCGAACTCATCCCAGAAGGCCTCCTTTTCAGACTCACAGCAACCAGTTTGAGGAGCATAGGCGCTGACTAGGTTCGTTACCGACCCTTCGATCAGCACCCTAACTCGCATCAACCGGTCGCTGCATCGGTCTACTTCAAGGAGTCCATCCTGGAGGTCCTTAGACAGCACCACGGCCACTCCGCCCCTGCCCGTTGGTGATCCGGTGTACACTAGCCGGTACCCCTGCCCGATGTCACGTGACTTATTTCCCTTCCAGCGCGTCTCCTGAAGGAAGGCGCACTGGACCCGACGCTTCGCAAGTACGTCCGCGAGTTCTCGGCAACGTCCGGTTAGGGAGCCAATGTTCCAGGTGGCAAAGCGGAACTTCTTCTTGGGTAATATCCTCTTTAGCCGTGCCCGTACTCGACACGGTAGCCCTAGCCCACTTATCGCAGGTTTAGGGCGATGTGCCTGCGCGTCGTTATGCGGCGACGCCCTAGCCCGAGTACCCGTTATCAACTTCTTGTCCATTTTATTTGGCTGAAGTTGGTTTTACGTGGGGCGACCAGCCGTCTGACCCCCACAACCCTACGAGAGGGAAACCAGGTTCGCCAGAGCCTCGTCCGTTGGACAGCAGGGTGCACCGCTAGCAGGTGAGGTTGGCTTGGGTCTTAAGATGGTAACAGACCCCATGCACCCTACAGACCCCATGCACCCACCTCTGCAATCTCTCTCTTCAAAATGGCCATATTATTACCTTTGCGGATGACACTGTACTGCTTTTCAGTGCGGCCTCATGGGAAGAGGTATATAACTATGCTCAAGTGGGGTTTAACACTGTAAATGGTTGGTTGAAAACTAACTTACTCACCTTAAATTCCAGCAAAACTAAGTAACCAGTAACTAAAGTAAAGGCTATGTCCTTTACTTTAAGGAACAGCCCTGTCGTCTCTTCAACCATTTTCCATTATCGCTCACATCTGTTCATTCTCTGTTAACGGTGATTGTTCTTGTCCCAAATTACAGAAAGTTGACAATATAAAGTACTTGGGAGTGACCTTGGATTCTAAACTAAGCTTTGCCGCACATATAAATTGTCTCACTAGCAGAATACGGAAATTTATCTTTGTGGTTAAAAACCTTCGATCTATCCTTAATTCCAAGCAATTACTCTCTGTTTATTGTGCCTTATGCAAATCGCTCCTGACATATTGCATCACCTCATGGGGTGGAACGTTTAAAACTAACCTTTTACCACTTGAAAGGGCTCAAAGGGCAGTCCTTAAAGTTGCACTATTCCTTCCTTTCCGACACCCCATTGTAGAAGTTTATAAGTCCTCTAAAGTCCTCTCCATTCGGCAGCTTTTTATTCTCCATGTTGCTTTAAAGCAAGGTTCCCTTATCCCTTATATAAATACCCATCATAATTCTGACATGTGAAGCAGAAGTAGGAATGTATGCCAGCCTAAATTAGTAAAAACAAAATTTGCTCGAAATTTTTTTTCATTTCTTGGCCCATTTCTATACAACAAACTAGATATTTTACTCTCAATTAATACCCTAAATAAAACAACTTTTAAACGAAAAATAACTGACTGGCTTTTCACTTTAGATTATACAAAAATTGAAGATCTTTTCAAAACCTTAATCTAACAAATTGCAACGAAAGAAAGAAAAAAAAAAGAAAGAAAAGACGTTTATTTCCCCAAAAGCGACGCACAAAACACAAAATAATAATGGAATAAATAAAAACTAACACACAATTCCTCCACACCACACACTCATTCCACATCACACACACACACACTTACCCCAAACACCACTCACATTCAATAACATCCTCTCTTGCATGTTTCCTTATCAAATAATATTAGTTCAGTTTTTAATTTTTGTTTTGTTAATATAATTTTATAAACAATGTTACAGATAGAGATTTTTAATTGAATACTTTGTGCAAATCTTTTTGTCTCCAGTACAAACATTATAATGTGTAAAAGTTGTTAAGGGGGCCTGGTGACCTAACATAGAGGTTTTCTAAAAAACCTAGTTTAGGCACCAGTCTTCCACAAATTACATAGTGTGAATTTGTGTCTGAAGACTCTGTGATGACGTTTCTTGAAATTTGTGGTAAGAAAATAAATAAATTATTATTATATTATTTCATTTATTTATTTATATATACTTACTTATTACATTTTTAAATATTTCTATAAAAATACAAAAAACATTTAAAAATATAAAAAATAGCAGCCCACCGGTATCGGGAACAGGGTCCAAACTACCGGTGGTCAGGGCTTCTGAGAGAGGAACCTCCTAACGATGCGCGCCGTGTCCAGGAGTACTGCTTTCTGGATCAAGCCCTTGATCCAGCTGCCCAACGAGAGCCTCTTGAGATGTTGGTCGAGGCTCTTGGCAATAATGCCATTGGCCGTCACGATTATCGGCACAATAACTGCTGTGTTCACATCCCACATGTCGACAACCTCGCGAGCCAAGTCAAGATACTTCGTTTGTTTATCTCTCTCTGACTTCACGAGGTTCTCGTCATGAGGGACTGCTATATCAACAATCATTGCGCGACGCTCTAGTCGGTCTATCACCACTATATCAGGCTTATTGGCAACAATAGTCCTGTCAGTGATGATAGACCGATCCCAATACAATGTGCAACTACCATTTTCGAGAACTGGGTCGGGCACATACCTATAGTACGGTACTTCCGATTCCACAAGATTGTATTTAAGAGCAAGTTGCTGGTGGATAATCCTGGCTACAAGGTTGTGCCTGTGCAAATAGTCTCCGTTAGCCAGACTAGAACAACCGGAAATAATGTGGCGGATGGATTCCCCGGGCCGGTGACATGCCCGACATATGTCAACCGTACCATCCTTCACAATGTATTTCCGGTAGTTATTAGTCATCATAACTTCGTCCATAATTGCACAAACAAAACCTTCGGTTTCCCCGAAGAGGTCACCAAAACGAAGCCAGGCTACGGACGCTAAGAAGTCTACATCGGGCCCATGTAGGACCCGATAAAAGCGTCCGTGAAGCTCCTTGCTCTGCCATACCTCCCTGCGGTCATTAGTATCTAATACCACAGGTTTGCGCCAGTTCTCGTTAGCCAAGGAGAGCGCGGTAAGGCCTTTGTCCACCGCTACCACATCTCGATGTATACCCACGTCGGCCTCTAGGAAGTATTCCCTAAGGCTGCATACCTCGCGGTTGTGCAGGGTCTTAGCATTTAAGAAGCCACGACCCCCGCACTTCCGCGGGATATACAGCCTCATCACCGATGACCGTGGGTGATGCATCCGATTTGCGGTAAGCAGTGAACGTACCCTCCTATCCAGGGCGTCAAGTTCCGTCTGAGTCCATTTGAGTATGCCGAAAGAATACATCAAAACCGGCATGACCCAACCGTTGAAGGCGCGCACCTTGTTTCCGCCTGATAAAAGACTGTTAAGTACTTTGTTCAGGCGGCCAAAGAAGCGCTCCTTCAACGATTGTTTCATGTCAGCAGCACTGATGCCTAACGCTTCCGACATACCCAAATACTTGTAAGTTTCGGTTGAGGAGAGGGACCTAAGGTGTATGGAATCCGAGAGTTGTGTTCCCACGGATTCCATAATCTCCCCTCGCTTTACATGCATGACCGCACATTTGTCCAATCCAAATTCCATCCTGATGGCGCTACTGAAGGTTTCTGTTACCTTTAGTAGCTTCATCAGTTGCAAGTTGTTAGGAGCAAAGAGTTTCAAGTCATCCATGTAAAGGAGGTGCGATATGACCTGATCACCTCTTCTCAACCGGTAGCCTTGGCCCGAACCCTCCAGCAATGTACTGAGAGGGTTGAGGGCCAGACAAAACCACAGTGGACTCAGACTGTCACCCTGAAATATGCCACGCTCGATCCTTATCGGTTCGCTGTTCACCTGGATCTGTCGACATCCTGGATAGTGAAGAACCGTCCTCCACTGCCCCATACACGACTTCAGGAAGGTGCGTAGGACTGCATCAACTTTGTACAGCTCCAGCACCCTCATGAGCCATGTATGTGGCACTGAGTCATAGGCCTTCTTATAATCTATCCAGCATGTCGACAGATCCCTTCGGGAACGACGAACCTGTTGGCTAATGGCAATGTCGATGAGGAGCAGCTCCTTAGTACCGCGGGACCCGTTCCTATATCCATTCTGAGAGGCAGACATAATTGAATTACTATCAACATGATGGTTAATCTTTCCTCTCAAAATGGATGTAAAAACTTTATAGACCGTCGGTAAACACGTGATCGGCCTATAATTTTTAGGTTCCGCAGTACTTCCTGATTTATGGAGCAGGTGGGTTAATCCAGTAGTTAGGAACTGGGGCAGCGACCCTGACTCTAAGGCAGACTGGAATTGAGATGCCAAGCGAGCATGCGATCTTTGAAACCATTTAATCCAAAAGTTGTGCAGCCCGTCCGGTCCTGGAGATTTCCAATTAGGCAACGGGCGAACTGCACGAGCTACATCTTGGGGGCTGATGGTAATTGCCCCCATTTCTGGTAACGGATCGCACGCACGTTCGACCTCCCGAGTCCAATCACCCTCGGTGTGACTGACAGGCACCGACCAGATGCTACGCCAGAATGAACTCATGGCATCATCATCCGGTAGGCACGTATCAGTCACGCCTTGGTCCGGTCGCTCCCAAGCCCTATAAACCCACCTTTCATTCCTTTGGAATGTGCGATTCTGAGTATATCGCTCCACTCGCCGCTTGTACCGACGTATACGGTTTGCCCATGCATAGATTTTCTGCTTCAGGAAGTCAATACGCTCTGTGACGCGGGTGAGATAATCCCGAGGATGGATGTCAGTCCCCGAGAACGCCCGCCTCACAAAGCGCATCACTTATATTATTATTATTATATTACCAAGTTTTAAAATAGCAGCGGATATTTTTTTGCTATCTGTTTTGAGATTAATTGTAATCCCTTATTTATATTTAGTATTAGGAGGAGCTCGTGGCTAGATAATAACAGCCGCACGGATCGATTTTCAAGGTTAAGCAACGCTTGCCAAGGTTGGTCTGTGGATAGGTGGCCATCTTAACCTCCGAGTTTCCTCCGTGCCTTGGAAAGCACGTTAAGCCGTTGGTATTGGCTGTCATTTGTAGATCTTTAGCAGTCGTTACGGATAGTCAGAAGCCAGGAAATCTGACTCCAGTCTTGCCATAAAGTGCCGTGTTACCCAGTTAATGGGTTGTGGAGGTCAACGTGGTAAACGCCATGCTGGAGAATGAGGGGTCCTGGGCAGCGGTCGCCTGTTTATGCGAGGACGTCATTTCACAAAAAAAGGTGGCAGAGCGCGCGGGAGGACGACCCTTTCGTTGCGCCGCTCCGAAGGCGAAGAAGAAGTCGGAGAAGACGCCGTCCTCTCCCTCCTCATGGTGGTGATAGGCGGGCAAAAGGCGCGGGGGCACCTCCACCCCCATTGCAACCTACACCACCTTCGCTGGTCATTCCCGGCCCTCCCCCCACGGGGAAGACGTGAGGGGCCCGCCGTGTAGGCGGGCAGTCGTCGGAGGAGGACTGGACGCAAAGGCTGCGCCGATCTCTCAGTCCCCCTCCATTCAGACGATGCGGGAATGCCGCTGGGTTGTTTTAGTGTGTATACCGGTCAGCCTGGGAAGTCCCACATACCAATCCCATTCCCCCGATGGAATGCGTAATGCATTTTTACCCAGCGCAAAAAAAAAAATAAAAGGCAGCCGTTTCTCGTCAAATACGGAAATGGCTGGAAGCCGACCCCAATATAGTTGGGAAAAGGCTAGGCAGATGATGATTTATAATTGGTATGTTCACCTACCTACCTATGTTAAGATTTATTTGTGAGTGTTTTCCATTTGAAATTAAATTAATATACGTGACAAATAATTTTATAGTTTCTGCTTATTCCAGGAAACGATTTAACTATGAATTGAAATGACACTTTAACATCACAAATACCTAAATATAAATTGAATTACTCTTCGCGCTCCTTCATAACTAAGAACAAATTAATGTATATAAATAAAGATGTGTTGATCTTTCATTAGTACGTTCATAATGACCGGACAATTTAAATACAAAACGGGTTCTCCTGACGTGCCTAAACAGGCCATTTTCCCGTCCCGTCGCATGTCCAAAATTTATTTGAATAAATTACGGAAAAGGCGAAAACTGTTGAATTTTAACCCGATCCCAAACGTGACTGACGAGAACCGACGCAGAATTTCAAATGTTTTTCCTACACTTAAATTATTATAATGCCATTAGGATATTATGACTCAAAGGGCTTTTGAAAAGGTTTTCAGACAGATTTCCTGTGTGATTTCAAGCTTTTTATTTGTTTGATAAACAATATTATTTAGAGTGCTGTAAACAGTTCTGAAAATTCATTATGTTGAAGACATTCTTGTAACTAAAATAGATTTTCACATATAATTATCATTTACTTAGGCTTTGCGAGATAATTAACATAGTTATAATTTAACGAATAGAAGTTCTTCATAGTTCTAAACTTGTTTGCAAACAAGATTCATAGAATATCAGCGTTTTCATAACGTGATACTATTACAAAAAGCTTTGATAAAATCGCTGCACCCAACATTGATACCGTTTGCGGTTTGTTCGTAAAGGAAAATATCCTTTTAAAAGAACTTACCGGCTTCGAAGTAATCACAAGTTATTTGACAAACCAAGGAGACCCGCAAAAACTTCTCCAACTCACGCTTATGAATTCAAAAGTGTTAAATTCTGAGTACCGATTGGCAGGAGCATAATCGATTCGCAATTTGCATCGAAGACGGAGACGCGGCTATTACTGATGACTCCGAAACTAATCTTCAAAGAGTTCGTAAGGTGCTTGAATATATTTTAAAGATACTTCGTTATCATTTCAAATGGTATGCGCTTTTTTGGTTGTGAGTCGTCTTTTGGTTGCTGTGATTTGTGTGCAAGTTTTGCAGGTGCATCGTTTAGTGAGTCTTAAAACATGACATGAGAAAAGTGTTATGGCTGTGTGTGTATCTTTCTGCAGAACTATCTCAGTCCAACTCCAGTAATTGAAAAAGTGTGAGATGATTGTCAGATGAGTGTCAGTTTTCACCCAGCAGTCAATGTCACATTTTGTATGACAAATTTTCAAAAACACACCATCAAAAGACCACTGACTGCTGCACTTGTGTAAAGTTAGGGCTTAAGTTGTCCATTTTAAATGATGTTAAATGTCACAGAAAGTTGGCAATGTGGCATGCTACGGAAAAAATGACTAGATAGTAAACAAATACAAATACAAAATACAAATACAAAATAGTTTATTGTGACAAATAGAAATTACATTACATTTGAACGTGTTCGGAGCCTCCAGTTAAGCAAACAATGCCTGTATTAGAAGGCTCCGCTCTTTCATATCACTGTAGTACACTTATACTAACTAGAGTTATAGTGGACTGTGACCTTAAGGGTAATTATGCAATGTAAGTACATTTCCATTTATTGAGCTTCTATATTTTTACTAACTAATCTTAAGATAACTAATAAACAAAATGTAAATATTTTAGTTAAATTGCACTTTAAATTATTTACAGTAAACAACGTTGACAAAACGAAAGATCTCGACACATGCAGTCTGTGGTTGTTTAAATCAGCAGCTCGGCATTATTACGCAGAAACAATACAGTGCACAGCCACACAGAGCACAGCGGTACAGCGGCACAGCGGCACAGTCGACCACTTCAACACGCGCCGCCGGCCTTTTTGCAGTTTTTACTACCACCCAAATTTTGTTTCATTTCAACGTTCTGATTTAAAGCTGAGAGCTCAACGTTGGTTTGTGTTGTGTTAAAAAGTCTACATTTGTCGAGGAATTGGCTTTCAAGGATTGCGAAAAATAGTGGAAAACCTTGCGTGTCGTTTGATTCCGTTTTGGTTGGGAATTAAATCTAGGTTACGAAAATGCCATATTTCAAAATTATATTGCTCAAATAATGCTTGTTATCTTATCTTGCTCTTAGGTAGTTATCCCAATTTGCGCAAAGAATAGGTTTTTCTATCATTCACAGTACACAATCATTCCCCTTTTTAGATAATATCTAGAAAAGGAGACGCTTGGATGTATATCATAAAACCAACATCTACTACACTTAGGTTACAAAAAAAAACTTTATGTGGGTTCATCTGCTGTGAAGTTCGAATAGTTGCAACAAGTTAATTACTGGTACTCATTTAAATCTCTTTAGACAGAAAGGGCTACCCAGTTAAGAAAAGTCTAGGCATATTGTTTGATAGATGCATCTTACAGTTATCGTTTTCAAAAGGTCCTCTCAAGCATGTTAGAAATTAGAACATCAGGAAAAAAATAGCTGTTATTCCACCTTTCACCACCATACTCGTCTACTCTAACAGTTCCAACTTCTTCCAGTCATTCACATCGGTCCCAAACTCCTAAGTCACACATCACACAGCACACAGTGTACCCCAACCTTGCGTCACAAGCCGGCCCGCCAAGTGGTAATATTCGCACAATTAAAGCGCACGTTAGTTGTCTCATAGTATGTTGCTGTAGGTATGAGCTGTATTGCGGACGAATTTACCGTGCGAATATGAAAGGATAAATGAAATATAGTTGTGTTCAGAAGAATGTTGTATTGTTTTTGCACTTGTTGCTTGGACTTGTTTGGCTTAACAATTTTGTGTGCGAAATTTAATGTGGCCCTGTTCAGCCTAAAAATATTGGGAGTGAGATGTTTTAGGCTTATTGTAATAACTAATTTCTTATTTTTTTTTTAAGGATATTAATTGGTTCTGCCTTAACAGGTTACCTACAACTTAGTAAAACTATTTTGTCCGGAAAAAAATATTAACACGAAATCTGTTTGTATCGCTTAGACCAGAAACCGATTAACTCATTCTACTCGTATTTCAATATTTTGCGTTGTATGGCAAAAATGACAGAAAGTCCCTGTATTAGTTTATTCATACATAATGAATCATCATCATAACAGCCGAAAGACGTCCAATGCCACCTACCATATGGTAGGTGGCCTCCCCCAAGTGCCGCCACAACAATCGGTCCTGTGCGTTTCGCATCCATCGGTTACACGAGACTCCTATCAGGTCATTGGTCCAACCTGTGGGAGGCCTTCTCACGCTGCATCTGGCGTACGCAGTCGCCACCCCAGAACGTTTTGACCCCATCGACCATTTGTACTGCGACAGAAGTAATTATTCACGACTAAACCCATCTCCAACCATTGCTCTAAGTAGATATACGACAACCGCACTTTTATAACCAGCTACAATAAATCAACCGTCGGAAAACCTTTAAGAACGCATGACACACTTCAGTTAACCTAAGACAATAATAAATCTAATTCGTGTGACGTCATTTTATCTTGAGAAGACGTTGATAGATCATCTGTTCTTCACATTACATTCATTCATTAAGTGATGTTAAAACTCGGCTGTTTTTGCTGTTCATTAATAATGAAGTATTTCGAGGATTAAGAGATTTGTAAAAGGGTGGAGCGTTGGTGGGTGAAACAGATATGGTTTGGTTAGGCTGGTTTGATTTGTGAATGTCTCAATTGTGTGTTGTTTGTTAAGTATTGTTGAAGTTAATTCGGCGTTAGCTTCTTGGTTTTCACAATATAGGCTATTACCAAAGGTCTTTAAATTTTGCACAGCAATGGAGTGGAACTTTCTACCAGCGTCTGCGTTTCCAAACGCATACAACCCTAATCTCTTTAAAATTAGAGTGAACAGGCTTCTTCTGGGTAAGCTCACTCCATCGTCGAATTTGTTTCTGTCACCTCTGACCTGGACTAGAGTCAAGAGCAAACCTATCTCAAGTAGAAACCGGTTCAGTGCATCTCGCATCAACTTCGTGGAGACTTACTAACCCAGCGACTTGTAACTCAAAAAGCTTTCGGCCCCATCGAACAGCTTTTCTGATATACCCTACTAAAGTTTGTGGATTCTTTGGGCTACGTCGGCAACCTTGATTGTCCTGCGGAATTCCTCTTTTCTGATTCAATCACACAAGAAAATTCTTTATTTCTTGGTTTATTTTAAATAAAATTCTATGAGAATCCTAAAAGACAATAGGGCAATCCCTGAAAGTACTGATATCGAAATCTATTGAATGGATAAATTTCAATATTTTAATTAAATTATCACTGAGTACATTCTACATTTTATCTCGAAAGCTCCACAGCTCCTGTGGGTTAGGTCAAGGGAAAGGTTTATTATTTGATTAAATTCCCAATAATATTAATGTCAAAAATATGTCAAATAGGAGGGTTTTTTTAGAGTGGGAGGTTTGTCCTGCAATGCAAATACAAACGTTCCTGAAAATACAGAAATTGGTTCCCTGTTTTCTACATTCTAATATTTGCACGTAAAACCAAAGATCAACAATTTTCCTCTCTTCCAGAGACCACGGGCAAAATAAACGAACATCGTAAGATAAAGCCATTAAATAAAGCTGCCGAGGCTTTAAATAATCGAGTTAAGTGTGTGGCAATACCTAAGCGCGATAAATCTAAGGAAGATGATACAAAATGGCATTTTATCTTGACGATATGACGTTGACTGATTGTTCAGATGAGGAGATGAGCTGCTAGCACCATTTCGGTATATTTACTTGGCGGTTTTGACGCCTTTTGCAGTGTTTTTGTGTTTGTTGGAGAAAGATCTTGATTGTTTTTATTTCGAATTTTTATGTTGTAGTGTTAGCATCGATTTTCTGTTGGGTTCTAAATCTTCCTTTAAAAAATTTTCAGTTGCATCCTTGAGCCATACAACATTGATTTTTAATATATCCGCTGCTGGAAGTTTTCCAGGCATAGTCCAGAAGTAAAAAAATCATTGTAATGGGAAAGACCGATGATCCTCTATTTTGTTAATGGTTTTATCATCATCATCATTTCACCCAAAAACCGGCTGCTGGATGAAGGCGTCTCCCAAGTCGACTGTTTTTACTTCTCACAAGCAATGGATTCCCGCTTCCTACACCAGGACATCGATCGGCCTTGTGGGTGGCCATCTGTCTTTCAGTACCTACAGTAGCTTTGGACCTCAGTGACCATCCGTTGAGTGAGCAATGTGCTATGTCAAGTTTTTCAATTCTTCGAGCTATTTTTTCACATCGTATTATTTTCATTTATGATATGACCATACCCAGGGGTTTTCTGAACTCCTTATATGGGACAGCGGATCTAAAAAGGCCACTTTAGCAGAATCAGAAAGCATATCGCGCAATCTGTCACTTTCAAATTTTCCCAATCAACCTTTACATTTTAATTTCATCAATTGGTAAAAGTTGACTTAGTACATTGCCGTACGCCCGCACGTACAGTTGATACCGACTGCCCCATCACTATTTCCTCCGTGACGTATGATAGCTCTAGATAATATATATGACAGCTCGCTTACTGGACGACGCCACTCGTTCGGCCGGAGAATGCGTGATCTTTTTGCGAACTACCCGCTACTAAATTTTTACCTTTTATTGTTATAATCGGATTGTAATAAAAGCGTACTTACATTTTGAAACCCAAACATTTTAAATCTATGTGGGTCCATACTAAGACTTGCACATAACCCCTATTTGAACAGTAAGTATCTAATACTAAAGTTAGGTAAAACAATGTATTAAAAAAATAGTAAATAACAATGTCTTAATGTTTGTAAAGGCGATAGCTTGTGTAACAACTTAAATCCTGATTTGTGTACAAATATAATAAGATCGTTTGTAAACTGTATTTTAAACCATGTAACAAACAAAGACTTTGAAAATTCAATCAATCAACCTTGAACCTAATGCGTTATTGATAAAGATGAAAATGAAATTCGACAGATTGTCGTGCGATTAATATTATGATTCTACTATAGTGGCCTCTTGAGTCACGCTGCTTACCTTTTCGAGGTATGTAAGCGTGATGTTGTTAAGTTCCTGTTTATTATAAGTCGGTCGTGATAATAACGAAGCTTCGTAAACGACCTCATGTTAAGTTCGTTAAACTACATTTAACAGCGCAGTGATTTACCCGCAACCGTTAACCGACAAGTAACCTGTTTACCTTGTCGCGCTGTAAACTAACTCGTTTAACCTCTTTACTCTTAAAATCTGCGGTTAAACACACTTCACGTTGTGAGGTCGATACGTACTAGTT
This sequence comes from Lacanobia oleracea, assembly GCA_950371165.1. Taxonomy (NCBI): domain Eukaryota; kingdom Metazoa; phylum Arthropoda; class Insecta; order Lepidoptera; family Noctuidae; genus Lacanobia; species Lacanobia oleracea. The sequence goes on along the minus strand of OX493390.1, from coordinate 27,697,030 downwards.
TTAGGTGGAGTATTTTAGAAGAGTACGAGTATTTACCTGGAGATTGTTTTAAACGAAAATGGTGCATCTGAGTGGAAAAACTTAACTTTCCCCACTAGACCGTAAGCCCAACGATTATAGACGGTCTTGATTTCTTATCAAACCAATTTCGATTCTATCTTTGGCTGAGACAAAATACTGCACCATAATTTTATTGGGGTCGGTCCACAGCTACTGAGTAAAACGGTACCTGACTGACAAGACTGTTGTTAGAATATCTGTCTTATGTAACGGCTGCCAAAGATCTATAGGTGACAACTCAGACATCTTAACGTGTTTTTTCAGCCACGGAGGAACACCCTGTCTACGAGTTTCTTAACCTTGAAAATCGAATCGAAATAAGTTTTTGAAAGCACCCAAGATATAGGAGAAATTTCTAGTGTGGGGCAAGGTTTTATAAAAAAAAAATGTCTATATTTAGAAATAGTTAAACTCGAATATAACTATCTCATAGAATAAACCATAACAAATCTTTGTTATGCACATAAAACGTTCTTACAACAAAGGCAGTTCAAAGTACACAGTTCTAAGTTCTTACATTTGTAGGTACATACAACCAAATAAAAGCCGAACGTGCAACGTCATCATTACATGAGTGACGTCACACTCGGCATGATTAATCTTAATGAGCCGTCAGCTGTCTCGGAACAAAGACGTAAGAAATGTAATGTTACAGTCTATGATTAATTCTGAAGTAATTCATGGTATTTGTACGAGTGTGGCGGTGTATGTTAGTAATCCCTGAAGCCTCCTTCAGGGATCTTCTCTTCACTTTAATATAACCCACCTCCTCGGTGGGTTATAATAAAGTGAGTACAAGGTAGCAGTAAAATAATAGCTTTGCATGCAATCATATTATCGAAATAAAGATTGCAAAGAAAAAAGTTTGGCCTATACCTTGCTGTGGAAAACGTCAAAAAAAAAGTTTTGTGAGTGCTGCGGCACTCCAGAGTGTCAATTTGATTCTACGATTTTTTCAGCAACGTGCGCATTTGCATCTCAGTCGCAATCTATCAAAAATGTTTGGAAATGGAGTCATTGGAGAAACTGTCTCTCCTTAAGAAAAAAAAAAGTAAATAAAAAAAAAAAAAAAAAAAAAAAAAAATCCATTCAATGGTTGTCTTGAAAAGATTGTGTCACCCTATGTAATGTTACCCATCTCATCTTTTCTGTTACTTATATTGTGTACATAATACACCCACCACATTCTAGAAAATATTTCTACTTCCTCTTCTGCCGATATTTGGAAATTCCTTGGAACACTAGATATCGGCAAACCGCGACATTTAGACCTTCCCAATTCCATTAACTTAGACGATCTCAACCGACATTTCTCCACTGTACCTACCATGGATCGTCTCACTAAACAGCAAACTCTGTCGCTGATCTTTGGTCTAACGCGTCCTCATATTGATCCTTTTTGTTTTGTTCCAGTTAGGCCAGGAAAGATCAGAAAGATCAGAAAGATCATACTTCCATCAAATCCAATGCGGTAGGATGTGAAAATATCACTCGTGGTATGATAATAACTATTCTGAATCACCTCCTACCTGCCATCACCCATATTGTAAATTTTTCCTTATACTCTGGAGAATTCCCCACCTTGTGGCGTAAAGAATATCTTCGTCCATTGCCCAAAGTCCCCAATCCTACTCTTCCAAGCCACTATCGCCCAATTTCCATTCTTCCCTTTCTATCCAAAGTGCTTGAGGCCTGTGTCCACAAACAACTCACTAAGTTTGTGCAGTGTAATTTACTGAAAAGCCCCCTACAATCTGGGTTCAGGCCCGGGCACAGCACTGTTTCCGTCCTTCTTAAAGTGACTGGCGATATAAGGGCAGGATTGGAAGACACTAAAGTCACAGTTCTGGTGTTGATCGATTTCTCGAATGCCTTCAATACCGTTGGTCATGACATCCTGTTGGCCATTCTATCCTATGTTATGGTCTCCCCTGACGCGCTGGAATGGCTCGCTTCCTACCTTCAGGATCGTCAGTAGTCAGTTCACGTTGGGGACTCATCCTCTAACTGGTGTGATTTATAAACTGGCGTTCCTCAAGGCGGCATAATTTCTCATCTTTTGTTTTCCATTTTCATTAATCTCATTACTTCCGAACTTCAGTGTGCGTATCATCTGTATGCTGATGACCTACAGCTGTACTATCAAGGGAGGGTCGATGAAATACCTGACTTTTGACATTGTCGACAAGGTAAATCGGGACTTAACAGCTTTTCAAACCTGGTTCAATAAATTTGGTGTTACAGTTAATCCTAAAAAGTGTCAGGCTATCATTATTGGGAGTCCTCGAAACGTTGCTAAAGTAGATGGTGCAACTTTGCCTCCTGTTCTGTTCGACAGTACGGTCGTTCCATTTAGTACTGACGTAAAGGACCTAGGCTTGTATATCGACAGTACCCTGAACTGGTGGGCTCAAGTTGCAAGTCAGAAAGTTACGGGAACGCTGCCGGCTCTGTATCGCTTGGAAAATTTGTTACCATCGAATACGAAGACAATGCTTGTACAGACCCTGATTCTTCCCATCATCAATTATGGTGACGGGTGCTACTATGACCTGAATGCAGATCTCCTCAACAAACTTGACCACCTTCTAAATTACTGCATTCGATTTGTTTTTAATTTGCGAAAATATGACCATGCTTCTGCGCATCGGTCTCTTCTGAAATGGCTACCTATACACCAGCGCAGAGAACAGAGGGCGCTAACTACCTTGTTCTCATTTATTAACTCTCCTAATCCGCCTAATTATCTAGCACCCCACTTTCAATACAGTTGCGCAAACTTACGCTCATCGCATAACCGTCTTCTTTATTGTCCCTCTCACCGTACTGACTTCGTTCACTGTTCTTTCTTCATACAATCAATTTTTCTATGGAATGCGCTACCCCAGGAAATCAGGATGGCAACCAACTGACTGACCTTCAAGGTTAGAGTATACTCGCAAGAGGTTGGGTTGGGGAGAGGAGGCAGTAGTATCGTCACAGCGCTGAGTTTTTAGTACTGTAGACTGTTATAGTATATTCGTGTATTTGTTTGCTCATTGAATATATCAATTATAGTACCTATTGTATAATATATATATATATATATATATATGTATATCTTTGTATTTATTAAATATCTTTTAATCGCGTTTCTTGCTCAAAATTGCAGAGACAAGTAGTGGTTGTCTCAGTATCACCCAAGGGTTGACTGGTAGAAAATGCCTATGGCATTAAAAGTCCGCCTCTGTAAATTTGTGTGCATGAAGTATGAATTATATAAATCATAAAGATAATTATATTCTATTCTACTAGACTCTTATTTTGTAAAACCCACCCGTGTTCCTCCAAATGCCCTTCACGTTCCAGGGCCGCGATATCTCTACCGAAAAGTTCCGCAACGTTGTGACACCCTTATTTATAATTAGTAAGTTATGTTTTATTTTAAATGTTAGTGCACAATAAAGTATATTATGCTATCTCATCTGCCTAGCCTTTTCCCAACTATATTGGGGTCGGTATCCAGTCAAGCCGGATTTAGCTGAATACCAGTATTTTACGAGAAGCGGCTGCCTACCAGACCTCGACAACTCATTAACTGGATAACACGGTACTTCATGGCAAGACTGGATTCAGATTTACTGGCTTCTGACTATCCGTAACGACTGCCAAAGATCTACAAATGACAGGCGGGACCAACGGCTTAACGTGTTTTCCGAGGCACGGAGGAAACTCAGTATGTTAAGATGGTCACCCACCCACAGACCAACCTTGGCAAGCATTGCTTAACCTTGAAGATCGACCCGTGCGGCTGTTATTGGGCCACGAGCTCCTCAATAAAGTATATTATGCTATCTAACATACCTACTTAAAAGTCAAGATTTCACAACATTTCACTACACAAAAAATAAAAAAAATACTATTTCCAGCTGTGAAATGGCAAGCAAAAATAGTTTTTTCTTTATTTTCGTTAACAAGTCACCTCTCTTTATGTTGAGCGAAAGGCGCTGAATGAAGCTCTCTTATTCGGCGTAAAAATAATGAACACGGGGCTTCTGCTTTGCAAAATGTGTTTTAATTATTTCAATTTTAATGGGTTTCTGAAAAGTATGTGTTTTTAACGTGGTAGAGAATGATGGGTGTCCTTCCCGCATTTAAGTGCTTTTAATTAGACATGTAGCTATAGGTACTGTTGGGATCATCATTGTTTTAAAGACGTCTGAAAACGTTACGAGATGTCCACTGCTTGACCAAGACATCGATCAATCGTCTTCAAATCTACCGGTCCTGTGCGTTTTGCATAACGCGCATATCGCGTATCTATCAGTGTCCATGTTCTCTGAGGTTATATCGGCATTACTTTTTTAAAAAACCAGCCAAGTGTAAGTCGGAGTCTCACACGAAGGGTTCCGTACAGCAAACCGAAAAAAAAGAAGATTCGATGTCCGCAAGAATCTTGTTTTTTATTCGGTTTTTTTTTTCTTTAATTTTTAGTTGAATTGTTTTTTGATGATTTTTTGTTATAGCGGTAATAGAAATACACACTCTGTGAAAGATTCAACTGTCCACCTATTACTGTTCTTGAGATACAGCCCGCTGACAGACACACGGACGAACGGACAGTAAACACAGGCTTAATAATAGGGTTCTATTGGTTACCCTTGGGATACGGAACCTTAAAAAGACGCTTTAATTTCTGACGATATTTTGATATTACTTATTTAAAACATGGAAAGTAAAATACATGAGACCACTGTTAGATGTTAATATCGTCATACTCTTTCAGTAAACACCGCTAGCTTAGTATAAGAGCCTAGTTCCCAACCTGCAAAGATTAAATACTAAAACCACATTCAAAAAGGAATTTCCGCATCAGTATTATGTGATAGAATATTGAAAATTCTTTAGAACAGCACTATTTCGAGAGGTTCTGCTGAACTAGACTTGTTTAAGGATTAAAGATTTGGCTTCCTTGGCGCTCAGCCAGCGTCTTGTCACGGGGAGGATGCGGCTTTTTAAAGTCCAATACATTGTTGCTTGTCTGTATTGATACGAAAAAATGTGTTGTAAAAAAAGGTTGTGCACTAGTGTAGCTAAAGAAAAAATAATAATATTGTTTTTTTTTTTTGTTTCATAAATCAATCATTAATGTATTTGTACCTACTTTCGCTTTAACTACAAGTAATTGAAATATAAGTTAAGTGCTATACAGTATTTTTCAGTTTAAGGTGCGAATCCCTTTGTGTGCGAGTGCAACTCGCACTTGGCCGGTTTTATTTGACGTACCTGCTGATGGATATATCGACACACAGATTCCTGGATTTGTACTATTTTTTGTAAAATATAAACAAAAATATCGAAAACTACATTTGCATTTTGAGGTTTCAATCCATATTTTGCTGCGGCTCCAGATATACTAGCTAATCCATATTGATGCTTGCTAGAAATCGCAGCCGGAATATATGGAACCAAATAAAAATATTCTCAAAATAAAACATTATCACATAGTTTTATACAAAGCATTTCTTTATTTTCGATTACAATTTAGAGTAGCAAGTGCCTCATTTGTTCAAGAAGTAATATATCTTAAACCTACTACGTAAATTATACGTGAAGTTTATAATAGACGCAAAAAATAAACGCTGACTAAAAGCTTTTTAAATTCAGCATACTATAATGCTGAATTGTATAATAATATCCCAGCAAACTTATCGAAAAACACTAAATAAAAAAGTCATTAACCACTTTTTCTTAAAACCTTGTGGAACACTTTTACCCTTTAATGTCATTGAATAGACAAATGCTTAATTTACTTTACTTTATGCTAACTTCATTTCACGACTAATAAGTAAAGAGTCTCTTATTTTCCATAAAAAAGTTTAATTATTCAAAAAACGGTACTGTTGCTGAATATTAATTAGGGAAGGCTGTTTTATTATGAAGGACGCAGAGGTATTATGTTGCAAGCGAGCAATTTGCGACGCGACAAAATGTTGTTAGTTCGGGCGACGAATCGTCGAGGCTACAGTTGACGTTCCATTTATTTGGTGATTTCGTGAAAATATGGAAATGAACGGTACGCTTTCAGAGTAGTTGAATTATTACGTTCAATTTGGAATTATGGTTTTGAGTTTTAACTAATTTTCGTTAATTATTTGATCACTTAGCAATTGTGGCTTTGACAATGTCAAAGTCAAAAGTCATTTTTTGAAATTAGGCTGTGTGCTAGCCCTTTTTGAATGTTAAAGTTCTACCGGTACGGTCCAGCCAAGTGCGAGTCAGACTCGCACTCGAAGGTTTCCGTACCATAAACCTTAATTTTTATTATTTGTTGTTATAGCGGAAATAGAAATACACAATCTGTGAAAATTTCAACTGTCTACCTATTACGGTTTTTTTGAAACAGCCCGCTGGTAGACAGATGGACGGACGGACAGCGGAGGCTTAGTAATAGAGTTCCGTTGGTTACCCTTTGGTTATGGAACTCTAAAAGCAGTCCCCCAAAACGCAAGCCCTTCACCGTACGGGCCGATCCTTGACGTTAAGCAACGCATTCTGAGGCTGGTCCAAGGGCGGGTGACCATCCACCACATACTTTTCTGTGCCTCGGAAAGCACGTTGGTCCTGGCTGCCATTTTTGGATATTTGACAGTCGTTACGAGTCAAAAGCCAGAAAATTTGACACCAGTCTTCCAAGGAGCACCTTGCTACCGAGTTTCTGGCCAATGGAGGTCAGATGCCAATCTGACTTGAGTCGATCTATATAACTGCATCCGGCTTAACCACAATCTGACCCACAGCATAGTTGTAAAAAGGCTGTACAAAATTATTTTATTGGTTATCACTGTTACATCATACTAACTTGTTACTATGGTAGGCGCCAAACAAACTTGGAATATAGTACTTTGACCTTTCCCTAATATCCCTTTGTAGATAACAAAAAAATAAATGTTGAACCATTTTCACTACTAGAAAACGTACAGTATCACGATAGAAGAAGATATTTTTGATATTAAAAAAGTTGTTAAATGTATGTGAGTCAATGACAGTTATTGCACAATTATCTGGTGACTATTTTATCTCACTTAAAGCTCGTGCCGATGCAGAAAAATAATGATAATATAATTTTCAAAACATAATTTTCCATTCATGTATAGGACTGGCTTTTGGCACCCATCATTATAATGTAATCCCTTTGTCGCCTTTAACAACAACCCGGTCGTTTATTCATATAATAAATTTGGCGAAGCACATTATTTTTATAGTTATTGTTTTCGGTACTCTTTTGAGTGGCATAGTGGCATCATAACGCAAGAGTAAGGCCCTTCGCTCGCATTCATCATTAGATACAAAAGACGTCCACTGCTGGACATAGGCTTCGTCCAAGTGTAGCCACATCGATCGGTCCTCTGTGTCTTGCGTCCATCGGTTTTCACCAAGACTTCGGTTCACCTTGTGAGAGGTGGATCCGGGGAAGAACTTCCAATGCTTTGTCTTCTGGAATGCCGTCGCCCTCCAGAACCTTCCAGGGCCAGGTTATTCGTCCACCAATGCTGCGTCTTCAAGTATGCGGTTGCTCATTAATGAGATTTTATTTAGGAGTTGATGTCGATTTAAGCTCAAAGCAGATCCAAGTTGTAGAAGAGAGGCAAGGAAACAATATAACCTTTTAGAAGAAGCCACACTACCATCATTCATAATCGCATTATAGAGTAAAAAGCTATTCATTATTTTATCTTAGTACTAGTTTTCAACTGAATCCGAGTTGACTGGAAGCAGACTCCAATTTAGTAGGGAGAAGGCTAGGTAGATGATAATCTAAGTAGTATATTTTCACTGAATGCATAAAACCATATTTCCCGCAGCAATGATACCTTTAACAAACACATTTATATTGCTATCCACGGGACTAACAAAACATATTCAACCCAACCCTAAAACCCATAGTTTTTGCGCCATCAACCAGGATGGTATGACGTCACCAACATAGTATAGACAAACGGGATCGCGTTAATCCCCTATTGTGGGACACAAAGCCACTGGGTGTTAGGGCCACGTGTAAATTGTACTGCACCTTGATCAATATGGCAATAGACCACGCCGGGTTAGTGTACGATGTATGGACAATGTACCTGCATACAGCCTTGATAAGCTGTTTAATGCCGCACTAAATAATAATAGTCAATATTAATAACTTACGACTAGTGTAAATTAGAATTTTTATGTTAATAACACTGAAATGCAAAATTGACAAGTTTCAATCGATCGTTACCAAGCCATGTATCAAATTTAGTATTGTGTATTTTATAACGATTTAAATTCCTATAGATGTTTTTGGCACCTTCGCTCCCGTGGGCTTTGTAGTATAGAAAAAATATCGTTACTGGATCAGAACTTCCTTTTACAATCAAACAAACAAATTAGTATTCTCCTCTTTACAACATTAGTTGAGATGGTTCAATATTAATTTATATCACGGATGGTAGACTTATCTTCATTCGGTTAACAAGGGAGGAATTTCGCTTCCCGTGTATTTCCAATTTCTATGTGTTCATGTGCTAGTTTTTCTCGTTTTTGCCGAATTTTCTCTATGGGATTTGACTAATTGGAACCGTGCTCCAAAAATTCGCATCACAAATGTGAAATACAGCGATTGCAGGGTTTTTGGCCTCTTTTTTACGAAATGCTTCGCTATATTGAAGACCAAGGCCTCACTAGCGTTTTTACGAGATAATAAGAATGGTTTTAAGAATGACTTCACCTCCAACACGTTCACTGAACCGGAGAGGAGAGGAGCGGAGCGGAGCTGTACCATTATTAACCATTACAATTGCATAAAATTCACAAATTTGACTAGCTTAAAATTTAGGCAAAATTGGGAAGCGGAGCAAGGCAGCGGAGCAGGAAGGTGAAGTAAGTAATTGGAAAAAAAACCGACCGCCAGCTCAAGTGGCTCCTCGTGTGAACTCGGCCTAGCTCCATTGATGCGGAGCGAGGTAGTGCTGAGCGAAGTTGCGGACTGTAAGGTGCTAAACCAAACTCACGCGGTGAGTAATTTGATCGGGCAGCAAACGTTTCTATTCTTAGTAAAGAGCTTCATGAACCTTCGTAAACAACAGTCGTTTGACTGAAGAATCGTGCTGATTGTAACAGCAAACAAACCTTGTTTTTAAAGATTTTTTTGCAAAAAAAATAGATTAATTTTACAGTGCCTGTCTTTATTGTTCCTCACTTTGACCTACAAACTAATCAAATGTCAGCCAGTCTGTTTCGAGACAGGCACTAGCTTCTATCGTAGCTTACAAAATTAAAATCTAGTCACAAATTCAGGCGGCGCAAAGAGAAAAAACTCTCAAGGCAGATTTCAGTGCCATTTTCTGACAAGACACAGGAGATACAAACATCTAACATACTTTCTCACTATAAGACATGTATATTAATGTACAAAGAAATTCCATTGGAATAAAAAACTCGGCCGCGTTATAAGAAGAAACACGGCAAAATTACCTAACACTCGAAAAATAAACTAACATAAATGCAGGCTTAAATTTTCCGCGACAGCGTCTCAAGGAAACCTTACTTTTTCACCTTATCTTGTGGTACAAGTTAAAAGTGAAAGCGGGAAGTAATTGGAACTTGGTGATTTGAATTTAATTGATAAAATAACCTTTGGTATGTACTTACTTTTTAACATTTCAAGGCTTACCATTGTACCTGAATTAGCTTCTATTGTGCAATGTTAGGACTTACAGTTACACCAAATAAATCCGACAATATTTAGAATCTTTAAATAATTCGCTATGAATTTGCATAGCCCTCTAGCAACAATAGGTTATTTAGTTTTTAGTTAGTTTTTATTTATTCCCTAATTATTTTGAGTTTTGTGCGTCGCTTTTGAGGAAATAAACGTCTTTTCTTTCACGGGGGTGTAGATTTTCATTCATTTTCATGCTGTGTCGATACCATGCGTAGAAATCATAGTGACACAGTGCAGAGTGACAGAAAGTGCGTGCCTTTGAAAAACTGACAGCAGTTACAGTGTTTGGTCCGAATTTATTCTAAACTCGCACACTACGAAATGATACTCCTGCCAGGGTTGCAGAATTTGTTCGAAAGAGTCCCCGCGGCCCTGGAATATAAAAGGCGTTAGGAGGAACATGGTTGGGTTTTAGTAAGTAAAACTCTGACACTCCCTTCTGCCTTCGTGGTCGAGTAGTTTAGTTTTGGTCTTGTGACCCGGTGGTCATGGGTTCGCTTCCCACGGGAAGCATTCTTTGTAAAGTGGTTTCCAGTTTGGCTAGGATATTGCAGGCTTGAATCATCTGATTGTCTGATAAGAAGATGATTCCGTGCTTTGGAAGGCACGTATAAGCCGGTGGTTCCGGCCGCTAAATGGCGGTCGTCAAATAAACCATGTCAGAGGCCCTTGAGGCGGTTTAGAAACTCTGACACTTATTTGATGATATCCATTCCTTAAAAAAAAAAAAACAAAATTATACTAGTAAAAATAATTCTTTTGGATCCTTATCAAAATTGTCAGCACTAGAAACTGTTTGCACTATTACCTTGGACCACTGCCGAGCCTCAAGCACGCCGCACCTCTAGTACCATGTGGAGGGCCTCAGAAAAAACCACCGCGACCCTTAAAATGTGGCAATTAAGATTTATATTCGCTTGGCAAATCACAAGACGGGACATCGCCGCATCGGAGCGTTTGCAGCGAATATTTCTTTAGCTCTGCATCTTGTTCCTCGAAATTAAATTGAAAAGCGAGATTATGAATTTGAAATGTAGATTTTGATTGCATGTTATTTGTTTAGTTTTGATGGAAGCTGAGGAATTGAAAGCAAAGACAATTATTATGGATTGTCTGAAATAAGTAATTAAATTAACTAATAATTTTTGACTTGAGAAACTGCAGTGTTTATTAAAAGCTTTATTTAACTTGCAATGTATGTAGATATGTATGTTCGGGTGGAATCTTGCTACTCAATTTTGAAGCAGATATCTTCAACCGATTGAGCTAAAATTTTGTATACGCGTTAAGTTTTGATGACAATACACGATAAGCTGTGTGACGTCATTCTAAATCCAATATGGCGGACCATCCAAAATTGCGGAATAGTTATTTTTATGCGTTTCTACAATATGGGTATCAAATGAAAGGGATTATTGAGAGTAACTCAAAATAACTAAAAAGTAAAAAATAAATTAAAAGCAAAAAAAACTTTTTTTAAATGTTTTTATTTAAATGCTCTAAAAAGAATAAAATAAAATTTTCCTTTAAAATTGATCGTAAAAGCTCATCACGAGGTTTTATTTAATTAACCTCGCGACGAGCTGTTACAATCACTACGATTCTTCAGACAAACGGCTTTTGCTTACGAAGGTTCATGCAGCTCTATACTAAGAACAGAAACGTTTGCTGTCCGCTCAAATTACTCGCTGCGTGAATTTGGCCTAGCACCGTACAGTCCGCAAATTCGCTCAGCACTACCTCCAACATTGGATCTAGAGCGAGTTCACTCGAGGAGTCATTTGAGCTGGCGGCTGGTTTTTTTCCGATTACCCGCTTCGCCTCCCTGCTCCGCTGCCTCGCTCCGTTTCCCGATTATGCATGAATTTTCAGCTAGTTTCTCCCTGTCAAATGAAGTCAAATTTGTGAATGTTATGCAATTCTAATGGTTAATATTGGCACAGCTTCGCTCCACTCCTCTCCTCTCCGGTACAGTAAACGTGTTGGAGGCGGAGTCACCCTTAGAACCATTCTTACTATCTCATAAAAACGCTAGTGAGGCTTTGGTCTTCAATATAGCGAATCATTTCGAAAAAAAGAGGCGAAAAACCTACAATCGCTGTATTTCACATTTCTGATGCGAATTTTCGGAGCACGGTTCCAATTAGTCAAATCCCATAGAGAAAATTCGGCAAAAACGAGAAAACTAGAACATGAACACATAGAAATTGGAAATACATGGGAAGCGAAATTTTTCCCTTGTTAACCGAAAGAATGTAAGTCTGACTACTCGTACCATCCGTGATATAAATTGATATTGAACCATCTCAACTAATGTTATAAAGACGTGAAATACTTGTTTGTTTGTTTGTTTGATTGTAAGAGGAAGTTCTGATCCAGTAACGATATTTTTTTCTCTACTACAAAGCCCACGGGAGCGAAGGTGCCAAAAACATCTATAGGAATTTAAATTCAAAATATCAAGTTTTGAAACAGCAACCTCCATGTTATACACGACTCATTCACATTTCATTGAAAGAAAAAAGAAGAAAGAAATGACGTTTATTTCCCCAAAAGCGACGCACAAAACTCAACCCATACTTTCCTTACTAGGACCTTTTTGATTCAAACGGTCGTTTAAAAATCGTCATAAAATACACAATACTATATTTGATACATGGCTTGGTAGCGATCGATTGAAACTTGACAATTTTGCATTTCAGTGTTATTAACATAAAAATTCTAATTTACACTAGTCGTAAGTTATTAATTGACTATTATTATTTAGTGCGGCATTAAACAGCTTATCAAGGCTCTATGCAGGTACATTGTCCATACATCGTACACTAACCCGGCGTGGTCTATTGCCATATTGATCAAGGTGCAGTACAATTTACACGTGCCCCTAACACCCAGTGGCTTTGTGTCCCACAATAGAGATTTAACTCGATCCCGTTTGTCTATGTTGGTGACGTGATACCGTACTGGTCGATGGCGCAAAAACCATGGGTTTTAGAGGGTTGGGTTGAATACGTTTTGTGAGTCACATGGATAGCAAAATGAATGTGTTTGTTAAAGGTGTTATTGCTGCGGGAAATATAGTTTTATGCATTCACTGAAAATATACTACTTAGATTATCATCTGCCTAGCCTTCTTCCAACTAAATTGGAGTCTGCTTCCTGCCAACTCGGATTCAGTTGAAAACCAGTACTAAGATAAAATAATGAATAGCTTTTTTACTCTATAATGCGATGTAGATTGTGATTGCATCTTATTTGTTTAGTTTTGATGGAAGCTCAGGAATTGAAAGTAAAGACAATTGTTATGGATTGTCTGAAATAAGTTCAATTTTTGAGTTGAGAAACTGCAGTGTTTATTAAAAGCTTTTATTGAACTTGCAATGTATGCTTGTATGTTTGCTCGGGTGGAATCTTGCTACTGAATTTCGAAGCAGACATCTTCAACCAATTTTGTTTACGCGTTTAGTTTGGATGACAATACACGATAAGCTATGTGACGTTATTCTAAATCCAATATGGCGGACCATCCAAGATTGCGGAATAGTTATTTTTAATGCGTTTCTATAATACGGGTATCAAATGAAAGGGCTTGTTGAGTGTAACTCGAAAAATAATGTGACGTCATTTTAAATCCAGTAAGGCTGAATAGTTATTTTTAATGCATTTCTACAATGTCTGTATCAAATGGAAGGACTTGTTGAGAGTAACTCGAAAAATAATGTGACGTCATTCTAAATCTAATATGGCGGAACATCCAAGATGGCGGAATAGTTATTTTTCATGCACTTCTTCAATTTGGGTATCAAATGAAAGGGATTATTGAGAGTAACTCAAAATAACTAAAAAGTAAAAAAAATATTAAAAGCAAAAAAATCTTTTTAAAAAAAGTTTTTATTTAAATGCTCTAAAAAGAATAAAATCAAATATTCCTTTAAAATTAATTATAATTGTCACGAGGTTTTATTTAATTAATCAAACCTCACGACAAGCTTTTACGATTAATTTTAAAGGAAAATTTTATTTCATTTCAATAATTTCGGTAAATCTAACTGACGGGCTAAATAGAATCTTATTTTTTTTACACAAGAATCATCCCTATTGTGGGTACATGGGCGGACTTAGTGCAACAAGACATTCTCTACGAGTGAACCTTTGATTGTTTGATCGACAAAGTTACAATTACCACACCCTTTGTCCTTTGTGTTGATTACTACACTGATTGTTTATAACAATGACCGCAATAGATTTATTTGTCAGAACCAGAAAAGGGCGATAAAACGTTTTAGAACGATGAATATGTTTTCAGTTTGGCAAAAATTTCTTAAATCAAACCTTCGGGTATAAAAAAAATACACAGTTTTATTATGGAAATTCTTTCTTTCAGTAGTTGGTTCTGGCAAAATACCTAGATGATACCCAGATATAACCTCTAATCAAACCTCATCAACCGCCCCAGATAACCAGTAACCATCACCAGCAAACGTCATAACTCAAAACTCACGACCACATCTCATAAACATATTCAATAAGCCACAAAATAAAACTTACATTATGCAAACATGGTGCTTCCAGCGTGATTTTTACAACGTATATCACTTTTATCGTCTGTCGTGCTGCGTTATCGCCGTGTTTTATTTGTATCTCGTGGCAAAAAGCCGCTGATTCTATGCTGTTATGGCTGTAATATATTTTTTATAGTTCCGAAGGACGTGCGATAAAATGAGCTTTGATGCGCGATTGAAATTATCAGTGTGCCTATAAAGAGGAATAATGACGGGTATTGTGTGAACAACTATTAATGTTTCATGTTTCAATGCTATTGAGGCTACTGTTATTTAGATTGGCCTTGAAACATTGATTTATTATGGTGTTACTTTACTTTGAACGAAAGTCTTAACACGAGGTAATCTTTATAATCAATTCAATCACCGACCTCATCTTATCTTAAAATTAAACTTATTTTTTTTACAAAATACTTGCACAACTTCATGATTCAGGCACAATTTTGTGTTCTGCACTGTTGACAGAATATACAGAGCGGTTCACACCCCAGAAGACCGCATAACTTGGAGATGCGTCGATCCTCAGCAGTGAGGTAAAAATAAACAAGATAAGACTGACAATCTTTTCACAAAGTTAGCAATAAATATATGATTTAGTTATATTGCTTGGCCAGTGACAGTGAGTTTGCTCTGTGTCATCACCACCATAGTGTCATCTTCACCATCTTGAAACTATATTAGTGAAATTGTATTAAAGTAGAGCTTCCTTTATGACGCAATAAAATTACACTCTGTAGTTTTATTCCTTTGTATTTTAGGACAAAAATTGGACCAGAATTCACTCTGTTATAACTCGCTGCATATAAAAAAATCTCCGTTAAAATTTTTAAACCTCACCCAATTTTATTTACAAACTAAACTAAAATGATATCTCTGAATCGTAATATCGATATTGCATTAATGCTGCGTTCCGCGTACACAATACAGCCGGGAAAAATAAAATAGTGCTCTCACAGATCATTATTTCCAATTTGGCGCGGTAGTCGGGTGCATATTAAAGTTTAAATTGAACGAACACTGCGGCTCTGTGTAAGTCTGCATTAGGAGTCCCGTGGGTATGCGAGTGTCGGGATGATGGCTTAGTGCTGAGTCGGTGGCGTGTGTAGGGGCTCTTATGTTTTTTTTTCTATAGTTGCAGAAGTGGGTCAACTGTCATGTTTTTAGAAATAGGTGTGGGATTTTCGTTCATATGGTTCTAGAATCAACGACATGAAATGCTATTGGGTTTTTGCATTTTTTATACTCTTTACACTCATGACAGTTTACATAACACCTACCACAGATTTCTAGATCATTAGATTTTGTCGATAGCACATAAAAGTTAACTTGGCCATTGGAAAAATTTATTAAACTTCAGTTCTTACAACTTACAAGTAAGCCAATGTGTATAATAATTTTACACATCGTGTTGATATTAAGCTACAAGTACAACTTTAGTCCCTGCACGTACAATATTGCAATTCAGTTATATACACACAGACCACATGCCCAGAGTTTGGTCATTTAGACAGAAAATCGACCCTGAAATGATTTAAAAAAGGTTAAACTGATGGGATGGCAGGATGACTTTGATCATCATCGTCATATCAGCCGAAAAACGTCGGCCTGACTTAACTCTGATATTAGCCAATTAATTCCCAAAACCAAATAAAACGCTACTTCCACACTAATCCAATCCCCGCTCCCGCTTCTCGCACCACCAAAACCTACCCCAATTCTCGAGGGTACAGAACAAAGTATCGCAGTTGTGTGCATAATTCACTTTATTGCATCTCTTCCTGCAAGGCGGTCGTCATAACTTGCGATACCTCTGCGGCGAGCCTCAAGCATACTAATCAGTTTGGTCAGCGCCAGAGATCCAGGTCTTAATTCTGTAATGGAGGATTGGTATGGATTTATAAGTTTTGCTGCAGTTCGTTGAATTTTGCAGTGTGTTTTATGTTGGTCGAAATTTCTGGTTGTAGAACGCAGAAATTTGGCATGAAGGTTTCTTATGGTATGTAGAGGAGCACTAAGAGAGGATTTCCCGACATTCTTACGGGAGCGGGAAAAACGGGATGTCTGTGTACGAAGTCGCGTTAAAAAGCTATTCATTTATAAAAAATAAAACAAAATTTTGGTATCGCCCATTTATATAAACTATACCAACGAGTACATAAAATTAAATTTGAAATATAAACTATTTAGATTCCCATCAAAGTTAGATAAGACATAATTAACTTATGACCGCAACTATATTACTATCCAAATAACTCCATAAATATAAGCCAAAAATATGAAAAAAAACTTAATGAACTATTTTTAAAACCTACTAAACCAAACTTTCCCCCAGAATCCTTTATTCCCTACCACTACCTACATCCCTTTACCATAGCACAACAAAGCTAGTCCACAAGGGCGGCAGACTTTATGACCAGCGCATTAATTAGTCCGAGCCAGGGCTTCGCTCATCGGGGCTTAGTTCGGCCCACGGATCCAACTGAGTGAAGAATGGACCCATTGTTGCACCGGCCTTCTGGGAGTTGGAGTGAATTAGATGAGAGAGAAGCCTTGCCGGAAAAGCTGTATCTTTTTTGGTTTTTATTAAATACTGGTATTTTATCGTACTACGCGAATATTTTAGGTTAGGTAAGCTGAATGTCGGTTTGTTGCCTGAAAACTATGGTTTTGTTTTATTTTACGAAGTTGAGGAAAAGTACGTGACACAAGTCCAGTCTTTAATTTACTATGTAAAATTTATTCATCATACAGATATTCGTTAAAACACTGTCCATCCTAAATAACCTCAAGGTTACTAACTATCCTGGCTCAGGAACTATCTCTGTAACAAAATTTATCCAAATTGGTTCATCAATTTAGGCGTAAAAGCGTAACGAATAAACAAAAATACTTTCGCATTCATGTCTTTTAAAATTGCCCAGAAGCCATCAAATCAAAAACTACCGTACCTACATGAACGTTAAATACACAAATAAACAAATCCCGACTAAAAATAAAGATTATGACAACCTGTTAAAACAAACGTATAGAAATTCAACCAAACCAAAGAACTTTGATACACTAAAGAAAAATATAGGTGCAAAGATAAAATACGTTTTACCCGAATAAAGATACTCAGAACGAAACAGACGCTGGTATCACAAAACAAAGTATTTTTCGTCGAACATAAGAGAGGTATTTCTCATTCTTTACTCGGCAACTTTTTCACGCGTGTACCAAGGCGGGGGGCACAATAGCGGACTGTGTTGTAAATCGCACAGTCGCGCGACTCGGAATGATTGTAAATAGGCAATAAATAGCTTACAACACGAGTTTTGTTCAGCAACACACTGGTTATTGGCAGCCGATTGAGAAACTATAAGGGAGGATGTTGAGAGCGTGAACTAGACATTAATCTTGTCCAAAAATAATTTACACTTAGTTATGCTAGAAATAATACTAACTATCTTAGATAGGAATAGAAATGTGCTTTACGTTCGTTTTTAGGCACCTCTCTGTTCCTATTAATAATTGTTAAATATATGTTTAGCATTCATTACAATTAATGCGTTTCAAACGTCCATCAAACCGTCTGATACAATATTATTTAAAACCAAATCTTTTGATATATCTAAGCGTCATCTAGGAAAATTACTATGTTTCCCTTTCTTAGGTAATAGTAACAAACCGAGCAGCATTAATTTGTCTACATGTCATACAAATTTCCACATCGTCATTATTAAACGAAAACTTTTAAACGCAAATTGCAAACTCAAACCACGTTGCCGACCAAACTGTAGCCCCGTAGATTCCCAAACGTATCAGCAGTTAGTTGCAATTCGCGCCACGGGCGGGTCATAAAATGTGTCGCTGGCGTCGCAGGTGGCGCGTGCAACGGCGACATTATGCACCCGCCTTTATGATACATTATTTTGCTATCGGCGTTTCGTGAGGCGATGGTTAATTTTTGGGTGAACATGCCAAGAAAAATGATGATCTGAAAAGGTTAGAGAAAATATTGAAGTTAGTTTTTTGTGGTTTTTTTTTGGACTTACTTCTTCATCATCATCATCTGCCTAGCCTTTTCCCAACTACATTGGGGTCGGCTTCCAGTCAAACCGGATTCAGCTGAATACCAGTGTTTTACGTGGAGCGGCTGCCTACCAGACCTCCACAACCCATTAACTGGGTAACACGGTACATTTTGGCAAGACTGGAGTCAGATTTACTGGCTTCTGACAATCCGTAACGACTGCCAAAGATCTACAAATGACAGCCGGGACCAACGGCTTAACGTGCTTTCCGAGGCACGGAGGAAACTCGTTATGTTAAGATGGTCACCCATCCACAGACCAACCTTGGCAAGCGTTGCTTAACCTTGAAGATCGACCCATGCGGCTGTTATTATTTAGCCACGAGCTCCTCACTTGGACTTACTTCTTATCTAGTAATAATACACGGTGCCATTTTCCGCGGCACCACAAAATAATTGATGCATTAGAATTATGAAACGCTTTCTTAATAATGTTTACTCGTATGAAAACAATTTCACCGTTCCATTCCGTGCTGTCCTTGGAACAGAAGTCTCGGACTGTCATGGATAACATTTTTTAAATAATTCAAATATTCATAAGTATCATTTTTTTTTCATTGGGTTTCATACCAAAAGGGTTACCAACGGATTACCTAAGCCTCCAGTGTCTGTCCGTCCGGCCGTCTGTCTGTCAGCGGGCTGTATCTCAAGAACCGTAATAGGTAGACAATTGAAACTTTCACAGATTGTGTATTTCTATTGCCGCTATAACAGAAATAAAAATTACGATCTGTAGAACGGAACCCTTGTTGAGTCCGACTCGTAGATGGCCGGATTTAAATATAAATGTGTTGTAGTTATTGGTTAGATGGAGTGTGCTGCTGTTGTTAGACGACTGAAATGGCACCGTGTACAATAACGGTCAGTTATCAGTGTTTTATATCGATAATACTTTCGAGAATGTAGGCCCATAAATTACCAACAATATCTAGTAGGTAATGGAAAAAAAAAACTACCAAACTGAATCACTATAGATTCAAAGAGAATATGCAATTAAAGCAGCAAACGACAAATGTATTATAAATCGCAATGTTGCAACCCATGTCAGTAGAGACAGTCTGAAATTAAAAACAGTCATTAAATTTAATAAGACACAAGTTTTAGGAACTTATACTAAACGTAGGTAATAAAAGAACTTGACAGAAAAACCAACAGAGCAAATCAACATTGCAAAGAAAACAACCGCGACACCATCTATCCAACTGGCAGCGAACTTCTAAGTCGAAATCCTGCATCGTGCAAGCAGAGTTTACAGTGCGATTTGAACTTAACTATCAACCAACTATCGGGCAGTTGCCCGCCAGACACAACAACCGTCCGGTCGGAGCATCCTCCCTTTTCGATGGAGGTTTGCGGAACTTTACTCTCTGTTCCGCATACCTCTAAACTATTAATGCATTGGGTGGTGGCACTAGAATGAGTAATCAAAAATTAAGTAGGTAGTTTACTATATACTAAAATACATAACACAGCAAGCACAGTATATAGCATAGTACAGCGAGTTAAGCAGATAGAATACGTAAATAGTATATGAGCAAACATGGCGATGACCAAGTTATTCGTGCTAATGAGTGAACGAAAGAGAAAAGACTTAGATTTCGCTTAAAAAAAGGGTTAGGACGAGAAAAAGAAACGTAAGTTGATCCCAGCGATGTTTCCAAATCACCATTTGAAAAATTGAAATATTCCTTCATATTTCTCCCATCTACCCACGTTTGGCTGATGCCAAACTTTTGCTGTGTAAGTAGTACATCTGCACACGATTTTTTTCATACATTTGCGCGTGCCATACATTAAAGAAGCCAATTTTGGGGATTTCGCGTGGCTAACAAAACGTGCAGGTCGTAACACGTGAAATCGGGTTTTTCATCAACTCGTGTATTTTGTAATTTTACTAGACATAAGGCTGTGGGTCCAGCTGTGTGATTACGCTAGTGGTTTAAGTGATCTCTGTAAAAATATTGTTTGTCTGTAAAGTCTGTTTACGGATGGTAATTTTGAGAGAAAACGTCATGAGAACACAATTGAATTCTTAAGAAACAAGCCTAACGCTTAGGCCGATCGTCTCTTCGCTCTCGCTCTCGGAACGTGACTCGTTCATCGATTTATAAGAAGTTATCACACCAAAATGTAAAGTTTGAAGTCTTAAGTGTAGTTTAACAACGCGTACTTACGAGTACATTGCCTCATTGCACCAGCTTCTCTGTATTCCTTGAGAATTTCCAGGTGTCAAAAAATTAATGCAAACTATCATAGGTGCTAGCTTGCCATTTTAACCTTCACCATTCTCTCCACGTGACATCCACTCTTTATCCCACCTCCATTCTAAGCCGTACACTCTAAGAAGCGTCTTGACAAAAACCCTCGTCCTTATAAAATATTACACACAGTCTCCCGTCAAAACCAGCTTAAATTTCATCAAGTGGGAGCGAAAAAAATAATAATTCCTTGACCTTTTTTCGAGTAAATTCCTTTATTAGAGAGTATGCCGTGAGGGATGGTCGGTGGGGTCATAAATCAGAAGTTAGCACAAAAACTAACTAAAAGTTTCGCCACGCGAAAATGATGAAACGCTCGAGAGTTTTATTCAGTTAGAGCCCAAGATAACGAAGTAATTGGTTGGGGGTATTCTTGCATTTTTTGCTGGGCATAAATAAATTTGTTTGAATTAAATTCGTTCTTCCTTGTGCTTATTGCTACATTTTGAAAGTCAAAATATTTTTATGTCAATAAAAAAAAAACAAGAAAAAGTAAAGAGTTCTTGTTGTTCTTTAGGGACAGTAGATCATCATCTGCCTAGCCTTTTCTCAACTATATTGGGGTCAGTTTTCAGTCAAACCGGATTCAGCTGAATACCAGTGCTTTACGTGAAGCGGCTGCCTACCAGACCTCCACAACCCATTAAATGGGTAACATGGTGTTTCTTGGCAAGACTGGAGTCTGATTTAAAGATAGTAGATAAAATTTATTATTATTTAATTGGTGTAGAACATAAAACTAAAGATGGGTTCCCAATTTTGTGGGATTACATGGCAAAATAAACAAATGGAATCCTTGTTAAAACTGTTCGTTTCCGGCACACGTAATAAAATCAACGTTACACCGTACACTCGTGAATCTAGTTCCAATCCTTCTCACTCACACACATATTTTTTCAAAATGGATTTGCGAAATCAATAATTTTAGTTGCGTGTATTTGCATTTAAAGGCCGTGACTTGTTTGATATTAGTAACCGCTCCGCTACTGAACATTGCACATTATTTTGAATTTACAATATCTTCTCCCAATTCGAATACACAAGTAATTGGGACTTATATCAAGTGGCGTCCGACCTTCAATCTCGCGATGGATGATGATGACCGTTCTGATCTTAAACATTCATGCTGCAGGCTCAATCGAGGTAATCGGCGCCATCAATTTTGTTGAATCACTACCCAATACGGCTATATTTCGTTACAACATACTTGACTAGGTTAAAAGGATAGGTCGAATTAGGGTTAAAAGACTGGCTAAGGTATTGGATAAGATTAAACTTTTTGTAAGAAAAAATCTGATGCTTCATCTTCATTACTTTTTGAAAAAATCATAAAAAAACTGACTGAGTTTGACAGAGTGACTGTTCCGCCAAATTCTGGACTGTCTGATAGATGATATAAATCTAGAATGGAGGATTTTATTGAGATGAACCGGAAATTCAAATTACGGAACTCAAATGGACCAGGTGACTGACTCTAGGTCCTGGTAAGGGGTGGTGATGGTACGTGGAATAGGCGGTGACCAAATGGCATCCAAGGACTGGAAGAAGAAATATCGATTGTTCGGCGGTGAGATGGGCAGGCGTCTTTCTTCTCATCGTGGGTAGGTTCAAGATGAGATTGGCCCATAATGTAGGGATGGCCAGAATATTAAAGCCTATTTCACCTTTAACCACTATCTCACCTGATGGTAAGCGATGTGGTCGAAGATGGAGCACGCTTGCCCAGAAGAAACCTATGTATTCACTTGACTCAAAGACTCTCTGGCCACGCCGCCGCGCGCCGTGATGAACGAATTACAATAAAATTTCTATTTATTAAATTAACAAATTTCTGTCAGAATCAGAATCAATATTTATTTGCTCAGTAGTAGAACAGAACAACACCGACAATTTCTTTAACACATTTCCTGGTCACCTGCACGAAAAGTTAATACCGATGCCAGCATTCCGTCTGCTAGACAGCAGTGGGTTTTATTTCACCCCTCACCTCTGAATATTTTACAAGGCTCTACGTGCTACGTACCGCGTCTGGCGACTCGACACTATTTACAACCCACTGCCGAATAGAGATGGTTTTATGTGAATATCTGAATAAGGACACGAGCCATGAAGGTATGTGTGGGAATTTTTAATTTTTTGCCTTTGTAAAGTGCTTCCTAGTGGTTAATATTTTAGGGAGGTAGAAAAAAAATATGTATATCACATATTAATTAACTAATACAGTATGGACAAGATGGACTGCACGTTATTTTTTTGACGCCACAAATTAGCCCGTAATAATTGGCCCATCTAGACCTAAATCCGCTCGCCATCGTTTGCGGGAGACAGTAATAAGATTAAATATGATTAGAAAAATCAAAAAACCCGACTGCAAAACAGCCAACTTATAAGCAATGCACTAAAGAGAACGAAACTGGGACACTTTTGTGAACGAAAACTGTTTCCTAATTGAATTTAATTTCCTTCATTTTGATACCCACCTCGAAAGGTTTGGTTAAAAAAAAGTAACGGCTTACAATTTTGGTCCCAAAATTCACCATATTGCTTCGAAAAGAAGAATGACAGGGTTTTTCAACTGAATCTAACGGCAACCTTTTTATTCTATTATGGATGGGAAATCATCAAATGACTCCTCCCGCTCTGGGTGAAGCAGGAGGGAGTGTCAGACTCTTACTGACTAAAACCCATCCGTGTTCTTCCTAGTGCCCTTTGCGTTCCAGGGCACCTCTTTCGAACAAATTCCGCAGCCCCAAGCAATTGCCCTAGCGGGCCCCATCTTCTGTACTGACAGCTCTTTGAGGCCCGCGGGGATCACAACACGCCGTGGGTCGAACCGGGCCTGGTTTTGATCAGACGGCAAGCCACCCAATGCTCACCGTCCGCAGGCCCGATCTAACGACAACTTTATTATCGAAATCCGTGCAGCCGTTTGAAAGGTACAAGATAATAAAATAAATTTACAAACAAACAATCAGACATACAAGATACGCGCGAAGAGATAACTCTTCCTTGGCAGCCAGGTAAAAAGTCGTGAATGTTATATGGTTGGCAAAGGTAAACGTTCGGCTGGCCCTATCTTTACAATTTAAATTTATGTTATTGTTTTAACTATATTATTGTTAGGGTTGATGTGAATTTATGATTTACCATAGTAATGTGACCGTGTCACCATTTTTAGCAGTAATTTTAAGTAATATAGTTCAGAGATGATCTTTCTTCAGATTGTTTTTGATAAAATTTTACTGTTACGGCAATATTACAGCAGCATATTTAGTACAGTGGCATGTTTAGTAATAAAATCAGAAGATACAGCTCAAATACAACGTGTCACAATGCAATGGTGCACAAAATTTTGTGTTAGTTGGCAGTGTTTTGGTAATAACCATGTTCATATTGTATCAACACGTTCCACGTATTTGATATATTATATCTGACTTTATGTAGCATATTTTATGTTATTGAAACCATAAACTACTCGTACAATCACACATGCAGGGTTGAAAAACATTGGGGCTGGGACTTTGTTCGAAAGAGTCGCCGCGGCCCTGAAACGCAAAGGGTATTAAGACGGCTGGGTTTTAGTCAGTAAGAGTCTACCACTCCCTCCTGCTTCACCTTCATCCTTAAAAAAAGGGGGTTAAAAACATCCTAAGTCACCGGTTTTGTTTTGGACATTTAAGAATTGTAGAGAAAACTAACCTAAGCTAATAATCATAGTTCAAGCCGCACTAACACTCGTATATTAAGCTATTCAGCTCAATTTCAAATACCAAAAGCACACAAACACACAACCTCAAACTATAAGCATAAACAAGCAACTTCCTAACTAATTTAACGGTCCGGCTCCACCGAACTATAACTAGAGCTAACTTTAACAAATACTCTAATATCATTGCGACTACTCGTTTCTTAATCTTTCCGGATTACTGTTGGTAACGCTAACTTTTGATCAAAGTGTGGCAAGGTGTTTGAGTGAGCTCGTGTAAATATTCTATGTGCGGTCGTTCTCCGCAAGTTATGGCGGTACACTTGACCCGACTTAGTTATTGCCGCTGGCCCGCTTACTTGGATTGTTTGGAATTAATCGTAGTTAGTGATATGGGGTCACCGGGCCAGACAGAATTGTGTACTGCCAACGTCTGTTACTGCCACCGTTAATATCGGGTTTAACTGTTATAATTATGACGTGTAATATTCTAAGTCATCTGATAGAAAGTTTCCTCAAAAACTGGTTTGGTTGACACAAACAGGCTCGAAAACGTTTTATCAAATGGAATGAACTTAATAAGGCATAGCTAAAAAAGGCCCGGCCAAGTGCAAGTCGGATTTGCACACGAAGGGTTCCGTACCATAAGCTGAAAAAAATATGTTTCTTTGGCCCTTAAATAAGAAACATCCAACAGGTTTTTTTCGGCTATTATTTTTGTTTATTTACTTGTTGTTCTAGCGGCAACGGAAATTCACACACTGTGAAAATTAAACTGTCGACCTGTTACGGTTCATGAGATACAGCCCGCTGACGGACGGACGGACGGCGAAGGTTTAATAATAGGGTTCCATTGGCTACCTTTTGGGTACGAAACCCTAAAAATGAAGCAACTTAATGGTTTGTTTAACAAAGAGACAGAATTTAATTAATTGTTCAATAAGTGTTCAACTAAGCAGATAAATATCATTATTAGATATTTTCAATCTTTAAAATCTAAAAATAACACAACAAGAACGCATAATTTAATGCCAACAATACAAACTAATGACCTGAATCAAAAGATGACACATCACAAAAGTCTCGTACTTGAAGTGAATGCAATTTTTCAAACAATTAGCTCGCAGCGGATGCAGTTCGTCAGGTGTCGCGTAATCAGGGAAGCGGCGCGACAACCCACCACTGAGCAGGATGGGAATGGAGGCGGTAATTTTGCTACAAATTCTGAAGGTTTTATAGAGGTCCTATGTGGAACAGAAAACAAGTCTCGCACACCTCCATTGAAAAGGAAGGATCCTCCGACCAGGCGGTCGTGTCTGGTGTGGGCAACTGCTCGATTGTTGATATTCGGGCTGATGTATATGTTCAAATCGCATAGTAAACTATGCTTGCGCAATGCAGGACTTCAACGTAGTAGTTCGCTGCTAGTTCGATAGATGGCAATGCGGTTCTTTTTGTTTGTTGATTTGCTCTGTTGGTTTTTTCTTGTGGCGGCACTGATGCCGCTCCAGTTTATATTGTTTATGTTTAGTTGAGAAAACAAGTATGTTCCAATGAGTTTGTGGAATAATAAAATTATGAGTATAGGTTGGAGCATTATGCAAACATTTTTAAAGAAACGTTTTTTAGATATTAAAAATATGAGTTGCAGTAAGCCATACATGTAACCGGATAGTAGGTACTTGACTTCTGCTTTGAAACGTTGCTCACATTGACAGATAATGAAGACGCTTTGGTGGCCATTTATAGAAACAACATTTGCAAAACTTTCCAAACGGGTCAAGTCATGAATAACTCTTATAAAAGCTAAGACAGATAAAATGTGTACTAAGTTAACTATGTTGCTACTTGTTCTTGTTGCTTAGGTGAGATAGTGGTTAAACGCGTGCCTACCAATAGTAAAAAAAAGAAACATCATTAGAACACGGCAATCTCGTGTTTCAATGATGATCGAACCTATATAGACGTTTTGTCTAGTTTTTACTACCGAACGTGAGAACCGAATAAGAAACGCACATGTTTTTATTAGATTCGCGATCCTTTGCAGTAACCTGACTCAGAAAGATTGTATGTGCTCAGAGATAATTTACAGGCGGATACTAAATCAGTTCCTTTTTAGGGTTTCCTATCCAAAGAGTAACCAACGGAACCCTATTACTAAGCCTCCGCTGTCCGTCTGTCCGTCCGTCTGTCTGTCAGCGGGCTATATCTCAAGAACCGTAATAGGTAGACAGTTGTAATTTTCACAGATTGTGTATTTCTATTGCCGCTATAACAACAAATAATAAAAATAGATGGTACGGAACCTTTCATGCGTGAGTCCGACTCACACTTGGCTGGTTTTTTTGAAGTCGGTAGTTTTTACTACTAAATAATTGTTATGGCAATTCCAATTGAACAACACCATTAAAATCTGTTGTTACTTGGAGAAGTATAAAATCTAAAACCATTGGTCAGCCTTTCAACCAATATTCTAGTTTCTGGTTGACCGCGATACCACCTCCACGTCACTCGCACACACCTCCACAGCATTCACTTCGTTACCGTGTTTACATAATCTGTTAACAGCGAGCGAGCTTTTCGTTCGCGTTTCTTAATTTGTTACAGCTACTTAATTGAGCGCAATAAAGCGCCTAATTGCTCGTCCGTTTGTTCGCTTTCATTATAGACGACTCTCGGATGTGAGTGAGGAAAGAATGAATGGTTTTCTGGGGTTGAAACGTGTTCGCATTTTTGTTTATGTTGTTAATACTCGTAGAAGCTGGGTTTTGTTGAAACAATTCAAAGTGTTCAGGACACTTAGAAAGGTACCGTGGCTAGTGGACTAAGGCTAACTGAGTCGAGTCCAAGAACTGGTATAAGGAATTTTGGCCATCCAGCAGTGAGATGGGCAGTCGAGACGATGGGAAGAATATGGATCAGGGTGGCACAGGAGCGCGAGCGTTGAGATTGATACAGGAAAAGAGAGGCCTATGCCCAGCAGTGGGTGAAGTCAGTCGATATGACATTATCTTTTTGTAAGTGTTTTATTTAGTGTTGAGCAGAGTTACGGATCTTGGAGTTTTTTTTTTATATTTTCCATAAGATATTTCTCTTTGATCGATGACCTGGTGAAGGTTGCGGGTAGCCGATGGATGCGAGACGCGCAGGACCGGTTGTTGTGGCGACGCGTGGTGGAGGCCTATGTCCAGCAGTGGACGTCTTTCAGCTGATATGATGATGATGATGATTTCTCTTTGGAATCCTTATTTCATTATTATTGATAGTATCGTCTTTGGTGTCTTCTTAGGTGATTGGTCAAAAAATATTATTGCACCTAAACTTCAAGTGGTTTCAAATGGTCATTAAGTTTCAGGTGTTATAATTTCAGAAATGCTTAATTGAAGTTTTTTCTTTTAACGTCCATCATCATCATCATCATCATCATCATCATCATCATCATCATCCGCAGCCCGACTTAGTCCACTGCAGAGCACAGGCCTCTCTTTTCTTATACCAATCTCCACGTTCCTGTGCCAGCCTCATCCAGGTTCTACCCGCGATGGTAACAATGTCACCTGGCAAGGCGTCTTGATGATAGGTAAAGAAAGGCAGCGAAGGAGTGACGTCCGAGGACTGGAAGAAGAAGTGTTGGTCGTCCGGTGATAAGATGTGCGGACGATATTCTTGCCATCTTTTAACGTTAAAAGATTTCTATTTTGAAATGCGTCTGCGCACACTGGTCCTACATACGCAACGTATGAAACACATTCTGATTTTGGACTCATTCTAATAAAATTAAGAGTTCAAATATCATAATGCGTTGCATACGTTGCGTCCGTGGAACCAGTTTATGTCCCGCTTTAGTTTATGTCCTCATGCATCTTCTTCTCTCACTCTCAAATCTGCAGTAAATATGAAAATAACCCTCGTCCTCTTTGCATATAAACTTCGCTTACGTTACGATATCTGCGCGCTGCCTACATACATATTATATAGTGGAGTTCAAATCAAATATCGCGCTGCTCGATCCACATTTTATGATCAGTTCGTGATTCGAAAACTCATCGACTTTTCTACATTTTTAATAGACAGAAAGGTTAGTTTTTTTTCTGCGGATATAGCTGATGTAGGTGAGTGTAGGAAGAATTTGTGATTGGATAAATATTTCAAAAGTTCGTCAATTCAATACTAAAATTTTATTTTCATGACTATTTAGGAGAGTTTTTGGCTGCGTAATAACAGTCACAAGGTTAAACAGCGCTTGCTGAGGTCAGTCCCTGAATGGATGACCATCCATTACTTACGGAGACTCCTCCGTGCCTCGGAAAGTAAGCCGTTGGTCCCCCTCTTAACGGGTAGTTAGAGCCAGAAAATCTGACACCAGCCTTGCCAAAGGCTGTCTGCATTACCCAGTTACTGGATCATGGTAAATACTGTTACTCAACTGGATCCAACTTCACCAACCAACCCCAAAATAGTTCGGAAAATGATTTGTACAATTTTGTATTCCACTTGTATTTCGATACATAAAACTGAATATATTTTTCTAAAATTATCATTTTCACAGGTCGCTTGCAAGTTACAGCAACTACCCCTCGGAAAAGTAAATTTAAAACCAAAAGAAAATAACAAACAAGTTAAGAATGATGATATCCAAACAATAAACAGAACAAGATTATACGAATTTCAGCTGAACGCTATCTCTTTCCCACAAGCCTTTCAGGATATGGGATGAAAGAGTAATCTTTTACTGCTCGAGACCACTCAACAAATAGGTGTAACGTATTGGGACGATAGAGAGAGATTAGGCGGCGTTACGAGTATTGTAATAGTAGGATTATTATCGATATTACATACGATAACAATATGATATTTTCTCTCTTTTTTCCTAACCTACTTACGTGACGCGGTGTTTGGTCCGTATAAAGTAAGTTTTTTGTTTGTTATCTCTTTTGTGAAAGGAATTGAATGAGTCTTAGCACACAGTTAGACCTTGTCCTGGAATATTGGATATTTAGTTATTTTTACAATTGTTTATTTACTTTCACCTATCCCGGTGTCTGTTGGCCAATTTGTGGTTAAAAGTTATTGGTTAAAACATTCTACGGTCGTTGGACGAAGAGTTATGTGGACGAAACGTTCGTGGGTGAAAAGTTCTTTGGATGAAAAGTTAATGGGTTAAAGGTAATGTTGACCAACGGTTTATGGGCTAATCGACTATTGGTGAAACGTTACAGTTTCTTTTTTGTCACAGGAATAAGCTCCCTTGGGATCATTTTTGCAGCTAGTTGTCAATGAAAGAATTTTGTAGAACAACTTTCATGTCTCCAGAAGTCCAGAGTGAGCCCATATATCTTTGTGTTTTTACAAAATGTAGACATGACGTAGGTTCTTCGTGTCACATCATATTTTTAATGCAAGCCTTCGGGTACACGAGCGAATATTCTTCAAATCTTAACACGAAACAGCGACACCTCGTACATAATGTATACCGTCAGTACAAGCAAAATGTACAAAAAATCGCATTTTGACTAGCACCGTGTATCGAGGAGCCTATCGACAAAAAACACTAGTATTTTATATTTCTGATCACGACTTAATCGTAAATATGAAGGGTTCGAGAGCACCTTCTGGTAGCTATTGCAAAAAGAACGTTGCGCTCTCCATAAAATATATTGTGGGGGGAGCAAGTGAACGGCTATTTTCGCGCCCTGGCAAATTCTGACTCGACTCTAAACTTCCATCCTTATCTTTCTTCAAGGTAAAGAAAGAGATGAAAATGTTAGGTCCTGTTTTGAAGTCGAATCTTTTAGGATAGTAGGCGGGTGTAGCGTTACATATTTATATATATTGTAGCCAGTTGCTGGCATATGTTTCTGGGTGTTTTATTCGTGAGAATAAAGCGCGTCTCCAACGAGAGGTTTTTTTCGTTATTTTTCTCTTTTTTTCTCGTGTTATTATTATCTGATACATAATTCGAGCAAAACGTTCGTACGTGCAGGTATTTATGAGGTAAATAATACTTCTGTTCAACCGGTGCTGAGGAGACATATTGTTGTTTTATTTATTGAGGTCGGAGAAAAATATAAGTTTATGTGCGTCGCTCAAGTAACGTTCCTATTTATTTTATTGTAAAAAAATGTGTGATTCTAAACGCTTGTGATATCGTAATGTATTCCACAAGTAAATATTTGCAAATCATGGCAATACTGCCACGATATTGACATAAATCATTCAGTCATTATCAGCTACTTTTATAGCCATCTCATAATGCCACTAAATCTTATTACGATAGGTATCGATTTTAAAGAAATACCGTCTCTATAAAGAACCCATAGTCAATAGCACACCAGTGGTCACACGTGTACTAAAAAACCGCCCTCACATCTGCGGCATCATTTTTATAATTTCAGCTTAAAGACGACCTGCTGGTCATATGCCATTCCTAAGTGTTGTCACATCGACCTGCTTTTTGCGTCTCGCATGTAATGGATTTCCACAGCTAAATGAGCCAAGCCATCAGTCCATATCAAGGCACACGGCATCAAAGTACTGTCAATGTTAAGTCAGCACCGCAGATGAGCGATAGCCTCAAAAGCAATGAAAAGAGTTATTATAACTCCATCACCAATTGAGGTCATCTTATAAAGGGGACCGTAAGATAAGACTAGTAGCCGTCTCACTACTACACGAAAGACCTACTCCCCACCTCCGTTCTTCAATCAGGGATCCTCACGACGTCCCAAACGACACATCACTTCCTCGAAGCTCCTCCCAGACCATCCCAGCCCATCCCAGTAAACAGCAAATGCTCCAATTAACATTTTCCAGTTGTTGTCATAATCGGGCCGTCGTCATCACGACTGGAGCGATAAATTCGACGCCAGACACAATGCTCTCTCCCCTTAACTTTTCGCCCGCGAATAACGAGTTTTTAACTTTGTGGAAAAGCGAAAAATGTCTCTATCTCCTCTTGGGGGTGGTTGGAAGTGAGAGAGGTAGCGGGAGCGAGAAACTTCTGTTCAAATTGTAGGAAACAACACAAACTTGATGAAAGAAGTCGGTTGAAAAGGAGAAAGAGTACTAGAAGCATTAATTTATGCGATGGTACTTGTAACTGGTACATCACTGTATTTTGGTTCGAAGGATAGCTGTGCATCATGTAGATATTAAATAATTAAATAGTTTATTCTGCCCAACAAAACTAAATTACAGATATATATAAAAAAAAAACTTTTTTGCATTTTTATGTGAAACAGAACCCTCAGCATCACTTTGGTATCAGTCAAAAGTTTCGTTTTTAAATTCAAACAGAGGGGTGGGAATTGTTTTGTTTTTTTTTTTCCATTACTTACTCATGAGAAATAAAAAACAATTACCACCCGCTCACCGCTTATAACTCACACCACAAAACAAGGGTATCCCGAGAAAATTACAGAAGGCAAACGGCCCTACTTTCAATAAAACTGTCGTCTTTATTTAACAGGGCAAAAGTTATCTCGGAGTTGCTCGGGTACGTCCACGACACACGCTTTTTGGACCTCCGGTAATGTTCGCAGGCCGGCTTCAGGGGTTAGCTTAAAGTGAAAATTGGTACCGTATTGTATTTACTTTCATATTTTTAGGTTTCTAAAAACTTTAGATCAAATCGGAAAGGAACAAATAATTTTGAGTAAGTAATAATTTATTTACTTTACAGAAAACTAACAGCCTAATGACAAACTAAAAAATCATACGTAGGTAGCTAAAGCTAATTACAAGCTTTCGAAGATATCTTTACAAGCGTCCAAAGCTTAGCCGGTAACATTTTTAAAAATATTATCACAGTGACTCTATTGCACTTGGTCGTGGTCAGTATGTTTAAGTGGGTTCTTTACGTACAAAAATGCAATCGTATACTTTCCCCACTTACCTACCTCACATGAGTAAATGGTTCAATCGGACCGAATAGTTCTCATTCTGAACTGAATGTGTACTATCAGTTCCTCGATTGCATCAAGATAGACAGCAATCTGTAAGTGCATTGGTACTGCAGTACAGGCGCCATGAAAGGATTGATTTCAGTGAGATTTTGGAGGACATAAATTAAATAATGTACTAATATGGTTTTTTTTTTTGTATTCTGGATTTGTGTACGCAACAGATATTATAGAGCACAAACCCAAGTACATTCTCTGTTCCTTTACTCCCATGTCCAAGACGGCAATCGCGTGCAAATTGTTGCACAACCGGCGTGTGATCAGACGCACGGTTTTACATGCTTTCCGATGGAAAAATATAACTTCGGGCCCCGATGGAAAAATCGAATAATATTTTAATATAGCTAGTCTCAGTTAATATTGGTCGCCATGGCCGAAATCGGTCAGGAGGACTCTACGAGATTTAAATATTATTGCTGAAAGGGTGTACAATAGGGACCCTTCTGTCTAACTGTTCTAAGCTTATAGGAGTCAGTTTTCAAATGTATCTATCATTGGATCCAATTTTTTAACAATTACTACAATAAATCAATAAATCGAATAATATATTCATACCCACAATCCACAAAGATCCTACAGTTGTTTCTGCTCACTAACAAATTTTCCGAAGTCTAAACAAAATTCAAGGTATTATATTGAATTTTAATTGCAGAATACCGGCTCCTTTCAAATATTTAACAAAATAATATCGCGTGAAACAGTGGGCCAAGTAGCCGGTGTAAAGTTGCCGTGGCTAAATTAAGGAGGTGAGAAGTCCAAAACTTTTTATTGTTATGGCCCTCGGAATTTATCCCGGGGCCATCGTAGCACAGATGGTTAAAATTTTACTTTTCATTACGACGAGCCTGTTTTGTTTATTGTTCCTTTTTATTTTTCCGTGTTTTATGTGTTTATTTTTTATAATTTTGAATGGTTGTCTGATTTGAGTATTATTTTACTAAAAATTTTCGCAGGTCTCGGTATGGCTTTTACAAACTACTTGCAAAATGAAATTGAGTATTGTTAAAGAATCCTAGTTATTCTGAAGCTCTTGAAAATATTGGGAGTATTCCAATTTCAAAATAAAAAAATGCTCTGAATTATGGTGTGTCGTAGGCAATAGGATCGCCCTGATGTGTTGATGGTATACTCTGACATGTTTAAGTCCCATAAACATTTTAAGTAACTGCAGAAACGTAGGTGTGCCTACTAAAGTATACACTTCCTCCTCATCCTTTGGGAACACAGGCGAGATATAATGCTATGTCATGTATTAATATTACAATGTTAGACGGCAAAGCGTTTCAGCTATATTTTCCAATAGAGCGACTAGTAAATCTAGCGTACTGAGCAAGTTTACATTTCGGTAACTACGCCAACTTCACCGGCTACTGCGAGCTAATTAATTTATTAACTAATGCTGTTAAGGGATGTGGTTTAAATTCTAATTGGTGGTTGGTTTCAAAGAGTCTTCGTTCGATGCACTCTAGGTGGTCAGCCCCACTAGGAAAGGAACTGTGGTGGATGGGTCATATTTTTGCGAAGCAAAACAAAATCGTTGTTCGTGTGTTCAAGATCGAAGAATTCATACTTTATTTGTTGACTACGGATCTCCAAACAAAGGAACTCATAATACTCGTCACATAATCAGTGTCTGCCTTACCCATTGACATACTAACAGTTTTGATTCTAGCACAAGGCCTGATACATGTAACAACTAAACCGTGATTGGTGGTAAACTCTAAACCGAAACATTTTACGCCCAAAACCGACTTTCTTTCAACTTCTGTAAACCATTGTGAAAAAAAAAGAAAACAATATTGAAGCTGCCGCCGCAAAAACACTACTCTTAAAAAGAAAATGAGCCAACAGAAACATAAATAAAGTTTATCCCCATACAATTGGATTACAAAAATAATTACGACGGGAATATTTGAGCGACATGCATGCTAAGCGTTGCCGTGAAGCTGTGAAGCGGCTGAAGCGCTCTTGAGCCCGACTCAAGCGGAACGAGGTCACAGAGCGCAACTGAGCGAGCGAAGCGCGGGCGTACCTTTTATAAAAAAATATATCGCGTTCTTTTTTTGAGTAATGAGTTAGTTTGAGTGGCAATGGCGGTTTTAATTAGGATTTTTTTTATGTTAATATCATCTTTGGCCTGCGATGCAGTGGTGAGGATTCCTTTTTATTTCTTCTTTCGTAGATTCTGTTAACATTCATTACTTCTTACTCATCATCATCATAACAGCCGAAAGACGTCCACTGCTGGACATAGGCCTCCCCCAAAAAGGGGGGGGGAGTTGCCGTTATAGCCACGCTTGGCAGGCGGGTTGGCGATCGCAGTGTATGGTGATGAGTTTTACAAAGAACGCTGCTGCCCTGTGAGTCCTTTAGGCCTCTTACGACACCCACAGGAAGTGATGGGATGTTATTATTCTTTTACGGCACCGACCGACACCATACGGCACTTTTTACTATCATAGATTAATTTTATGATTTAGTAATTATCTAGAGTCAACTTGAAAGTGAAGGGCTTGGCCCAAGTGTGGTACAAAATGGGCGATACTATATAGCTAAGTTTAATTTTTTTGGGGTGGTTTTGATTCCAAGTTATCTGACTTTTTCTTCTGCAGTCCATTAAAAAGTAGTTTTGGCCTTATTGACGTAGAACCGACGACAGAAGGACCTTAGAGAATGGCTTAGGCTGAACGCCTACGTCCGAAAATCGGCGACCGACTTTTTGTTGGTAAAAAATGAAACGTACTGATTGCAATAGTGTAACGCACACATCCTACAAAAAATCGGTAGTTTTTACCAAAAAAGTGGTCAACTAGTTTCGGCGTTTGCCTTGTGACCCGTTGGTCGTTGTTCGATTTCCACGGGAAGCATACTTTATAAAGTTGTTTCCAGTTTGGCTAGAGCATTGCGGGCTTGGTTCACCTGATCAGAAGACGATTCCGTGCTTCGGAAGGCACGTATAAGCCGGTGGTCCCGGCCGCCAAATGGCGGTCGTGAAATAAACCATGTCAGAGGCCCTTGAGGCGGTTTAGAAACTCTGACACTAGGGTGTGTGGTGTGCCCACACGACAAGAAGAAGAAGAAGAAGAAGAATCTACGAGTAGCAAGTTTTGGCCCGATTATCGGTCTTACAAAAAATCTCACGTGAGCGGGCAGCTCCAAACGGCTCAACCATATAAATCTCAATAAGGTTGTATTTGCATCTTTTTCGCTTGTATGTGCTATTATATAAACCTGTATAAACTATTTAATTAAAAAGTTTGTATGTATCTGTAAATATTACACTACACACACGCGTACACTTTACGTGTACGCGTTTCCATTCGGCCAAACTTTGAAAGCATGACCAGGAAGCCTCTCAAACCACGCTCACAAAGTTGGTTAAATAAAAACACCCAACACACCTCTCACCAAACCCCAGGAAATTAATATTTGAATAAATTAAGAGATGAAAACATAATTTTAATTCGTCCGAACACGACCGCACTCGCATGTCATGGTGAAACAGCAATTCATGCGGTTGATTAAAAGACTATGAAATAAAACTAAACATATTAAATTGTTTTTAGCAATATTAACTTTTAATTTAGTTAATACGAACTCTATTGAAGCCTTCTTGTACTTGAACGATTATTAGTTTACTTTCTTTTTGAAGCAAATAACACACAATTAAAACAGTAACACCGTTTTAATTGTGTGTTATTTGCTTCAATAGTTTTGTGGTCTAAACAATCAGACAGGATTAAATTCAGTCTGGTAAACAATAGTTTTTTAGGTGTCAATACTCAATAATTCTTAGGTGGAAACTTAAATTTAGGTCACAATGGACCTGTCGGCAAAGCAAAATGATTGAGTTGGGAGAGAGGAAGCATACTTTAACTGTATAATTAAAGAATGCTCGGTCCTGACCGTTTTTTTACGAAGTTTTCTAAAAATAAAACCTAGCCAGATCGATTTATCGCTCCTGAAAACCCCTGCATACTATGTAAATTTCATGAAAATCATTGGAGCTGTTTCCGAGATTCAGATTATATATTTACAAACATACAAGAATTGCTCGTTTTAAGTTATTCGATTACTTAGCAAATTACTAAATTATTTATCTGTGATATGTGTGCTGTAAATAGCTCTTTAGCTATGCTT
Organism: Lacanobia oleracea; assembly: GCA_950371165.1. NCBI lineage: Eukaryota > Metazoa > Arthropoda > Insecta > Lepidoptera > Noctuidae > Lacanobia > Lacanobia oleracea. The sequence continues at coordinate 27,660,535 of OX493390.1, read as the reverse complement.
GTAACACTGCTTACCTATAGGTACATTTCACTAAGTTGTCTAAAAGCTTGAAGCATAAACTCTGTATTTTTTACGAAACAAAAGTCTAAAAAATAATTTCAATAGGTATTGTAAACGAAATAAGAACTCTGTATCAAGGTGTAAAGTTTCCGAACTCAAGTCGACCCACGTAAAAATAGTTAAAAACTACCCTCCAAGTTGGGCGAGTATCAGTTTCCTGGTGAATATTAAAATGGCGATGAATAGCTTGAAGTTGTTATTACAGCTCAACTTTGATGGCAGCGAGAGGATTGTAACGTGGTTGAAGTTGAGAAGTGTCTTCTTGTGTAGGCGTTTTTCTAACTTAGGATAATTATTGAATGGCTGTTTAGTAATACTCTAGTCCAGAGGAGATCGTGGCTAAATAATAATAGCCGCACGGGACAATCTTGAAGGTTAAGCAACGCATGCCAAGATTGGTCTGTGACCATCTTATACCGAGTTTCCTCCGTGGCTCGGAAAGCACGTTAAGCCGTTGGTCCCGGCTGTCATTTGTAGATCTTTGGCAGTCGTTACAGATTGCTAGAAGCCAGTAAATCTGACTCCAGTCTTGCCAAGATGTACCGTGTTATTTATTTATTTAATACTTTAGAAAGAAGAAAGAAAGAAAAGACGTTTATTTTCCCAAAAGCGACGCACAAAACACAAAATAATAAGGGAATAAATAAAAACTTAACTAAAAACTAAACTAAATAACCTATTGTCACTAGGACTATGTCAGGACCGGGCACAAGTCTTTGTTCACACCATAGACAAACAGAACACAGTTCCATCATCAAAAGTTCGACAGATTGTCTATGGTGCGACCGCGGCGTCCGGTGCTGCCCGTCATTGACAAGTTGACATTAAACACAAAAACAAAATAAACAATAATTTACAATAGGTACCTACAAAAATAAAATCGAAAACATAAATTAACAAGTAAGTTGTGCGCCGCATCCGAGCAAAAAACGGTCGTTGCTCAGCGTATGCCGCGACTCTGGACAAGCCCAGAAATCACAGCGCTGGTTTTCAGCAACCACCGGTTGAGTGGCATCCTGGCGTCCCTCCGCGAGTACTTATAAATAAACAATACAATGCAGGTAAACACTTTAAATAATTAAATGAGTCAAATTAAATTTGTAATACTAATAAATAAAATTTTCCTTCTTTGCAGGAAACATAATGCATAGATGTTCGACAATACACCATACATATCCCATCATTTCCAACACAGTATGATGGCGGCCATTTGCATATTTGCTTATCTAAGTGGTGAAATTGTCATATTCCCTGTACACAACAAGAGATGAGGCGCAGAAACTGTACTGACATGGTGTTGGTGGCCGAATGAACCGAATAATGAATCGCAGGTCGATTGGAACAGCCATCGGCACTTCGAAAGAGACATGTGGAGACAAACGCAATGCCCAACCCCTTCAAAGTTTCACATACACACAGCCACCATGCCCCACGAATATAGGATCAACCTTGAGGGTTAGAATACTGAGACTGAGACTTTACGCACCCAGATACAGACCGGACTTAAAGCCTGAGGCATTTTCTACCAGTCAACCGTTGGGTGTGCAGAGAATAATATTAGTAAGGTGCAAATTGTGAAAAAAAATCAGAAACGTGATTTATATTTAAATTAAATATAGGTAGGTGTTACCCAGTTATCGGGTTGTGGAGGTCAGATAGGCAGTCACTCCACGTAAAAAACCGGCCAAGTGCGAGTCGGCTCTCGTACAAGAAGGGTCTCGTACCATAAACCTTAATGTATATAAGCTGCGGCAATAGAAATACACAATCTGTGAAATTTTCAAATATCTACCTATTACGGTCCTAGAGATACAGCTTGCTGGCAGACAAATGGACGGATGGGCGGATGGTGGGATGGACGGACAACGAAGGCATCGTGATAGGGTTCCATTGGTTACCCTTTGGGTACGGTACCCTAAAAACTGACGTTCGACTGCATCCGGTTGAACTAGAGTCGATCGTCAATACAGTTGGGAAAAGACTTAGCAGAAAAAGTCATATAAACTTCTTCAATTAGCTTATTCCATCTTTTATGCTTAACTGCAAACGAAAAGTTTATATTTTTGTTTGTCAAAATAGTTTTGATGGTCAGATTTTTTATCGTAAAAGCGGAAAGCTAAATGCTCTTAATAAGTGGATTCAGTAACAAAACGAGTCGATACTACAAATTGTGAAGTAAGAACCAGTCACGGTAAAAGAATATCTCCTTGAAATTGTTAAAATTAAAACAAAAAATCGAAAAAGACAACAACAGACATTGTTATTTGCATAACAAAACATTTACGAGTCAACAAGACATAAGTATTGAATCACAACCTCACAGAAATACTATAGAACAAACCTAGACAATCCGCCGCCACTAAACACAATAAGTGCGTATAAATAAAGCGTGGCGCACAAAATTTTTCACAAATAACACCAAATTTACGACTATGTTTATAGCTCTCTTCCTCTCAGATAAAGGACATTGAAATTCCGAATGAATACAGCCGTTGCTTCCGTTACGCCACTTTTTCGCGATACCTTGGCGGTATTCTGGTGAATGTGAGGATCGAGATATCGTAGCGTGTTTATTGATATATTTGAAAAGTTTGTAATTGATTTTAAAATTAGAAAAGCGATGGCTAATGAAATAAAAGCAATGGATGAGTTATCAAAGAAAAAAAGAACATGATTCCACCATTGTATACGCATTCAAAAGAAAACTACCACATGAACTTACCCAGAGGCTGCACGTAGTTTGTATTGTAAACTTAAGTTACATATTATCAGCAGCAAATTAGCAGCATAACTGTTTGTGCGATCTTCACAACACAATACTAAACTTATTCACAGTCCTTTACTTATTTTTTTTTTTGGTATGCGTCATGCTTGGCGCAAATAAACGCTTTTCTTTTCTTTCTTCGATATTTTTATGTTTTATATCACAGCACACAATGGTCTTCAGTTGAATCTGGTTTGACTGGAAGCCGACCCCAATATAGTTGGGAAAAGGCAGGCAGATGATGATATCGCAGCAAATAGAGATAGATATTAGCCTTTTGACCTCCTACAGGACTTTTTACCCGACTATCAAGACAATCATTTTGTTTTGTTCATTTTACTGTGCAAGTTCCAAATTAACATATTTTTCCTTTCATACTATTGGTAATAGCATAAAGATGAACTAGAAGAATAATAAACTTTTTTACAAAAAAAAAACAGACTACCAAAAACAAAACACTACAAAGTATAAAATAAGTTTAATTTCGGATGTCGGTGTTTTTGGTATTATTTGTTTTTTTAACGTTGCCTTGCAAGAGACGTGGTTGCAGCCGCAAGATATTTCGTTCCTGGGCACGATTGATGCTGAGTTTCGAGTTTACGGGAAAGTCGGCGATAGATACCGGCGCCGGTGTGTTACGCGGAAGGCCATACGGAGGTGTCGCGGTACTGTGGAGGAAAAACATATTTCAATCGGTATCTGTCATACAGTGTATAAGTGCGCGTATATCGGCAATAAAAGTGACGTTTTGCGACAGGTCGATATTAGTGTTCTCGGTGTACATGCCAACGGACTCAGCCGACAATCTCGCCGAGTTTACGGAATGTTTGGGTGAGATGGCGGCGATTGTTGAAGAGTATAGTGTGGACTCTGTTTTTATGTTGGGTGACTATAATGCGCAGCCCGGCGCGCGGTTTGGCGAGGAGCTGTTTGACTTTTGTGTTGAACAGAAGTGGCGATGTGCGGATGTGGACATATTGGGACTTTCCTCGGACTCGTATACGTACGTAAGTGACATTTATGGATCTCATAGTTGGTTAGATCACTGTGTGGTATCTGAAACGGCATGGAGAACGGTTGTCGACGCGAAGATATTACATGGGGTTTATTGGTCCGATCATATTCCATTACAACTAATGTGTAACTTTGACTTACTTAAAACTAAGACCAGCATGTATGTAAGCATTCGAAATAAGATTGTGTGGGGTGAAAGGGATTTAAAACAAACTGACTTATATAAGAATGTATGTACGACGAGATTAAGAGAAGTTGATTTTCCTTCTGAATTTAGAAATTGTAGTGACAAATTGTGTACAAAGGTAGAACATAGATGTATTATTGACAAAATGTATAATGAAATTGTTGACATATTAAGTGACGCGTCATGTACTAGTTATTCTGGGCCGGAACAAAACAAAAGGAAGCCAGTAATAGGGTGGAACAAACATGTTCGGCAAGCCCACATGGAGGCTCGACTTGCTTTTCAGAATTGGGTACTATGTGGTGAACCAAAAGTGGGTACTGCGTATGCTGACATGCGAGAGAAAAAACGAGTTTTTAAAAGAAAATTAAAGTGGTGTCAGGAGAACAGGGAGCAAATTAAAATGGATATAATAGCATCCTGCCACGAAAAGAAGGATTTTGTAAAGTTTTGGAAGCACACCAACCAACTGAATGGCAGGTCGAGCCTTCCTGCGAGTGTGGAGGGAGTTAGTGAGCCTGCATCCATTGCAAACATGTTCAGGAATCACTTTGCTGTGAAGTCCCCACTAGGTGTAATAGAAGAGGCCTCGCCGGCTAGGGAGCCAGCAATGGGATCACTGGTAAGGGTTTCGGCTGAAGAAATAGCGGCAGTGTTGAGAGGTATGAAGCGCGGGAAATCACCTGGGCACGATTCTCTGAGCATCGAGCATCTACTGAATGCGGGTGTGCATATGCCCAGAGTGCTGGCTTTGTTTTTTAATTTATGCTTCTCACACACATACCTACCGTATGATCTTATGAAGACCTTGGTTGTGCCCATTATAAAAAATCGCACCGGGGACGCTTCGGACATAAACAACTATAGGCCCATATCTTTGGCTACGGTAATTGCAAAAGTGTTGGACAGTGTGCTGGACAAACAGTTAAATAAACATCTGTCGCTACACGACGCACAGTTTGGCTTCAGACCGGGTCTGTCAACAGAACACGCTGTTCTTTGTCTCAAGCACACTGTCCGATACTATACGGACCCCCTGAAAAAACCCCTGTGTATGCATGTTTTCTTGACCTATCAAAAGCCTTCGATCTGGTGTCCTATGGTGTTTTGTGGAAGAAGTTGTATGACGAGACAACGCTTCCGGGTGAGTTAGTTGAATTGTTTAAATACTGGTACGGCCATCAATCCAATATGGTGAGGTGGGCGGGCTCGCTATCCGATCCATACGGGCTGGAGTGTGGGGTCAGGCAGGGAGGTCTGACTTCACCGAAACTCTTCTGTCTGTATGTGGATCGGCTGATTCGTGAGCTCAGCAGCGCTATGGTAGGTTGTTCAATTGACGGAACACTTGTCAATAATATAAGTTATGCCGACGACATGGTGCTGCTGGCCCCATCAATCGGCGCGCTCAGGACACTGTTGTTGGTTTGTGAGCGATATGCGGGGGCCCAGGGTCTTAGATATAATGCAAAAAAGAGCGAGTGTCTGCTGTTCAAGGCAGGCACTAAAACATACGCTGTACCACCTATCACACTCGCAGGGACCGCTCTAGAGTGGGTTTCATCCTTTAAATATCTAGGGCACTGGGTCACTGCTACACAGACCGATAACATGGACATGGAGAGGGAACGTAGGGCTCTGTCAGTCAGGAGCAATATGTTGATCCGTAGGTTTGCAAAGTGTTCTAATGATGTAAAGGGTACTCTGTTTGGGGCATACTGCCAGTCTTATTATACTTGCAGCCTTTGGGTCGACTACACACAGAGGGCTTATGACGCCTTGCGAGTCCAATACAATAACGCATACAGGGCATTGTTGAGGCTGCCGCGACACTGCAGCGCGTCGGGGATGTTCGCTGAGGCACGTATAGATGACTTCTATGCTATTATTCGAAAGCGTATCGCATCCCTGATGGGGCGGGTGCGTGGCAGCGTCAACAGTCTCTTGATGACCATATCAAATAGGATGGAAGGCCTTATATGGAAGCATTGGATGAGGACGATTGTGTTGCCGTCAAACCGCGCCCAGAAGTAGTAATAATAATAATTAATAAATAATAGAAATAATTATTACATATTATTGTTTGTGACATGTTTTTGAATTTATTTATTGTCTGACAAAATTAAATGTACTAACACTAGTTTGTAAGTTGTGTATGTTCTTACTAACAATATTGGATTGTACTGATCTGACAAATAAAGAAATTATTATTATTATTATTATTATTAACACCGACTTCTAAAATTAAAGTTATTTATTCACTTCACTTTTACTTTCACTTTTTAGTGGTACGCAGGTACCACTAAAAACACAAATACAGCGTACCGGCGTGATGTTATGAACTGGTGTAAACAATCAACAGACATGCGATTTCAGAAAACCCGATCCATTTGCTATTATTGATTAAAGAGTTCCGTTGCCTACCTCCAAAGTTCTTCATCACATCTTCACCAAATTAAAATGGAACCAGTTCGGGAAAATACTCTTCCAAACAAACAAAGAATCATCCAAATCGGTTACCAAAATTTTTGTTCAGCGATATTTTTTTGCCAATTGGCAAAAAAATATCGCTGAACAAAAATTTTTCATGGGATCCCATCATCAGATCTTGACTTATACCTTCCATCATCAGCTCGGTAACATGAGATGATGATTTACAGGCACAAATATCTGAATTGCGCTGGAAATGTCATGTAAAACATTGTGTGTGCCTATAAAATTTGAGGGTTTCCCTCGATTTTCATGGGATTCCATGATCAGATTCTAACTTAATGACAAAAAGACCACCGCAGGAGTATAGGCTTTTGAATAAAGAAATATTTTTTTAAATCGGTCCACAATTGTCGGAGAAATCGGTGAACATACATAAACAAAAATACATACAGCCGAACATAGAACCTCCGCCATTTTGAAGAAATCGGTTAAAAATGAAAAGGGATAGAGATCCTCATCTCTCTCCATAAGACCTAAATGAACAGGCACATGTACTGTTCACCTGATTTAAATAATCGGAAATAGAAAAGCAGTACCAATATCATTTATTATGTACTGTCTAACAGTAAGATCGCTTTGAACCAACCAGAATACCACCTCCAACCGCCTGTCTCCCAAAGAGAACCAGAACTTTTATTACAAACACATAAAAATCTAGTGCACGTTTATTACGTAGCGTTTATGTGCCCTAATAATATTCCATGTTTACTGATAGCGACTGTTATTTTATCTGTTTTTGAGTGCCCTCTCTTCCGGAAGCGGTTTTTTTTTTTGCATGAATTACGCTTGCGCGGTGAGTCATTCGTGTTTGGATCTGCGGTGAGAATTAAGGCGTTGTGTTTGGTTTTTATGTCCGTAATATGAAAATTTATTGGTTAAGCTTATTTTGTTTTAAGGTTCCGTACATACGTAAAAAAACGGAACCCTAGCGAGATGTATCGGGTCGGGACTGCCTATCTGTCTGACACAGCTACTTTTCTCCAAATGGACTGGACCCAAACATGGACCATTTACTTCCATTCAGTCAAAAAAGTATCGGGAATGGATGATTTGTTTATGGTTCCAAATTCAAATTTTTGTTTTTTTGTAGTTGTTAGATTGGCACAACTGTTTTCCATTTTGGCGCGGAGTTTGAGTTGCATCTGTTATTTATATTAAATACAGTGCTGGTTTTAGTAATATCATATATAGTGTGTATTGCGAATTTCATAATGGACAAAAATATCGAATAAAGAGTTTGTCTTAAATTTTGCATCGCCAATGGAATTTCGTGTTCGGAGTCACTGAAAATGTTACAAAAGGCTTACGGTGAATCGACTTTATCAAAAACTCGTGCTTATGAGTGGTTCAAAGCGTTCAAAAGCGGTCGAGATGTGATGGAAGATTTGCCTCGCTCTGGTAGGCCGTCAACGTCTGCAACTGAAGTTAACATCGCAAAAGTGGAGGAAATAGTGACTGAAAATCCCCATTCAACTCTGAGAGAGATAGCCGCCGAACTTTCTGTATCTCACGAGTCGATCCGTACCATTTTAACTAATCATTTGGGTATGAAACATGTTGCTGCTCGGCTAGTCCCAAAAGATCTGAATTTTCTCCAAAAACTCAATCGCATGAAAGTCGCTGAGGACATGCTAGAAGGAGTCAATTCGGACCCAACATTCATGAAACGCATTGTTACTGGTGACGAGACGTGGGTTTACGAGTTTGACATGCAAACTAGTCAACAAGCTTCGGAGTGGCGCCTTCCAACTGAACCGAAACCGAAAAAACCACGCCAAAGTCGATCAAAAGTCAAAGTCATGTTGACTGTTTTCTTTGACTATCGCGGTGTTGTGCACTCTGAATTCTTACCGGAAGGTCTAACGGTAAATAAAGAATATTATTTGAGCGTTATGCGGAGTTTAAGAGAGCAAATTCGACGAAAAAGGCAGGATTTGTGGAAAGAAAATTCTTGAATTTTGCACCACGACAATGCGCCTTCGCACAAGGCTATCATTGTGAACGAATTTTTAACCAAACACTCAACAAATACCATCCAGCAACCACCATATTCACCAGATATGGCTCCTGCTGACTTTTTTCTTTTTCCTAAACTCAAATTACCACTTCGTGGCACCCGTTTTCAATCGATAGAAGACATAAAGGAGAATTCGCGGTGAGAACTGAACTCAATTCCGGAAGCAGCGTTTAAAAAATGTTTTGATGAATGGATTATTCGTTGGCGCAAGTGTATCGTTTCTAAAGGAGCATACTTTGAAGGTGATAAAATAAATTTGGATGAATAACAGACATTTTGTGTATTATTGATCTTTTCCCGGTACTTTCTTGACAGAGTAGTATATAAACAAATTTTGAGTATGGGGTCACTTTTGGTGAAAAATTTCATACAAAAGTTTTGCAAACACACACAAACACATATTATATGAAAAGCTTATTATGTGGGTTTTGACTATAATTATATTAATTTTTATAATATTTAAATAAATAGTTGTGTAGTTATTCAAGAAATTATAAGCGTAGCATACTGCAATATTGCCACGGTCAAGAGTAGACGTGTCCACAGGCACATTCCTTAAAATTACCTACCTTTAAAAAAATAAAAACAAAATCGTGTTCACAAACAAGTTTTGGTCAGATCAACCGTTCTGCAGACCTAACATCTCACCACGAAGCTGAGAAAAACACAAGAAGCTGCTGCGTGCAGCGGTTACGACACGGTCGAACGTTGACTCGAGACATCTAGCATCGCGGAGTAGCGACGTCGCCCCACCTTCCGACCAGTCAGCGGTGACCAACCTTGCGGTATGAATTCCACTTGTAAAAAATGCAAAAAATGTTCAGATATTGTGTCGGATGGCGCTCTCTGTTCGAGTTGTCGCCTGATTTTTCACTTCCATTGTGTAAGCCTCGCTGAGGTCGGCTGGAGAAGATTGGGATCAGACAGACAGGGAACTTGGATGTGCCCGGAGTGCAAAAATACCGCACAATTAAACTCCCCGAGAACCCAAATACCGGAGAAACCAACTACGCATGACAACCCTTCTACCAATGTTTCATCTCTTCAGAATATCGAGGCCATATTACAGACTTTAATTAAGTTACCCGAACAGGTTGAGCAATTACGTTCCGATCTAAGCAACCTGGCGTCCGGCATAAAAACACAACTAATGGACGAGTTCAATACAAGATTCGAGCAGATTGAAGCGAAATTGGAAATTGTCGAGACCTTCAAAAAGGACCGAAATGCTTTGACAACAAAAATCAATAAACATGAAGAACGCTTGTCCTGTTTAGAAAAGACAATGAAGGACAGAGAGGCGATAATTAAAGAACTACAATTAAAAACCTGCGTCTTAGAAAGAGAGTACAACCGCAACCAACAGCAAAATCGATTCCTCAACATCGAAATAGTAGGGATACCGGAAAAACCTGATGAAGATCTACCACAGTTGTTACTCAAAATAGGCACCGCCATCAACGCCGACATTACCAGGGAAGATATTGAGTTTATAACGCGAGTACAGCCGCTGCATTCCCAAGCAGGTAAACATAAGCGAATAATTGCCAAATTGAGGAACAGACATGCTAAGGACTGTATTATTGCCAACTTTCGGAAAATCAACAAATCCAAAGGCATTACTTCTAACGATCTAGGGTTCGAAGGCAATTCCACAAAAGTCTTTATAAACGAACACCTCACGATTGCTAATAAAATCCTGCTTAATAACTGCCGTAAACGAGCCAAGGAACTAGACATCAAATTTGTGTGGGTAAAAAACTGCTCAGTCTACATGCGCTGTCACGAAAAATCACCATCTGCTGCAATCACCTCGGAAGAAGATTTAGAGAACTTTCTAAATTTAAAGTAATTTGCATGTTTTTCTTATATTCACCATTTGTGTTTTTTATCGCTATTGTAATAATAAGCACTTTTATAATGCCTAACATAGTACACTTACACATACACACTACTCATATACACTCATCCAGCAAAAAACACAATCATACCCGAACACAAAGCAAATCATGTAAAACACTAGCATATTCTGTGACACTATTACTCATAGCGGCCCCTGCGTTGAGAGCCACTGGCTCGCATATTGTTCACTACTTAACATTGGTTCACAAGTCGCGACACATATTTGGCAAATTAGTATCTAAGTACCCGCGCGCATCCAATTATTTATATTTTCTTCAAACATTCATAGTATTCCGGTTAACTACTTGTCACACTTTATTCACAACATGAATAAGTTAAACATTTATTATCAGAATACGCGCGGACTTAGGACTAAACTACCTTTGTTTTATCGAAATATTGAATTGCACGACTTTGATATTATAATTATTACGGAAAGTTGGCTGTGCGACGGAATACTGGATACAGAAATATGTGACGGTCGTTATGATGTATTTAGATTCGATCGCCCTAGTGGTAAGAAAGGCGGCGGTGTCATGATTCTTATTAAACGTGGGTACTCTGCTACCGTAAAGCCCGACACTCATACTGAATGCGCGGAATGTATTTGGGTAACTATCAGGAACAATGTTTTTACTAAGTCACCACAGAAAGGTGACCTACATTTAGCCGCAGTATATATACCCCCCAACAACAATTCCTCAAAAATGCTGAAGGACTTTAAAGACTCACTTCTTCAATCCTATAATTTGTACCCAAATGATATGTATTTAATAGTAGGTGATTTTAATTTACCTTTCATAACATGGTCTTCGGACGGGTACGGTTGGAAATCTAAGAGTAATTCTGATTTGTTCGAAGTCACAACGGAATTCCTTAACTGTTTGGATTTTATGAATATGTCTCAATACAATCTCAAACCAAACTGCTGTGATAATGTTCTGGACCTTGTCATCTCGAACATATCTTTAAAGTGCACCTTAAGCGAGACATCGCTAGTGGAAATAGACAAGTATCACGCCCCACTGGAAGTTTGTATTGAGAATTGTTGTTATAAACCGATTCGCTCTCAACCTAGATTAATAAAAAAGTTTTTTAAGGCTGATTTTGGTAAAATTAATTCGGAGCTCGTTAACGTGGATTGGAACCGTTGTTTCGAACAGTGTAGTGTGGAGGAATGCGTCGACATTCTGTATAAAACATTAAACTCATTAATAGAATTACACGTTCCAACAGTCAAAGTATCAGGGCGATTCCGATATCCAAAGTGGTACCCTCCATCATTAATAAATGCTATTAAAGAAAAATTTAAAGTACACAAAAGATGGAAAAAAAACAATTACCAAACCGACTATGCTGAATTTGCTTTGTTAAGATCTCGGGTAAAGCTTCTCCAAGAAGAGTCTTACGCCAAATATATTGCCAGGTGTGAGGAACAATTAATAAAATCACCTAAAGAATTTTGGAGGTACGTAAATAATAAAAGGAAATCGGCTGGATACCCTCGCAAAATGATATATCAAGCGGTAACTTACTCAAACGGAGAGGATATCTGCAATGCATTTAATAATTTTTTTCAAAGTGTCTTTAGTCCTACTAGCGGTAAAAGTAACATCTGTTACGATGATAGCCCCTTGTCCAACGTTACTCACTCCATTGACATCACTCCTGAATCACTAAAAACCGTTTTTGGATTATTAGACACCAAGAAAGGAGCTGGTACTGATGGGCTTCCTGTTATCTTTATTAAAAAATGCGAATTAGGTTTGACTGCTCCCCTTAAAATCATCTTCCAGCGATCTATCGATGAGGGTACTTTTCCACGACAATGGCGAGAGGCTCAAATTGTTCCAATCCACAAAAAAGGTTCCAAGCAAGATGTAACTAATTACCGAGGTATATCGCTTCTGAACAACTTTGGGAAGATGCTAGAGAAAATTATATATGATCACATCTACGCGGCAACTAAACATTGTATACCCACTACCCAACACGGATTCGTAAAATCCCGCACAGTCAATACCAACCTGCTTGAACTTACCAACTATATTGTTACTGGAATGAACGACGGGGCCCAAGTGGACGTAATATACACAGACTTCGAGAAAGCATTTGACCGGGTCGATTATTGCATTCTGATCGAAAAACTAAAAGCCGTAGGTATTAAGGGGAACTTGTTAAGATGGATCGAGTCTTACCTGAGAAATAGGAGACAAGCTGTAGTTATCGGTAGTTATAGATCTGATTATGTGGACGTTACTTCCGGTGTGCCCCAGGGCTCACTCTTATCCCCCTTATTTTATAATATTTATTTATTTGACATAACACAATGTTTTCTTCACTCTGAACATCTTCTCTATGCTGACGACAAAAAAATATTCATGGAAATAAATTGCCCCAATGACTGTCAGTTGATACAATCTGACTTAGACAGACTTAGTGACTACTATGCCTTAAACAACATAAAGGTAAACACTAAGAAATGCCAAATAATAACATTTTCCAGAAAACGCAACAATATTATTCACAATTACAGTATCAGTGACGATATTATTCCGCGAGTATCACAGGTCAGGGACTTAGGTGTGATTCTGGACGAAAAATTCACATTCGAAGCACATATTGATCACATCACCAGTAAAGCATACAAGTCCCTAGGGTTTGTAATACGTAACAGCCAGCAGTTTAACAGTCCATTATGTTTAAAAACTTTATACTACTGTTATGTAAGGAGCGTACTAGAATCCGCAAGTGTTATATGGAGACCTTTTTATAAGAAATATATTGACATGATCGAATCCATTCAACGTAAATTTATTAAGTACCTAAATTATAAAACCAAAGCTGACATCGTAAATTACCCGGACTCCTGTCAACACCACAACTTAAATACTCTGGAAGAGAGACGGCAATTAAATGACATGGTGTTATTATACGACCTACTCAATAATAAATTTGACTGTCCACAACTGCTCGGAAAAATTCAGTTTAACGTCCCACTCAGGCGTACCAGACATACCTCCCTGTTAGCAGTCCCTTCGGCCTCCACTAATTATTTGAAGATGTCACCCTTTTTGCGTCTACCTGCATTATATAATGACAAATTCCCTTCACTCGACCCCTTCAATACCACACGGAACCGTCTTAAAAAAGAGATAATTATAATCCTGGAGCAAACGCGTGTTGCTCCAACCCCCTGCTAATGTCAGCTAGGCAGTTAGTCACAATTAGACATACACAATATCATCGCACACATTCACAGACACCCACACCGCACAAACACCCGCACACATACACGCACACACAATACATTTAGAGTCACTCTTGGACTGTGCTCTTGGCCACCTTACCTTGTTTAACTTTTCTGTGTACTTCGTAATTGGCGTATTGTTTTTGTAATAATTTTAAGTTACTTTACTGTAAGCTGTGAAGCTACCTTTCATAAATAAATAAATAAATAAATAAATAAATAAGAAAATTTACCATTAACCTTTGTCTCCAAAACTACTGACCCTAATAATGATCTAATATGTGGGGTAGAGAATACATCAACAAACAAAACGTGTTCGCAATATGGTGCCCTAAAGTGTCACGTGACCGAGGCATTTGAAGGTAAAGTTGCCATGTGAGAACAATGAAAATCATTGTTGAATTTAGTTGAAGACTGTATGTTGTGTTGAATTCCTATACCATATGTGCATGCTAGACCGTGAGCCGCTGCGGAGGGGCTATACCACAATGGTTTTATGCCCTTTGAACACTTTTGAATCACGGCAGTTGGCCTTCTGATTCATAGATGATGAAGATGTTGTGGCATCATTGCCGCTACTAGAAAAAACAACGGCGCAAATCTATATCGCAACAAAAAGAACCGCAACGCCATCTATCCAAATAGCAGCGAAGTACTAAGTCGAAATCCTGCATCGCGCAAGCAGAGTTTAAAATTCGATTCGAACATATACGAGTACATTGTCAGCCCGAATATAAACTATCGGGCACTTTCCCGCCAGACACAACAACCTTCTGGTCGGTGGATCCTCCCTTTTCAATGGAGATATGCGGGACTTTACTCTCTGTACCACATTCCCTCTATACTCGTGACCCCGACGTAAAACCCCCCTTTATTTTGAAATAGCCTCATTGACCACTCTGAGTGTTAAAATTACCAATTTATTTCTAAAATACTGGTTGCAGAAACCTGAAATTTGACGTAAAGCTTCCCTACACTCCACAGAAGAGTTTCCAAAATTCTTACGGGAACGGGAGAAAATGGGATTTGCGTGAACGAAGTCAAAAACTAGTACCAAAAATATAATAAAGCTATTTGAAAAATTCTTTCAGTGTTGGATAGCCCATTTATCAAGGAAGGCTATAGGCTATATAACATCGCTAAAGCTAACGCTAAGACCAACAGGAGCGGAACTGTAATAAAAATTGTCGCAGACGAAGTTGCGCGAGACAAGTAGTATATGATATTATTACAAAATATCTAAAATTTACAAGATAAAACAACTGACCCTATAATTTTGTTTGATATAATGTTCAATTAACACTATTGATATAATTTTAAAATATCTAATTTTTACAAGCATAACATACATTGAATATAAAATCGTTACATATACCACTCAAATAACATAAAACCCATTTAGTCTTATATGATAAAAACTCCTTCTTAAAAATACAAAGCAGAATTGCATATTATATACACATTATAACTTGGTCTGGTCTAATTATATTGATAAGTGGTAGCTTAACAAATATCATTAAAGTTGCATGAGTAGATTACCTAGTTTTAGTAACTGATTATCACCTGCAAAAAATGCATGCAAGCAAGCATTCAACATGCAAGCAAGCAAGCAGCATGCAAGAGAACATGCATCATGCAACAGGCATGGTTTCTGTCACGGCTACGGCGCTGCAGGAATCCGGCAGCCCCACGCGAGCTTATCGTCGCAGATGGTTTAATCGCTCACCACCTGCTCCTCAGCTCGCGGGCCACCTCGCCCCTCCGCGCTTACGCGGGCTTAAATTACACTCTAGGGCTAGGGCAGACTGGGCACGCCAAAATCCAGGCGATAATACCCCTCTTTGAAGAGTGGCTGGAGCGACGCCACGGCGTCCTCACCTTTCGCCCGACGCAGGTACTCACCGGCCATAGTTGTTTCGGGAGATACCTGTTTTAGATTCGGCGGGAGGACACGTCCGGGTATCAACAATGTGAGGGTCGCCCGGAGGACATGGTGGAGCATACGGTGGAGGTCTGCCCAAGCAGGGGCGGAGCACCGCCGGTTCTTCGTCGAGGCGATCGGCGGAGGCGACCTCTCGCGACCAACCCTGGTTCAATGTATGGTCCGGAGCGAGGAGACACGGTAAGCGGTCACCTCCTTCTGCGAAGCCTCACGCCCCAGCCTCCGCAATAGAAGAAGAAAACGCCCCTGGCGAGCATTGAGTGGCTCGCCGTCTGATTAGAACCAAGCCCGGGTCGACGGCGCGCTGTGTTCCACGCGCGCCTCAAAGAGCTGTCAGCATAGAAGACGAGGCCCGTTAGGGCCAGTGCCTGCTAGGGCTGCGAAATCTGTTTGAAAGAGACACCGTAGCCCTGGATCGCAAAGGGCACTCGGAGAAACACGGATGGGTTTTAGTCAGTAAGAGTCTGATATTCCCTCCAGCTTCACCCAGAGCGGGAGGAGTATTGATTTTTTAAGACAATATTACAGATTTTAAAAGATATACATTCAGTCAAAAAAGTATCGGGAATGGATGATTTGTTTATGGTTCCAAATTCAAATTTTTGTTTTTTTGTAGTTGTTAGATTGGCACAACTGTTTTCCATTTTGGCGCGGAGTTTGAGTTGCATCTGTTATTTATATTAAATACAGTGCTGGTTTTAGTAATATTATAGTGTGTATTGCGAATTTCATAATGGACATAAATATCGAATAAAGAGTTTGTCTTAAATTTTGCATCGCCAATGGAATTTCGTGTTCGGAGTCACTGAAAATGTTACAGAAGGCTTACGGTGAATCGACTTTATCAAAAACTCGTGCTTATGAGTGGTTCAAAGCGTTCAAAAGCGGTCGAGATGTGATGGAAGATTTGCCTCGCTCTGGTAGGCCGTCAACGTCTGCAACTGAAGTTAACATCGCAAAAGTGAAGGAAATAGTGACTGAAAATCGCCATTCAACTCTGAGAGAGATAGCCGCCGAACTTTCTGTATCTCACGAGTCGATCCGTACCATTAAACTAATAATTTGGGTATGAAACATGTTGCTGCTCGGCTAGTCCCAAAAGATCTGAATTTTCTCCAAAAACTCAATCGCATGAAAGTCGCTGAGGACATGCTAGAACGAGTCAGTTCGGACCCAACATTCATGAAACGCATTATTACTGGTGACGAGACGTGGGTTTACGAGTTTGACATGCAAACTAGTCAACAAGCTTCGGAGTGGCGCCTTCCAACTAAACCGAAACCGAAAAAACCACGCCAAAGTCGAAAAGTCAAAGTCTGTTTTCTTTGACTATCGCGGTGTTGTGCACCCTGAATTCTTACCGGAAGGTCTAACGGTAAATAAAGAATATTATTTGAGCGTTATGCGGCGTTTAAGCGAGCAAATTCGACGAAAAAGGCCAGATTTGTGGAAAGAAAATTCTTGGATTTTGCACCACGACAATGCGCCTTCGCACAAGGCTATCATTGTGAACGAATTTTTAACCAAACACTCAACAAATACCATCCAGCAACCACCATATTCACCAGATATGGCTCCTGCTGACTTTTTTCTTTTTCCTAAACTCAAATTACCACTTCGTGGCACCCGTTTTCAATCGATAGAAGACATAAAGGAGAATTCGCGGCGAGAACTGAACTCAATTCCGGAAGCAGCGTTTAAAAAATGTTTTGATGAATGGATTATTCGTTGGCGCAAGTGTATCGTTTCTAAAGAAGCATACTTTGAAGGTGATAAAATAAATTTGGATGAATAACAGACATTTTGTGTATTATTGATCTTTTCCCGGTACTTTCTTGACAGAGTAGTACATATTGATTTTCGATGAAATAAACATTACATCCAATAACATTATACGAAATAAGTTTTAGACTATATGAATGTTATATATAAAATTATATCAACGGTTGGTACATCTCACGTTTATTTTATCTTCTGAACGATTTTGAAATGAAAATATACCAAATAACTTTATATGAAATGAGACGCACCCGGATAAATTCGCATTTATGTTACAGGTGAAGAGTTAGAATAGTTACTAGCTTGGGCCAGTGAAAGGAAATATACAACCAGCATTACAAGTATCCTCGTTGAAATAGAAGTTTTATCCAAATCTGTTATGCCGTACTAGCATGTTTGATAAACAAACATTCAGACATTTATACCCTATGTTTTTTTTTAGGTTACTTTGTTTTTTTTAGAATTTGTGGGACATTATCAATCGAAACAGGAAGCTTGGAAACTTTGATTAAATAAGACACATACAGCCCGAAAACCCACATGGAACTTACGAAGATACAGCCATAAAAAATGATCAACATCTCCCACAAAAAAAAGTCCAAACTCGCATCAAATAAACATCGGAGCATAAAAAAATATTTACACGCACAAGTACAGTCAGCTTCGTGTACAACTGCTAAAAAAATAAAACGTGTCTTTGGAACGCCAGTCACGTGTCCAATATTCCGATTGGCTCGATCCGGATCGCTATCAATTTTTCTTGAGAACAGTCCAGATTTAATTATTCAGAGGCAGTCGGGTTGATGGTTTAGACGTGCGGTACTTAAAATTTAGACATTAATAGTAAATGTGTGTTGTCGTAAGATTTATTAGGTTTCAAATGTGAGACGGAAATATTGTTGGAAAGCTTCTTATGATAAAAGGAATACAAGAATGAGTTGTGTGGCATAAGCTACCGTATGTTAGCTCTTTCAAGGCCTGTTGTATAAAATACGGTTGCTTTCAGCTTCTACCATCCTAAAAGCGTCTGTTATGACTTCCAGTAACTTCAATTATATTTTTTTATTAGTAAGTAGATCGAAATCCTGTGTTATTTTATTTGGGTGTTGTTTTCTATTTGAAAGATTCGCATTAGTACTTGTATACTTCAGAACCTATTCTTTTAGTTTTTAAATCGGAAAATTTGCTAGAAAACTAATCACAAAATGTCATAGTCTAACAGCATAACCGATATTTTGCAAATACTTCGTTTGAAACATGGTAATATTGAATGTCAAGATCACGTCAATACCTGATGGCTGATTGAAAGCACTTACCGAGTAATTGTGTTATGGATTGCAATCATCGTAAGCCACGCAGCTGCAATTAATTATTAAATGTTGTGTTATTAAACTTAATAATAAAACACAAAAATTAAGGTAGTAGTTTGATACTGTGTTTATAATTTAGTGATGTAAAAGGTCGTAAAAGCGCTTCAATGTGTTATCTATACTAATAATAGGTCTTTACCTATGAAATTGCCGTTCTGCAGTACTGGCCGTTTCAATTCAAAATAATTTTTGTTTGGCTAAGAATTCTAATTTCAAATTAATTTTATTTTAAAAACATGTTTTTTTTTCTCCAAAGTAGTCATTTGTTTATTGATTAGTGTTACATTTTCGTCGCATTTCAATCTTTTTCTTCATCATGGATAAGTTAAAAATTCGAGTAATTATGGAATATGAATACCGTCGTGGCAGCAACGCGGCACAAGCGGCACGCATCATCAACGACGTTTACGGAGCTAACACTACAAACCAACGCACCACCTGTTATTGGTTTGCACGCTTCCGTTCTGGAAATTTCGACCTGAAAAATGAACCGCGCGGTCGTCCGAAGACTTTGGTCGACAATGACGAATTAAAGGCGATTGTGGAAGCTGATGATACACAATCTACGGCTGAATTAGCAGCAGCTTTCGACGTTAGCGTCAAAACAATATTGGTCCATTTGCGTCAAATTGGAAAGGTAAAAAAGCTTGACAAATGGGTGCCCCACGAACTCAATGATCGCCAGCGCGAAGTACGCGTCGAGACGTGCCTTGCACTGCTCAACAGACACACAAATGAAGAAATTTTGAACCGCATTGTTACCTGCGATGAAAAATGGATTCTGTTTGATAACCGCAAGCGCTCAGCAAGTTGGTTGGATCCTGGTTCAGCACCTAAACAATGCCCTAAACGAAAATTTACCCCTAGAAAAGTGATGGTCACTGTTTGGTGGTCTAGCGCCGGTGTGATTCATCACAGCTTCTTACCAAACGGGGTGAGCATTACTGCAGATGTGTACTGTGAAGAACTGAACACAATGATGGAGAAGCTGGCACATCTCCAACCAGCATTGGTCAAACGCTCGTCTCCGCTGCTTCTGCACGACAACGCGCGACCTCATACTGCACAGCAGACGGTCTCCAAGTTGCAAGAACTGGGGTTGGAAGCTCTCCGTCATCCGCTCTACTCACCAGACCTTGCGCCTACAGACTACTACTTTTTCCAGAATTTGGATAACTTCTTGGCGGGAAAAAAATCAATACCCGAGAGGCAGTACAAAATGCCTTTGAAGAGTTTGTTGCCTCCCATCCAGCTGATTTCTTTAAGAAAGGCATCAATAAACTGCCACTGCGTTGGCAAAGATGCATTGATTGCATGGGTGATTACTTCGATTAATACAAATAAAAATACATGAAAAAAATTCGTTAAAATTTTTTCATACAAAACGGCAATTTCATAGGTAAAGACCTAATATATGAAGCTGAGGAGTTTCTTTGTTTGTTTCAGTGATAGATAACCCATTTATCGAGGAAGGCTATAGACATGTATCATTACGCTTACACCAATTGGAGCGGAGCAGACGAAGTTGCACGGCTCAACTAGTGTATAATAATACTAGATTTTTTCGCAGCTGAGCTCGCGTTCTCATGTATGCATTTCACAATAGAAAGTTCCCTATAACCGTTTTTATTGTTCCATTTATCTCTATATCATAATAAGTTCAATGATTTAGCCAGGAAAGTAAAATTAAAAACTCGCTTTCGCATTAAAAATAATACAAAAAAGCCGAAGACAACAAAGGCTCAAAGGGTTAATAAAACACTTGCATTCGCACTCTAACACCTTGAGATTTATTTTTATGATAGTTTACGACTGCAACTAGTAACTAATTAAAAAGAATAATTCAACAGCCTTTTTTCAAGAAATATATTCGTTAACTTAATGCAACTGAAGTTAAACGTAAGACTTTGACATTTACTTTATCTATTTATGCAGACGTGACTTGAAAATGGCGTTCATAAATATCAACTAGAACTAGAAAGTTCCGTAGAAATTAAGATGTATAGGTAACAAAAGGTACGAGAGTTGTCACGCGATCTGGACCGCGTCACGCACACATCTATGTTTCTCGCGACGTGAAAATTTAATTCAAATGCCCGCAAACACGCCGCCATCCCGCCGGTTCGCGGAACGTGATCCGTTCGTACGTGATTTGTGCGCTTGACTGTACCGTTACATATAAATGTTAGATTAGGCGTATGAGTTGGTGAAGGTTTTGTATTTTTTTCCAGTCAGTATAAAACATTATTATCAAAATTCAAAGTGGATGCCAAGAGAAACAAACTATCCGTCACTTTAAGGTGGGTACTGATCGGTGTTACGGGCCGTAATGTACCATTCGCAGCAGGAATGCACGATACGCCGTGTCCAAATATCCGAGTAACAGGCGCGTGTTTGTGCTCGTTTCCACATACTTCATGTAAGAGTGCTCGCCTTGTAACATGTTATATTACACCCCGTAACACCTGCCAGTACCCAGCTTAAGGGTCAACGAGGACAACACAATTTCAACTTGCCAATAACCTAAAGCCAACATTACTTGAAGTATAGTACGAGTTACAGATCATGGGCTAATGATGATACAATATCCACAAAATAGTTGCCCTTTCTCTAGAGCACATGTGTTTGAGGGCAATGCTTGGAATTCCTTGCGTGATCGAATCAGGAATGATAATATCCGCAAGAGAACCAAGGTTACCGACATAGACAGAAGATTCGCTAAAGGGGTAGTGGTCAGAGCACGTTACTCGCAGAACAGATTGATCAATTGACAGGTTGATGGGGCCGAAAAAGTCTCCGGTCAGGCATGCTCAGTCAGGCTTCAATATGGTATCGAATTGGTTACGAGATAATGCTCTCACCCTGAATGCTGCAAAAACCAACTATGTCACTTTCTCCATAAAACATGACAGGCACGCCTCGGCTACTAAGACGCTTTCCATCGTAGCTCACACTTGTCCGACGCCATACTGCACCACCTGTATTTGCGCTCACATACATAAAGCCGATAGTGTAAAATATCTGGGAATTATTATAGACAGTGCACTAAAATTTCACGAGCATATCACCGTGTTGAGTGGCAGGTTGCGGAAGTTAGTTTACGTTTTTGAGATTCTTAGACGGGTAGTTGAGGAAAAAGTAAAAAAATCGGTGTATTTTGCACTCGCTCAATCCTTGTTGACTTACTGCATCACTTCCTGGGGTGGTGCCTCAAAATCCACAATACTCGAATTAAAAAGAGCGCAGAGAGCCATCCTGAAAGTATCATTGTGCCTTCCGTTTAGATACCCTTCTTCCCTTCTATATAAAGAAGCGAAAGTCCTGACAGTCCTCCAACTATTCATACAACAAACAATTCTGAAGCAGCATGGCCTCTTAACATATTCCCCCTCTCTATCACGTGGTAAAAGGCGTTACAACCCCGTAGAAAGTAATCGCAGCCGGCTTTCAACCAAGTTTTCTCAGCGATTCTTCTGTCACCTCGGTCACTACCTCTATAACAAAATAAACAGTATCTTACCTATATACGACCTTAAGAAGATTAAATGTAAAATGTAACTAACTCGTTGGCTTCAGAAATTCAACTACCTTGAAACTGAAAAAAATATAGTTCGGTGTAGTTCTTGATTTACATAATTCATTATTGATTTTTAAATCAATAATGAATTATGTGGTCGCGAATAATTTAATAACAACTTAAGATGTAATTTTCTTATCTATATAGTGTTAGTATGGTTAGTAAAGTGTGGAGATGAAGGAAAGTGTAGTAAAGGTTGAGTCTGTGTTTATGTAGCGAGTGAGGATGTATGTAGAATTATCTGTTTCTTGGACAAATTAAATAATGATGAAGTATACAGTTTTAACCGTATACTTCATCATCACGCCCACTGTCTGCTAAATAAATAAATAAGGAAGAAAGCTATATTACCCAAGGGGTGGAGACCTGGTGTCCTGAAATACAGGCCCCAAGCCTAGTTTAGGCTCCAGTCTCCCACAATATACTTATTGTGTACTATTGTTCCTTGGAAAATAAATATATTATTATTATTATTCCATTTATTATTCATAAATACTTATAATAAACATTTTTAAATATTTCTATAAAAATAAAAATAAATATTTAAAATTATAAAAAAGTAGCCCACCGGCATCGGGAATAGGGTCCAAGCTACCGGTGGTCAGGGCTCCCGAGAGAGGAACCTCCTCACTATACGCGCCGTGTCCAGGAGAACTGCTTTCTGGATCAAGCCCTTGATCCAGCTGCCCAACGAGAGCCTCTTGAGTTGTTGGTCGAGGCTCTTGGTAACTATGCCATTGGCCGTCACGACTATCGGCACAATGACTGCTGTGTTCATATCCCACATGTCGACAACCTCGCGAGTCAAGTCAATATACTTCGTTTGTTTATATTTCTCTGACTTCACGAGGTTATTATTATTATTATTATATATACCTGCCTAGCCTTTTCCCAACTATTTTGGGGTCGGCTTCCAGTCAATCGATTTAGCTGTATTTAACGCGGAGCGGCTGCCTACCAGACCTCCACAACCCATTAACTGGGTAACACGGTACTTCATGGCAAGACAGGAGTCAGATTCAATGGCTTCTGACTATCCGTAACGATTGCCAAAGATCTACAAATGACAACTCGGACCATCGGCTTAACGTGCTTTTCGAGGCACGGAGGAAACTTGGTATGTTGCCACTGCCATAACATGGCGTACAAATATATTCACAGTCAGTGTTGTCAATTACTATAACTTGAGATTACAGATTCTATTGACTTGTCTTCTAAATAGTCCTTAACGGTATAATATCTTTTAAATAATAACATATTAACAAGTATTTTTTTAAATATTGTCAGTGGTAAGTCTTGTAAACTATTTGGTAAATGATTGTTAATAATGATCGACATGCAGTATACATTTTTCTTAAATAATTTTAGCCTTATTTGTGGCAGCCAAAGTTTGTCTTTATGCCGTGTTCGGCTATTTGGCCGCTGATAGAATGTCACTTGTCTAGAGCATCAGCTTTTACTTACTATATTTCCTTCCACTGTTTTGAAAGCAGAGGTGATGAAATAATTTAGACAAATATGTTCCGTCTAGGATTCAAACCCATGGAAACTCGTTAGTGGCGGCCGGTACCACTAGGCCGCGATTGCTCAGAGCGTCAAAAATATCAAAAAATTATGGTAATTAAAACTTCGTTTGTTATCTTGACGTCTCGTGCAGGTATGGTAATGAGATGATTAAATGATTACTGTTGCATCTGATCTACCACATTTGTAAACCATTTTGGTTTATGCATGTATGCATATAAACTTTAATTAATTTTATAAGATTTTTCCTCTGGCGTGGCTAACCTAGCCTATTCTATAGAAACCGTTTATTTTAACTCTTAATAATATTCATCATCATATCAGCCGAAAAACGTCCACTGTTGAACAAAATTCTTCCCTTCATCGGATATCCGGGACCCTCACCAGGTCATCGGTCCACCTTGTGCCTTCTAACGCTGCGTCTTCCGGTACGCAGTCGCCACTGTAAAACTTTTCGGCGCCATCGACCATCTGTTCCGCGAGTTATATTAGTTTTAACAAAAACCTTACAAGTATTCAATTCAGAAATATCTCTTTAAGCATTTCATGAATATATTATCCTGAATTACCAATAACTAGGTCGTTTTTAAGCAGGTATTATCACCAAATGTTATATTTTAACTTTGAACAACATCCGAGGGCTCTGATTACACCACACACATGTTAACTAATAATAAACAATAATGTACCGAAGTATATGAAACACGCAGTTAAGTTTTCTAGATGTGACAGATACACGTGCCGCGCAAAGTTTATATGGAAATTGGAATGTTATGTTTTATCTACCATCGCCGAACAGTCTTTTCCAGTCGCAGTATGGCATAGATAAATATTTGTAATAAAAAGTTTTCCAAAGCTTAAAAACATACTTTCAACTAGAACTTGAGATTGTCAAGTAAACCTACTTTGTCTGGTCAAAATACGTTCTTTCATAACTGAGCTGTTGAGTAAAAACCCACAGTTTGTATGCGATATAGTAGATTGTGCGGAAAGCCAGCGGGCGCCAGCATCGAAGGCATCGATACCGTGGACAGTTTTATTTATCTGGGCTCTAATATCAATAGTGAAGGCAGGTGCGTCCTGGAAATAAAGCGACGGATAGCCACAGCTAAAGATGCTATGACGCGTCTCCAGAATATATTATAAAAATCGCGGTATAAATTTCAAGACCAAGGTCCGTTTGGTCCAAGTACTGGTAGTCCCGATTTTCCTCAATGGAATTGAGACGTGGACAATCCGAGCAAGAGAAAGACCGAGGATTGATGCATTCAAAATGTGGTGTTGGAGGCCGATGCTCCGAATCCGATGGATAGCCAAACGCACAAATCTGTCCGTCCTTTCTCAACTCAATATCAAGACCTGATTGTCTACAGTTTACTTGCAGCGTATTTTGACCTATTTTGGCCACATAATGCAAAGGGGAGATAGCATTTTGAGATGATTTTTTTTGGCAATATCGCAAGAAAAAGACCAAGTGAAAGAAGCTACTAGCTTGTGGTTATGGCAATTTTGAACCGGAGTCGATGGAGACAGATTGTCCGCTTGAAAGGGTCCAGTGACCACGATCCTGAGAAATAAGGGTCCGACTGAAGAAGAAGAAGAAGATGCCTCTTGCAAGTTTTCTAAATCTATGATAGCAGCGTTCTTTGTAAAATGCAACACCATACACTGCAATCGCCCTCCTGCCAAGCGTGGCGATTAATGACAAACCGCCCTCGTCCCCCCCAAAATTTGGGAGAGGTTTATGTCCAACAGTGGGCCTCTTTCGGCTGATATGAGTGATTGATGAAGTACTTATGACAGGTCACGAAGTTAATCTTAGGTAGTTGTTGAAAAATGTATTGTCGATCCAGTAAACTCTCTAGATCTTTGCCGAGCGAGTTTTCCCGATAGGTCGAATTTAACGTAGCGTAACCTGCACCGTGTGCAGACTATAACTTGTTTGGCTTCTTTCTGTAACCCTTGTTATACACTTTGTAGTACGTTATAACGTTACCGAGAGATCTTGTATCCCGTTATTTCGTATATTAGATGTAGGTAGCTATATAAGTCGGGCTTAGAAGTTATGCTTGTACGTAACATGGTGGTTTGCTGTCTATCTATGCTCTATAGTATACTAATATATAAAGCTGAAGAGTTTGTTTGTTTGCTTGAACGCGCTAATCTCAGGAACTACTGGTCCGATTTGAAAAATTATTTCAGTATTAGATAGCCCATTTATCGAGGAAGAACTAAAAGCTTTAGGATATATATCATCACGCTAAGACCAATAGGAGCGGAGCACTAATTGAATTTATGACGCAGACGAAGCTGCGTGTGTCAACTAGTGTATGTATATGATGAAGACCACCATTTTTGGAAAAATTTAGATCGTTTACGTGTGACATTTCATACAAACTTTCAAGTTACAAGATTTCGAAATGAATGAACCGATTTTAATAAACCTCGTACGCAAGCAGGATACATAGATCTAAAAAGATAATAGAAAACATTTTCGGAAAATAGTGTTACAGCTAATATCGATTTCCAATTATCTTTTTTAGGGTTCCGTATCCAAAAGGTAACCAACGGAACCTTTTTACTCTGCCAACTGTCCGTTCGTCCGTCTGTCTGTCCATCTGTCAATGGGCTGTATACACAAGAACCGTAATAGGTGGATAGTTGAAATTTTAATAGATCCTAAAACGCCTTCCTACCTGTGAGAACGCTTCTCCTATTCCCGACCTTCGGATGCGCCTTGCAGGTCGCATTTTAGAAATCTCCTTAAATCCCCTCCCCACTCTACCGATTTTTACTCCTACTCCTTTACTGCACATGCGGTACGGTTGTGGAATTTACTACCGCCTGACATTAGGGCTTACCAAACTCTTGCAGTTTTTAAAAGAAGAGTGAAAGAACACTATCTTTCCTTCTCGTCATAGTTGCAAATAGGGATGTATTATTATTTATCTTTTATATCATATAGTATGTATTAGTATGTTAATTATGTGTTGTATGTTATATTTAATATGTATAGTTTTTATTTTAGCTACTGTTACACACTATGTCTACATCTCTTTTTACTCTACTCTCCTTTCGCAGGTTTGCTGGAAGAGATTTCTACTGAAATAAGCATCACCTTTGTACTTATTTTTCTGTTTCTTTCTTCTTATCTTATTAAATGTGTGTACATAAATAGTTAAATAAATAAATAAATTGTTAAATAGATTTAAATAAAATACACATTTTATTTAAATTGCCGACATAACAAAAAATATTCAAAATTTAAGGTTTATGGTACGGAACCCTTCTAGTGCGAGTCCGACTCGCACTTGGCAGATTTTTAAATAAGACATTTCGAAAATGTCATTCACTTATGTATCCTCCGTATGAAGTTTCATCAAAAGTCGGTTCATTAATTTCGAAAAACCAGGACTTGATAGTTTGTTTGAAATACCATAACCATAAACCACCTTACCGTACCATAAACGCTCTTATAGTTAATTTTTTCTCCATTTCCCTACATTTCTGACAGACTTCGCGATTGAAAGCGAATGCAAAGTTTGCTTAAAAATAATTTATAATAATAAGAGTCAATTCTACTGAATTGGCCCTCTGGGGTTTGAAGGACAGATAGGCATTCGTTTCATTAGGTACTCGTAAAATACTGGTATGCAGCTGTATCTCTTTAGACAGGAAAATGATTCCATCATAGCTTGGAAAAGGATGGAGAAGTGGATTTTATACAACATGTGGAACAGTTATGGTGATAAAACTTCCGCAAGGTATGTATTTGTAATTTTTGTTCATCATCAAAAATATGGATGCAATATAGTAAGTTCTTTAAACCGAAGTTGCACTTATCTTCGTCTCAGAAAATATTTCAAGCTATGTATACAAGTTCGTGAAGTGATCAACATCTTATAGAAAACGAGACAGTTAACGCCATCTTTATTCTGTTATAAGAACAAACAGATTGCCGAAGTCGGACAACGCCATCTATCGAAGTCCTGTGTAACCAAGCTGTATTACTGTTCGTGTAATTTTCAGTGAAAACACGATGCTCGTTCTTGAAAGTTTCAACTTCAGTCTGTAGTGAATAGATGGCAGTTATTTTAAAAGTTGAGGTAATATTTAGAGCACGGAAAGTTAATTTCGTGTCCTTTAAGTATGACAGATGACGCCCCAAGTCTGAAAACTGAACCTGAAGAAGTATTTATCTTTTTTTCATAATTTAATATCTTGCTGAGAACGTGTGCAAAATTCCCAAGATTTAGTTTAAAACTAAATCTAAATAGATTCGCAGCTATTTGTCACGTTCTCCGGGTTAGGTTAGGTTATACGAAAAATAAACATAATGCTGAGGACAGCTACACCTTTCAAAATTTTGTTGTTTTAATTAAGTACGTCCTGAAGGTTATAAATATATAATTTGATTGTAAACACGCTGATATACCGCACACTTGTAACGTCTGTCAAGTTGTATTTGACAGGTACCTAACCAGTTCTTTCCGTTTTCTCTAGATATTGGTGTGATTTTACTTTCGATTATATTGTGTTTAAATCCTTGGTAATAAGTATTCCCTTATATCTCTACCGCTACTGGAGAGTGTCAGAAGTGACAGACAACGCACGTCCGAAACTACTGATCGTAAAAAGCTGAAATTAAGGCATATAAGTTTCTTGGAGAGTGTAAGTGAGGACTATTTCTTGAAATTCCTACGGGAATAGTAAAAATGGGATATGATCGTACGAAGTCTCGGGCTATAGCTAGTTTAATTATTTAAGTGAAACTGAAAACCAAATATAAAGTGTTTGTTTTTTAATAGTGGCCAGGTAACTTAAAACTGCCGTATGGTGTCGGCCGGTGCCGTAAAAGAATCACACCATCCCGTCACTTCCCGTGGGTGTCGTAAGAGGCGACTAAGGGACTCACCAGAGAATGGGCAGCAGCGTTCTCTGTAAAACGCAACACCATACACTGCGATCGCCAACCCGCCTGCCAAGCGCGGCGATTATGGCAAACCCTTTGGGGGAGGCTTTTGTCCAGCAGTGGACGTCTTTCGGCTATGATGATGATGATAATAAGGTAATTCACCTTGTTTTGCAAAAAGTGAGTTCTTAACATTTTGATCAGAAGATAATTAAATATTTATCTATATTCTATATCTATATATACTAATATAAAGCTGAAGAGTTTGTTTGTTTGTTTGTTTACTTGAACGCGCTAATCTCAGGAACTACTGGTCCGATTTGAAAAATTCAGTGTTAGTTAGCCCATTTATCGAGAAAGGCTATATATATCATCACGCTAAGACCAATAGGAGCGGAGCAGTAATGAAAATTGTGACGCAGACGAAGTTGCGCGGGTCAACTAGTGTCCTTATAAAATTTGAGGGTTTCCCTCGATTTTCATGGGGTCACATCATCAGATTCTGACTTAGTGATAATGGGACCGCCTCAGGAGTATAGGCTTTTGAATAAAAAAAGAATTTTTTAAATCGGTCCAGAATTGGCGGAGAAATCAGTGAACATACATAAAAAAAGATATATACAGCCGAACATAGAACCTACTACTTTTTGAAGAAATCGGTTAAAAACTGTTATCCTAATACATAAAATACGCTGTAAGAAGCACTAAGAGTGGATTTCTCCGCTACTGAGCCAGACAACGCACTGCCGAAACTACTGGTCGTAGATAGCTGAAATTTGGCATGTAGGTTCCTTAGGGAGTGAAAGCGAGAATTTGACAAAGAGAGAATTTTCCCAAATTTCTACAGGAACGGGAAAAAACAAATAATATCCAAAAAGTATTATTTTTTTCTAAAGTTCACAAATAAAAGCATTTGGCAGCGCATTTCAAAACAAAGCCGTTATAGAAAGTTTGCAACTACCCACACGACGAATAAGTTTTGTCTACTTTGTCTGAACTCAGCACTTTAAATTAGCATAAAACTACTTTTATATTTAAATTGCATCGACGTGTTAAATAGAGAAACTTGGAGGTTGTGTTGTGTTTATAATATAATGTATTCTTTGGCCATAAGTTAGCATTAGGTAAAAACTTGAGACATTTTAATATTGCTGTAGCGATTTGCTGAATTGCATTTTTGATTTTCTAAAAGAATACAGAGAGCGAGCATGCTAATCGCTTACGTACCACCGTTCAGCACGTCCTATTTTACTGTAACAATGTAACCTGGAAATTGTGAACCTACAATAAACTTTTATCGTATTCAGTGCAAACCTAAAGTGTATATCATTTATTCTGGACCCTAACCATAACACGCACAAAAAATAATTAAACAAATAAACCTATGGTTTGTCGTCGGCACACGTGTATGCCATTGGGAGTCAACTGAAATTGACGCTTAATGGCATCCCACGTGCCATACCGAATAACGCAGTATGAACTATTTTTTTTTTAAACGCAGTCTTTAATATCCTATGGCCCACCATCGACCAAAAAACACGGCGGCCGCCAATTTTATTACAATAAAACTATTCAATTGTTATGGCGTTGCAACGGCTATTGCGACCAGGTGATCACACACAGTTGATTCATTGACGTAAAAAAACATCCCTAGGAGAATTTGTATCGAATTAGATCCTATTTCTTAATAAATTTCTTTTTTGATAGGTACATTCTGCTTAAGATTTGAAAGAGAAAAAATCTGTGAACATAACAACAGTGAAAAACGTGACAAAAGACCAGCACAAACACTCCTTATCAGCACCTTCAGGACACCGTTACATTCCTTCGTTACGCTCGTAAAAAGGTACAAAGCAGAACAGTAACTTGGAGGGCACTCAAGAGTCGGAACCATTTGAAATGGCATTCACTCGACTCTCGACTTGTTATACATAATTATATAAAAGTTAATAAAAAAAAATTAAACATTAGTAAAAAAAAAAAAGTGAGAACTAGAACATGTTGCACATCATAAACTAGCTTTTGCTCGTGGCTACATCCACGTTTAGTTTCGCAAAAATAAGTAGCCTATAATCATCTCCGAGGTCCTCTCTATCTTTGTGTGTAGATTAGTGAAGTGATTTAGCGCTATCTAACTAATAAACTTACATTCTCAATTACAATATTTTATGTAAACGTAGAATTAGGTCGTACATAAATATAAGTATTTTTTTGATTCGTTTATATGCATCCTGGCTAGCTATTCGTGTTCTTATTTTGACTAAGAAACATACGACTGAAACGACGAATATATTACATTTTACAATACAAAAAAGCTCGTTTGCGCGAGTACATATTAATTTAAATGACAGTGTGATATCATGAAGGCATGCTTGTAATCTGAGTAATGGGTTAGATTTGGTGCTATGACGTAAATACAGACAGATACTATTCGACTTTAGTACGAGTACTTAAATGATAGGTTATAAATATTAAAAGTCTCTTTCCTCAGAAGCCGGAAGGTTCCTCGAGTGACCAGTATCTCACCTGATGGTAAGTGATGATGTGGTCGAAGATGGATTACGCTTGCCTAGAAGTAAACCTCAGCTATAGAGGCACCTTTGACTAACACAAAAGCATTTTTTTTTCTTTCTTTTTGGCACAGTGTTAGTGAGATGGCTAACCTTTGTATCATTTTTGACAATAATGCGTAAGAATTCTATCTAAGGTACGAACTGCCTTTGTTTTTTTTCGTCGGAAACAACTTGCAGTTACTCACCTGTGAAGGTTGCAACTACTTAACCGGTTTTGCTTGTGCAAAACCGGTTAAGTAGTTGCAACCTGTGTGGGCCTCAAATTAATTGAAGGCCCCATATGCAATTTAAAACTAAAACTTCGCTCGCTGCGGGCACCCCTTGTGGGGTACGGACCTCAGCTCAACGGCGTCATTTTGGGGAAGACAGCAATGGACTGGCTGGGTCATGGTTTATTTGGAGAATTTAAAGCTAAAGGCGTCGTTTTGGAGAGGACAGCAAGGGACTGGCTGGGTCATGTCATTCTTTGGAGAATTTAAAGCTAAAGGGTCGCCTCCGTGGTCGAGTGGTTTAGGCGTTTGCCTTGTGATCCGGTAGTCGTGGGTTCGATTCCCACGGAAAGAATACTTTGTAAAGTTGTTTCTAGTTTGGCTAGGCTTGAATCACCTGATTGTCTGATAAAAAAATGATTCCGTGCTTCGAAAGGCACATATAAGCCGGTGGTCGCGGCCGCCAAATAAACTGTGTCAGAGGCCATTGAAGCAGTTTAAAAACTCTGACACTAGGGTGTATGGGGTCGTAAGACCTTACTGTAAGAAGATGAAGGGTACAAAAATTCAGGATACGTAAAATTATTATTTATTTGTTTTATTAAACGTGTAAAAACATATTTTTTCTGTTCAAAGTACTCTATAACATTTTGCTCCGCTGACCTTGTAAAAAAACGACGAACATCAAACAGTTTTTCATTCTGTGATGGCTTTCCTTTCAATTATATACAGTAAAGTATGGACTTAAAGCTACTCCACGATATTATTAGTTAGCTAGACGAGACCTGTTAGCGAGATTGTCGAGTATTATCTTGTACCTTGGAGAAATATTTTTATTAGGTTCTGTTGAATTTCCTAAGTATACTACATTTTTAAACGAAAAGTATTTTTTATATTCTTTTGTACCTAGATATTGGTTTACCTTTTTACAAAAACGTCAAAATTATATATGTGGGTGGGTACGAAGATCTATAAAATAGAATATCTTTCAATCAAACAGAAAAGGAGCTTCTAGTATTCGCTAAATTTACAATATCTATACACAATATCCACACATGTATGGATATTTTCAATAAAAAACCTACAGTTACACGTGCCAATCTACAAAATATTTTGACTTTTGAATAAATCTTTTCTTCCAATGAATGGTTATGCCAAATTTTGGTGAAACCTTTTGTTAGAAAAAAGTAAAAATAAGAACACGTGTAAACCACTTTACTAAGAATTTATTTTGCAAGATAATATTGTTAAATTTATATAAATTTTTAGTAGCAACATAATTTCCTAAAGTATCACGTTGCCGTGATATTTGGAGGTAAAGTCGCCATACTGTGAGAACAACGAAAATCATTAAAAATGAACTAATCACGTACTTTTATGAAGTAAATTGTGTTTTAACAATTTTCCTATAACATTACAAATTCTTTCGACAATATCTCGAAGAATTAGTATTACATTTTTATTGCGATCACAAGTCTACAATACTTTATACTATGAGCATTCTTACCGAGTTTCCTCCGGGGCCTCGGAAAGCACGTTAAGCCATTGGTCCCGGCTGTCATTTGTAGATCTTAGGCAGTTGTTACGGATTGTCAGAAACCAGTAAATCTAACTCTAGTCCTGCCAAGATGTACCTTATTAACCAATTAATGGGTTGTGGAGGTCTGGTAGGCAGCCGGTCCACGTAAAACACTGGTATTCAGCTGAATCCGGTTTGACTGGAAGCCGACCCCAACACAGTTGGGAAAAGGCTAGGCAGATGATGAAATGATGATGTCGTAAAAGGAGTCGGACTATCAAGCAAAGGTTTCCGTATCATAAACCTAAATTTTTGTTATTTTTGGTTGTAGCGGCACTAGAAATACACACTCTATAAAAATTTCAACTGTCTACCTATTAAGGTTCTTGAGATACAGCTCGCTAACAGACAGGCTGACGGACGGCGAAGGCTTAGTAATAGGGTTCCGTTTGTTACTATTTGGGTACGGAATCCTAAAAATGGAATAATCGAAGACCAGTTTCTATCAGGCGTAAACCTATAGTATATCAAATCAGATTTTCGAAACCAAATAAATTTAAAAATGTTAAAAACTAATCGTTTAGTTGAAAGAGGTTACGGGCAGGGTTGGGAAGTCAAATTCAAATTCAAATTCAAAGCATTTTATTTCAAATAAACCATTCACAGGCACTTTTGAAACGTCAAGGTCGGTCAGTCAAAAACATGGAAGCTATTTGCACGTTCCAAAGCGTAGATCTCTATGGAGAAGAACGTGCAAGAAACTCCACGGACACTCTTTTAAATTATGTTCTGTTTTACAAAATTTCAAGTTACATATACTTGTTGCTTCTGCATGTGAGGACAATGCAAAGGAAAAAAAAAGGGCTTATTATAAGAATTTTAAATATAAAGATTAAAATAAGCCAATGGCAGTTAAGAGATGACCAGTCTCAACCGACGGCGCCTGTTCACGAACATGACGCGTGTATCGGCACCCTTCAGCTCAACAATTTCGAAGGGAACCGAATGATCAAACCCACGCGCCGCCATCAGCGAGACATTTGAGTGAGCATGACATGCTCTCAACCACCATGCTCGTTCATGTCCAACAAGTAAAACTATAACTACTCACATAAAATGTAAGTGGTTTCATGGTACTCACATTTACAAAATTTGAAAAATATGCTTCTACTTTACACAAAACTATGGTTGTCAATGACCAAATAATGAAAAATAAATTAATAAAGAGAACGATTAAGTTCTTACATCAAAAATAATAAATAAGTAATTAATATTATAATATAATTTGTATGTAATAAGTATTTGAATTAGGTACTTAAAATTTGTTATTGAAGTACATATTTGGTATTTGTATTTCAAATACCTTACGCCGAGGTATTTTTTAATTAGTATTTCAAATACTTATGGCTTCAAAATACATTTTAACACAAATACATTTAACATTAATTTAGCAATCTTAATAATGGGTGCGTTCTGAAGATGATATTGCACGATAGCTTTCGTAAGTAAAATGGCGACTGCTAAATATGTCGATCTTTAGAGTTGGCAACACTGAACCTGTTGAGTTTGTGACTATATTATAACAGCCACATGGATCGATCTTTAAGGTTAAGCAACGCTTGCCAAGGTTGGTCTGTGAATGGGTGACCATCTTAACATACCGAGTTTCCTCCGTGCCTTGGAAAGCACGTCAAGCCGTTGGTCCCGGCTGTCATTTGTAGATCTTTGTCAGTCGTCAGAAGCCAGTTAATCTGACTCCAGTCTTGCCATGAAGTACCGTGTTACCCAGTTACTGGGTTGTGGTAGGTATGGTAGGCAACCGCTCCGCGTAAAATATTGGTATTCAGCTAAATCCGATTTGACTGGAAGCTGACCCCAATATAAATAGTTGGAAAAAGGCTAAGCAGATGATGAACACTGCACCTGTTACTGTCAAATGGTCAATGTCAAGTATCAGGTAAAAATCTAGTGTTCATGAAAAAAACTGGTTTTACAGATTAATCTTCTTTTACTCTGCTTTTTAGCCCATACTGGGCTGGATTAGTTTTTATTCTTAATAGTATTTTTTATTTCAAATAAAAATAGCTAAAATACTGTATTTTGTGTTTTATATATGTCAAATGCATTACTTAAATATATTTTGTATTTCGTATTTCATATACTTGCGAGATAATATTTTGTAATTTGTATTTCAATTAAAGTAAAGCAATTATTTTGCCCAAAAAAAGAAATAAAAAAAATTGCTTTTGGGAAGATACCTCTTCCCAACTTTCATAAAATTGTAAATTTGTTTGTTTTTTTTTTTGGTATGCGTCATGCTTGGCGAAATTAATTCTTTTCCTTTTTTATTCTTCTTTATTACTGATCACATATCTAATCAAGGTGGCGAACGGATGAAACTATCTGAGTGTTGGCACACTTTTATAACTAAACGGATTTTCAACAGAACAGCGGTTTGCGAGCGAAAGCATCTGATCGGAATCCGAAAAATGACACTTTGAAAACAGCCGTGGCACTATTTCGACTTGACTAAACCGGTGATTTTTTATAAAAAAAAAACAATTAAAACGATCCAGTAGATTCAGGGCAAAATAGCTGTTACAGACACCTAAGTGATACTTTTATTTATTTATTTGTATTAAGTACAGCCACATCACATAAATTATACAATAATTTTCAAAAAGCAAATGACAATTATTAAGACATACATAGCGCTCGCCAGAACATAGTGCTTTCTGCATTGAAATAATAAGTTTTATAACTAATTTTTAACATAAGCTTTCTACTAAAACTGAAAGTAAAATACAATTTAATACCGAAATTATTACATAAAAAAACAAAAATGAATAAACTATATACAGATTAAAAAAAAAAAAAAAAAAAGATTAGATTTTTTTTTTTTCATTAAAAATATGATTAAAAGTAAAAAGTATCACAATTTATCAAATATTTCAAAATTAAATATGACAAAAAATTAAATATAAAAATTAAAATTGATGTCAACAGAACGAAAATTCAAATAAAATAAAAATTAAAACAGAAGGTCAAAACTGTTAAAATATAGGTAATAAAAATAAATAGAAATATTTGAAACAAAATAAATTGAAATCATCGAAGCTCTGGGGTAGAAATAAATGTTAATTAAAATAAATTAAAATCAAATCAAAAAAATATTATCAACAAATAAGTGAGAATAACCAGGTAGGGATAGTGTGATTTTTTCCGAAACTGCTTTATTATATTCATTGCACATTCTTACTATGGGAGACTGCAAGCCTCTGTTGGTTTTGACACCCGACGTGTCAAAATCCTGTTTATTTTTTTTGACCCGAGGGTAAGTTCTTGGAACTGCATAGAATATTACCATTAATAACTTTATGGAGGAAGCCAACCTCCAAGAGACATCTACGATCGCGAAGGGTAACCATTTTAAATTTCAAACGTTCTGTGTATGTTTTTATGTGCAAAAAACCCTTTGTAGAGAAAGCAAGGTGTCTTGCGTAGGCTCTGTGTATGCTTTCCACACGTTGTGAGTGGACTAGATAAAAAAGGCTCCACACACTGCTTGCATACTCAAGATTGCTGCGTACTAGGGCATTATAAAGTAACACTTTGGTCTTCTTGAGTTTAAAACCTCTGGAGCCCGTGCCCAAGAAGGGTAGTCGAGCTGACCCGTCGAATTATAGGCCCCTCTCGGTAACGTTCATACTCTGTAAGACTATGGAACGCGCGCTGAATCATAAGCTCCTGGCGTACCTAGAAGCGAATGATATCCTTAGTGACCGACAATACGGGTTTCGCCGAAATCGGTCAACTGGGGATCTTCTAGCGATGCCATTCACATCTGGAGTGAGGCCATAGAGAAGCACGGGGAGGCACTGGCGGTCTCCCTTGACATCTCGAAGGCCTCCAACAGGGTCTGGCACGATAGCCTTATTAGTAAGCTTCCTTCCTTCGGTCTGCCCGCCGGTTTGTGTGATTGGATCGCAGATTTCCTGAGGGATCGGTCTAACCGAGTGGTCATAGATGGCTGCTCGTCTGGACTGCTGGATATTAATGCCGGGTTTCCTCAGGGGTCGGTGCTTTCAGCAACACTGTTTTTGCTGCATATTAATGATCTGCTTAAACCCGGTACCTTTGGATATGCAGACCACAGCACTGTTGCTGAGAGACACGTGTCCGACGCACGAGCTGGTGGGTCGCAGATCCGGTCTCTCCGGGAGGCAATGGTTAAGCGCTTGAACGTGTCCTTACAGGCTGTCTCTGAATGGGGCGATGCCAATCAGGTCAAGTTCAATGCTGTTAAGACCCAAGCGTGTCTATTTTCCGCCAAAAGGAGCCAATTCCGCCCAGCTCCATCTTACCGCGGTGAAACCGTGCCGATAACCGACCATCTTAAGCTTCTTGGGGTTACATTAACATCTACTCTCAATTTTGGCCCTTACATAGAGGCAAAACCTCAAGTGGCTGCAAAGAAGTTGGGGATTCTGGCTAAGGTGAGACGGTACTTCACGCCGGAACAGCTGCTCAAACTCTATCAAGCGCAAGTTCGATCGTGTATGGAATACTGCTCTCATCTTTGGGATGGATCTGCCAGATACCAGCTTGATGCCCTTGAGTCAATTGAGAAACGAACCAAGAGGATCATCGGCAATGAGAGGCTCATCGCGTCGAAGCTCCAAAGCCTTGAAAATTGACGACGAATTGCTAGCCTGTCGGTTTTTTACCGGTTGCATTTTGGGGAATGTGCGACGGAATTGCATAATTTAATTCCGCCAAGCCCGTTCCATCATCGGACTACAAGACGAACGGCGATGCGCCACCAGTACATGGTGGACATGCCACCCACATGCACAAAACGTTTTAGGAACACATTCATAGTGCGTACAGCTAAGGAGTGGAATTCCCTGCCGGAGTCTGTGTTTCCTGATAGCTACAACCTGGGAGTCTTTAAATCAAGAGTGAATAGGTTATTTCTAGGCAAGCGTGTTTCATCTTCGACCACAACTTCGCTTACCATCAGGTGAGATAGAGGTCAAACGCGTGCCTATTAATAGTAAAAAAAAAAAAAAAGTTGGGGTTTTAAAATCCGAACATCTGGGCGGACCTTGTCACTGCCTTCTGAATGAACTTCAGCCTGCTTTAAATAATCACACCGAGATCTTGAATTTCATTCACTTGCTCCAGTATTACGCCACTAATGTCGTACTTTCTATGAACTAGTGTTTTTTCCTTGTGAATAATATGTGATGACGTTTTTTAGTATGTAGACTCCCGTTGACGTCATACCAACGCCGAATATTATTCAAATCAGCTTGAATTAAGTCAATGTAACTTTGAGAGTTTATCTCTTCATATATTTTCAGATTATCAGCAAACAAAGAAATTCTACTATGTCGTATGTCATTGGTTATATCGTTGATGAAGATGAGGAACAACAACGGCCCCAAGTGAGATCCCTGCAGAACTCCTGAGTTCGCGTAATGTACCTCAGATCTAAAGTTACCTATCACTACATACTGTGGTCTTTTTGATAAATATGACTGTAGCCACTCCAGCAATTGACCTCCGATACCAAACCATCTCAGTTTTTCAACTAGTATCGGGTGATTTACGTTATCAAAGGCGCTGTTGAAGTCGGTGTATATCGCGTCTGTCTGCATTCCCTTGTCAACCTCACGTGATACTTCAGAAACAAAGGATACCAGATTATTCACTGTTGAACGCCCACCACGTCTGAAGCCATACTGATAATCCGAGATGCTTGAATTCACCATTTGTGAAATAATGGGGCATAACATTGATTTAAACGCGTTCATTGCGTAAGGCAAAAAAATGGTATCGGTAAATTACGTAATGTACCTTTATGAGAGAAATAAACTATGTTGTGTTAAAAAAAAAGTTTGAAAAAACATGAAAGGATCGCAATGGGCGGTAATTAACTACGCTACCCGGATCACCTTTTTTAAATATGGGAACTATACGGGTTTTCTTTCATTCTTCAGGGAATTTGCCTTCGTTGAAGGACCGTTTGAATATCAGCATTAAAGGAAGCGCAAGAGCCAAACTGCAGCTTTTAACGAAAACTGGTGGGAAGGTCAAGTCCAGCTTAAGTTGAGTCAATTTTTCTAATTGCCATGTAAACATCGGATTCATTAATTTTACGCTAGAAATAAAGTTAGAAGTTCCACATTGGGATTCATAGCCAAAGGATTGCAAACAATGAGTACGTGAATGTGTGGACTGCGAGGTATTTGCCGTGTATACAGATGAAAATTGAATTGCAATTAGGTTAGCGATTTCAGGACAAGTTTTATCGTCACAACGCGTTTGCCATTAATAAAGTTCCAAAAGGTTTTTAGGTCTTCAGGGATGTCATTTTCTATTTTAGTTTTGTATCTTGAATAGCATTCATCATAAAGCTTGTGAGAACGAGAGCGTAGCAATTGATACTCGATTTCATCTTTAGGATTACCAAATCTCTTATATCTCTTTCGATTTCTTTCCTTTTCAGATATAAGTCTAATTAACGAATTACTAAACCACAGAGAGAATTTAGGTCTTGTCTTCCTGTTACAGTGCATTCTACGAAATGAGTCATTTTTAAACGACTTCAAAAAAAGAGGAGGTTCTCAATTCGGCTGTATTTTTTTAACAGTTGCCGTTTTAGGGACTAACTTTTCGATGACAGTTCCAAGAATACTCTTATACTCTGCGACCATACTATCCAAATCGTTGCAGCTGAGGGTTCGTTCTTGCCATTCTACACTCTTTATCTCACCGACAATATCTTTATAGTTTGCTATGAAGAAGGTATTTTTTATCAGGTCTCGAACGCAGGTAAGTGAGATTGTTGTATGGAATGTTAAGCAATAAATGAGGATGGTTAGGGTAGCGTTTGCTAAGAACATTTGTTGTCATAGTTATTAATATAATTCACCTATACAGGTTGTTCATGCTTAAGCAATCTACAAAAGAATGTCCAAGAGAATTATCACAATAGGGTATTTTACTATAAAAACCTAATTAGTCCGTCTGATAGATTTTCTATAAACATTCGACACCACCGCACCGGCAGGGTAGCGGCATGAACTTAGATGTTGAAAAAGTGCTGTTCAAATAACTTTTATTTTTTTTATTGTTTACTTGCACTTTGGATATTTTGACAATATACACAGATTTAAAGATTTTTCTCACTATTAAGCACTTATTAGTTTTTGTTGTCCTCAATTGCTATGCAATGAAATAAAGGTAATTTTTTGGTCACAGGTCTCAGTTCAACAATTGCCTTTTATTAAATAGTGTTTCTCCAAGATCACAATTGCTGTTACTTTGTAATTTATACTTAATATATTAGGCAAATAACAGTTACACGAACATTTTTGTCGTTTTAAAATACACTTTGACACTATTTAACAATCAAATTACGAGCACAATTATTTTACATTAATTTTTAAACATGGAGCCTATGTTTAGATCTGGAGATGAAGAGAGATCGTTCTGACATAGGTAACCTTATAAGTGCACTCTACATTACTTTGGTACACCAAAATAAAACAAAAGTCAAACGAGAACCAAAATTACATAGGGTTTAATTGCCTTCTCGAAATCACAATTGTTATAACTCGTAATACAACAGTTATTACAAAAGAAATGAACAAATACGTTATTTCGACCAAACTGATTATGGAGCCACCGAAACTCAGGGAGAAAACACCACCGTACGTAGCTGAAAAAAAGAGAGTAAATTAACTTCATTTTTACACTGTAAAGTCCTGGTGAATACTAAAATTCGGAGAAATAATTCTGCTTTAGGGTTACCCTTGTCCATTTGTAATTAATCATAACAAAGACCAGTAAGCTATGAAATAAAAGGATATGAATAAAAAGAAATGGGAACAGTAATTCAATGAAGCCAGGTGGCATACCCTAGCAAATTTTGGATAGCCATCGAGGAAACAATACGCACAAGCCTTGCGGACAGATGAAATATTCACCAAGATACAGCTTTACCTACAGTACGGGGTCAAATTAAAGGCAGGTTCAGACCTACGTGGTATTTGCTAGCTGAAAACTGAGTGAGTTTGCGGTAATCCCACCGTTCAATCCTCAGCTGATATTGCTACCGCTTTGAGTAGCTGATTTAGTGAATCTCTACCTAGTTCTACAGAGCAAGCGCTGCCTTGGTGGTATGGCGATGCTGGTTTCGCCTTTTTCGCTCTAGACAGTTTAACAGCTTTGTGTATGTAGTATAGATGATTTTCATATGGTTTTGAAACATACTGGCGCCCCTAAACGGTTGGTTGTTTGATATTGAACTTGGCACAGCAACAGTGACATGGGAGAAAAAATATGCAAATCCAAGTAATAAACGTATACAGTATTATTTGTAAACCAACCTTGGAAACTCGAGAATAAACAGCTGTTTCATACAAAATGCAATATTTAGCCAATGAAAATGTATGAATTAGGTGATATTTTTTTGAGTTTTCAGGGTTGGTGTCAAAGTAAAAGTTGATTATAATCATGTGTACTTTAACTGCCTAAGAGGTTGTTGGTGTTTTACAAATAACTCAGTATATTGCCACCACATTTCAGGGTCTTCGCTTATTGGACCTCCGTTACAATAAGTGCGCCTAGACTTGAAATATCTATCGTAAATGAGTATTGGCATTGACGGGTAACACGGTACTTCTTGGCAAGACTTGGGACAGTTTTATTTTTAATTTTGACAATTCGTAATTGACTGACAAACATCTCAAATTACAGCGGAGACCAACGGCTTAACGTGCAATCCAAGGTACAGGGGAATCTCGGGAGGTAAATATGGTCACCCGTTCACAGACCCACTTCGGAAAGTGTTGCTTAACCTTGAAGACTGATTCGTTTTAAGTCAAGTATTTTACAAATTGTGAAATAAAACTATAGTAATAATGAAACTTGTCAAACTCAACTCAAGCACCACGTTATGAGTATCATCGAACGATCCTAACTTCGAAGCACTTAACAGGAAGTTTTGATGGCGGACTGACATCCATATAGTACATAGGTACCTAAATTTAAGCTCGTCGCTTTACCCAGTCTTGCGAAGGTCGGTACTAAAACTTTCAGAGGTCTTGCAACCTTGCGCTATTTCTAAAAGTCTTATGATTTCATAGGATAGTTTGTTTATATAAACAACTATGTATGTATGGGTACGACTGGGCAGAAAATGTCTGCTGCATGTCTGGACAAACTGTGGGACAAAGTAACACAGAGCTTATGCCCTGTGACTACGGGTCGCGGTAGGCGATGTTGGAAATGGTCAACGAGCTAGGCAAATTTTAACAGAACTGGAAGGATTTAAGCGCGGGCTCGCGAAAGTAGCGCGTGCCTATCAATAGTTAAAAAAAAAGTAGATTTGTCCAGGAGTGGGGCACAATAGACTAGCAAAAAAGGTACCAATCTAAACAGAACTCATGAGTGTTTTAGAAAATAAATTATAAAAAAATATACAGTCATTCCATTCAAAATCGAAATCACAATCAGCCTATAATTTTCCCACTGCTGAGATACAGGCCTCCTCTCGGTGAGAGGGAAGTGAGCCGTATGTAATCCACCACGCGGGCCCAGTATGGATTGGTAGTTTACACAAAGTAAAGCGCCTGTCTGGGTTCGAACCTATGACACCCACAACTACAACTCGAAGTCACAGCCATTACCACCGGGCCACCACTGTTCTGTGGTTAAAATCGAAATAAACTAATATATTTATTAATACGTGAAACAAAAACTTTGTGCCCCTTTTTAGGAACATTACGCGGATGAAGGAGTATAAAAATTGGCACAGTATAAAGTTCATATAGACAAGAAATGCATAAAGTTGGTATTATTTTTATATGTAATGTTTAAAAATTATATTTAAGGGGTCTATTTCGACCACTGGGCAACCAATAGTATATTTCAATCGTCATTTCAGCCAATATCCGTCCACTGCTGAACGTAAACCTCCCCCAAAGAGCGCCAACCATCCCGGTCTTGAGCAGTCCGCATCCATCCGCTGCCAGCCACCTTTTTTAAATCATCGATCCGTCACGCCGCAGGGTGTCCCACACTACGTTTACCCATACTCGGTCTCCACTCTAACACATGTCTCCATCAACCGTCTGTCCGTCTGCCAGGCCAGCCCACATCCACTTCAGCATGCTGATTCTACGCGCAATGTCGGTGACTTTAGTTCTCTGGCGAATGAATTACAATGCACGAGTCATTTACAGTTCAACAGTCTGACAAGCTTTTTCCCAGGGCCAGTTTCCAGTCTAACGTATACAGACAGAATTCCAGAATTGTACATGAAGCGACTGCCTCTCATACCTCCACAACTGCACAACCCACTAGCTGGTCAACAGGATTCCTCTTGGCAAAACTGATGGAATATTATCTGGCTTCTGACTATTTGTAATGACTTCCAAAGTCGTATAAAATGGAAACAGGAATTTAAAAATCTCACATTACAGACATCCAAACAGAAAATACATAGTACGAGTATTTTCTTAATTATAATACTTTTTCGCTTCTAAATACAAAGGCGTTCTCTTGGAGTTCTAACAACGTCGCTATGGAATTTTATTTAATTGGGACTGATTTTGCTCATTACGCGTAGAATATAAACTCCTGTTTCTTTTTTTAGATGAAACCGTTATTATAACTGATGTAATGTTTTCTTTTATTTTTTCTGCATAATCTATATATTACTGATATAAAAAGCTGAAGAGATTTTTTGTTTGTTTGTTTACTTGAACGCGCTAATCTCAGAAACTGCTGGTTGCATTTGAAAAATTATTTCAGCGTTAGAAAGCCAATTTATCGATGAAGGCTATAGGTATATATCATGACGCTAACACCAATAGGAGCGGAGCAGTAATGGAAATTGTGACGCAGACGAAGTTGCGCGGGTCAACTAGTATTATTATATTTACTTAAAAAACTAGCTTCCACCTTCAACTGTGCACTTTTATTAAAACCCACTCAGTAGTTTTTGCATGAAAAAATAAGGAATATATCCATCCACTAATACAAACAAACTTTCGCTTTTAATTTGTTCGAAAGAGTCACCTGGCTCTGGAACGCAAAGGGTATTAGGAGGAACACGGATGGTTTTTAGTCGGTAGCTCCGCCCAGAGTGGAAAGTCATTTAATGTTCATCCCATCCACGTAAAAAATGTAAAAAATAAATAAATAGAATAGGATTAGTGAAACAAAAATCTAACGCTTAGTGCGAATTGGTGGAATAGCAACAAGGTAGGGATGGTAAGTTGCAGTGCATCTGGATCTCCGATGGTAGAAGGGGGCCGGTGGGATGAGGTCGTGGAGTTCTTGGGAACACTCACCGAAGTATAATCTGTAGAATACCGACAAGTAGGCAACCTTATGGCGATGAGCCAAGCAGATAAGCATCCAC
The DNA here is from genome assembly GCA_950371165.1 of Lacanobia oleracea. NCBI lineage: Eukaryota > Metazoa > Arthropoda > Insecta > Lepidoptera > Noctuidae > Lacanobia > Lacanobia oleracea. The sequence goes on along the minus strand of OX493390.1, from coordinate 27,616,003 downwards.
CGTTTTACGCCCCGATGAGCATCTTAGCTCTGCGTTTCACCGAGTCAAGCGCGTCATGATAAACTTTTGCAGAAATATATATTAACAAATAAACAATTCACCTCTTTATATATTATAATGTGTAACAGTATTAACGCAATCCCTCTTAAATATTCATCATCATTTATTTTTAACGACGTTTCTCAGGGCAAAAATGTTTGATTGTGACAAAAAAAAATACTTCTTTACATTTTGTAAAAATGGAGTTTTTTTTTACTATTGACACATGTATGCATGCGTTTGACCACAATCTCACCTGTTGGTAAGCGATGATATGATCGAAGATGGAACAAGCTTGCCTAGAATAGTAACCTATTCACTCTTGACTTAAAGACTCCCAGGTTGTAGCTATCAGGAAACACAGACTCCGGCAGGGAATTCCACTCCTTAGCTGTAACTTGACTTTACTAGCTTTAATATGCTAGGTTTCTTTTTTGTTTCAAAATCACTAAATTATGAAAAACGTTAACTTTTTTGGTATTATTAGAGCTACTAAAATCAAAAACACAATTCAAGAAAAAAAATCAGAGATTGGAATTATTGCAAAGCTCATTGGACTGGCCTAACTTTACCATTTCACACAAAACATAACTTTAAAGTTGAACAAACATTAATCACCATCATCATCTTCCTGCCCTTATCCCATGTTACTTGGGGTCGGCGCAACACGTTTTATTCTTCCATTCTGTTCTATCAGTCTCTATCACTAACTCCCTTTTCTTTCATATCGCTCCTCACACAATCCATCCATCTTTTCTTTGGCCTTCCTCTTCCTCTCCATCCATCCACATTTATGTTCATAACTCTTCTAGTTATACGCGTTTCATCCCTCCTCTTCACATGACCATACCAAGACAAGCGATTCCCTTTCTACTTTTCCGTCACTGGCGCCACTTTTAAAGTGCCTCTAATGTACTCATTTCTCACTTTATCTACTCTCGTTACTCCACACATCCATCTCAACATTCTCATCTCCGCTACATGCAATCTATTTTCATCCGTCTTTTTCGCAGCCCAACATTCTGATCCATACATTACGACAGGTCTTAAATCACGGACTTATATATTTTCCCTTTTAATTTGAGGGGCATCCGAGGGTCACAAGTTGTTCCAGTGACCTGTTGCCATTTCATCCATCCTGAGTTGATACGGTGCGTTACGTCTCGGTCTATATCGCCATCTCCCTGGACAAGCGACCCGAGATACCGAAAATCAGAGCAAATCGGTATAGGCGTTCCGGTGAGAGCTATAGGTATCGGACTGGAGAGACCGCCGAAATCGCAGAACAGGTACTCTGTTTTGGTTCTGCTCAATTTCAGGCCAATACTCTCCAGTCTTTGCCACCACGTCTCCAATTTGCTCTGGACCTCTAGGCCGCTTTCTGCAACCAGCACAATGTCATAAGCAAACAGCATGCACCAGGGAGCCTTTTCCTGGATGTCCGACGTCAGAGCGTCCATTATCATCAGGAAGAGATAAGGGCTGAGGGCCGAGCCCTGGTGTAAACCGACTGCTACACTGAAGCCGTCAGTGGTGCCCACTGTAGACCGGACTTGAGTACTGCTTCGACTGTATATCGCTCGGATCAACAGCACATACTTCCCAGGCACACCTTTCTCCTTAAGGGCCCACCACAAAACCTCACGAGGCACCCGGTCATATGCCTATTCGAGGTCAACAAATACCATATGCAGGTTTTTATGCACAGCTCTATATTTCTCGCACAGCTGGTGGATAGCGAAAATGGCATCCGTTGTACCCCGACCAGGCATAAAACCGAACTAGTTCTGTGAGATTTCACTCTCTTCTCTCAACCGCCTTTCAATAACTTTTTCCCAGGCTTTCATACTATGTGAGATAAGCTTTATTCCTCTATAGTTGTTGCACTCCAGCACATCACCTTTGTTCTTGAAGATGGGCACCAATGAACTGTTGAACCATTCATCAGGTATGGCTTCTTCCAGCAACAACTTATTGAAGAATAAAACTAACCACGTCCATCCATCTACTCTTAATAACTGCCACACTTCAATTGGAATTCCGTCTGGACCAATTGCCTTACCATTCTTCATTTCATTCACTGCTATTCTCACTTCATCCACACTGGTCATTCTCACTAACCCCTCATTCACTTGTTTATTCTTTAAAACACCACTCCAGATATTTTCCTCATTCATCAGTCTTTTGAGAACAAGAAATAAATCCGTCACAATCGAAACTATTTCCTTTTAAAATTGATTCTCCCTAGTTTATTTCTAGCCTTGCTTATATAGCTCAAATATTGTGGTTATTTGAGATCTTTGTAAGTCATTACGGGTAATCAGGTACCCAATAGTGCCCGAAGCTCTAAAAACCAAGCTACGTAAGAGGTATCGTGTTACCCAGTTATGAACAATATTCAGTTGCATACAAGTGTACTGCCCCCCAATCTAGTTCCAAAAGGGCTTGACCGGTAATATTTACGAAAACACCTATCAATAAAAACTTCTACGCCTACTTGGGCACTTCAAAACTGGCCAAGTGCGAGTCAGACTTGCGTGCTAAGGGTTCCGAAACAATTTCATTTTTGTAAGGGTTCCGTTTCTTACGGATGTTCAGAACACTAAATACTGAATGATGTGTGTTATTTTTATTGATTAACTAGCACTTCCGCTAGCCCGCGACTTCGTTCGCGCGGGTTTAGTTAACACTCCACGAACTTCATCTCTCAGTGTAAATTACTTATTAATACACTAAACGTCGTCGAACGACGGCACTTTTCGTAAACTGCAACATTTTTCTTACTTAGAGTATTTCTATACCCGAGCTCGTGGCTAAATAATAACAGCCGCACGGGTTGATCTTTAAGGTTAAGCTACGCTTGCCAAGGTTGGTCTGTGGATGGGTGACCATCTTAACATAACGAGTTTCCTCCGTGCCTCGGAAAGCACGTTAAGCCGTTGGTCCCGGCTGTCATTTGTAGATCTTTGGCAGTCGTTACGGATTGTCAGAAGCCAGTAAATCTGACTCCAGTCTTGCCATGAAGTACCGTGTTACCCAGTTAATGGGTTGTGGAGGTCTGGTAGGCAGCCGCTCCATGTAAAACACTGGTATTCAGCTGAATCCGGTTTGACTGGAAGCCGACCCCAATATAGTTGGGAAAAGGCTAGGCAGATGAGAGTATTTCTATACTCATCATTACTTTAAAAAAAAGGTCCGATTTGATTAATTCAAAGTGTATTTAACTTTGTACATAACCAACCTTAATTATAAAACAATATAAATAGATAAGGATTAATATCACGATACTAAAATCACCACTATTCCATTTCACCCGGGTTTTGATTGAATAATTTGAACAAAAAGCGGTCATTGTGACTTAACCATAATAGTTAGATATATGCCCTTGCAGACTGTTTTGTAGATATTGATGTTTTCTATAAAACTGTAGTAGGTACATCACTTTAGTTGTTGGAGTCCAGTCGCGAGCGCTTCCCCTGTAGAGCACCTGCCGCACTCTGTATTATGTAGGCTTACCCAGGTAAATAGGCTCTGCCTGGGTGGACATTTTTTCCTTACCACTCGTGGGATCAATATGAATGTTTCTAAAAACCCAATAAATAGAAAAGATGTTGTGGAGGTACCGCTTGCCGGCGACGGCAACAAGAGCCAAGGAGGCTCCCGATCCTCGATAGAGGATCCAAATATGTCCGACCAGGACTTGCGCCGTCTTGAGCGCCAAGGAGATGCCGGGTCAGACTCGGACTCTGCGTCAGGCGTCGGCTCGGCAAGCTCTGGACGCGAGGGAGTGGGGTCTGCTGCTGGGAACTCCAAGTTCTTTCGAAAGCGGCCCCGGCAGGAGGATGACCAGGTGTCGTCTTCAAACGAGATGGCCTCGGCCCGAAAAATCCCCACCAGTAGGCGGGGTAAGGGCCGAGAAGGAGGTAAAGGGAGGGGGCTCGCCTCCGAGGAGGTGGCCCAGCGAGCCTCAAAATTCATCGAGGAAGGGCGCCACCCTGGAGTGACCGATCGGAGGGCTCCCTTGGCATCTTCCGGCGATGAGCCAAACACCGATGTCGGCTCCGATGTGGAGCGTAAGGCTGGGTTTGCGGAGGTCGTGAAGGCCGCGATCCGCGATGTAGCCTTGAAGAGGTCGCAGTCCTCTAAAAACAAGGCTATAAGTGCGGCCTCGGCCTCCATTTTGGCGGCAGCGGAGGCCAACTGCTACTGCGGGCCTCCGTCGGACGAATTGTCCAGGCTGCGGGCGGAGATCGCTCGCTTGGCAGCAGCCACCGAGCTTCTCCAAAAGGAGAATAAGAAGCCCTAAGCAGACCTGGCCGGGCTTCGAGGAGCCGGGTCAAACGAGGCGCGTCAAGGAGGAAGCAAAGGCGGGCAAAGCCACGCCATGCTGGCGGAGGACAAGCTCTTGAACCTGGTGCGCCAAGAGCTGGCTACCTTCCAGGAGCGGTTCCAGGCACGATTCTCCACTTTGGAGGGCATCGTATTGCGGCCCCCATTAGCGGCGAGTAAGACGGGCTCGGGCCAGCAGAAGGCGGCCTCGTATGCGGCAACCGTGGCTGCCAAACCGGGGTCATCTGGTCAGGCCAACCGAGGGGCTGGAATGGCAAAGACCAAGCTGAAGAAAGGTGGGATGGCTGCACAGGTAGCGCGAGCTCCAGCTCCAGCTGTGCAGCAGGCGCCTCCGTCTTCAAACTCTCCTGCGGCCGAAGCTGGATGGCAAAAAGCTGGAGAGTTGAAGAAGGCGAGAAAGGCAACCAGGGCGGCCAAGAAACGCGAGAGGAGGCGGCGACAAAAAGAGCGAAGCGTCGCAGCCAGGCTCCGTGCCCCAAAAACCGCAGCTGTAGTGATCACACTACAGCCGGACGCGGAGAAGAGGGGCGTGACGTACAGCCAAGTGCTCATAAAGGCAAAGGAGGCGGTGAACCTTCAGGAGCTCGGCATTACTGGGGGCCTCCGACACAGGATGACCATGACTGGGGCCGGGATGTTGGAGATCCCCGGTGCAGCCAGTGGCCCGACCGCTGACGCTCTGGCTGAAAGGCTTAGAGCGTCCTTAAATGCGGACGAGGTCCAAGTGTCCAGGCCTACCAAGTGCGTTGATATGCGCATTATAGGCCTGGACGACTCCGTCACGGAGGAAGAGGTGGTGGCCGCCGTCGTCAGGACTGGGGGGTGCTCTGCCGAGCAGGTGAAGGCAGGCACCATACGTCCTGACCGCACGGGCATGCGAACCGTTGTGGTGAGCTGTCCCGTGACGGCGGCCAAGAAAATATCGGAGGGCCGAAGACTCCTGGTGGGCTGGGTATCTGCGCAGGTCAAACTGCTGGAACCCAGACCTCTGAGGTGCTTCCGCTGCCAAGTGGGCAACCATGTGGGAGTCCAGTGCACCTCGGAGGTGGACCGCAGCGATCTTTGTTTTCGCTGCGGTCAGCCCGGACACAGGGCCGGCTCGTGTAACGCCAAGCCGCACTGCGTTGTATGTGCGGCAGCTGGCAAGCCGGCCGATCACTGGGTTGGGGGCAAAGCCTGCGTCTCACCCGCCAAAGCCGGGGGCAAAAAGAAGCCCTCCACCACTGCGCCGCCGCTCAAAACCTGTTGGTCCAGAGCATGACACAGTGGTTGATTAACATCGCCGTGGTCGCTGAGCCCTACTTTGTCCCGCCCAGGGATACCCTGTCATCCCTGGGCGGGACCTGAACGGCTCAGTGGCTCTAATTTCGTCGGCCGCTGCCGGTACCCCATCCCTCGAAAGCGTCAGGAGAGGACAGGGGTGCGTAGCAGCACGGTTCGGGGAGATGTCGTGGTAGGAGTGTACTTCTCCCCGAACCGAACTCTCGCTACGTTCCAAAACGCCCTTACGGAGTTGGGCGTAGTCATTGCCGGGTTTCGTTCCCTCCCTGTATTCGTGTTTGGGGACTTCAATGCCAAGCACTTGGCTTGGGGTTCCCGTTATACGGATACGCGGGGCAGGATGGTGGAGGACTGGGCTCTGGAAACAGGCCTGGTCGTCCTAAACCGGGGCTCGATCGTGCAGGCCTGGGTGTCACCAACGGACAGGCCTGCTGACATCAACGACGAAGCGGAGTGGTTCCGGGAGGCCATGTCCGATATTTGTGATGTGGCAATGCCCCGGGTTAAGCAAGGACGCGCCCGCCGCCAGGTGTACTGGTGGTTGCAAGAGCTGGCGACGCTGCGTCAGGCATGCGTTGCCACACGGCGCCGGTACACCAGGCACCGCAGGCTTCGCATCCGCCCTCCAGATGCGCAGGTCAGAGAGGCGGAGCTATACGAGGAGTACAAAGTGGCGAAGGCCGCCCTCAAAGCAGGGATCCTGCAGGCCAAGGATCTGGCTCGCAAGGAGATGCTGGAGTCTCTGAACGGGGACCCGTGGGGTAGACCCTACAAAATGGTGCGGAATAAGCTCCGCACCTGGGCCCCCCCCTTGACGCAGAGTCTCCGGCCCCAACTGATGGAGGACGTGGTGAGCGCTCGCGCGTCCCCCGTGACCTGCCCGTTACCTCAACGCGTCTCAGAGGGTCATGGCCATCCGGCTGGCCCGGGGATACCGCACGGTCTCTGGCGAGGCGGCGAGCCTCCTTGCCGGACTGCCGCCATAGGATTTGGAGGCGAGAGCCCTCGCGCACATTTACGAGTGGCGCGTGGAGGCGCAACGCCGGGGCGAGACACCTCTGCCGCGGCAAATCGCAGCAAGGCGGACGGAGCTCCGGCAGGATCTCATGGCAGTATGGAGACAGCGACTGTCGCAACCCAGCGCTGGGCAAGCAACAATCCAGGCGATAATTCCCCTCTTTGAGGAGTGGCTGGAGTGGCGCCACGGCGTTCTCACCTTCCGCCTGACACAGGTACTCACCGGACACGGTTGTTTCGGGAGATACCTGTTCCGGATTCGGCGGGAGGACGCGCCCGGGTGTCATCACTGCGAGGATCGCCCGGAGGACACGGTGGAGCATACGGTAGAGGTCTGCCCTGCTTGGGCAGAGCACCGCCGGGTCCTCGTCGAGACGATCGGCGGCGGCGACCTCTCGCGACCGGCCTTGGTTCAATCTTTGGTCCGGAGCGAGAGGGCATGGGAAGCGATCACCTCCTTCTGCGAAGCAGTAATGCTAGCAAAGGAGGAGGTCGAACGTGTGAGAGAGAGGGAAACCTCACGTCCCAGTCGCCGCAACAGAAGAAGACGTCCCAGGCGTCGGGAGTCGCAGGACGATTCCTGGCCGCCGTAGGCGCGGGCCTGCGGACGGCGAGCAGTGGGTGGCTCGCCGTCTGATCAGAACTAGGCCCGGGTCGGCGGCGCGCTGCGATCCCAGCGCGCCTCAAAGAGATGTCAGCGCGGAAGACGGGGCCCGCCAGGGCGGGTGCCTGCTGGGGCTGCGGAATCTGTTCGAAAGAGGTGCCGTAGCCTTGGAACGCAAAGGGCACCAGGAGGAACATGGATGGGTTTTAGTCAGTAAGAGTCTGACACTCCTTCTTGCTTCACCCAGAGCGGGAGGAGACGTTTGATGATTTCCCATCCCTAAAAAAAAAAAAAAAAAGGTAGGATTCTAATGAAGAAAAAAATGTTCAAATCGGTCCAGTAGTTTCTGAGCCTATTCAAATCAAACAAACAAACATACAATCAAACAAATCTTTCCTCTTTATAATATTAGTGTAGATGTAGAAGTGTAGATGTAGATGTGTAATAAGGTATATTTACATAAATAAAATAAAAACCTTTGAAATAATGTTTCTTTTTGTTTCTATCTACTTTAATACAATAAAATGGGAATATTTCGCATACGCTATTTTCAAAGTTGAACTTTATTAACAACATATTACAAGGTAAACCCGAACTTATTCATTTATAATGTGATAGCTTATTTCATAACGATTCCAACAACAAGTTTTCATGTATGGCTTCCATTCATTACTCCAACACTAAAACGAGTCACATTTTTTGGAATTAATTTCGAAAAAGTTATCTTATTTATCGATATTGACAATGTAAGTCAAAGTTCATGTGTCACAGCTGTGATCGAGTGGCAACTGTTACTATCTAAGCATAGAGTAATGAACCTTATTGCTAAGTAATTTAAGTTTATAATTGGAACCATTGAAAATACCGCCATCTAAGGTCGAATAGTGGAATTTACTCGTAAATGCAACTTACAATGAATTCAGAAAACGGAACGCCGTGAGTACTTTTTGACTTAAAGCAAAATAAATCCTACGTGTAAGGCCGAAGATAAATTTTCAAATGTAGGTTCTTGACTTATTCTTGTTATGACCAAAATTGAAACAACCAATCAATCGTATCCTTGATTTGTGGTGAATTATATGATTATCGGTATAGTTGTGTGAGTGTGGCGGCACAGGTTCCGAAACAAATTTCGTCGCATAGCATTTCCACCTGTTTCTTCTGTTCCTTGTTTGACCCCCTAAAGTGACACCCATACTCAAAATTTTTTATTTACGTAACACGTGCGTATTTGGGTCACAGAAGTCCATATGTGTACCAAATTTCTACAGAATCGGTCCAGTTGATCCTGAGAAAACTTGCTGTGACAGACGATCTAACAGACAGAGTGATCATATAAGGGTTCCGTTTTTCGTTCGGGACCCTAAATAAATGTTCAACGTTAGTTTACGGCTTTAAAGTTAATGTCGATTTCAATGGAAATAGACCGACAAGAAACTCTACGGTTTCTACTTTAAAAACCATTTAACAGTTTCACAAGGACAGTGCACACCAATAAAATTTTTTGAGTACAAAGCACTAAAACATTACCTACCTTTTGAACTTCAACGCAGTCGGTTAAAAATTGAGACCATGTGCCAATATCAGTTATTTTGCGGGTCAGATAATATCTGGGGCTGCCAACTCATATAGAATAGAATAGAATAGAATAGAATAGGACTTTATTTGCTAAGAATGCAGGTACATACAAATAGGATCGAAAATAACATAATAAAGAACCGTGTACATTCTGCCTTGTTGGCATGCAAATACAATACTTATTATACAACTAAGTTGAATAAGGCAAATATGTAGTTATAATGTATCATTTAGGAAATCCTGAACAGAATAATAGCATTTGTCTACAAGTAATTCTGTAAAACATTTTTTAAATTTCATCAATGGCAAGGTTTTCATGTGTACAGGAATTTTATTAAAGATAACAGGAGCCATACAGATCACACTTTTTTTTAATAAGCTAGTTTTGAACGTGCCTGTGCATAGTAGGTTCTGATATTGTGATCTTAATGATGTACTCCGTTTTCTAGTTTCTGTTAATGTTGCAAATAAATTACGGTTTGTTATAACAAATATTGCTAATTCGAGGATATAGAGGCATGGGAAAGTTAATAATTTCTGAGACTTAAATATGGGCACACAACTGTCAGTAAGTTTGAGGCCAAATATAGCTCTCAAACAGCGCTTTTGAGCTTTAAAAATGCTTTCCCGTTTACCTTAAGATAGAAATTACGAGACCATGGTAAGCCACTAATGTTGTTGGCAGATTTACTTTTTTGGATAGGTTGTATAACATAAACGCGGCTGTGCTTAAACGTTTACATATATCTTCTGCTTGCGGCTTCCATGTTAACTGGCTATCAATTAAGATACCTAAAAATTTTGTGCTATTCACTTTATCGATAGTTTGGCCATTGAAGTTGATATCCATGTCACCTGTAGATATTCGTTGGTGAAAATGCATAGTTTTAGTTTTTTGCAGATTTATAACTAAGTTATTATTGTTAAGCCATTTTATTAAACAGCTGATTGAGTTATTGATGTCATTTACGTATGAGTTTTTATTGATACATGAAACAATTGAAGTACTGTCGTCAGCAAATAAAACCATTGGATTAGATATATGACGTGGCAGGTCATTAATATATAATAGGAAAAGTAAAGGTCCGAGGACACTTCCCTGTGGGACTCCATATTTTATTTCTTTAAATGACGATAAAGATTTTAGTTCCTTCTTAGATTTTAAACACAGGCTTGATATCTCTGTACATTGTCTACGGCCTTTGAGGTAAGTTTTTATTAAATTTAGAGCATTGCCACGAATACCGTACGCATCAAGTTTGGTTAAGAGAATATCGTGGTCCACGCAGTCAAAAGCTTTCGACATATCGGCATATATTGCACATACCGGTATTTTGGAATCTACTTTAGGCATTATTTCATGGAGAAAATCAAAGATGGCCATGTTTATATTTTTGTTTTTCCTGAAGCCCTTTTGTTCATCACATAGTATGTGGTATTTAGTTAGGAAGCTGTCAAGAGATTCATAGATGATTTTCTCTATGATCTTTGAGAATATAGAAATAAGAGCAATTGGCCTATAATTTACCATTTCATCTTTATCATTTTTTTTATATACTGGTATAACTATTACGCTTTTGAGACTTTCAGGAAATACGCCAGACTGTATGCTTACATTAATAATGTGAGCAAGGGGCTCAGCTACGCAATGTGCAACAAATTTGATAACTGTTGTTGAAATGCCATCGAGGCCAGAGCTCTTTTTATTTTTTAGGTTTTTAATTATACGTATTACATCTTGGGGTATAACTGGGGCTATAAATATCGTATGTGGGTTTATATTTATGTTAATGGTATCGCGTAACGTATGTTTAGATATGCCAGAGGTTTGTTCAATGAAAAAGTTATTAAAAGACTCAGCTATTAAATTAGGGTTTGATATTATTTCATCTCCATTTTTTATTTGAGAAATGGGTTCTCTTACAATTTTGTTATTATTAATAATTTGCCAGGCCGTTTTGGATTTGTTTTTTGAGTTATTTATTAAGTTGTTATTCTGAGCTTTTTGTGTAAGTTTAATAATTTTCTTAAACCTCCTTGAGTAAATCTTAAATTTATTTTTGTTTTCGCACGTTGGTTTTTGTCTCTGTAGCCATAACAGTTCTCGTTGTTTTTTGCTACATATTCGTATCCCTCGAGAGACCCATTTTAATTTTTTCTCAGATTTTACAGTTACTAATTTACACGGGAAACAGAGGTCATGTAACAGTCGGAAAATATCAAGAAAGTTATCATAGGCTTTGTTAGCATCCTCTGTATTATATACATCAGAAAATGATAGACTTTCAAGGTGCGATCGAAATTTAATAAGGTTTTCTTGGGTAATATCTCGCTTTAATGTTCTCTATGTTTTTATTTGATTCGTTTTATTAACTTTTATTTTAATAAAACGAATCAACGAATAAAGTATGACATGACGTGGCTTGCGACAGACCTTGCCTACCTTTATGGGCGTTTCTACCTCACAGCCCTTCATTTCAGAAATAAATGAACCGATTTGAACGAAAGTTAATACACATACCCAAGATGCGGATTCATTTAGTCGCTATGTGCTCAAAGGAGGCTCAAGCCATACTTATTACACGAGAAAAAGTTAATCTCAGTTCGGTATACACATAAAATTTTAAGATGGAAGAAAACCAACCCTAAAACGTAATTCCATTTACCAAAACGTTATAAACTCTTTCCTTTGTTGATTTTATTTATAAACAACTTCCGTACTAATAAAAAAACATGGTTGTCAAGAGGATTTATTAGCTAAACAATTTCGGGGCTACAATCTGCCGCCTCCTTTGAAAGACTCGTCGAATTAAGATTGACGTGGCAGTTAAGACCTTTTAAACATTTGGCTTTTGGCTTTTAATTACCAGTGCGCGTAGTAATTAATTAACAAATAGCTAAGTTTCTTTGAAGGTTTTTGATTTCGTTATGTATCAGAGAATCCGTAAATAACTCATTATGAAGGTTTGCGTCTACCGTTTGAAGCGTAAACCTAATTAAGTTATTATCTGAATTATTTTTGATGTTAATGAGGGTTTTCAGAAATATCGAGCACCAGGTGGCAGCACTGAGAAGTCAGGTTCCAAACACCCATCAAGTTGCTTGTTTTGTGACATTTGTTTACTTACATCAACTTGACAAATGTCAGGAAACAAGCGATTTCATTGAAACGTCATTAAGACACTGACTTAGAAGATATTATAATTAAAATCAGTCAAGGTTTTCGTTTAAATTTTGCCCATAAGAGACTTAGTGACCCACATTTTGTTAAAGTGCCTAGTTTGGAAGTCAGGGTTTCATTGTTTGTAATTTTAGCCTTTTACATATATTTATCACCACTTAGAACTGTTCTGTATGGCTTTGATGATGAATGAATAAATAAATAAAAGTACACATCTATCTAACTAACTAATATTATAAATGCGAAAGTTTGGATGGATGTTTGTCAATCACGCCAGAACGGCTGAAAGGATCTGGATGAAATTTGGAATATAGATAGATTATAGTCTAGAATAGCACATAGGCTACTTTTTATCCCGATAATATGTTCCCTAGGGATCACGCGGGCGAAGCCACTGGCAAAAGCTAGTAATACATAATTTATTATAATTATGTAGAAGTAAAATTTTTATTTCATTTCCGTACCTATAGGTACTTTTTGGTAGTCCTGTGCTGTTTTTGGGCGTAGAATTTAAGTCACTGGAGATGGGGTACACAAAGTGTAATTTTATTCAAGCAGAAATTAGTAGATGGTTGACAGTCTTGATTGATTGTCTCCGGTGTAGTAAGTGCTAATTCATTCAAATTTGTTCAGTAGTTAAGACGTAAAAATGTAACAAACAAACAAATATAGATACTTACGCCATTTAAAATAAGAATGAAAGTATAGATACGTACCAATAAAATAGTTTACATCGATCAGCAGTGTTAACTTGTAGCAGTTGCAATTCGACTTGCCGAAGTACACTTGCAATGCTGCCAGCTCGCTCACGTTCACACCAGCGCTGAGAAAAAAAAAAAGCCATTGTACTGTGTGTGTGTGTGTGTGTGTGTGTATGTGTGTGTATTGTATTGTTCTTATATGGTGTACATAAAAAAGAGTATTCTACCCTAAAAAACTTTCGCTCGACTTCGTACGCGCATATCTCGTTTTTTCCCGTTTCGTAGAAATTTTGGGAAATCCTCTCTTAGTGCTCCCTTTTTTTTAGGATGGGAAATCATCAAATGACTCCTCCCGCTCTGGACGGAAGCAGAAGGCAGTGTCAGACTCTTACTGACTAAAACCCATTCGTGTTCCTCCTAATGCCCTTTATGTTCCAGGACCGCGGTGACTCTTTCGAACAAATTCCCTACACTCCCCAAAACTCTACTATCACATGTCATATAAGTATGGAAGTGTAGATTTCATCCTCAACTAAAGCTTATGACGCTGATTTCTCCGAAACTGTGTTGTTTTTTCATAATTTTTTTATTATGTATTTGTAAAATTGGGAGATTGGATTGTAAGAATATATTTTAAAATTCTAGCGATTAGATAAATATTTTGTTACAAAATATCACTACCTTTTTGATGTGGTGGTCTCAAGGGTACTAAGGAATTCATGGAAATATTTTGATTACAAGTAATCAAAACTGGGTGATGTCGCTATGGGCCTTTGCGTATCATCGTTACTGCGTCATAATGTGTTTTCTCCCTGGGGACATAAAATTCGCACAAAATAGTCTTTGAAGTATTTTGCATCGTCTTCATTATAAGAAAAAAACACAGGTTCATGTTACATCATGTACTCTTCATGTGTTTCTTTGTAACAAATCTCTTCAAATTTAGAGTGAGTGAGTGAGTGTTCTTTGTGTTAGTGTGTTGAACCTAATCAGCGCCTATGCTCCTCAAACTGATTGCTGTGAGTCTGAAAAGGAGGCCTTCTGGGATGAGTTCGAGGACGTACTACGCGCTATTCCGAATTCCGAAGGTGTTTTGGTTGGGGGGGATCTCAACGGTCACGTAGGTCAGTTTGCTGGAGAGTACGGACGTGTTCACGGTGGTTTTGGATATGGCCAGCTAAATGCAGAGGGAGTCAGTATACTCAGCACCTGCGCTTTGTCTGACCTAGCCATCGCGAACACGTTCTTTCAGAAGAAGCCCCAGCATCTTATTACGTACCGTAGTGGTGCCTACTCAACCCAAATAGATTACCTGCTGGTGAGACGGTGCCACATTGGCAAGGTTACCAACTGCAAAGTCATCCCAGGTGAAAGCCTAACGGCTCAACACCGCCTCCTTGTCCTGGACTTTGCGGTTGTACCGAAAAAGAAAGTGACCGAGGAACGCAAACCCCGCACAAAGTGGTGGTTGCTTGATGGTCCTAGGCAGTCGGACTTCATCGCGGAGCTTGAGCATCTCGAGATCAGTGCTCCGCATGAGTCCGCTCAAGAGATCTGGAGTAGGATACATTCAGCAATCACCGATGCGGGTAAGCGCGTCCTTGGCACTTCTCGTGGTGGCCGCACCATAGAAAAGGAGACGTGGTGGTGGGATGACGGGGTGCAGGAGGCGACTCGGAAGAAGAAGGTTTTATTTAAACAGTGGCAAGGGTCCAACTCTCCGGATGACAGAGAGGCATATGGAGCGGCTAAGCGCGCTTGCAAAAAAGCTGTAGCCAGAGCCCGCAGCAAAAGTCTGGCGCCCTTGTACGACAAGCTGGAAACTGCGGAGGGGCAAAATCTTATTTTTAAGCTGGCGCGTGCCCGGGAGAAAGCTGCACGGGACATTAGCAAATGTCTCTGTGTAAGGGACGCCCAGGGTAAGCTGCTCTACGATGCCCCCTCTGTTAAGGAGAGATGGTGTACATACTTCGCGGAGCTGTCTAACAAACAGCATCCCTATAACCTTCCTCCCGAACCGCCTCCTAACCTTGGACTTATTTCCCCTATTTCCCCCGACGAAACCCGCATTGCTCTTCGCCACATGAAGAACCGGAAAGCGGTCGGGCCTGACAATGTGCCAATTGAGGTGTGGAAGGCGATGGGCCCACATGGCGTGGACCTTCTGACGGATCTTTTTAACCGCATCCTGATCACCAAGGAAATGCCGAACCAGTGGCGATTTAGCCTGATTATCCCTGTATACAAAGGCAAAGGTAGCGTACAGGATTGTAGTAGCTACCGCGGTATCAAGATCATGTGCCACACCATGAAGCTCTTCGAGCGCATCATTGACACACGGCTCCGTAGCGAGTGTACTGTCTCTGAGTATGGCTTCCGGGCGGGTAACAGCACCATGGACGCAGTATTCGCCTTATGGAATCTGGCTGAGGCTTACAGAGAGAGAAGGAGAGCTTTGCATATGGCCTTTTTAGACCTGCAGAAGGCCTTCGACTGTATACCTCGGCAGTCCATCTGGTGGGCACTGCGCTTCAAAGGCGTTCCCGAGGCCTATATTGACATTATCAGAGACATGTACCGCGATTCCGTGTCCTCTGTCCAGACCGCTGTTGGCGAATCGAATGGCTTCCCAATATCTGTTGGCGTTAGCCCGTTCTTGTTTAACGTAGTGCTCGATGTAGTTACGGCAAACATCCAAGATAAGCCCCCATGGCTAATGATGTATGCCGATGACATCGCCCTCGTTAATCAGAACAAAGCCCATCTTGAGCGCAAAGTCAACATTTGGAAGGACACGCTTGAAAACGGTGGTCTGAGACTAAATGTGGCGAAGACTGAGTACATGTCCTGTGGCGGCACGGATTCAAATAGGTTCATCCGAATAGGTTCGGACCTGATCAGAAAGTCCGATACGTTCAGGTACCTTGGATCCGTGCTGCACGAGTCTGGCAACGTGGACGACGATGTCCAAGCACGTATAGGCGCGGCTTGGGCGAAGTGGCGCGAGGTAACGGGCGTTGTATGCGACCGCAAAATGCCTCCGAAGCTCAAGGGGCAGATATATAAATGCATCATACGGCCTGTCCTACTGTACGGCGGTGAATGTTGGCCAGCACTAAGCAGACACACCCAGGAGCTTCGCGTCACGGAGATGAAAATGCTGAGGTGGATGAGTGGCGTAACACGATCCGATCGCATACGCAACTCTTTCATCAGAGGTAGTCTTGGTGTCAGTGACGTGGCGGAAAAACTGCAAGAGTGTCGTCTGCGATGGTATGGCCACATCATGCGCCGCCCTATGGAGTACGTTGGTCGGGGATGCATGAATATGGCTGTTCTTGGGGCTAGGTCCCGTGGTCGCCCTCGCAAGCGCTGGTTGGACGTCGTTAAGTCCGACATGAGAGCCAATGGCCTAACTGAGAAGGATGTTCAAGATCGGGCAAAGTGGAGGAAGCTAAGTAGGAAGGCGGACCCTGGCAATAGCCGGGATTAACGCCAGGTAGAAGAAGAAGAAGTGAGTGTTCTTTCTGGGTAAGCTCACTCCATCGTAGACTTTGTCTCTGTCATTTTTGACCTTGACTAGAGTCAAGAGCAAGTTTTTTTACTATTGATAGGCACGCGCTTGACCACCATCTCACCTGATGGTAAGCGATGATGTGGTCGAAGATGGAGCACGCTTGCCTAGAAGTAACCTGTTCACTCTTGACTTAAGGACTCCCAGGTTTTGGCTATCAGGAAACACAGACTCCGGCAGGGAATTCCACTCCTTAGCTGTACGCATTATGAATGTGTGCCCAAAACGCGCAGCGTGCAGATGAAGCAGCTTTTCGTTGGCACTTACAGAGAAATTACATCTGATAAAAATAGTTAGTAATCTACATGATACGATACGTAATTTGGTTTAGCCAGAATTTATCTATCGGTATCATATAACAAGAAAAAATAAAACACCAAATCACCTCCAAATCGTAGAGATGAAACAATTTTACTCCTTCATTTTTATCAAAAGTGTAAAAAATGTTTAATGCTTTGCAATACAAACACAATTAATGATTTGGTTTTGTTACATTTAAAAAAAACATGTATTGTTTTTAGTGGCATTGCGCGTAGAGGGGTAGTTAGCTCCGTTGATATGTATAGGGTCATAAGCATGAATCATCATCATCTGCTTAGCCTTTTCCCAACTATATTGGGGTCGGCTTCCAGTCAAACCGTATTCAGCTGAAAAGTTCAATGGCATGAATACAAGCCTTAAAAGAGTGTTCATGGAGTTTCTTTCAAGTCATAGAGACTTTTACGCTTTGGTACGTACAATTAACTTTACCTTTTTGGCAGATTGATTCCTTGACAATGGTGGTGGTTTATTTTAACCAAACCGTTTACAGGCAACACGCCTAAATGGGTAGAAGACACTTAAACCAAAAAATGTTACGGTGCCCTATAATGTCACGTTGCCAAGATATTTGAAGGAAAAGTCGCCATGTGAGAACGATGAAAATCATACATGCGTGGGCCGCAACTTGCTACAAAGATTCTATCCGTTTAGTAAGTACGCAGTAGATATTTCGCAGTACTTATATGGTGTACAAAATAAAAAGTATTCTATTCTATTCTATTTGTAGTGTACAAGTGTGTGCGGAAACCCAGGTACTTTACTCTCATACTTTGCTCTTTTACTTTACTCTCATAGTCCGACGAAACGGCAATCTGATGCACCCGGGGGGAATCAGGTGCAGGATCAAAGGCTTCCGAGGCACGGGGGTTGACACCCCCGTGCCTCGGAAGCCACGGGGGTGTCACATCAACAACTGCTAAACGATCTGTTACATAAAAAATCCTAACAAAAAAACCCAATTACACTATTAATTAGTTTACCAATACACGATGGTTGGTAACCGGAAACGCGCTTTAATTTTCCAAGATAAAAAAGGGTTACTTTATTGAGTTATAAATTTTCCAAACGTTTTTCCTGTTTCCATCTCATCAAGCGCCGAGCATCAATTATTGTGTACGGAACTCTAATTAAGAAGTTTGTTGATGGTAAAACAGGCTTTTGTTGTTGAATTAAATGAATATTAATGCAGAAGCCTTCGGGTTGCGGTGTGGGTGGCGGCGGCCATTTCCGCGAATGTTTAAATTCTATTAGGGTTGATTTTTAAAAGGCTTCTCGACAATTTCGGAGGTTTAAATTTTCATTCAAATTGACAACAAAAATAAATTTCAAAATCACTTTTTTAATTGGCAGAAGACTGAAAATCGCAAGTTAAAGCTTTAACATAATCAGATGTAAAATCATTAATTAAATGAATCGACTTTACCAATATTTACAATTATTTTTGTTTTTTTTTTCATTCGCACCCGCGAATTGCCAGCACAAACACCCAGCCGATGGATGCGAGACGCACAGGGCCTGTTGTTGTGGTGACAGCAGCGGACGTCTTTCGGCTGATATGATGATGACGTGAACATGTATTCAATATAATAATCAATTTCATAATCATCTTTCGAATCCAATGCTGGACTTACCCTCCTGTAAACTTGGCTCCACATTGAATGATGCTATGTATCTCACAACCAGAAAATTCTTGCAACCTTCCCGACCAGGGTTTCAAGGCAGTAGCTTTCAGTCTCATCGCCCATTCATTTTGCGAGCATTCTGCCCGCTGCCTTACAAGTTAAGCAATAGTTCAGGCTATGTCAGTAACATGTGGCATACCTTAAACCCAAATATTGTATTAAAATTTCGCCGGTTCCGTTTCTAAACCTATTTTGTTAACAAAGAGAAATTTTCGAGAAAGGAAACCCATTGAACAAAACTTGATGCTATCACGTTACTCACAAAGTTACTTTAAGTCAGTAAGTTTTACTACGAAAGCTCATTTTCTATATAATCTCATATTTTGGAATCCCGACCCGTGCAGTGATTTTCAATTTATTAGGCCAAGTAAAAATATTTATTTCCGTCTTTTTTTATTTAGCCTGTACTTTCCCACTGCTGGGAAAAGGCCTTCCCCAAAGCCTTCCAAGTAATTTTTTCCCGCACCACCTCGTACCAGCCCTCACGGTACGCTTTCATTCCCGTCTCGAAAACGTTTTTATTTCATTTTTTAATAAATAATTGTTTTTTCTCGCTTTTCACACATTAATTGGCCCAAAACTGATTCAAACTAGAGCGGTTCATACCAAAGTTTCTGTTTAACAATAATCGAAGTTTTTCCTTAATTAAAAGTTTTATTCTTTACTCAATCCCCGATTTATAGTCATAGTTGGCCTATGTTTTTCAATGAATGCCAGACATTTTTCACTCCTAATTATCATTGATTCATCGAAATGATTGAGTAGGTGTTATGATTTTTACTTAGCTGAAAATAAACATACTAAACCAAAACAAAAATCTCCCTAAGCAACAATATTTTCGTCCGAGTAAGTCGTAGTTTGAATAAATTATCTCATATCAAATTAACGTCAACAAAAAACACTAGTAGATATAGTTCGGTAAAGTTTTTAGGTAGCCAAAATATTTTCCTAAAATTATCTTGAAAAGAAAATCTTCAAAATTATCTGTATAAAAGCTTAGGGCCTCAAAATTTCTTCAAAACTTAATAAATCAGTGTATAAGTTGTAAGTAACTTAAACAATTTTGTTTGGGTACCTAAAAAGTTTTTGAAGCAGAAACGCTAACTTTGAAGGTTTTAGAAAAGCTAGTATTGCCAGGGTTGGGGAATTTTTCGAAAAGATACCGCGGCCCTGGAACGCAAAGTGTATATAGAGGGCCATGGGTGGGATTTACTCAGTAAGAGCCTGGCACTGCCTTCTGCTCCGCCCAGAGGATGGAGACATTTTTTGACGATTTTCCATCAAAAAAAAGTACCTAGGTGCCGTGAAAATCTCAAAATCATAAATATATTTAAGTATCGGAGTTAAAAACAAACTAAGGGCATAACATAACCTTTGTATATAGAGTGACAGGTGCGTTCCTTCAAATGGGATGTTCTAGTATATGCAACCAATTTGACACCGATAACTAAAGGGCCGAATTGGGTTGTATTCTATATAATTATATAGCTATAGTAAAGTTTGACACGAAAAAATTACGATACTCTAGCATGAGACGATAATGATGCAGCTTAGGATGAGATGATGCTTTAGAGAAATTTCGTTTACAATTTTAGCATGTAATAAATCTAAATTCAGCAAACCGGGTGCAGCGCAGAGCATTTTTCACTGTCAAATTATTATCGACATTGTCATCATTGAAATAACATCTAAAATAAGTTATATTAACACAACAATTAATTCCTAGAGAGCATCGAAGAGACTGCTAGGGAAAGGTAGTGCGCAGGAACGAGATTGCGCGAGTATGTGGGCTATTCCGCGTGCATCCGCTTCCGGTCGTACACATTTGAACTCTGGAAAATTTGCAAAACAAATGACGAAGATGTGTCGAGTAGGCGCATCATAGCACATACTTGCATTCTCGGGTAAGACTTCGCGCAAATTTTCACGCGTTTAAAAAACTTCGTGGGCATGCTCTGCGCTGCGCTTCGCCATATGTGCGCCGGCCCTACAGTAAATTTCTAAAGCAAAGCATATTTTTAAACGACTCACGTAACTTCGTCCGGGTAGTAGTCAGGTAGAAAGGGCGTCAGGTCGCTGGTAGCACTGTATTTCTTGTCGCGACACTCCATGTAGCAGATGGGATCACACTGCATCTCTTTCGTGGACTTATGTACTGTAACAAGGTAAACGATACTGAAAGGCTGACTGTCCACTGGAGCGGATAGCAGAGGAGTGGAGTGGAGCTGCGGCAATATTAGCCAATTAATTGCATAAAACCTCCACTCCGTTGCGGTGGACAGAGATTTGCGAACAGCAATAATAGGCAAACTCTTTTGAAAAGTAAATTGATAAATTAAATAAATAGTTTGAAGTACCATACTATTAAACATTAGGCATATCTGATTACGGGCGTATCTTTCTTATTAGATCTAATTAAAACCCAATTAATATTCTGTTTCTGGTATGATAATTAATTGGCAATCTAAGCTGGCAGCAATAGCCACTTGCATTGAATTATTTATTTAATTACTTCCACTAATATTTACTTAAGTAAGTCTTCAACATACATTATAATCGGATCAAGTAAAAATTAACAATAATTATAACTAAAATTAAAAAATACACTAAACTTACAAAAAATTAAAATATATTATCAAAAAATTCGTCCTCACCGCTATCAGCTGGTAATGTGCCCAAGAGACTAGCAGCGTTGCCAGGTTAAATGGCAATGCCACCAGTCTCTCTCTGCTAATTGAATTTCTACTACTGTGGCACTGAAGCTTGAATTGAAGGGGACTGTGAAAAAGGATACGAATATCTTACGATTGGTATGTGCTTGTAACCTGTCGAGTCTTTTTACCTGACTGCGCCAAAGAAGGGTAAGGTTTCTTGAGAGTATGTACATAACCGCACATATTCTACGTCCAGTACATATATTATCTATTTCTTGGGCACGTCTTGTAGTCTAGATGATTGCATAGATTTTAACAAAATATGAGGTACTCGCTTTTGCCCGCGACTCCGTAAGCGCATACCCTGTTTTTTCCCGTTCCCGTAGGAATTTCGAGCTATCCTCTATTAGTATTTTCCTACACTCCCCAAGGAACTTTCATGCCAAATTACAGCTTTCTACAAGTTTATTTTAGACTGGATAAAAAAAAAAAAAAGAGGATTGAAAGAAAGAAAGATGTTTATTTGGGACATGCACAAAATAAAAGTAAAATACATTAAAAGTAACAGTACGTAATAATTCATTCAATGCATTGATAGGATTGCTAGATTTATTTTTAATCCCGAAGTAACCTAATTTTGAAAAAAAAAAACCGGAAATGATTTAACAGTCTTAGATCCCACTGCGAAATTAACGAGGAAATACCAACGTAGAAGTTACAAAACATAATATCCACTCTGTAGTAGAACCACCCAATACTCGAACACGACAGACGTTGTTTTAATCTTGATAATTGACCCGTGCGGCACTAAAATTAAAATATTAAGCCTAAGGGTGCCAGCAGAGCGGAGTAACGTACATAGAATATTATCATGTCAGTCAAAATGTCAGTGACTCACGTGGTGCGGAGACTTTCTGCAATTCCATTGGTAAAAATTTCTCCGTTTCTCCGCTCCGCTCCGCTCCGCTGCAGTCGCTGTAATGCCTAAAACTCCTAGATAATTCATATACGTTTGGTTCTAGGTATTTCTCTGTATCAAAACTTCATTGCTTACAGTACAAAACAATAGCAAAGTTATATTATCCTAACAGTAACTAAGGTATGTTCTAATTTATACATAATTATTATTAATTTTATCACTATCTTCGTTCCTTCCAAGCGTGCTTTTATCATAATAAATTATTACTGTGCGAGCCGCCTCGAGATTATTTAGTTCAAAGCGACAACTTGAGTTGTTCAATTATTTCTAAATATTCAGTAATGATGCATACTTTCTTTGATCATTGGATTTTCAAAAAAAAAATACACTAAAACAAATATCCTTCATACATGTAATGTAGGTAGATTAATAATAATTAGTTTGTAAGTAAGTGATTATATGTTTTAGTCTCATTATAGCTCTGCAGTGGAACGCTCGGCTTTTATTTCGTACCCCTCAATCATCACGGTGGCGACGAGGATTTCAAATTTCGAACAATTTCGCGTGTGATTTGGATTGCATTGTTCATATTTCCGAGTTGTCGTGAGTGCACGAACAGAAAATACGATGTCGATAAGCAAAATCAAAGAGTTCGGCGTAAAGTCCAGTACGTGGTCGGTGTATGTGGACCGGTTGGACATGTACTTTAAAGTAAATAAAATCGATGACGAGTCGAAACTGCCTACGCTAATAGCTGTCATGGGGGACGAGGCGTACGAATTGTTGTGTAATCTTGCAAGCTCTAAAAAGCCAGCGGAGTTAAAGTATGACAGAGCGGTCGAGCTTTTAGGTCAACATCTGGAACCAACGCCGTCGGTAATCGTAGAGCGTTTTCGGTTTAGGCAACGAAGACAGGCTAGCGAGGAAAACGTAGCTGCGTACGCAAGCAGTTGCGGCCGGGTGTCGAGTTGTACGAGGTGTGGAGCGACGGAACACTCGTATTCTGGGTGTTAATTTCGTAACTACGTGTGCAGCAACTGCAGGCACCCAGGACACCTACGACGCGTGTGCCCGGATAGGGCAGCAACACACAGAGCGGCAAAGTTGCCCATATGTATTGATAACGTCACTATATCTATGGAGGTCGATACTGACACTGCGGTATCGTTCATTAGTGAAGCCACGTATAAAAAGTGTTTCAGTGGTCATAAATTGGAACCAAGTAATTTAACATTAAATTTTTATGACGGCTCAAATATTAAACCCCTAGGAATGTTTAAACCGATCGTGATTTACGGGGATCGTAGTAAAGAACTTGAATTATTTGTTATTGGGGGTGGTACCACTTCAATACTGGGCAGGCAGTGGTTAACAGAATCAAAAATAAAAATGTCTAATGAGATTAATGTACTCTTAAACAGGTATAAGGAATTATTCAGCGGCGGGTTGGGGCAACGCTGCGCGTGCGCGACGGCGCGACGCCGGTGTTCCACCGCGCGCGGCCCGTGCCGTACGTGCTGCTCGAGCGGCTCGACGCCGAGCTGGACGCCATGCTGCGCGACGACATCATTGCGCCCGTCGACTGCTCCGACTGGGCCTCGCTGCTCGTACCGGTAAATAAACCTGACGGTTCGCTGAGAGTCTGTGCCGATTATAAGGCGACCGCGAACCCAGTTTTACTAACTGATCGTTACCCATTGCCTAGAATCAAGGATTTAATAGTTAAACGTAGCGGTGCCACTTATTTTTCGAAAATAGATTTAAGCCAAGCCTAAAATCAAATAGAACTCGATTATTCCAAGGAATTTACAGTGATAAATACACATAAGGGACTTTAAAGGTATAATCGGTTAGTATACGGTCTATCTTCAAGTCCAGGAATTTTCCAGCGAATAATGTGCAATGAGTTGAAGGGGATCCCTAACGTAGAAATATTACTGGACGATGTGATAATAGGAGGGAAAAAAAAAGAACATTTAGAAGCACTAGAACAGGTTTTTAGTAGATTACATCGTTCTGGTTTAAAGTTGAAAAGTAGCAAATGTGTGTTCTTAGTAAAAGAAGTACAGTATTTGGGATATGTTATTAGTAACGAGGGAGTTAACTGCCCAACAATAGCTCAAACTCCTGTAGATCTTCCTGTACCAAACCACCCCACTAACAACTCATTCGTATTGCTGGAGACTGATGAGAGCGAGATATTGTCACTTATAAATGGCTTAAAATGTTCTAGCGCAGTTGGACACGACAAAATATCTAACAGTCTACTAAAATCCATAAAAGATATCATTATCCTACCCCTTACCCATTTATTTAATGTTTGCCTAAATCAAGGTGTCTTCCCAGATGTTCTTAAGAAAGCTATAATTGTTCCTATTTTCAAGACAGGCGATAAAAACCGTGTCTGTAACTATAGGCCAATTGCGCTGCTACCAGCAATCTCTAAGATTCTGGAAAGAGTAATTAACAGTAGACTAGTCAAGTATCTTGATAGCAATAGTTTAATTTCCTCATGTCAATTTGGTTTCCGTTCTGGGAAGTCAACCGAGGATGCGGTGCATAAACTTACTGACCATATTATAAGGAATCTTGATGATGGTGGCAAAGCTCTAGCCATCTTCCTTGACCTTGCCAAGGCATTTGATACAGTGTCTATTCCGCTCCTTTTGGCTAAATTGGAACGACTGGGTATAAGAGGTGTGCAGCTGAAATTGTTTAAAGACTATTTGAGCGGTCGTAAACAATGCCTGAAAGTGGATTCCTACATTAGCACTGATCTATCTGTCTCTTTTGGTATACCACAAGGCTCGGTGCTAGGACCTACACTCTTCTTAGTGTATCTTAATGACCTCTGTGAATTGAAACTGGAACACGGTATTATAATTTCCTATGCTGATGATACCGCTTTGCTCTTTTCTTCTAAAACATGGGAAAATACCTTCCTGCTGGCACAGCAGGGCTTTAACAAGGTGTCCGACTGGCTGAAACAAAATGTTCTTACCCTAAATTTAGAAAAAACTATGTACATGCCCTTTCATTCAAGGAATCCGAATAAACCCCCTCTTGGCCTTTCCATAAAATCACATTCTTTTCATTTCCACCCCGCAAATGCTTCTACTTGTAACTGCCCCTGTCTGGTTGGGAGATCTGAGGTAAAATATTTGGGCGTCATACTAGACTCATCACTGAACTTCAAGGCACATATTTCTTTACTTCAATCTAGACTTAGAAAACTGATTTATGTTTTTAAGAACCTACGGCATGTAGCAGATATTTTGATTCTTAAAAAAGTTTATAGGGCACTCTGTCAATCGCTTCTAACTTATTGTATTTCTTGTTGGGGTGGAGCTTCCAAAACCACGCTACTTCCTCTCGAAATAGCACAGCGGGCAATTTTAAAGGTCAGCTCCTTCCGACCGATTGACTACCCTACACATCTCCTGTATAGATCCTGGAACTTACCAACCGTTCGCCAGTTGTACATCTTAACTACGGTACTTAAACAGCACTCCCTTACCCCCTTGGACAGCAATACTCTGCTTAAACGTCGCCGCAATGCTGTAGTCCACCGTTCCCATCTATTTAAGCATTCATTTACAAATAGGTTCTTCTGCTTCACCGGTCCCTTTCTTTATAATAAACTAAATACTTCACTTAATATATATACATTAAGTAAACAAGAATGCAAAACTAAAGTGTTAAATTTTCTACTAACATGTGATTATAAAACTACAGAAGAGCTTCTTAAAGTTTTGAGTTAAAATTACACTTGCAAACACATTCAACGCAAGCACAACACTCACACAACTCCCTCACAACACTCACACAACTCCCACACAACACTCACACAACTCACATAACTCCCACACAACACTCACACAACTCCCACACAACACTCACACAACTCCCTCACAACACTCACACAATACTTAAGCTATATGCTATTATAAGTTATCTGTTGTAAATTTTAATATTTTTTTTTTTTCTTTTTAGACATGTAAACGTAAAACTTATCTACTGTTACTACTGGAAATTATTTCTGGAAAGCGAACTGCGTCCTGAAATACAGGCTTGGCCTAGCTCAGGCGCAGTCGCTCATTTTTATTGTTGTGCAAATAACAATATTTCAATTTTAATACTGTACAACTTGTAACAATTTCTTAAACAAATAAATTATTATTATTATTATTATTATTATTAGTTAAAACAGATCCGGCCAAGGTGGAGGCCATAATCAACATTCCTCGTCCATCAAATATAACAGAGTTAAGGTCGTTCTTAGGAATCATAAACTTCTACGGAAAGTTTGTTAGGAATATGAGTAGTATGTTAGTACCTCTTTACGAACTACTAAAGAAGGTAAACAATGACATTGGTCGATTGAGTGCGAGAAGTCCTTTGCGGAAATTAAAAAAATTCTAGCGGGCGCGGATGTGTTGGCTCAATAGGATCCTAAGAAACCACTATTATTGACTGAGACGCGAGCGCGCGCGGGGTTGGGGGGGTCCTCACGCAGCCGGGCGAACGGGGCGAGCGACCGATGGCCTACGCGTCGCGCACACTTACAGAAGCGGAAAAGAATTACTCTCAAATACACCGAGAGGCGCTAGCGATTATATATAGTGTAAATAAGTTTCACCAGTATTTATACGGTCGTAATTTCACCCTTTGTACGGATCTTAAGCCGTTAGTGTCAATTGCTCCAAACACAGGAATACCGACAATGGTGGCGAGCCGAATGCAAAGATGGGCTATTATTTTATCAGCTTACTCATATTAATTGAGTGTGTGCGCACCGATCCAAACGGAGCGGACAGGTTTTTTAAGGTTACCGCTAGCTCCAAGTAAACAAACAACTACGGCAGCACAGCCGAAGCAAACACATTTACATTTTGTGCAACAGTCATTGTTATTCGATTATAACGAATTTAAACATCAAACATTGCGAGATGCGGAACTCTCAAAATTATTGAGTTATCTGAGAGATGGTTGGCCAAGTGAATGTGACTTGAGCAACTTAAAACCGTACTTTAATATAGAAAATGAATTTTATGTAGAATTAGAATGTATTATTTGGGGGTACAGGTTAGTGTACCGGAGGTGTGTAGAAGTAAAGTGCTATTAATGTTGCATGAACCGCACATGGTTATCGTAAAATCAAAGGCTTTAGCATGTAGCTAAGTATGGTGGCCCGGGGTAGATGAAGCAGTAGAACACATGTGTCGGGCGTGCGAAGTGTGTGCAGCCCAGGCGGACGCGCCGCCTCGGCAGACGCCGAGCATGTGGCCCTGGCCAAACCGACCGTGGAGCCAGGTACATATTGACTACATGGGACTAATAGGTGGTAGAACATACCTAGTAGTGGATGCCACATCAAAATGGCTGGAGGTTTCAATGTATCAAGCACTACAGCTATTAGTCTCATAGACAGATTAACTGAGTTATTCAGTAGATGGGGTTTGCCTAGGCAAATAGTTAGTGCCATGGACATTTTTACTGCATCATAGGAATGTAGAACAATCGACAACCGGAGAAAGCCCCGCAAAATGATTTTATTAGGCAGGCGTATACGTACTCGACTAGATACTATAAAACCGGATAGGGAAAACAAGGTACATCGAGCACAACAACGACAGGTTGAATCTGCACAAGGGGTGAATAGGTGCATTAGGGGTGAAGGGGAAGAGATATGGTACCGACAATACTTAAAAGGGGAGAGATGGATTCCCGGTCGAGTAGTTGAGAGTCGGGGTCCTAGCGACTACCGAGTCCAGGGTCCAAGTGGGGAAATAGTCAATAGGCATATTGACCAATTACGTAGGAAAACAGGGAACAGATTATCGTTAGCATCTAGTGGTCTTAGTATTACGGAGCTTGATCAGACACAGATTCTCAGACGACTGGTAAGGAGGATGACGGCAGTGGTAGTGGCGAGTGGGCTCAGTCGGAGGGAACGCGTCGTGTCACCGCGCGTAGTTGCGTCACCGGCTCAGTCGATTAATGAGGCACCGGTTGAGGTTCAGACTTCAGCTGACGGTCAGGTTGCCTTGCCTCAAGTGCCACAGACTCCACAACGTGCCGTTAGACAAGTGTAGGGTTAAGGTTCGTAATTATATTATGGTTTATAATAAGTTAGTTAAGGTTTGTAATTGTTATTGTAGTTAGTTATTAAGTTGTTAGTTGATAATATTGTAGTGTTAATTTATTATAATAATAATTAGTTTGTAAGTATGTCGGTAGTTATAAGTGATTTTTATTTATTTATTTATTTCCACCATACAATTATCTTTACAGGTTTACCACCTAATGCGATATTGTAGTCGACTATTATTTGAACTAAACCATTAAAAACTAACAACTTTCAATCGAAGGACTGTAACAAATCTCAAAGAGAGCTCTCACTATGAACCCACCCAGAGTACAACAAAATAGGTCTATGTCTTCTGCTATATTGTTGAGAATACGGAGTGCGCGGGTAAACGGCGCCTCATTCACCAGCTGAGTGCGGCCACGCGGCACTGCGAGCAGCCGCGGCCGCCGCCGCCGCCACACGTATCTGTCCGGAACACACATGCACACTTGTCGCAATACGTCTGGATTGTGAATCTTTCCCCTCATCACCTTAAAGATATATGAGACTAGCGCCAAACTCCTTCTAACCCTTAACTCATTGTATCCCACCATACCTAAGATGAATAAGGTTGGATACTTATTTGGGTAAAATGGGTATACTCCGTAAAATTTCTTGTATAAATACCTAATGAATTTATTCTGCACTCTCTCCAACATGATACTATATTTAGTTTCATGTGGAGACCAGATGACTGCGTTAAACTCTAATTGACTCCTCACTAAAGAGTTATACAATGCAATAATCGCCTTGATATTTGTAAAGCTCCTAGCTACTCGCAGCACGAATCCTAAATTTCTGTAGGCTTTCTTACAGGTTTTGGTTACGTAATCCCGAAATTCGAGTTTTGAGGAGAAGTTAACACCTAGATCTCTGACTTCTGACACTTTCGCTATTGGTACCCCGTTAATTTGGTACTGGTACGTAACTGGAGAGTGCGCCCGGCTAAAGGTCGTAGTCATGCACTTCGAGATGTTAAATTGCAAATTATTTTGTTCACTCCAGGTTACCACTCTGTCTATATCTTGTTGTAACTTTTGACAATCTTCTCTATTTCTAACAGCAAGATAAAGTTTTAGATCATCTGCAAATAGAGTGCAATTAGCATCCTTGACAACCGTCGGAAGGTCATTAATCATTAATATGAATTCCAACGGACCGAGGTTGCTGCCTTGACTTACTCCGGACCTAGTGAAATAAGTTTCTGACCTACATCCCGCATATTCTACATACTGCTGTCTGTCCCGCATGTAACTAGCAAAAAAGGTTAGTAAATGGGGAGTAAACCCTACACCTGCCATTTTTGTGAGCAGTATGTCATTATCCACAAGGTCGAAAGCTTTTTTGTAGTCAAAGAAAGCTACATCTGCCTGTCCTCCAGCATCCACTTCAGGTACAATATAACTCATATAGTTTATTAGGTTACTAGTGGTGCTTCTGCCGGGTCTAAAACCGTGTTGCTCATCTGAAAGCTGTACATTAACCTGCGAGAGAATGCTCTTTTGTACTGCAGCCTCTAGTACTTTAGCTGGTGTCGACAGCACGGCTACCGGCCTGTATTGGTCCACGTTTGATGCTGACTTTCCTTTGGGTACCGGGACGACCTTAGTTGTTTTCCACCTTTCCGGAAATACGGCCTCCGCCAGGCACTGGTTAAAGATGTAGAGAAGTGGCCTACAAATTACTAGTCGGCAGTCTTTGAAAATGTAGGGTGGTATGCCATCAGGTCCCGTTGACTTTTTTGGCTTGAGTTTTTGCAGAGCATAAAGTACTTGATCAAACTTTAGTTGGTCTAAGTGTACCCTAGCCGCTCCGTTCTCACCACCCGCCTGTTTCACTGCCGCCTCCACGTCCAGCTTGGGTATCTTAGGGCTAAAAACAGAATAAAAATACTTCGCAAACTCAGTAGCACACTGCTCCTCTGTAAGTACCTTATCACCTTTTAAAATCTTGCGTGGACTCCTACTGCATTTTTTAGAGTTAACGTAAGCCCAAAAAGCCTTTGGATTTTCTTGAAACTCACTCTGCATCTGGTCTTTATAATTTTTATATGCAGAGTTTATCAAATATTTGACCTTCGCCCTACAATTAGAAAACGCTTCATAATCGGGCCCTGATTTGCTACCCTTATACTGCCTATGAAGCCTAGCCTTTAATTGTATGTTGCGAATAATGTCCATCGTGTACCACTCGGGGTAACTGTACTCCGAGTTTACACGTTTTCGCTTTTTTCTTGGAACGCAGTCATCCATAACCTTGTTTAAAACCTCATAAAAATAATCTAAACTATTATTTACATCTAACCTATACATTGGCGTCCAGTCTATAGCCGCTATTAAAGAATACAGTAACGGAAAGTTTGCTTTGTAAAAGTTCCATCCAGTGTGCGTCTGGGTGCTCCGTTGAGACTCCGCCAGTGGCGGCGGCGAAGACAGCGCGGGCCGCTCGCCGCGGCACGGTCGCGCCTGCCGCGGCACCACAGTAGCAAGTGGCGGATGATATGGGTCGGGCGGTACGATCGGCTCAGCCGCGCGCACCTCCAACCCGTCTCCCCCCAAACGCGTACTCAAAACAAGATCCAATTGGCGTTCCTTGCAATTTCCTATTTTGTTGTACTGGGTGAATTCACAATATGTGCTAAAGTACTCAAAATAGTTTCGTACATTTGTTGAACTAGAGTATAAATTAAAATCGCCTATCACAATTAAGTTACTGTAGTTATCACGATAATTTTCTATTATACTAAACAAGCACATATATTCATTATCACTACAACTTGGTGGAATGTAAACTACACACAACACAAACATGAACTTATTATGTAAATAAACCGCAGCGCTAATTAGTTCAAATGCATGATCTTGAATACGTACATCGTTCGGTGTGTTAAGTTGCCGTAGCTCGTACCGCGGTGTGGCCACTAAACACGCGCCGCCTTGCTTGCGCCCGTCTGCCCGATCACACCGAAGTATCTTGTATCCAGGTGGGATTAGTTCTGAATCATAGATTGAATCGTTGCATCCTGTTTCCGTTATTGCAAAAAGATCATAACTATGGGAAGAAATTCCCACATAAAAATCGTGTAATTTTGTTCTCAATCCTCTCACATTCTGATAGTATATCTCCACATAGTTTAGTGTGTTCTTATTTGTTGTTGGGTAGTTTACGAAACCACACCCATTCACAAAATTCAATGTTAACTGCCCAACATTCCGGTTTACATAATATCTCGTATGAACTCTCTGGAACTCCTATAATAAACGACGCATAGTCTCTCTCCGTTTTGTGTTTTATTTTGTCTACTGTTATTGCCGTCTCTTTTCCACATATGTTCTTTACATGCATTTCTAAATTTTCTATTGTGGTATCCTTTTTTAGACGCCAAACATGTAAAAACTTTTTTCTTTCAGTACCTACCTATGATATCTGTTTTAGTCTCATTAGCAGTGGAACGCTCGGCTTTTATTTCGTACCCCTCAAACATCGCAATACACAAACACCTACTTTTGGAATTACCTACATGATGGTACTGACAGAAAGAATTTGAAATTAAATTTCATTAAAATATTCTGTTGGTAGCAAAAAACTTTTCAGCAAAATAGCCTTTTGCTGAAAAGTTTATGAATAAAAATATATTCATAAAATTTATGAATATACTTTGAATATAACTATACAATGATAACTTTTTTCTATACAGTCTACGAATAATTGAAGATTTAGTAGGTGTGCCATTGACTTCACCCTCTGGTGTTTTCCGAGTCACGGAGGAGTCTCGGTATGTTCAGATTTTCACCCATCCAGAGACCATCCTCGGCAATCGTTACCTTACCATGAAGATCGACCCGTGCGGCTATCATTATTTAGCCACGAGCTTCTCAAATAAATACCTACCCCCCTACCCCTACCTACCTTTAATAAAAAAATCCAAACCCACAGATTATTGTTATTAGTAGGACATTAACTAATTATAACACCCGCACAGATTGATCAACAAGGTTAAGCAACGCTTGTCGATGTCAGTTCATAGATAAGTGACCATCATGACATATCGAGAATCCTCCAAGCTTTGCTTTGCCGAAATATTCAGCTGTCATTTGTAGATCTTTCACAGACGTCAAGGATAGCCAAGAAATTTTATTTTATTTTCTTGCACAGGGGTATCGTGCCCAAACACCAGCTTCTCACATATTCTAGACTATACACGTACCTGTTTTAAAATAGATATAAGTAACATTGTAATTAAGATGTAAGGTCTGTTTTTGTGAGGAGAAATATTTAAACATTATTATATATAGGCACTCCATGTAAATGACTGATATTGAACTGGATCCGGTACCCCAACATAGTTGGGAAAAGATTGATCACCTACCTACACAAAAACTTCGACAAAGGTTTTTTTTACTATTAATAGGCATACGTTTGAACACTATCTCACCTGATGGTAAGCGATGATGCGGTCGAAGAAGGAGCACGTTTGCTAAGTAACGTATTCATTCTTGTCTTAAAGGACCCCCACGTTGATATACCTATCAGGAAACATAGACTGGCAGCGAATTCCACTCTTTAGCTGTACGCACTATGAATGTGTTCCTAAAATGTTTTGTGCGTGTGGGATTGTGGGTTGGTAAATTACTGGTATTGAACTGAATCCGGTACGACTGGAAGCCGACTTCAACTTACTTTGTAAAAACTAGGTAGATTAATTACCTATCTACACAGAAACTTCAATAGACGTACTATCTCGTTGCCTAATATACTTGTAGGTTTATATCTATATAAAACTCCTCCCTTGGGCTGTTTGTCCATTTCAGCGAAGCGGATAAACGGAGACATGTCAGTGACTTGCATGGTGCGGAGATTTTTAGCAATTCTATTGGTTAAAAATCCGTTTCTTCGCTCCGCTGCCTCGTTTCGCTGAAATGGTCAGGAACTTTACTGAGTAACTGACAGACAACGCACAGCCAAAAGCACTGGTTGTAAAAAGTTGAACATAGTAGTTGAGCATATAGGTTCCTTGGAGATTGGAAAGAGAGGTATTCCCGAAATTCGTACGGGAATGGGAAAAAACGTGATATCCGCGTAGGAAGTCGCGGATGAAAGCTAGTATTAGTATGAATAGCTCGGAATACATAGACACACCTGTATAATAATACTGTGTCTGACATTCCCCGGAGCTAGAGTTTATTTAGTAAAGAGCAGAGTGGGTTTAAAGTAAACTAGTTTAAATTAACTGCCCCCCGGCTCTACCTGTGTGTAGTTAGATATAAGTTGTACATTCCAAATATCATTTCAAATTATGGAAGTGCTTTTTCTGATGTATCAATATATTATAAAACAATCTGTCCTTACTAAATGATTGAGTGACTGACATTCTACGCACAGCCGAAACTACTGGTCTAGAGAACCAGATTAATTTTCTGAGTTAATCCTAGCATAAAATTTTGTGCATAATT
Organism: Lacanobia oleracea; assembly: GCA_950371165.1. Classification (NCBI taxonomy): domain Eukaryota; kingdom Metazoa; phylum Arthropoda; class Insecta; order Lepidoptera; family Noctuidae; genus Lacanobia; species Lacanobia oleracea. The sequence goes on along the minus strand of OX493390.1, from coordinate 27,582,519 downwards.
ATTTCAGTCAACAATCTCTAATTAATGGTTCTGAGAGATTCTTTAAAAGTGAAACGTGACTCTAAATGTTAGCGAGTATTATTTTCCTGTCGTTTACCTGTCACGTTGTTCAAACATCTCAAATCTTTGAACTCACAAATTCGCGTCGACTTTTCTGAAAAAAAAAATTCAATTAGCATTAATATTTCAGTCTCCCGGGTTTGGGTTGTGTTGTCTGGTACAAGACGCTTCTAGTAACACTTTTGACCACAAACTGGCCTTACAAAGTAAGTAAATTTCTTTAAAATAAAATATTTTGAATTTGACTAAGAAACCAGACATCCTTAGGTTTTGTTACCACAGAATTATTGCCGCCTACTGTATATACAAACCAAATAGGCAAATAGGTACGTCTTTCAATGTTAATTCACTTAATTGGCTCGAATCGTATCTTTACTCAGCGTACGGAGAATTCATTATTCCATATTTAAACGGAAGCCGACTTGCGGTTTTAATAGGTACCACCAACAAAAGTTCTTGTATTCACAAGAACTTTCGTAAAAGGTATTTTCAGCTTATGTTGCTCTCAATGTAGGACGAATTCAATACGACAAAATAGCGTGGCGATAATACAAACGAGTATGTTTTACTTGTTTTGAGATTAAAATACTGCAGATGATTTGTTTTCAACTGCAATTTTTTACCCCGAAATTTTGAAAGTGCCGTACTTTCTCGCCTTGAACTAAGAATTGAAGAACGTGTGCTTTAGAGATATATCATTTATTTTCAAGGTACGAAGTTAAGAGTGAGATTGTTGACCTCTTAAGGTGAGAGGTTAAATTCGGACAAATACAAATATGACTTTATTAATTCCACATGTATATAATCTCTCATTGACACTGTTGAAGAAAAACATCGTGAGGACTTTTTTTATATCGCTTAATTGCGTGATGATACAATATAAAAATGATATTTTGTACTGTGAAAATATTATACAGTACTATTAGTACAGTACAATTATTATTTTCGGCGCACGGATAGATTTAGTATGAACAAGTCGGTCCTTTTGGATCCAGTGCGCCTCTACCGCAGTGTCCCTGTCAATAATCGCATTTCCACATACAAACGAGCTTACCTTCCCGAGCTTTCCTTCTATTTTTAATATAAATTAAATTAAGTTAAAAGAGTTTTTACAACTCTATATACTTTAAAGTTGATCGAGAACGTCCGATCTGCACCAAGTGCAAAGGGCAACTGATAGAAATCCGAAAACTGACGAAACATGAACTCGGCCGAAGATAGGTTTCTTATAACCCTTACCTCTGGGATACTTATAAGGCATACAGCCACAAGAATCCAAATAGTTATTCATCCTACATTCCGTAACGCAGGTCTCATAGCTGTACCGGTTAGTATGGCTGAGCACCACCTCATCATGGAACCAGCAGCCCCTGTTCTTGGGCTCCACTCTACGCACGTTGGAGTCGCTCTGGAAGACCAATGGCTCCACCTTGATGTCTACTGATTCTCCAAAGGTTATGTATCTGTAGAGGATGGTCGTTTCAGGGTAGTCGTTTGGGTCACTTAACAGTACCTGAAATGGGAAATATGATAACTTTAAGCTCGTGGCTAAATAATAAAAGATGCGTGGGACAAACCTCGAGTATAAGCTACGCTAGTCATGGTCAGTCCGTGGATGGGTGACCATCCATGACATACCAAGTTTCCTCCGTGTCTTAAACAGTACGTTAAGCAGTTAGACTTTCATAATTAGTACATTACTGCAGCAGCCAGCAAAAGAGCCGAGATACACATACGTAAGTCCATCAATGCCTAGTTGTAGCCAAGGCTTGTATAGTACTTTTTCAAATAATGTGCGGAAATTAAATTACAATTACTTTTCAAAATCAATGACAAACACCGATCAATAATATTTTTTCCTGCGTTAACGATCATTTGCTTTTTTTAGGGTTCCGAACAAAAAACGCTCGCTTATTGTACTGTCTCCCGGTGAATACAGTTTTTGTATGGGGAATTTGTGCCACTAGGTCTTTTCGTCTTTGAGCTGTTGCTGATGCTTGAGTAATATTTTAAAGATTTATGTGTTTTTAGAATAGTTTAGATCACGTATAGTTTACGAACTGGGAGTAAATCGCTAATCTGATAGAGGTTTTCAGTAGGGTGTCTTAAGTTTTTAAAATACATTATTTTAATTAGGGCGCGCTGGGCGCGTTCGACGATAATAAATTTAGTTTTTGCAGCCCCACCCCAAATGGGAATGCAATATGTTAGGACTGACTGAACCAGAGCTACGTAGATCTCATTTAAAATATTTCTAGATGGATTTCGGGCACTGTTCGTATTTATTTTCTTTGGTGCGAAATTTCTAAGGGTCTTGAATATCCAGCTTAATCTTCTAATTATATTCGTGACTTGATCAAGGTTGGGATACCAGGACAAACGTTGATCAAGTATCACTCCTAGGTATTTAGTCTATGCGACTTGATTAATGGGCGAACAATTACATTGTGTATTATTAATGTCACCGCATACATGATTGTACTTTTATGTTAAAGTCTTCATTAGGTTGTGTACTTTTGCTAATACTAAAACATATATAGTTTGTTTTAGACATGTTAAGTGTGAGTAAGTTATTTTTTAGCCAGTTAGCTACTTGGGCCATGCCCAACTCTGCTTTTTGTTTCACTTCGTGCCAGGAGTTCCCTGAGAAAACTATAGTGGTATCATCAGCGTATGCTTTGCATTATTGATGTTCATGTTGCAAAGGTCATTGACATATACCAGGAAGAGTGTTGAGCTCAGTACGCTTCCCTGTGGAACGCCGAATGATACTTCCTCTTGATCACTGATAAACTCACCCACTTTAACTTTCTGTTTTTTCTGCGAGAGATAATCTTTAAATAAATTGAGCGCTGTTTCCCGTATTCCAGCCTTTTCCAGTTTTCTCACTAAGACAGGGACTGAGACGGTGTCAAATGCCTTCTTGAGATCTAAGAATACAGTTGAGCATTTATTTCCAGAGTCAAGTTGCTTTGTTACTAAAGAACTCAAAGCAGTAACTGCATCCTCAGTGGATAATTTTTGCCTAAAACTGAATTGCGAATGGGATAACATATTGAATTTAGTTAAATATTAAGTTAATCTATGATTTAATATTTTTTCAATAATTTTTTATATGCCAGGTAAAACAGATAGAGGTCTGTAGTTATTGACATCGTCTCTGTCCCCCCTTTTGTATAACACCCTGTAGAAAACAAAGGTTAGTCAGGTGAGTTAAAATGAATGTATTACGTAAATTATTAAATTTTTAGTATGGGGGTCACTTTTGGGGGTCAAACTAGAAAATTAAAAAAAAAGTTTTTTGAACAATATCGTGTGACCATCGTGTGACAGTGTACACTTGTTTCGCAGACAGAAATTTAATAGAATTTCGTTTCGCATATAATGTTTTATATAGATAATATTTGGTCCTTGTAATTTTATGTCACATATTATTGTTTAAAAGACTATTCACTTGAATGAAACCTATTTCACAGAAACACAATACAATGAATTTCATGATCACATTTTTTTATTTAACAAACTTTTCAAAAAGAAGAATTATTTTTTAACAAATATTGTTTGTCCGGTATATTTGTCCATTGAATTTTATATTTCAGTGAAAATACAATTATAACTAATGTTATTGTAATCTTACTACGCATATTGCGATTTCTATAAAATGACATTTTAGCCTTGTATTAAAATTGAAAAATCACATTTGCGCTAAAAAAATTAGTGACAGAGACGAATTGCTGTAAAACCGACCCACGTAGTCTTGTCTGCCCTACCCCTAGAGTGTTATTTAAGCCCGCGTAGGTGCGGAGTGGTGAGGTGGCCCGCGAGCTGAGGAGCAGGTGTTATGCTGCGGTGGTGAGCGTTAAAACCATCTGCGACAATAAGTTCGCGGGGGATCGCCGGAGCCCCGCAGCGCCGGAGCCGAGACAGAGACCATGCCTGCTGCACGCTTGCTTGCATTCTGCATATTACATGCTCGTTCGCGTGCGGCATGCTTGGTGCTTGTTGCATGCCACATGCGTGCTGCATACTGCATGTTGCATGCCACATGCTTGCTGCATGCTGCATGTTGTATGGCGCATGCTTGCTGCCTGCTGCATGTTACATGCCGCTTACATGCTGCTTCCTTGCTGCATGTTACATGCTGCTTGCTTGCTGCTTCCTTGCTGCATGCTTGCTATATGCTTGCTGCATTCATAGTGCATGCCCGCCTGCATGCTTACTTGCATTCTGCATATTTGCATGTTAGCGCGTATATTGTATGCTTGCTTGCATTCTGCATGCTTGTTTACGTGCTGCATGTTTGCTTGCTTGCATGCTGCATGTTGAATGCCCCATGATTGCTGTATGCTTGCTGCGTGCTTGCTGTATGCTTGCTGCATGCTTGCTGTATGCTTGCTGCATGCTTACTGTATGCTTGCTGCATTCATGGTGTATGCTTGTTTGCATATTTTGGTCTTTTATACCCATTGTAATATGTCACCATTGCCGCTTCGTGGGGTTCCTCGACCGGGTCCGAATTCAAATTCAAATTCAAAGCATTTTATTTCAAATAAACCATTCACAGGCACTTTTGAAACGTCAAGGTCGGTCAGTCAAAAACATGGAAGCTATTTGCACGTTCCAAAGCGTAGATCTCTATGGAGAAGAACGTGCAAGAAACTCCACGGACACTCTTTTAAATCATGTTCTGTTTTACAAAATTCCAAGTTACATATACTTGTTGCTTCTGCATGTGAGGACAATGCAAAGGAAAAAAAAAGGGCTTATTATAAGAATTTTAAATATAAAGATTAAAATAAGCCAATGGCAGTTAAGAGATGACCAGTCTCAACCGACGGCACCTGTTCACGAACATGACGCGTGTAGCGGCACCTTTTAGCTCAACCATTTCGAAGGGAACCGAATGATCAAACCCACGCGCCGCCATCAGCGAGACATTTGAGTGAGCATGACATGCTCTCAACCACCATGCTCGTTCATGTCCAAGAAGTAAAACTATAACTACTCACATAAAATATAAATGGTTTCATGGTACTCACATTTACAAAATTTGAAAAATATGCTTCTACTTTACACAAAACTATGGTTGTCAATGACCAAATAATGAAAAATAAATTAATAAAGAGAACGATTAATTTCTTACATCAAAAAGAATAAATAAGTAATAATAATATAATTTGTATGTATATAAGAATAAATAAACGAAATAATGTAAGAACCTCTAAAAAAAAAAAAAACAAAAGAGTGAGCATCTCTTCCAAATATAAAAACCTAAAAAGTGGACCTAAGCAGCCGTGACTGTGGAGCAGGACCAGCATTTAGCCAAGCGTTTTTATCGAGGATAAATCTTCCAGTTTATAATACGCTTGTCTACATAGTGTGCGTTTTATGCATGCTTTAAATTTTCTCTCACTCAGTTCGAGAAAATCAACTGGTATTTTATTATAAAATTTAATACAGTACCCCATAAAAGAAATGTGTACTTTGGCCAATCTGAATCGGGGTTGATCTAATTTGTTCCTATTTCTAGTATTAAAATTGTGCCTGTCACTTATCTTGCTAAAGAGATGAAGATTTTTCCGAACATACATAATATTTTCGTAAATGTATTGACAAGGCACCGTCATGATGTTGATATCCTTAAACAGTTCTCTTAGGGAATCACGCCGACGGAGATTGTAAATGGCTCTGATGGCTCTTTTCTGCAGGATAAATGTAGACTCGATGTCTGCAGCACGTCCCCATAATAAGATACCGTAAGACATGATACTATGAAAGTAACTAAAATAGAGCAGCCTCACGGTATCTATATCGGTAAATTGACGGATTTTTCTGATAGCGTATGCTGCTGAACTTAGCCGTCCCGCAAGAGATGTTAAATGAGGACCCCATTGTAGCCTTGAGTCAAGCGTAATCCCCAGGAAAACCGTGTTTTCGACGAATACTATGTCGCAATCATTTCTTTTAACGTTCGGTAAGGCAAATCTGATGCATTTAGTTTTTTTCCCATTTAATACTAAATTATTAGCAGTAAACCAATTTTGGACCTGCTGTAGGGCGTTATTTACGTCGTCAAGATTTATGGAACGTCTATCTATCTTAAAAATTAAGGACTTTTTAAAAGATGGGGTAGATCTTTAATATATACTAGAAAGAGGAAAGGACCCAAAATAGAGCCTTGTGGTACCCCCATTTTGACTTATAAACCCCGTGAATTGACACAATTTATTTGAACTTGCTGCTGTCTATCATTTAAGTAAGATTTTATTAGACTGAGTGCAAGTTTACCTAGTCCGTAATGTCCTAGCTTTAGGAGCAAGGTTTCATGATTTACACAATCAAATGCCTTGGAGAGGTCACAAAAGAATCCTATGGCATCTTGTGCCTCTTCCCACGCTGAGTATATGTGTTTTAACAACGTGGCACCAGCGTCAGTCGTACAACGACCCCTGATAAAACCATACTGTTGATCGTGTAAAATTTTATTGATGTTAAAATGATTGAACATCTGATTCAGCATTACTTTTTCAAACACATTGCTAAAAACCGGCAAAACAGATACAGGTCTATAATTATTGGTGTCTTTTCTGTCGCCCGATTTAAATAGTGGTATAACCTTACTATATTTAATTATATCCGGAAAGACTCCTTGGTCCACACATAAATTAAATATTAAAGAAAATGAAAAGTTTTGCTTGACTAGAATTTACCCTGTTTTTGTGAACGCGATGTTGTAATTTTATAGGAGGCATTTTGCAGAAGTTTAAAACTTTCACTGGACAAAATGTTTTTCTTGGTAACAAGTTGTATGTAAACTACTCAATATGAGGATTAAGAATATTTAATTTGATATTCTATGATATGATGAATATCAAAACGAAGTTTAAGGATAAGGGAGGAGGAAATTTTTAACAAAATTTTAAGCTCAGTGGTTTCGTAGATGTAGAGGGAATGGTCATTTTTCGCCTAATTTCTTGAATGACTTCAAAACCATTTATTTTAAAAGTATTAAAAAGTAAACACCGCACATAATAATTATGTGAGGGTTTTAATTATTTTTTTTTAATAATTTATATAAGGCGAAAAATGACCATTCCCTCTACATCTACGAAACCACTGAGCTTAAAATTTTGTTAAAAATGGTGATAATAGATCTTTACCTAAAAATTACAGAAAAATCTATAAGAAGTCTAAAGTGTAAAAATAACACGGTGTTTTTGGTTATTTTTTCGTTTTTTGACACTGACTTCCGCAATTAAAGTTTTTTCTTTCTTCCGAAGTTATTTTGTACCTTGTAGTGTTTTGTTTTTGGAAGTCGGTTGTATATTTTGTAAAAAAGTTTTTTATTTTTCACTTTTTAGTGGTACCTAGGTACCTGCGTACCCATCAACAGCGTACCGGCCGGCGTAATGTTATGTTAAGAACTGGTGTAAACACTAAAAAACCATGCGATTTCAGCAATCCCGATCCCTTTGCTATCTTTTATTGAAGAGTTCCGTTGCCTACCTCCGAAGTTCGTCGTCAGATCTTCACAAAATTAAAACGGAACCAGTCCAGAAAAATACTCTTTCAAACAAAAAAAGAATCATCCAAATCGGCTGACAATTGACGAAAATATCGCTTAGCAAACATTTTTCATGAGATCTCATCATCAGATCCCAATTTATACCTTCCATCATCAGCTCAGCAACATGAAATGATAATTACCAGGCGCAAATATCTAAATTGCGTTAGAAAATTTATGAAAAACATTGTATGTGCCTATAAAATTTGAGGGTTGCCCTCGATTTTCATGGGATGCCATCATCAGATTCTGACATGGTGATAAAAGAACCAATTGAGAAGTACACCCTTTCTGATGAAACAAAAATTTTTCAAATCGGTTCATAAATGACGGAGTTATGAGGTAACAAACATAAAAAAAAAAAAAAAAAAATACAACCGTTTGGAACCCTTTACGCGCGAGTCCGACTCGCACTTGGCCAGTTTTTTTTTTCAATAAACAGCTGTCTATTTGTAAGCCAGTTTGAATCCTTTGATAAGTTACCTCCGTGTTTGCTATGTTTAGGAGTAAAAGTTCGTTCCATTTTTAAATTACACGACGGATATGGATTTTCGTACAAAGTTGTCTCGTATGTATTTGGCCAGTATAGCAATTCCGTTTTTTTTTTATTTATTTAAAAGTTTATGTACACACATTCAACAGATAGATAAAAAAGGAAACAGAAAAATAGGTACAAAGGTTATGTTTATTTCTAAAGAAATGCCTTCTAGCGTACCTCCGAAAGGAGAGTCGAATAACAGAGATGTAGACACCGTGTATAAAAGTTATAGGTACTTAAAAATAAAACAATGTACATAAATGTAACATATAATACATAAATATTACTAAAATAAATATGACCCTAATACAAACACAATAATATTTTAAGATAAATAATAATACATACTTATATGCATCTATGACGGTACAGAATGGTAGTGTTCTTTCATTCTTATTTATAAGTTGTAAGAATTTTGCAGTCCCTAATATCAGGCGGTAGTTAATTTCACAACCTAACCGCGTGGACAAAAAAAGGAATAGGAGTAAAACTCAGTAGAGTGGGGAAGGGACTAAGAATGTTTCTAAGATGTGACCTGCAAAGCGCATCTGAAGGACGGGAATAGGAGAAGCGTTCTCGCAGGTAGGAAGGCGTTTTAGGGTTGTGAAGGATGTTAAACGGCAAAAACAATTTCCAAGAGTTCCTGCGAACACAAATAGGGAGCCACTTAAGCACGTTGCGAAAACCAGAGACGTGATCGTATTTTTAAGATTGAACACAAAACGAAAACAAATATTTTGCAAACGCTCAAGTTTATTTAAAAGCTAGTCTATGATGGGTTTAATGAGAGTTTGGGCAAGGGAAATTTTGGTATTTAACGGCAAGAAACTCTGGAGGCATTTTAGCCAGTGAAATGTATAGTGTACCTTCCGACTGACTTTAGCAATATGGTTAGTCTACGATAAATAGGAGTCCATGATACCCCCCAGGTTTTATAGCCGACTTTGCATATTCAATCTGAACTCCATTCAACCAGAGTGGAGACAGAGTCGCAATGTCAAGCTTGTTACGCATGCACCTGCCACCGATAACCAAGGCCTGAGACTTCTTAGGGTTGATTAGCAGACCAAAGAACCGCGACCACTCCCCAATGAGCATCAAACCACGGTTCACGGCGGACACAGCGGCTTCCGCATCTTGCCTCCGAAAATGATGGTAAAACTGCAGGTCGTCGGCATAGAGATGGAAGTTAGAGGAGATAACCTTTGTGATAGAGTTAATAAATATATAGGAAAAAAAGAGGAGAGAGAACGCAACCTTGAGGCACACCCGCAGTAAGGGAGCACCAATCTGAAGAAGATTCCTCAAGACGCACCCGCTACGAGCGGCCTCGAAGATAGGAGTCAAACCATCTAATAAGGGAAGAAGGCAAATTAAATATCGAAGTCAACAGAGTTGAAAGCACTACTGAAGTCCAGAAGTACAAGTAACGTCAGAGATTTGTGGTCCATAGCCCATCTGATGTCATCAGTAACCTTTATAAAAGCTGTGACAGTGCTGTTACCAGGCCGAAAGCCAGATTGGAAAGGACTAAAAAAATTATTGCTAGAAGGAAACAGGGAAAGTTGCCGATGGACAATGTGCTCAAGAACTTTAGAGAGATAAGTAAGGATGGAAATTAGTCTGAAATCGGTCAGAGAGACCGGGTCAGGAATTTTGTGCAACGGGTTAATATGGCCTTCTATATTGAAGAGGAGATAGCACAAATTGACTCTTTTACATCATCTTTACTCACAGGACCGAAGTCGAAAGAGGAACCTATTATACCTTATCTCGAAGAAGATTGTCAAAATAATGGTCAAATTATCCAGCATGTTTGAGAAACATTTTTAATAGTCGTTAGTTACCTATTCTTCGATTTCAAATAGTGGCAGTCGCTCCATGTAAAATACCGATATTCAGCAGCATCCGTAAAAGTTTATCTTGACAAAAGCCTGGACCTGACAATCTGATTGTTCTTAAATGGCTAGTATTACCAAACCGCAGTAAGCATTCCATGACTTGTCCCGACCTTGAATCCGTAAAACTGTGACACAGACTGTCTCATATTAACCAAGTGACACACAAACTATTCTAATTACGCGGTCAAGTTCATTTTGGGATCTTTACCAAGTAGGTAAGGGTATGGGTCGTCACATTATCCTTAGCGCACACATGGTTTTAAGTATGTCTTGTGATATTATCCCTTCCTTAGTAAGTAGATTCTTTTCCCCCTAAAATATTTAATGCCAGTAGTTTTTATTTACCATTTCAGACTCCTTGAGAGGAACATCTCTTATGAAATTTATATCTTACACTCTTATTGAGGCAATCTTGCTAGACTATTCACATCCACTGCATCTCCTGATAGCCAGAATCAACATTGGCGTCTACCGGAAAAGCTTAGTGAAGTTCGACAAGTATCAAATGTCTCGAATTCCGCAACGAAATGAATTCAGAATGAAAAGAACAGAAGCGCCTTGGTCACCTTTAGTTGACAAGTACACACATACAAGGAATAACCAAATTTTTAAAAGAACTCACATATACTCAACCCAATAACAAAGCAAAAAAATTTTTCAGAAACTAATTCACTGCTCGAATTGTAAGAAAATAAGAAATTTACGGCCTCAAGGGATATTGTTGGAACGTAGAACACTCAAACTAATAGGAATGCTATTAACTTTTAAATTGGCTCAGTAACTACAGCGGTTTCAAATTAATGATTATGTTATTTGAAATAAAGTGTAATTTACTAGAATTTCTAAATAATACAGCTTTTTATTATTATCCTTATTATTTTTCATTTTTATCGAACGAATATCAGTTCTCGCCTGCTTTGGTTTTGTCAGTTCAATTCCCGTCAGGCGCTTTCTTTGACTTTTCTATTAAATCGCAATAAACCGGGGTTTGATGTTGAGAAAAACAGCAATAGGTTCGCTTTCACACTATTTCTATAAAGCATTTTAAAAATCTGATTTTTCTATATTCAGAGTACCTTTAGTAGTGCAGCTCAAATATTGAGCCATTTTTTGTGAAACCTTTAATATTCAAAGTCTGACTTGAATCAACAATGTAGGCTCTTCATTGTGAATAATACTAAGCATAGTTCAAAAGAGCCTTCACGAGTCGTCAGTTGCGGCATTTCCTTAAATTGAAGTACGTACCGAGCAGTTACGTTTGCTGCGAGTGCAAGTTCTTATTCCGACTATAATTGAGTTTAGCTAAACTAAATTAGTTGATAAGGATTCTGAAGCGGTGGCAGCGTACAGGATGAAGCAACGTTGGAAGGCCTCCCACAAGGTGGACTGATGACCCGATGAAAGCGTGTACTTCTTAGGAAGACCATGAACGCATTCATTATAACTTTAGATGGTAATAAAGTAATTTTAATTTGTACTATTATATCCTACTAAACTGTGGTCGGCCGGGCGCAACAGCCGTCGCGACGCAACAACGACTGAATAGTTGTATGGTAAAAAAATCGGCGGTCGTCATGTTTTTTTGGTCGATTGGAGCCATAGGACACTGCATTTAAAATTCCAGCTGGCATTGAAGTAGATAAAACAGAGAATGCCTAAAAATTTTAAATCACTCAATTGTTAGACTTTCCAGCTCGACCTGTATATCTACGATACTTGAGAGGCATAAAATTTCTTATTAGTGGTATATAATAGTACAAATTAAAAGGATTTTATTACCATCTAAAGTGAAAGCGTTCATGATCGTGCTAGGAAGTACAACACGATGAAAGTCGCAGGAATCCGCTGGATGTGAGACGCACAATGTGGTGATACTTAGAGGTAGAAGGCTATTGCATAAGTTGTGACTGGGTACTTAAATCGACATTCAGTGTGGCGAACAATAGTAGATCAATGGCTGGCAAATAATTTAACAGGGTCGCCGCTGTCGATAAGGAGAATATAAGAGTAACTACGGGTCATATATTTATTTATTTATTTATTCTTCTTACATCTATCATTACAGGCTTAACCCAATGCGATAAATGCGCTATATGTATACATACTATACTGTAGCTACTGTTAAAACAATAAAGATTACTCAGTAGCGTTAAATGATTACATAGTTGTAATCATTTAACGCCTTACAGAATTGCGTGCTCATGCCAAGATCTTTTGTCGACAGTCTGTTCTCATGATCTGCTCCTAATTGTGTCGGGTATCTTTTGAAGGTTTCGAGGAAATTGAGTTATATACATTTTGAACAATATAAGCTAATGGATCGTTAACTTACCTTTGTACGATATTTACGTGCGCAACATTTACTTAAGAGTAAATAAATGCTTATTTTTTAGGAGCTCGTGGCTAAATAATAAGGTTGCCTGGAAGAGATCGCGGAATGCGATAAGGCCGCCAATTGTATTTGTTTTAGTTTAAAGTTTCCTTCATATGTTTTAATTTGGTGTACAATAAAGTATATAAAAAAAAAAAAAAAAAAATAACAGCCGCACGGGTCAATCTCTAAGGTTAAGCAACGCTTGCCAAGGTTGGTCTGTGGATGGATGACCTTCTTAACATACCGAGTTTCCTCCGTGCCTCGGAAAGCACGTTAAGCCGTTGGTCCCGGCTGTCATTTGTAGATCTTTAGCAGTCGTTACGGATTGTCAGAAACCAGTAAATCTGACTTCAGTCATGCCAAGAAGTACCGTGTTACCCAGTTAATGGGTTGTGGAGGTCTGGTAGGCAGCCGCTCCACGTAATACACCTGTATTCAGCTGAATCTGGTTTGACTGGAAGCCGACCCCAATATAGTTGGGAAAAGGCTAGGCAGATGATGAAATAAATGCTTATTTTAATTCGCAAGGAGTATTCCACAAGGAATGTTTTTGGAACGAAAGTTATTTGTATACACTTGCTAGCTGACCGGGCAAACGTTTTTTTGCCATTAAAAAAAAATAACCTGCCACCTATTAAATTTACACAAAAAAGTACATAGAAATCGCTTAACTCGTTTCGGAGGAGTTCGATAATAAACACCGTGACACGAGATTTTTTTATCTTAGATTAAATTGAATACTATTAAAGTGGATTGAACATGGTGCAAAATCCCGCAAACTTCAAGAGAAAAGGGAGAATCATCCGATCAGAGGGTTGTTGTGTCCGGTGGGCAACTGCCCAATAGTTGAAGCTCGGTCTGTTGTATATGTTCAAATTCAAGATTTAAGATTCAAAGCATTTTATTTCATACCATTCACAGGCACTTTTGAAACGGCAAGGTCAGTCAGTCAAAAACATGGAAGCTATTTGCACGTTCCAAAGCATAGATCTCTATGGAGAAGAACGTGCAAGAACTCCACGGACACTCTTTTAAATCATGTTCTGTTTTGTATGCACAGTAAACTCTGATACCACGATGCAGGATTTATTGCAGTAGTTCGTCGATGGTGGGATAGATGGCGCCGAGTTACTTTTTGTTGCGGCATAGAATTGCCACTTAATTTTTTTTTGGCGGCGTTGATGCTGATACGCTGTTGTTTTAGCTATTTTTTTTTTTGGCTTCTTATAAGCTGTCACTTGGATTAAGTGTAATTACATTAGTATTGTAGGTGCGAGTGATTATTTCGCAAAAAAAAGTTGTGATTATAGAAACACTTTGCAGTTAAGTTATTTAAAAAGTGAACTCGAACTTTTCTTAAAAGTTAGCCTTTGTGAAGCTTACTGTAGAGAAATGAGTTTGTTTAAAAAAGTTTGTTTTCGAAGAAATGGAAACTATAGTGCTTATTTAGAAAACGAACAACGATCTTTGTTTTATAATTGTTTCGAAAATTCATATCTAATAAGGTTGGTTGATGTGTCTTTTTTATTAAAACCTTCATTAAAAGCACACTTTGTAAACAATAATATTACAAATTAGATGATTCAGGAAACATGCTGGTCTTGCTCCATAAGACAATCAATGGTGGAGACAAGATCAAACTGGTTGCCTTATGTATTTACTTTATAGTTGTACCAAATGTTTCATTTTTGGGTTTTTATTTTTCTGTTCACTCACACTCTTGTAAATTGATGGTTCCAATATTTGTAAATATGTGAGTACTACGTACTTATTTAGAACCTTTAGAGCGTTTTTTGCTATTTTTAGAGCTTTTTTATAAGTCTACCTCTGCATACTCTAGGTTCAGGGTCCTCACATATATTAACAAAAGTTTTGTGTACTACAGCAAATGTAAAACATTTATTTGAAAAGAGTAACTATGGATTTTCTTGTCCGTTCTTCTCCATAAGAATCTACAATTTCGAATGGACAGTAGAGTCACTATGTTATTTTAAATGTAATGATGACGTTCAAAAGTGACGTTTAATGGCCTAATTGAAATAAACGTTTTGATTTTGACTTTGACTTTCCTTTTGGAATTTCTCTCTATCTGAATTAATAAAATACTTTCCGTTAAGTGGGGCTTGACCTTATGTGGCAATTTATTTGGGTGTACTCTGCGTAATCCTTCAGGGAATGACGTGTTATGTTATACGATATCCTTACCTTGACTCCGTAATAAGGCACGGGAGACCAACTCGGGTAATCTTGAGGTTCCACGTTGAATACCACGCTGAGACCAGTTCCCCTGAAACATAGAGTTTGATACACAAACAGAGAAACGTAAGAAATGGAGGTGAAGTAAAGAATTTAACTTATGTTTTATTAATAACTAGCTGGCCTGTGTCTACTGCGTTGGGCGCTATTATTCTATGACGCTCGCAAATAACGTGGCTTTCTATTGGTAAAAGAATTTTCAAAATCGGTTCAGCAGATCCAGAGATTACCCCCTACAACCTCAGAAACTCACAATCCCACAAGCTTTACCTCTTTATAATATAAGTATAGAAGTATAAATAAATTGGGAAAAGATGTGAAAATTCTTAAGATACACGTACCTCTTCAGGTACTAAGTTTTAAAAACTCCGCTTTAAAACTTCTTTCTCGAAGAAACAATAGTTTTTTTTTTTTGTTTGAGATGGGTTTGCTCCTGACTCTAGTCTAGGTCAGAGATGACAGAGACAAAGTTGACGATGGTGCAATAGTAACTACCACAAATAATCAAAGTAACCTTGAGTTCTGATTGAAAATATTGTAACTTAGTAAGTAAGGTAAGCTCTTGTATGTAATCCCATTGTAAAGGTCACGAAATCAAAGTTAACACCAACAATATTAATTCTGATCGTTTTCTGCACAAAGTTAGATTGGATTTATATTCGGGGAAAATAGTTTCCTGTTTTGTTGTTATATTTATTACTTTAGATAGCTGGAGCGGTATGAAGTTAAAATGTTTTATGGAGAGCCATTAGTAATTTACACTGTACAATCACATATATACAAAAGTAAGTTTGTTTGTTTACTACGCCTTCATGCCTTAATTATTGAACTGATATTGATTCATTTTGATTCAGAGATAGGGCTGCTTTTTTTTCAAAATCAACCGGTTCGATTCCGGTTTTGAAAAAATCCAATGATGCAGTTTTAATTTTCGTCAAAATCGATCTCGAGACTTTTTTCAGTATTTTCCGATATTCTTCATAGTTTAGGATTTAGTCATCCATGAGCACTTTAAAAAATCACCCTGTTTATTTTATTAAAAAAATCAGTATGTGTACCTGCCCGACTCCGAAGTGGCTATTATCGTTGGGTTTGTTGTTCCGCCATCAGGGTTTTGGTCATCATAGTATTCTAAATCATTATCCGGTGTGGAGTGCAGAGGCCTGAGAACAGAAATAATGACAAAATATCAAACAAAATGTTTCGCTTCCATATCCAAACATACCAATACATACTGTAATAGAATAATCACTCAGAATGTATAGAAAAACATTATGAACAACTTTTACTAAGGAACCAACAACAAAATCACGAAAAAAAAAACATCTATTCAGGACATTTTGTGATGTTATGCGCACAAACATATTCAATTCAAATGAATTTGACAAATTGTGTATTTCTATTGCCTCTATAACCACAAAATTATAAAAATTAAGATTTATGGTGCAGAACCCTTCGTGTGCGAGTTGTTTCTATAGTGAAAGTTGTTAATAATGATGATTACAATGAACCCTTAAGAGGGATTGCGTTTATTCTGTTGTAGGTGTGGTCAGCGGCTGTACGCTGAGTATGTATCATTGTTGCTAAAAAGTCAAGCAGACTACGGTGAATGATGTACTAACACTTCACTAGCATCATTCAAAGCCGCGTAGTTAAACGTGCAGCAATGTCCCTCATAAGTCTTGATCAGGACAAACATATCTTGACAATTCTTCGCTTTCCTGTTAAACGTGCAGTACAAGATCAGATTCTCGCACTTTTGATGCACCTGAAAAGAAATATTATTTGATACAGATCAAAGGACGAGAAAATACTTGAAATTTCAATCAAATAACCCTGAGAAACATGTTTCCAAATACAGCCGCGCCAAAATGTCTATTCACAATAGTAATGTGTCAGCTTAGAGCAATTTATATGACAAATCATCGTCGGATTGTTGCGTCGCGTCGCCCCTGTTTGGGATAAATCTTGTTCCCGATTTCTTGTTGTTCAGCACATGTATTGATAATAACCTAGGAGTCTTTCAGTCAAGAGTGAATTGGGTACTGCTAGGCAAACGTGCTCCATCTTCGACCACATCATCGCTTACCACCAGGTGAGATAGTGGTCAAACTCGTGCCTATCAATAGTAAAACATACCAATCAATCGCAATGATCAACGTGAGGTTCACAGTCAACTAGCATAATTTCTATGTTGATTTAATCTTCAGAAGTCAAGTTATCTAAACAAAATGAAATAATGTTCAATTTACCTCTTCCATGATAGTATCCACGGTGAAGAAATGGTGTTTCAGAATGTCCATGATTTCTGTAAAGTTTCCCAACTGTCTGGTTCTCGTGCCAAAGTTCCTCAGGATCGGGAGTGCATTAAAAAAGCCTTTAATTTCCTCATCGCTTATGTTGTAATGTTTTCTGGAATTCAAACATTTCATTAAAGCGGGTTATGTTATAATTTACTGGAGGAATGAACATGCTAGGGTTGCGGAATTTGTTCGAAAGAGTCACCGCGGCCCTGTAACGCAAAATGTATTAGGAGAAACACAGATGGGTTTTAGTAAGTAAGAGTCTAACACTCTCTTCTACGCCACCCAGAGCGGGATCATTTGATGATTTCCCACCCTAAAAAGAAAAAAAAAATGGATATGAATAAAAACTAGTCACAATAAAATATACCATTTTATTGTGACTAGTTTTATATTATATCTTGAGTTGTCAAGTTCAAATTTGTGTAAAACATAGAAATACTTGTGACTTTTTCAATGATTTGTTTAGTATATTTTCATCAATTTCAGCGGTATTTGCGAACCAAAAGACTGGAATCGAACGAATGGAAAACAACTTGCATTCTTACGAATAACATTACACAACACGACGTATACAGTGTTTCCCGAAATGTTATGTAGCACCTCTGCCTGAAATTTCGGATAAATATCAGTTACATATTGGTACGAGTAAGTAGGTCCCAATATAAGACCAGGCCCTAGTTGACGTCGCGTTGTATTCCACGAGCACCTCAAAGAGATGTCAGTATAATTGACGAGGTCTCTAGGGCCTGCCTGCCTGCCAGGGTTGCGGAATAAGTTCGAAAGAATAACCGCGATCCTGGAACGCACAGGGCGTTTAGAGAAACACAGTGTTTTTTTTTAGGGTTCAAACGAAATAGGATCACTCAGGTATCTGTCGGTCTGTCTGTCCGTCTGTCGCAACCAGTTTTGTCCGGATCTACTGGGCCAATTCTGTTGAAATTTGGTACTTGTGACCCAAAAACAAAAAATTATTTATGTAATGCGTCCATTACATAAATAAATTTTTAGTATGGGGTTCACTTTTGGGGATAAACTAGAAAATCATAAAAAAAAAAATTGTATGACACGAAATGATAGGGCTTACTGCTTTCATAATTTTTAAATAACTAGTTGTTAAGTTATTTAAGAAAAAAGACGAAAACTGACCATACCCACCCCCTTATGTCCGAAATTACTAAGCCTAAAATAAAAAAAAAATCATATAATAGTTTTATACCTAAAAATTATAGGTAAACCTTTAAAAAGTCTGTGGTGTTCAAATAACATGTTAAAAAAATGTAATTGGTTCGGAATCCTTTGCACGCGACTCGAACTTGCAATTATTAGATCCCAAGTAGCATATTGCCATCAGGCATAAATCCAGTTTCTGGGTTGCTACTACGAACTTTCAGATGGAAAACTGTGAATCGACCGTGGAAGCGAAGAAAGTCATACAAATATACTTCACTAGTTGACCCGCGCAACTTCTTCTGCGTCACAATTTTCATTACTGCTCTGCTCTTATTGGTCTTAACGTGATGATATATAGCCTATAGCCTTCCTCGATAAATGGGCTATCTAACACTGAAATAATTTTTCAAATCGGATCATTAGTTCCTGAGATTAGCGCGTTCAAGTAAACAAACAAACAAACTCAGCTCACTTCAGCTTTATGTATTAACTAGTTGACCCGCGCAACTTCGTCTGCGTCACAATTTTCATTACTGCTCTGCTCTTATTGGTCTTAGCGTGATGATATATATATAGCCTATAGCCTTCCTCGATAAATGGGCTATCTAACACTGAAATAATTTTTCAAATCGGATCATTAATTCCTAAGATTAGCGCGTTCAAGTAAACAAACAAACAAACAAACTCAGCTCACTTCAGCTTTATGTATTAACTAGTTGACCCGTGCAACTTCGTTTGCGTCACAATTTTCGTTACTGCTCCGCTTCTATTGGTCTTAGCGTGATGATATATAGCCTATAGCCTGCCTCAATAAATGGGCTATCTAACACTGAATGAATTTTTCAAATCGGACCAGTAGTTCCTGAGATTAGCGCGTTCAAGTAAACAAAAAAACAAACTCTTCAGCTTTAGATATTAGTACTAGTTGACCCGCGCAACTTCGTCTGCGTCACAATTTTCACTACTGCTCCGCTCCTATTGGTTTTAGCGTGATGATACATAGCCTATAGCCTTCCTCGACAAATAGGCTATCTAACACTGAAAGAATTTCAAATCGGACTAGTAGTTTCTGAGATTAGCGCGTTCAAGTAAACAAACAAACAAACTCTTCAGCTTTATATATTAAGTATAGATAAGTATAGATTTGATATAAATATCGATACAACTGTTTCTACTTTCTGCACAATACACATTCTACACAATAGAGAAGTTCACAGGCTTCACAACTCAACAACAACTAATTTAATGAAGTTAGGTAACGAATACCTTCCCTATTGTTGTTACAAACGAGTTTGAAGGTGAAAAGTAGGTACTCCCACCTTTTCCGGATGGATGAATAACAGACCAGTAAACTTGACTTATGTATGCCGTTGGTCCCTGCTGTCATTTGTAGATTTTTGGCAGTCATTACGGACTGTCAGAAGCCAGTAAATCTGACACTAGTTTTGCGAAGGACGGCCATGTTACCCAGTTAATGGGTTGTGGAGGTCTGGTAGGCTGCCGCTCCAGGTAAAATACTGGTGTTCAGCTGAATCCGGTTTGACTGGGAGCCGTCTCCAATATAATTGGGAAAAGGCTAGGCAGATGATTGAATTTCGGCCATACGGGGGGTTCAATTTGTTTTATTTTGGCCCACCTATCAGCACCTGATGAATATAAGTCGAATTACAAGTAACCCTGTATATTTCCATTTTCTATCTAATTATTTTATATTTCCTGGTACTGGCTGTAACCGGTGGCCTGAAGGTTTCAGTCTTCTTGGGCGTGGGAAAGGCATCTTCCACCTCTATATAATTATTTAACTTACAAATGATTGATAAGTCCACGTTCAAATTAATTATTTAAATACCAATTGAAGGGTTTCCGTGAACATTCTCGGGTACCGATTTCCTTTGCTTTGATGAATTATTAAATTGAACTTGGCTTTAGATAAAATAATGATGAATGATGCTTTGTGCCCATGACGAAAGTATTAGTTAAGTGATTTATGGGTGTGGTTTTAGGTAATATTTGATATTAGCGCACACATATCAAATTCATTATTACTGTACCTTTGCAGATAAGAAAACAAATAAATTAAAGGAAGACACGATTTCAGGTTTATACTGATTTGAAGTCAAAATTTCTTACGTATTTCCTTCGTCGTTGTCATCATTCATCCTTAAGGATCATTAAAAAACCAGCGTCAGACAGTCTCAGGCTGACTGACATATATTATTAACTTTTTAGTGCAGCCGTGAGACACACACTTAGTTTTTGGCTTTTTTTTTCAGTCTCTCATACAAAGGGTTTTTTTTTGTACTATTAAAAGGTACGCGCTTGACCACCATCTCACCTGATGGTAAGCGATGATGTGGTCGAAGATGGAGCACGCTTGCCTAGAAGTAACCTATTCACTCTTGACTTAAAGACTCCCAGGTTGTAGCTATCGGGAAACACAGACTCCGGCAGGGAATTCCACTCCTTAGCTGTACGCATTATGAATGTGTTCCTAAAACGTTTTGTGCGTGTGGTGGGATGTCCACCATGTACCGGTGGCGCATCGCCGTTCGTCTTGTGGTCCGATGATGGAACAGGCTTGGCGAAATTAAATTATGCAATTCCATCGCACATTCCCCAAAATGCAACCGGTAGAAAACCGACAAGCCAGCAACTCGTCGTCGATGCTCAAGACTTTGGAGCTTCGTCGCGACGAGCCTCTCATTGCCAATGATCCTCTTGGCTCGTTTCTCAATTGACTCAAGGGCATCAAGCTGGTATCTGGCAGATCCGTCCCAAAGATGACAGCAGTATTCCATACACGATCGAATTTGCGCTTGAGAGAGTTTGAGCAGCTGTTCCGGCGTGAAGTACCGTCTCACCCTTGCCAGGATCCCCAACTTCCTTGCAGCCACTTGAGCTTTTGCCTCCATGAAAGGGCCAAAATTGAGAGTAGATGTTAATGTAATCCAAGAAGCTCAAGTTGGTCGGTTATCGGCACGGTTGCACCTCGGAAAGATGGAGCTGGGTAGAATTGACTCCTTTTGGCGGAAAATAGACACGCTTGGGTCTTAGCAGTATTGAAATTGACCAGATTGGCATCACCCCATTCAGAGACAGCCTGGAAGGACACAATCAAGCGCTCAACCATAGCCTCCCGGAGAGACCGGATCTGCGACCCACCAGCTCGTGCGTCAGACACGTAACTCTCAGCAACATTGCTGTCGTCTGCATACCCAAAGGTACCGGGTTTAAGCAGATCATTAATATACAGCAAGAAGAGTGTTGCCGAAAGCACCGACCCCTGAGGAACCCCGGCATTAATATTCAGCAGTCCAGACGAGCAACCATCTATGACCACTCGGATAGGCCCTCAGGAAATCTGCGATTCAATCACACAAACCGGCGGGCAGATCGAAGGAAGGAAGCTTACTAATAAGGCTATCGTGCCAGACCCTGTCGAAGGCCTTCGAGATGTCAAGGTAAACCGCTGGTGCCTCCCCGTGCTTCTCTATGGCTTCACTCCAGATGTGAATGGCATACGCTAGAAGATCCCCAGTTGACCGATTTCGGCGGAACCCGTATTGTCACCGGGAGAAGCAGGGGGCCTCGCACCACCAGGATCCAGACGCGAAGATTCCGCAAACAAGGAAACAAACAAGTTCGCTTTCTCCTCAGCGGAGTGGGCAAGCGTCCCGTCAGGTCTCAGCAGTGGTGGTAGTGAGGGGCGGCAGAAGTTTGATTCGACCGACTTAGCCAGGGACCAAAAAGCCTTACTACCTGCTGGGTATGAAGCAAGTTTGTTCCCTATTCGGCCGATGTGGTCAAACCGTGCCCTCCGCAACACCTTCTTGCAGGACTTGGCAGCCCTGTTGAAGGCTCTCTTCTTCCGAGTCACGTCATTTGCTTTGCGTGTGCGAGCGTCAACCCAGCCAGGTAAGCCACGTGCTTAAACGCATCAGCGCGATTGCACTCGGCACCAAACCAAGGACGAGCTTCGCCAGACATAGTTATGTCAGAGAATGGAATGTAGTACTCCATTCCCCTCCGCAACACATCCGTCACGGCGTTCGCGCACGACGAAGCATCAGTCGAAGAAAAGCAAGTAGGCTGCCAAGGATAACATGCGAAGAAAGATCGCATGCCATCTGCTGACCTGTACCGCCATACCCGCCGTGTGCCTCTTGGGCTAGGATCAGGCGGGAAGTAAACGTATATAGACTTCACCAGACAGTGGTCGGAACTACCCAGTGGTGAAGAAATCGACACCGAATAGCGGTCTGGATCTGTTGTCAGCAAAAGGTCCAAGCAATTGGCAGTGTGCGAATCAACATCCGGCACCCTCGTTGCCCCCCGGACCAGCTAGGTAAAATTCAGCGCTAGGGCTAGCTTTCTCGTTTCTCGTCCAGCATGGTCTATGCACTGGTATGGGAAGAGCCAATCCTGATGGTGGGCGTTGAAGTCCCCCAGTAACACCAATTGGGCAGAAGGGTACCGTTGCTGAGCCGCATCCGCCGCCTCACTCAGGTGCTGTGTGAGCTCAATTGTCTCCAAATCACCGCTGTGCGAACGGTAGACACAAGACGCCGATAACAGATTCTTCCCTACCATTATTTGTTATTTACGAGGGTGCGTTTTTAAGTTCCCGGAATGGGAGGGTAGATGATAAAAATAGGTCATTATCAAGGTGGTCACGACTTCAGCCACTCAATATTAGTATAAATACCAGGTTTTGTCTTAATTGGGTCATTAGTCTTTGAACTATCGTCAAGCAAACAACTCACTCGGGAAGAAAGTGTGCATTATGGAAAAAATCGAGTACCGTGCCGTAATAAAGTTCCTTACCAAGCAAGAAAAGTCAGTTCAAAACAAACCGGAAGAGATGGAATCCGTTTACGGGAACTCTTGCCCAGGTAAAACCATGGTTTACAAATGGCATTGTCTTTTTAAACTAGGCAGGACCTCACTTGAAGACGACCCGCGGCCCGGACGGGCGATCGAAGTGACTACTCCGGAAATCATTAAAAATGTCGAAAAAATAATATTGGAAGATGCCAAAGAAGAAACAGCTTGCAGAAATGGTCTGTGCAAGATGGGTGCCAAGAATTCTTACGCCGCCTCAGAAACAACGCCGCGTGGAGTGTTCTCGCACGTTTTTGGACCTCTGTAACGAAGATAAGGATGGACTATTGAGTCGAATTGTTACTGGAGATGAAACTTGGGTTCATCATTATGAGCCTGAGTCAAAACAGGACTCTATGCAGTGGCACAAAAAAGGTACACCACCACCCAAGAAGTTTAAAGTGTCACAATCGGCTGGGATAATCATGGCAACAGTGTTTTGGGATTCGGAAGGGATTCTGTTGACCGATTATAAAGATAAAGGCGTTTCTATAACCGGAGAATACTATGTTTCTATCTTCGAGAGGTTAAAAGAAAGTATTAAAGGAAAAAGGAGGGGAAAATTGACCAAAGGTGTCCTTCTTCTTCACGACAACGCGCCTGTTCACAAGAGCCGTGTTGCGTTAGCTGCCCTGCATAAGGTGGGCTTCAATATTTTAGACCATCCACCCTACAGCCCAGACCTGGCTCCCAGTGATTATTACCTCTTTCCAAATCTGAATAAAGAACTTCGTGGAAAGAAATTATCAACTGATGAAGAAGTGAAGGACGCGGTTTCAGCTTATTTTTCGGACAAAGACAAAACATTTTTTTATGAAGGTATACATACGCTAATTGAAAGATCTGAAAAATGTATTAAGGTAGCAGGTGAATATATTGAAAAAGAAAAATAAATTAAGTATTTTTATTTTCACTCCTTGCCCTCCATTCCGCGAACTTAAAAACGCCCCCTCGTATATGTACCTTGCGTGTTTCATGTATGTGCTAAATAAATACTATTATTTTCTTTCGATGTCCTATTGTCCAAGACAAACTTACTGCATGTGAAGAGACACATATAACTAACAGTTATACTAATTTATATGTGGTGGTACCCATCTAATAAATCTTTGGGTGGCCATTAGGCACTTGTCTCACCGCCACCGCCGGCGAGGAAGCGAGTAGCTATCGACCATTTGCTCTCAGAGGAAAGAGACAAAAGATATAGATCTCGTGTGAGTAAAAGAGATACATATATTCATAGTCGATAGCGGGCTATTCACACTGCCGGCGAGCGGCTCTTTCCTCAAGTTGATCGCTTCGACAAGAGCCATCAAAGATTGTACTCGCTCAGGGACACTCGCTCGGCGATGCTCGCTTGACGGTCGGACTTACCAATCAGGACCACCGAACCGCCGGCGATTAGCGACTAAAGCTTCAAACTCGAAACAGTTGGCGATCAGCGAGTAGCGAGTGAAAAGTTTCGATAGTTTTGACGCTCGGCTTTCAGCGAGTGCTTTCGTGCGACGGGCTTTTACTCGCAATACTCGCTCCGGTCCTCACTATAAGTAGAAATTACCGCCGCAGTGTCGTTGTGTCCCGGCCGCCAAATGGCGGTCGTCAAATATAACATGTTAGAGGCCCTTGAGGCGATTTAGAGACTCTGACACTAAGGTGTGTGGGGTCGCTAGAACTAACTGTCCACACGATAAGAAGAAGAAGAAGACCGTGTGTATTTCATGACAATAGTATTACGTTTCACCTAGCTGTCGCCAGCTTGATCAAGAGGTGCAGTGACTGAGTTTTTCTACATAAGTAAACCTATCAACAAGTAAGTAGTAGTATATAGTGTTCAAATTCATCATTATAGGTTTGTCTAGTTAATAATTTTGAACGCCGTAAGGCAAATCGTAACGGGACTCTCATAAAATTAACAATCATACTCGTATCTGTCTACCTACACTTTTGTGAAATAAATTATTTCTATTTTATAACAATATAGCTTATTTACTTAACAGAAGCTTTTAGTCAATTCATTGTGGCGTGGGAATCTAGAAACCACAAAATTCGTTTTAGATAATTTTCATGTAAATATTATAATTTCACTGAAATGTTATATGTTTACAATTACTACTTATTCTGTTCAACATTTTATGTTATTATATAGGCAACTAGTTGACCCGCGCAACTTCGTCTGCGTCACAATGTTCATTACTGCTCCGCTTCTATTGGTCTTAGCGTTAGCGTGATGATAATTAGCCTTCCTCGATAAATGGGCCATCAAACACTGAAAGAATTTTTCAAATCGGACCAGTAGTTCCTGAGATTAGCGCGTTCAAGCAAGCAAACAAACAAACTAACTCTTCAGCTTTATATATTAGTAGGTATAGATATCATTTTACTTTTAGAATACCTATACGAAGAAGACAAAAACTCTTTTAGACAAAATTCTAGTTCGTAGAGTATATTATATATCAATATTATCTAAAAAAAAACTCGAACAGTCCAGTTGTTTTATTTGAAACGAATAGTGTAGGTGGTGTGGAAAAATAAAATATTAAGGCGCCGACCCACCGCGGTGCAAGCCGTGCACGGACACGCGGCGCGTTTTAGCTGCGAGTATTTAATTCTTGGAAAATGTGGGTCTACGTTTCCATTGCAGTACATACTACACAACCACTAAAAACTGTAGCGTGGTCACCGCGGTGTGCTTTGATACAGTTGTACATAGTCGTGGGTTAATATTCGTGTACTGTTTACGGCATGCACAGGGTGCATGTACTTAACATTTTAGGAAAGTATAAGCGACTGCCAATTGAAACACTACCACGCAATTCTGTTGAAACGTGCAACGCGACAAATCAGCCAAGGGCGAGTCAGCCTCTCACACAAAGGGTTCCGTAAAAATACGTTAAATAAACCACAAACACGTTTCTTGTATGCGAGCCCCCTTTATTGTTTATTTAATTGCATTTTTTTTATAGCGGCAATAGAAATACATACTCTGTGATAATTTCAACTGTTTACCTTTTACTGTTCTTGAGATACGGCTCGCTGACAGACGGCTGATGGACGGACGGATAGTGGAGGCTTAGTGAACGGATTCCGTTGATTACCCTTTGGGTACGGATTTCCCGGGATTTGATGGGTAGTCTATGAGATACTTGGCGGAGGCCTATGTCCAGCAGTAGACGTCTTTCGGCTATTATTATGATGATGATGATCCAAAGAGCCAATACTTACAAAACTCGGGCAATATTCTGTGACTCCTTCACAGAGACCATGTTGAAGTTGCAGATGCTGACCGCCGGGAATGGCACCTGGTTCACTTTGCAGTTTGCGTTTATCTGTTGAGTACATTAGACTCAGTTAGGGGCTGCATTAGAAAAAAAAAAAAAAACCGGCCAAGTGAGAATCGCACACACAACATGAAGAGTTCCGTACCATGAAAACGCGTTTCTATGGGAGGCTTTAATTTATTTTTTGATTATTTGTTTATATAGGGGCAATAGACATACAAACACAGTGAAAATTTAAACTGTCTGCCTAATAAGTTTTTGAGATATAGCCCGTTGACAGACAGACGAACAACGGAGGCTTAGTAATAGGGTTCCAATGGCAACCTTTCGGGTACAGAACCCTAAAGATTAAGATAATATCAAAATTCAACATCGCGAAAATTTTCCAATATTTAGTCATGGGTTTAAATTAATATTTTTGAGGTTCATCATCCACTCCGTTTACAGTTGACAACCCTACCATAACAAGCTTCATTGGGATTCGCAAAAGTGCCTCTTCATCTATTCCCTTTAGCGGATTCTCGTAATTCTCATAAGTGTCTTGCGGAAAAGCCTTTTGCATAAGTGTGCCGAATCCGAATTTCTCAGAAGGTCGCGATCTGGTTAAAGTTAAAAAGGAATTGAAACATAAATAACTGACCTTTGATCTTTCGTCAATTTACCTATGTCTTTTTTTATTTAATTGATAATATTGTCAAACAGAATGTGAAGTTATTATTTTTTCTAGCAATGTTTTTTTGAAACGTGAGAAATAAACAACTAAGAAATAGATCCATGATCTTTCTTCAACAAACGAAATGATTCTGACAAGTGCAACAAAACACAGGAATACCACTGTTTTCGCAATGAACCTTGTAATTTTCAGCGAATTTCCGAATGTATTTTCATACTAACTTAGCCACAAAACTGCTTCATAACAAAAATAAAACTTACATTCCCTTTGCCCCTGTTACGGAAATGTACTCGTGCCACACGTGCCTCTATGTATCTATGAGACTAAATAGAACGTGCCTGGACATATTTGATGACTGTACAAGAGCCTATTTTGCCGCAGACTTCAGCATTTTACGCAATAGTATGAAATGCTTTCAAAAAGTGTTAGCTTCAACAAGGGTTGCCTGTCAAGATTGAGGAATTTTCTCAAAGAGTAACCGAGGCCTTAGCACGCAAAGGGCAATATAAGGAACACGTGGGTAGGCTTTAGTCAGTAAGATTCTGACCATTCATCCCACTTCACCCAGAGAGCAGAAGGAATCATTTGATGACTCCCCAACGCGGGGTGTTGACGCGAGGCCGTCTCCGGGCCTCGCAACAGTATACTGGTTATAAGCTTTCCAGATAAATAATTGAGCAATAAACTACTGAAATAAATAGCAAAATATTTTAAGCAATACTATTGAAATCTTGATCCCTTTGTACCAAAAATTTAAGCACAGACTAATGGCAGTGCCTAGAATTATAGAAGACTAACTTCTGCCAGCGGCTTCGCTCGCGTAATCCCCAGGGGAAATATTCCAGGGATGAGTAGCCTATGTCCTTTCTCAGGCTCTAGACTATCTGTGTGCCAAATTTAATTTAAATCGGTTCAGTAGTTTTGGCGTGAAAGCTCGACAGACAGAAAGACAGACAGTCAGAAAGAGTTACTTTCGCATTTATAATATTAGTAAGGATTGAACCAGACTCTATATTTTAATGTATCAATAATTGGGATTTAAATCCGTTTAGGCAGACTTACTTGAAATCCTCTCGCTCCGATAAATTGGCAGAGGTGGCTTAAGTATGTATCAAGAAGAGGATAATACACTATTCTACATAAATTGGATTATATCAATCCTTTATGCTGCTCTCATAAAATTAATTCAGAATTTAGTATGCTCAGTTCAAGAAACTTATTAAAGATAACCTTGAAAACACTTTTAAATCTAAATGACAAAATTACAATCTCAATTTTCTGTGAAGTCAAATTCTTATCGTACCAAGCAGAAAGAAATATTTTTCTTTGAAATTGGTATAACTTAAGTTGTCATGAAGAAGTAATTTAATATACCTATTGGCAAATCTATTCGTATGACGAGTACATATATAAGGTAACCACAAATCAGGCAAATACAAAAATCGATCCAACTTGCCACAAATTTGGCCAGTAAGTAATTTTGGGCTTCATTTTACCACAAACGGTAGTTGGCTCGCATTGACGACTAAATACGACCAAATGCATGCATTCACTTCCAATCATCCAAATTCATATGGTCTGTATTTCAATGAAATGAGGGGTTTCGAAACGACTTTGATCTCTCAGTCGGTTCACTTTTACATAAATACTAAAAACTATTCAAACTTTGTTCAGGAAAATTATTCATGGTTTGGTCAGAAGAGCAAAGGTGAAACTGAGCAATATATAAAATAAACATTTTTTTTTTTTTTTTTTGTAATGGGTTTGCTCTTGACTCTAGTCTATGTCAGAGATGACAGAGACAAAGTCTACGATGGAGCGAGCTTACCCAGAAGGAGCCTGTTCACTCTAACTTTGAAGAGATTAGGGTTGTAAGCTTTCGGAAACACAGACGCTGGCAGAGAGTTCCACTCCTTTGCTGTGCGCATTATAAAAGACGTTTGAAAACGCTTAGTGCGATTTGGTGGAATAGCCACAAGGTAGGGATGGTAAGATGCAGTGCGTCTGGATGTCCGATGGTAGAAGGGGGCCGGTGGGATGAGGTCGTGGAGTTCTTGGGCACACTCACCGAAGTACAATCTGTAGAAGACCGACAAGTAGGCAACCTTACGGCGATGAGCCAAGCTATGTAGCTTGGCATCCACCAGTTTTACGTCGCCGATGAGCCTCTTAGCTCTGCGTTCCACCGAGTCAAGCGCGGCAAGCTGATACTTAGCTGAGCCATCCCAAAGGTGGCTACAATACTCCATGCAGGATCGGACTTGCGCTTTGTGTTGTGTTGATAATTTGATACACAAATTCGTTATAAAGCATTGGGCATCACCTAACTTCACCCTTCTCGACTTATACTGTAGCGCAATTTCCTCCTGTAGATTTTTAATGTTTTCGTAGCTTTCTTTCTCGATATCTCCGGTTCTAAATTAAGGTACGCGGTCTGTTTCGAACTGGTTGCATGTGAAAACGTGAGCTTATCATCATCTGCCTAGTATTTGAAACGGGGCTTTATTTTTCTTTTCTCTTTTGTTCACTCTCTTGCTGCTATCTGTAGTAGTATATTCTGCAATGAGCATCATTGTTGGTGTCGTAAGAGGCGACTACGGGACTTACTAGAGAATGGACAGCAGCGTTCTCTGTAAAACGCAACACCATACACTGCGATCGCCAACCCGCCTGCCAAGCGTGGCTATTATAGCAAACTCCCCCTTTTTATGGGAGGCCAATGTCCAGCTGTGTACATATTTCAGCTATAATGATGATGATGAGCAGTACATTAGTGTCTGCAAGAGGAGTCCTCTGACCCATTCTTCAGTGAAATAAAACGTGGCCTTAGAACCAAAAATTTCAAGCAAAGTAACAAGACTGTTTAAGAAGTGTTTAATTTTTGAAAGGCCTTGTAGGCCCAATAATACCACGAAAAAAAAACTTTTTAACAAAAAAATAAAACCGACTTCCAAAAACAAAACACTATAAAGTAAAAAATAGGTTGAAGTCGGTGTTTTTGGTTATTTCGTTATTGAACACCAACTTCCGAAATTAAAGTTATTTTTTACTTTGTAGTGTTTTGTTTTTGGAAGTCGGTTTTATTTTTTTGTTATAAAGTTTTTTTATGTTTCACTTTTTAGTGGTACGCAGGTACCATTAAAAAGTGAAACTACAAGCACAGCGTGCCGGCGTGTTAATATGTTATGAACTGGTGTAAACAATCATCAGACATGCGATTACAAAAATCCCGATCTATTTGCTATAATTTATTGAAGAGTTCCGTTGCCTACCTCGGAAGTTCTTCATCAGATCTTTACTAAATTTAAATAGGACCAGTCCGAGAAAATACTCTTCCAAACAAAAAAATAATCATCCAAATCGGTTAACAACTGTCGAAAATATCGCTGAACAAATATTTTTCATAGGATCACATCATCAGATCCTGACTTATACCTTCCATCATCAGCTCAGCAACATGAGATGATGATTACCTGGCACAAATATCTGAATTGCGTTAGAAAGTTTATCAAAAACATTGTATGTGCTTATAAAATTTAAGGGTTTCCCTCGATTTTCATGGGATTCCATCATCAGATTTTGGTGACAATGGGACCACCTCAGGAGTATAGGCTTTCGCATAAAAAAATAATTTCTAAAACCGGTTCAGAATTGGCGGAGAAATCGGTGAACATACATAAAAAAAAAAGATACATACAGCTGAACATATAACCTCCTCCTTTTTGAAGAAGTCGGTTAAAAACACACAGAACTCACAGCAGTAACAATCTGGTTCTCATTAAACTTCTGCTTGATGACCATGATGAAGGCGACAGTCAGCAGCACGTTGCCGAACCAGGCCAAGCTCCACAGCACCAGCGACCTGCCACTCCTAGACGTGAAGTGGCTGGTGCCGTGCAGGGTCGTGATCCTCTCGAGCAGCGACACGTAGTACGCGCTGTCTATCTTCTGTTTCTTCTTTGACATTTTGATCTGAAAGATGAACAGAGGCCCTATTATGATGTGCAAATGCCATCATGATTCAGCTGTGAAAAAGAGATAGTGTTATGCGTCTTGTGTAACTCTGTCTCCCTCCCACACCGTTATTATGATGCTTATAAGATGTCATAATAGGTACCCAGGGCCTTTTTTAATATAACTGACACTGACAAGTTTGGCACATTTTTGCGTCTCTTGCTGTTTAGTTTTTTTTTTATACAAAAACAATATGTAATTTTCCGGTTATCCGAGATTTGACTAGCTATCTAGATGATTGGGTAAATCTATGTATATCAAACACAAGTTGCCCGCGCACTTTGTCTTTGTCACTTTTTCCATAAATGCTCCGCTCCTATTGGTCGTAGCGTGATTTTAATAGCCTTCCGCCTATTTAACACAAAAAATATTTTTACAATTCCAACCAGTCGGTCGATTCTGTAAAGAGACTACCTAAGATCTACCTGCAGAATCGCATTGCAGTAAGATATGTCTATTGTGTATTTGCTTTAAACATGGTATAAAGTTGTTACAGTCAGGTATTAATCTTAGGTCCACATGTTTAGCTATACAGAATATGTATCAATTGCATGCAAAGTATTATAATTTAATTATTGTTTAATGTCAAGAATATAAGGTCTATACAATAATATAATAGTTGTCAAAATTATCCACGTAAATGTCCAAAATATAATAGTTTATTGTTAAAAAATCTTTAATGTCATAAAACATAATGTTCTTTCAGCCATTTCAATAATTTGTTTTTAAAAGATTTAATATTACATATCAATTTTATTTCTTTTGGAATTTTATTATAAATGCGTATACACATGACCAGGAACCTTTCGCATACTTGGCTGATTTAGGAGTATCTTGCAATACAAGTCTACATGGATCTCTATTCCGAGAGTTCATTTGATAGGCTTTTTTGAACAATCCCTTATTAATATAAAAATAATTACAGATTTCATAAATGTAAAGTGATGGAAGTGGTAAAATACCTAGCTTTTTAAAGAACCCTTTACATGACTCGTCAGGACGGATACCACAAATTGCTCTGACGCATTTCTGTTGCGCAATAAATGCTCTGCGTCTATCCGTGCTATTACCCCAAAAAATGAGTCCGTACCGTAAGATGGATTCTATATAGGCGTGATAAGTTGTAATAGCGGTTTTTTTGTTTGTTACATTCTTTATTTGTCTGAGAGCATAAACAAACTTATTAATCCTACTGCACAAATTATCCAGATGTAGTTTCTGTGATTAGCGAATAAACCTCACCTCAGAATGTTCGTATCTCGCCAATCTTTAGATCCCCTCTGCGTAATGAATGTGATTCAGGCTTGAACGAGGAACGTGTCGTAAAAGCCCTGATTACATTTTAATTAAACCCGAATAATTCATTACTTTTCTAGTGATATTCATGTGGAAAATATAATGTTTTTGTATGTGGTGATTGTTATTGAGTCGAAATATATAAATTACCTGTTTTAGTATAAAACTTTAACCATTAATAAAACTTATAATAATTATACTTTTTCTTAGTACTGAAGTAAATAACTAAAGTTACAAATTGATTTGAAATTAATTGGACTTGTCCAACAACTTCAATAAATCCTTATTAATAAAACTTTAATAATTCACAAATTGACGCTTTCTTTGACTTTTTTTCTAGTGGCAGCATTGATCTACACTAGTTTTTTCCCGCGACTGTGCTCTTGTGGACAACAGCGACTTTATTTTTCCGTGTAGCTTGTGATATTCGGCAATATAGTGTAGCTGTCCATCGGTGAAAGAATTTACAAAAAATCAGTATTACGCAATTTATACTAGCTCGAGGAACTCGTGGCTAGATAATAACAGCCACACGTGTCGATCTTTAAGGTTAAGCAACGCTTACCAAGGTTGGTCTTTGGATGGGTGACCATCTTAACATACCGAGTTTCCTCCGTGCCTCAGAAAGCACGTTAAGCCGGTAGTCCTGGCTGTCATTTGTAGATCTTTGGCACTCGTTACGGATAGTCAGAAGCCATTAAATCTGACTCAGTCTTGCCATGAAGTATCGTGTTACCCAGTTAATGGGTTGTGGAAGCCTGGTAGGCAGCCGCTCCTCGAAATATACTGGTATTCAGCTAAATCTGGCTTGACTGGAAGCCGACTTCAATATATTTGGGAAAAGGCTAGGCAGATGATGACTCAATATACTCGTAAACTAACAATTGGTGCATACATTTATGAGTGCAACTGCATTATAATTATTCTAATCAATCCAAAATGTATTGTAATGTGTTGTATGTTGTGTGTGCGTTTGTTTCACATTTAAATCTAATGTATGACATAAAAGTATTATGTCATACATTACATTACAGATAAGACACAATGTGTAACTGTTTGTTTATCCCAAATAAATAAAAATTAAATTTCATGTATAATTAGACAAAATACAGTGAACAGTAGATTTTTGTGTAAAACGTTGTATAAACATGCAAACACAGAATTTTAAATGTTCATAGTTCACAGTTGTTGTTTAACTACAATATTGAACAGACGTACGATCGCGCGCGCGTGCTCTAGTTAAGAGTATTCTGCAGACGCAGTACAAAACCGTCGCACGCCCGCCGTGCGTCGTCGAGGTGCACCTACGTCGGTCTATCGGGGTCATTGTCATTACCTAGTTACAAGTGCGGAAATCATGAAGTGTTATAATAATTTATTGTTTTGGTGTTAAACTCGCCATATAACAAAATAATGGCTTCACAGTCTATTAAGATAAAAATGGACCTGGAAAAGCGGTTGTATGACTGTTACATCAAGGAGGAAACGGACAGAGAAAACCTGCAACTTATGGTACGTAATTTGAATGAACATATAAATAGCTTACAGGAACAAGTACAAGCCCTTCAAGGAGAATTAAACTGCTTGAAGGATAAAAAAATCAATAACGAACCCTTACAAAAAGAGGAAAGCGAGAAAGCAATATTTGCCCAGCGTACCAAAAGTGACGCTGAATATTGCACGGATGAGGATGAACTCGCTAAAGAGACTGAGTGGATTAGGGCCAAGAGCAGGAAGAAGAGGAAGCTTAACACTTCCCTCTCTCCAAAACAACAACCCGGAGCAAGCGCCCAACAAGAAGAAAAACAACAAAAAAATGCGAAAGATACTTCCGTCAAAAAAGTACCTCCACCACCGCCAATATAGATAGATGGAGTTAAGAACTACCAAACGTTCTACGACTCGCTAACTGAAACAATACCAGCTGAATCATTTACCGCAAAAATGATGAATGGAGATTTTGTGAAGGTCAACGCCAAAACAGAAGACGCTTATAGAGTAACTGCCAGGTTTTTGACTGAAAAGGACTATCATTGGCATTCATACGAGAATAAGCAAGCAAGACCAATTAGAGTTGTTGTGAAGAAGTTACATTCTTCTTGCCAACCTGATGGAATCAAAGACGAACTAACAACACAAGGATTAAAAACCAACGGATTACTCCCTTTGGAAAGCGACAAGAAATCTTAAAAGGCCGGTTTCACAAGTACAGAGATAGAGGCGGAAAATGGGCTATAAGCAATGAACAAAAAGCGTTAAGGTTTGCTCAACACTTAGAAGAAACTTTCCAACCTAATGAAAGCTTGGTGGAAATACTTGACAGTGGAAATGTATCACACAGCCAAAGAATTAAGCTTGTGACTCCTAAAGAACTAATGAGAGAAATTCAAAATAACATAAGCTCAAAAAAATCTCCAGGTTACGACCTCATTACAGGTGAAATTTTAAAACACCTCCCACGCAAAGCCATAGTAAAGCTGACCAAGCTTATCAATGCTGCATTTATCTTAAAACATGTACCTGAGCCATGGAAGGTTGCTGAAGTCATTATGATTGCTAAGCCTGGAAAACCACCCCATGAAGCATCATCATATAGACCTATTTCTCTGTTGCCCGTGTTATCAAAACTATTCGAAAATCTGTTATTGAAACGGCTAAAACCAATAATCGAAGATAAAAACCTTATTCCAAATCATCAATTTGGCTTCAGGGAAAAACACTCAACAATAGACCAGGTACATAGAATAACTAACATCATTGAAAAAACGCTTGAAAATAAGGAAGTCTGCGCCACTGTGTTTTTAGATGTCGCGCAAGCTTTTGATAAAGTTTGGCATAAGGGTTTAATATTCAAGCTCAGACGCATGTTACCAGAATTTGCAGATATCTTAGAGTCGTATATAACTGATCGAGTGTTTAGAATACGCCAGGAGGACGCATATTCTGAGCTAAAAGCTATAAAAGCTGGTGTACCTCAAGGAAGTGTGCTAGGCCCAATTTTATACTTGTTATACACATGTGACATCCCAGAACTGGAAAACAACACCATTTGCAGATGATACTGCAATTATTATGGCTACCGGATCAAGCCACAGAGAAGCAGTAGAAAAAGTCCAACTAGCTGTGAACAAAGTTTATGACTGGACACAAAAATGGAAGATCAAGCTGAATGAATCAAAATCAATTCACATTGACTTCACAAACAAAACACTTGGACTATCACCCAAACTACATAAATGGCATGCAAGTGCCTTATGCTAATACAGCCAAATACCTTGGCATAACTCTCGACGCCAAGTTGCGTTGGAAAGCGCATGTCAAAAAGAAAAGACAGGAACTCGACATACGCTATAAAAGTATGTATTGGTTACTCGGAAGGAAATCCTGTCTATCAATACATAATAAAATTACCCTATACAAGCATATTCTTATGCCAATTTGGACGTACGGTATCCAACTTTGGGGCTGTACTAAACAAAGCAACGTCAAAATAATACAACAATTCCAAAATAAAGTACTCAGGAATGCTGTCAATGCACCCTGGTACATAAGGAATGACGACCTTCACCGTGACCTGAAGATGGAACTCGTCACCACCATTATTCAAAAATTTGCTGAAGCCTATGAAAGCAGACTTCATCTGCTAGACAACACAGACTTAGTGCGTAGGCTTAAAAGAACTAAACCATTTGAATTGGTGTAGTGTAGTGTACAAAGTGAGTGAATAATAGTAACAATGTTGTGCTATACATATAACACACGAACATGGTGTTATATAAATTATATCAGACTCTAAGAAAGTGCTACGGACTTGTGTAAAAGTGCAAATAGACACTGTTCTTAGTTTTAAGATAAACTTTCACGTAACATATTAAGTTAGAGTTAAATTGCTTATTAGTCTTTTAGGTCGTAATTAATTATTAAGAATATTGTTCGTACTAAAAAGTACAAAAAAAAAATGTTTTTAATATTTGTTTAGATTATTTTATTAAGGATGCGATGTCGAAGTAGTACTCTTACTTGCCACTGAACGATTACATTTAGAGTACTGAACGTGACTGAACGACGTGAAGCCTATAATGAAAGTAGTTGCTCGACACTGTAAAAATCGGACTCACATGCGAAGGGTTCCGAACGAATCTCATTTTTGTAACTTGTTACTTTCAAACCATAGACTTCTTATTGGTTTTCCTGTAATCTATAGGCAAATAACTGTTATCTGTATTTTTTTAGCCCGTCTCTTTTTCTCCAAAACGGTCATAATGGAATTTTTCAACTAATTTCTTGAAAAACTTTCAAACTAATTATTTTAAAAATTATGAAATATTTTTCTAATCTTGTGATTGATCCTACTTTGAATGTGAGGAACATGGTCATGTAAAACTAAACAGTGTATTAAATAATAGGTTGCTGGCAGGCACATCATTCCGTATTCTAAATAGGGAACATGCGATATTTTCATTGTTAGGATACCGTACCCAAAGGGTATCCAACGGAACCCTATTACTAAGCCTCCATTGTCCGTCCGTCTGTCCTTCCGTCTGTCTGTCAGCGGGCTGTTTCTCAAGAACCGTAATAGTTGGTACGGAAAACTTCGTGTACGAGTCCGACTTGCACTTTTTTTTATTCTTTTTTTTTATTTGCAATGGGTATGCTCTTGATTCTAGTCTATGTCAGAGAAGACAGAGACATGACCGGTTTTTGTTTTAATTTCAAAGAACTCCATCTAGAATAGACCACCACATAAATAAAATATGAAAACGCTTTAATTTATTACCAAAATTGCGTTTGTGAACCGACAGTTTAAATTTTCGCGCGAAAACAGACGATGACGTCACGCCTGTCTGCCACTGGTCAAGAACTGTCTTAACTCAAAGACATAAGGTTGCCTTTTCGTTTTCATAACAGCAGTGACGTCACTAAACGCTGATTGTAGTTTTTAGATAAGTTCCGTTTCACGTTACTTTAATTCATCATTTTTGTTAAAAATATATTAAATATTAACTACGAACGTTGAAATGGCCTTTATTATATATATTTTTTACATTTTATAAAAACTTTATCACAAATTCTGTATTTGCAGATTCCCTATTATGAATTCGTAATTTTATTTTGCCTACTAAGGTCCTTTTCTTAAAACACCTACTCAATATTTTATTGAAAATATTTTCATCCTATTTAATAACGGTCTTACAAAACGTAGAAGCTTCCTAGAATCGTCTTCGCGTGACGTTGTTAGAAGTTGCTAAATTTCCTATTACTTTATTACATCCATAATTTCATTCGTTTTAGTCGGTAGTTAATTCAAGTCAATATTCGTACCGTGAAATACGTTTTATATTGCAAAGTATCTGCCGAATAAAAGTTGCTAAGCTACTTCAATCCAAATATCTAAAAATAAAAATACCTGTTGGATTATTCAAACAAGTAGAAGATGCTCTTTTAAGATTTCATCCGCCCAACAAACTATTCCTCAGTGGGAAGTTCGTATTTCACCTTTTTATTGTTTTTCTTTGTAATTTTGCTGTGGAAGAGAAGTCGCTGACTGTGATCAACGTCTAATATGGCCGACAAAGGATTAGTTTCAGGTAACCGACACCTATCGGGAATATTCTTTCTGTGATTCGTTTATAAAATAGAGGGATATGATAAGTTCTATTCACAGATTCCAATGGACACTTTTTCGGATTCCATACCAAAAAGGTAACCAACGGAACCCTATTACTAAGCTTCCGCTATCCGTTCGTTCGTCCGTCTATTTGTCAGCGGGCTGTATCTCAAGAACCGTAATAGGTAGTTGTTCTATTGCAGATGTAACAATGAATAATAAAAATTTAGGTTTATGGTACGAAATCCTTCGTGTGAGAGTCCGACTCGCACTTGGCCGGTTGTTCTTCTTTGTATCGTTGACACGACGGTTTTTTTTAATTTGGGTTGCCCAAAACATTACCACTTTCACGGCATCGTTAGTGGCAGCACATAAGTCACAGTCACAGTTGAATTGTTTCTCCGGGACACGTTGGGTTTCTTTGGCTCGGCTTTTTTTCTGGTGGTCACTACTGTTGATTCTGGCTTTCAGGAGTTGCAGTGGTTGGGAATGTGTGGCGGGCTTGTTTGCATATAAGTCACTAAACTCCAGCTGAATGTTTTGGACACAGACGGCAAGATGGTGATGGAGTATGGCTTGTAACTCAGCTCCATATCCACACCCTGCAGTTGCGTCGCGCTCCACTTTATACTGATACTGAAAGCGGTTTTATTTGAGGCATTTCCATGGTAGCTTCTTTGAAAAGATTTCATGTTCCTCAAATAAAGCTTGTTGTTTAAACTTATAAGTAGGGTCTGTGACCAACATCATCTAACCCACTTGACTATTAGCGAATAATAGTCAAGTGGGTTAGATAATAATATAGAGAGGTACTTAATAAATACAAAAAAATGCGGTCTCCCGGAGCGAAGACGCTTTGCCCAAAGAATCGTCCTATATTAAATCGATTAATATGTATTATTTTTTCGCTTTTTAAAGTTATTTTTAGTCGACGGTTTTTTAATACAAATTCTATCGGAACGCTCTGTCGTATCTTTGTTACATTATTACAGAGATTAAAAAAAACATAGTCTGTTTTGACTTATCAACAAAAATATTTACGAAAACCTACTAAAGAATGACGTCAAACCTTACACGCGACCGGACCTTTCCTCCGCAAAGTTTCTTCCATTTACTTATTTTTCTTTACAAAAGGTTTCTTTGTTACTAAATTAAGTAAAAGCCGAGTGCTATAGACTACGCAAATCGTTCGTAACATTTTATATAATGGGCCGAGTAAAGGTCATGGCACAATATACCGGCACCGCAACGGTACAGCTGCAAGCTCGCAGTCCGCGTGCTGGCCGCGAGGTGCATGCTTGCTGTCACGCGAACACAAAATGTTATATGGCATTTAATTTTGTTTTTAAAATGTAACTAGTTGACCCGCGCAACTTCGTCTGCTCCGCTCCTATTGGTCTAAGCGTGATGATATATAGCCTATAGCCTTTCTCTATAAATGGGCTATCTGACACTAACATAATTTTTCAAATCGGGCTTTTAGTTCCTGAGATTAGCGCGTTCAAGCAAACAAACAAACTCTTCAGCTTTATATATTGGTATAGATAACAAAAACTCGGTCGATGGAGCAGACATTGTGTTAGAGTGGAGACCGCGTATAGGTAAACTTAGTGTGGGACGCCCTGCAGCATGACGGATTGATGATTTAAAGAAGGCGGCAGTGGATGGATGCGGACTGCTCAAGACCAGGATTGTTGGCGCTCTTTGGGGAAGGCTTACGTTCAGCAGTGGTTGGATATTGGCTGAAATTTTGAATGTTATATCGCGAATCGTAGTCGGCAAGCAATAAGCATGCTATAAGCACGCGGTTCGCTCGCTTGCAGCGCGCTGGCTGAGAGTCGAGTTGTATGTTAGCGGCTAGCGCGCTGACTGCCCGCCGATAGCTGTCAAAATGAAAAATATTGACTTTATGAAATATTTATTTATTTCATCATAAAGAGCTATCATTACAGGTTTTTTTAACTTAATACGATAGTCTACGTACTAGTAACTTATATTATACTTAAATCTATTTTAACTTAATACCTAATACATTTTGCACACAGTTATGCTACACAATAAATTATTATTACTCTAATCTACAGTAAAACACAAAATAAACAATAGTCTCTTTGCGAATTCACTCAAAGGGCATATGTAAATGTCTACTTCGACATGGAGTCTATTAATGACCCGGATAGCTCGGGTTAGAGGAGCCTTGGCCAGTAGGTTGGTTCTAGCGAGCGGCACGGCCAGCAGCGGCGGGCGCCGTCGCCTCCATACGTAGCGGTCCGGTACACACAAGTTCAAGCGCTGTAGCACTCCTGGATTATGGTCAATGCCACGGAGTATTTTGACCAAGTACGTAACAAGTGTGAATTCCCGCCGCACCCTCAATTTGTTGTGACCATACCTAGTACAAACAGAGTGGGGTACATTAACGGGTAAAATGGATATACCCCATAAAGTTTTTTATACAAGTAGCGCGTAAACTTGTTCTGAACGCGCTCCAACATAGTAGAATACTTAGCCTCATGTGGAGCCCATATGATCGCACTATGTTCCAGATGACTCCTGACTAGTGCGTCATACAGAACCCTGACTGTTGCAATGTTAGTGAAGTGTTGCGTCTGCCTCAGCACAAAGCCCAAGTTTCTGAACGCCCTTTTGCAGATCTCCGTTATGTGTTCGCAAAACTGTAGCTCAGAACTTAAGGAATCCCCTAAATCCCGTACTTGTGTGACTCTTTGCATAGGCTGCGCATCCATCACATACTCATGAAGTAGAGGTGCCCGTGCGCGTGTGAAACTTATCACCGAGCACTTCGATACATTGAAATAGAGCTTGTTCTCGTGACTCCATTCCACTATTCTATCTATGTCCTCCTGCAAGCGCTTACAATCGGCCTCACTCTTAACCTCTAGCAGCAACTTGAGGTCATCTGCAAATAGTAAACAAGATCCGTGTCTGACGATATCAGGTAGATCTTTTACCAATATGATGAATTCGAGTGGCCCCAAGTTGCTTGACTCACACCAGACCAAGTGTAATATGGGTCAGATTCGTTCCCATTATAGTCCACGTACTGAAAGAAAGAAAGAAAGAAAGAAAGAAAAATGTTTATTTGGGACTCGCACAAAACAGACAGATTTGGATTTAATTAAAACTAACAGTATTACTAAGTCTATAAACATTTTAGTCTGTGCGATGCCAAAAAGGTCCCTATCTCAGCATACTGCTGTCTATCCTGCATATAGCTGGCGAAGAAGTGCAATAGATGTGGTGTGCAGCCGATGCGATATATATTATACGACACACGATTTAATGCTCTTTGAAGAGCGTGTCGTTCATATTTTTGACAGGTATATCAGTAACCGGTTCTGTTTTGTAATACGATTCGTTCATAGGTACTGAGGGCCTAGCACGACGTGTAGTAACGTTAACATAAGTGAATTTTGAAAGTGAAAAACTACAACCCCATAGTATTTTGTTCTAATTTTATGGGATAAACACAATTTATATCATTGAAAATATTAATTCCTCCAACCTACTCACCACAACACTGCGGATGATGACACCTGGCTTGACCTTATCCTCACCTCGAATCCTTCTCTCGTCTCCTCCCATGGTCAACATGACGCCCCTGGTTTCTTCCATCATGACTTGGTTTTCCTTTCCTATATCCTGAAACTTCCAAAACCTAAACCCAGGGTTCTGTACAGGCGTTGTTTTGCCAGGATGGACGTTGAAAAACTTAGAAAGGATGCGTCTGTGATTGATTGGGATAGTATGACAGAGGCCACGTCGGTTTACGCTAAGGTTGCGATTTTCAACAATGTTGTTGTTAATCTTTACAATATCCACGCTCCAGTCAGGAAAGTGAAATTGAAACGTCCTCCTGCACCTTGAATGTCGAGAGGTATACGGATGGCCATGCGACGCAGGGACCGTGCATTCCGTAAGTATAAAAAGGACCGTACTGACGAGAACTGGACGCTTTTTAAGGCATCAAGGAATAGATTTAACCAGATGATACGCAATGCTAAACGCCGCTATATTCTGGAAAATATTTCTTCATCCTCTTCTGCCGATATTTGGAAATTCCTTGGAACACTAGGTATCGGCAAGCCGCGACATTTAGACCTTCCCAATTCTATCGACCTGGACGATTTTAACCGTCATTTCTCCACTGTGCCTACCATGGATCATCTCACCAAGCAACAAACTTTTTCGCTGATCACTGGTCTAACGCGTTCTCAAATTGACCTTTTTTATTTCGTCCCAGTTGAACCGGGGGAGAACAGAAAGATCTTACTCTCCATCAAATACAATGCAGTAGGAGGTGATAATATCACTCGTGGTATGATCATAAATATTCTGGATCACCTCTTACCTGCCATCACCCATATTATCAATTTTTCTTGTACTCCGGAGAATTCCCATCCTTGTGGCGTAAAGCCTATGTTCGTCCTTTACCTGAAGTCTCCAATCCCATTCTTTCCTATGTGATGGTCTCTCCCGCTGCACTGGAATGGTTTGCTTCCTACCTTCAGAAGCGTCAGCAGTCGCTGTATATTAGGAATTCATCCTCTAACTGGTGTGATTTGGAAACTGGCGTTCCTCAAGGCGACATTCTTTCTCCTTTTTTGTTTTCTATTTTCATTAATCTCATTACTTCAGAACTTCAGTGTGCGTATCATCTGTATGCAGATGACCTGCAGTTATACTGTCATGGGAAAATGGACGAAATACCTGATATTGTTGAAAAATTAAATAAGGACTTGATAGACATTAAAGCCTGGGCCGCTAAATTTGGTGTTGCAGTTAACCCCGACAAGTGTCAGGCGATCATCATTGGTAGTCCTCTAAACATCGCTAAAGTGGATGGTGCAACTTTGCCACCTATTCTGTTCGACAGTACGATCGTTCCATTTAGCACTGACGTCAAGGACCTAGGTTTGCGTATCGACAGCACCCTAAACTGGCGTGCTCATGTCGCTAGCATCAGTCAGAAGGTCACGGGAACGCTGCGGGCTCTGTATTGCTTGGAAAACTTTTTTCCATCGAACACGCACAATGCTTGTGCAGACCCTAATTTTTCCCATCATCGATTATGGTGACGTGTGCTACTATGACCTGAATGCAGATCTCCTCAACAAACTTGAACGTCTTCTAAATTACTGCATTCGATTTGTTTTCAATCTACGCAAATATGATCATGTCTCTGCGCACCGTTCTCATTTCTTGACTCTCCCAATTCTCCTAGTTATCTAGCTTTTTATTTCCAATACATTTGCGCCAACCACATTAAAAATCTACGCTCATCCCATAATCGTCTTCTTCATTGTCCATCTCACCGTACTGACTTCATTCACAATTCCTTTTTCATACAATCCATTTCTCTGTGGAATGCCCTTCCCCAGGAAATCAGGATGGCAACCAGCCGATTAACCTTCAAGTCAAGGTTCGAGAGCACATCCGTAAGAAGTTGGCAGTAGTATCGTTACAGCGCTAGTTATAATTCATTGTTTGCTTGCATCACTTGTTCAAGTATAATTGTGTATTAATTTGAGTATATATTATAGTATTTTATTGTATTTATAGTTTTTATATATTTATCTTTGTATTAATTTAAATATTAATCGCGTTTCTGTTTTTCTTTTTTTTAAATTTGCACCTACTAGTATTATTCTCTGCATCACCCAAAGGTTGACTGGTAGAAAATGCCTCAGGCATTAAGTCCGCCTCTGTACATCTGTGTGCAAATATTTTGAGCGAAACGAGTATTGTAGCTATGGTAAAATATTAAGTTACGTTACTTTTCGTCAATAATATTCGTGCTAGGCCTTCTAAAACCAGATTGAAAGTGTTTACGTAGGTTAATAACTATATCTGTTTTATTATTTATTTTTTTAAGTACACCGATTACTCTGAGGTTTCCGATCCGATTGCTGTGATTATTTATATTTTAGTTTATGGCATTTGATCCCTTAAATAATAATTCAGAAGTTTTTATTTTATGAGAATTTTGCTTATTTTTTGTGCGTACACGAAGACGTCGTCCAAGTATATCACCACTTAAAAGTGAAAAATATTAAACTTAATAAAATATAAATATAACCGACTTCCAAACAAAACACCTTCCCTCTTTACATCAGTTTCCTTCTTTTTATCTTTCTATGTAATGTGTGACTGTTCAATAAATAACACTACAAGGTATAAAATAACCTTAATTTTGGAAGTCGGTGTTAAAAAACAAAGAAACAAAACCAAAATCACCAAATTACGAAATTAAAGTTATTTAATACTTTGTAGTTTTTGTTTGGAAGTTGGTTATACTTTTTATAAAAAAGTTTTCTGTATA
Source organism: Lacanobia oleracea (assembly GCA_950371165.1). Taxonomy (NCBI): domain Eukaryota; kingdom Metazoa; phylum Arthropoda; class Insecta; order Lepidoptera; family Noctuidae; genus Lacanobia; species Lacanobia oleracea. The sequence continues at coordinate 27,538,257 of OX493390.1, read as the reverse complement.
ATGCATTCATAGGCTGAACACATTGTCTCCGTGGATGTGAAGCTTATTAACACTCTGTTATTTACTTTTTTATAACCTGCGTTATTTGCATCATTTTTACTAACTAGTTTTAATTTTGTGGATAGCCTGAATATTGATACTGAAGTCATCGACAGAAACTAAATTAAATGTTGAATTTTATAGTTTTCCTTTCATTTTAGATACTATGTTATTTAGAAGAAAATATAAACTTCAATAATAGAGCCTTTTGATTGGTAGAGTAAAATTACAGGTTATGTTTTTCACATTTAGCGGATTCCATTCCTGGTTCAGACAGGTGATTAATTGTTTTTTTTTTTTTTTAATACTTTGCCCCACACTAGGAATTTCTCCTGCATCGTGGGTGCGTTTACAAACATACAAACTCACGTGCACAAACAGCCAGACCCGGAACAACTATCTGTAGGCCATACAAATATTTGGTCCGTGCGGGAATCGAACCCGCGACACGCAGCGCAGCAGTCAATCGCTCAACCACTGCGCCAACCGTGCCGTCAAATTCTTTGAATGCAGTTCGTATTGCTTTTAAATGTAAAATGTCATCATTATTTTTTTTTCAAACGCTCTGTATTTATTGCTATTTCTGTTAACGTAAAAAAAGAAAAAAAAAATACGTGTTTAATATCGCCTAAGGCATTAAAGTCGGTAATCGTAAATTTGTACAGAAAATTTTGAACAATTTGAAAATCTATGCTTAGAAATATGGTTTCCTTTATTTCAAAAACCCACAAAGCTTTAATAAATAAAGGCACAATAACTCTGTTAGGAAGTTACTTTGAAAGAGGAAATTACTTTGGCAAGCCATGAGCAATAGTTTGAGAGGGATTGTATTGTTATGAAGTAATGGAAGTATAGTTTGCTAAATAAAATATTGACCCGCGAAAGAACTTTCACTTCAGTTCTCGGTGCTCTTGCACCGAGAAATGAATTTTACCGTCGCAGAATTATCCGTTATAGTAATACATTTTCAAGCGGATAAAATAGAATTCATAAAATATTTTAATTATATCTTTGATTATTATATAAATATTACATTAAAATAGTCCAGAACATTGAAAAAAAAAATCGTAACAAGACACACCCTAACAAAAACTTTTCGTCGCGTAAGTTCAAACTGTTGTGTAGTTACTACTATCTTTTTAACCGACTTCTTCTTGTAACTATTGAATAGGAAACATGAATTTTGAAAAAAAAAAATCTTCTTACATCTATCATTACAGGTTTAACCCAATGCGATAAATGCGCTTCTTGCGCGTTCTTTTTCAAAACATTTTAATTTTAAATATAAGTGGGATGTTTAACACAGAATATTTCACGTATTTCTATCAGTGGGCTTTATAGATCTTGAATCTTGAAGAGCTAAACATACACACCCACTGCAGTTCCAATGTTCCAATGTTTAACTAACCAAACCTTTGGCAGGACTGTATGCTGAAATAGCAAAGGTTCTATTTTTAGAAATGAAAGGATTAAAATACACAGTACATAATGTGGGTGCACTAAAATCATTTAAACTTTACCAAGACTTGTTGCGTGTCGAAACCTTCGTGGATATCTTCTGCCCGGGATTAAATGGAGAGGTCTGCAAGACCCTAACTGACACGATGTTCTGCAGCTATCTTGGCCAGGGCATTATTAGAGTGCTTGCCCCAGCAGCCAGCTATCAACCCACATGAATGAATGCGAACCTTGTTACTCTGCTGCTATTGTGCCAAAGTGCCTCTAGCGAGAAGCGGAACACTACGAGCTGCCGTCTTGTCAGTCACAGACGTGACTGACTTCCCAAGTTTATCACCTACCCAAGTCAGCCAGCTTATGTGCGTATAATGCTGATGTAACATCTCTGGAGCATGCTCTGGAGCTCCACTTACTTTGTTATAAAGTTACGCATAGAAATTAAATTATAAAGAAATGGTACTAGACAACAACAATTACATTGCCTTTTTGTCTCAATTCCTTGCGTCTATGAGAATAATCAGACTCTGCAATAGAAACATGAGATTTTCTTATTGCAACTTTACTTTCTTGTATTGCAGTTAGAAACCACCCACTACTCTATGATCAACATACCGTTTCCCACGGTGACTGTCTATGACACCAAGAGTGTTAATTTGCCTAACACTCACAACATTACTCACTTGCTGTAAGTAAACTTTCATTTTTTTTTTTTTGTTAGAGCAAATATGGAACAGCTTATGTAACTACACAAAATCAGATATTTTCACTAGAATTCTATGAAGAATAGGATGAACAAACGACTTATATGATATTAAATTAACAGTTAGAAGATTAAAGTAGAATATTTTTAGCTTTTTATACGCATTAAGCCTGAAGCTACTGATTTAAGTAATTTTTACCCGACTGCAAAAGAAGGAGGGTTATTTTTTTTTGAGTGTATGTGTGTATATTTCATTGGCACGCCCTAGAGCCTAAACGGATTTTCGTATTTGTATGTAAGTAGTGTCAATAGATCCATTTAGTCGTGAGAGTGACACTGGGTACACCAAAATTAAAAAAAAAAAAAACAAAATGGCCTATTTTTGGCGCCATATTGTGTCTTCAAAAATATTTTTATTTTCAAAAGCTATTGAGTGGGGTATCGAAATAAAGGTTCAATCACTGATCCGATGCCACCAACTGCATCAGACTGCTTGAAAAGCGACTTCTTTCGAACTTTTTAGTCGTTTTTAACGGTCGGGTTTTTGACAAAGTCAATTTTTTCATCGTATTTCCGCAAAACTCACCAGTCAATTTCAACTTCTTTATAAAGGAGGAGGTTCTATGTTCGGCTGTATGTACTTTTTTATGTATGGTCACCGATTACTCCGCCAACTGTGGACCGATTTTAAAAATTATTTCTTTATTCAAAAGCCTGTACTCCTGCGGTGGTCCCATTGTACCAAGTCAGAATCTGATGATGGGATCCTATGAAAATCGAGGAAAACCCTCAAATTTTACTGGCACACACAATGTTTTTCATGACATATCTAACGCAATTCAGATATTCGTGCCTGTTAATCATCATTTTATGTTGCTAAGCTGATGATGGAAGGTAAAAGTCAGGATCCGATGATTGGATCCTATGAAAAATGTTTGTTCAGCGATATTTTCGCCAATTGTTAACCGAATAGGATGATTCTTTTTTTGTTTGGTACAATATTTTCTCGGACTGGTCTCATTATAATTTGGAGAAGATCTGATAAAGAACTTCGGAGGTAGGCAATGGAACTCTTTAATCAATAATAGCAAAAGGAACGGGATTTTTGACATCACGTCGGTACGCTGTATTTCTGGTTTCACTTTTTAGTGGTAAGAAACTTTTAAAACAAAACTTATAAAAACTTTTTACGAAAAAATAAAACCGACTTGGATACCAAAAACACCGACTTCTGAAATTAAAGTTATTTTATAGTTTGTAGTGTTTTGTTTTTAGAAGTTGGTTTTATTTTTTATCTGGATTCTCTCAACTGAAAAAATAAACAATTTTGAACTAAACTATTGACAATCTCAATCAATTGAATTTTATTCTCCCAATTGCATTTAAACTCAAGATCGAGGATCCTTTTAGGTAAACGAAATTTTATGTTCGACAGTGCATAAAATATCAGCAAGCTGGCATTAAGGTCTGCTGATTTATGGGAGGCAAATCAAATAAGATTCAATGGAAAAAGGCCTCTTGCCTTTTTATAAAACGTTACATAATATTTTAGTGAATTATTTTATGTAGGGATTTTTAAGTATGCCTGATTGAATATTGACGTTTGGGATGCTTCACACGTGGCTAAGTGTTCCGAAGGCGTTGAGCAGTGAACAGTTCCGAGTGCTGTATTTATGACTGTGACGTATTTGATGAACCCTGACGGTAGGTTAGGGTACATCAAACCCTTGGCTAAGCATTTAGTTGCTTTATGGCAATTAACTTAGTAAAGAAACTGGATTAGTTTATACGGTTTATCAATAGATTCGATTAGATTGATTGATTTTGGCGTCTTTTAAACTTTTTTATATTACACAACAAAATATTACAAGCATAGTTACAAAGTACCCAACTCTAGGTACTCTAAAAGCAAACCTCAGTGCGATACACAGATTTGCAAATGAGTACCTGTAGTATGCAAAATTGCTCCATGTAACGATACAGTTAATTTTATTCAAATCTAGGGCCATGACAAGTCATTTTGTTGTTTTGCTACCCGGAAACAAGAATAATATTAGGTCTCTACCTATGAAATTGCCGTTTTGCAGTACTGGCCATTTCAAATCAAAATAATTTTTGTTTGGCTAAGAATTCTAATTTCAAATTATTATTTTTTTAAAACATGGTTTTTTTTTCCAAAAGTAGTCATTTGTTTATTGATTAGTGTTACATTTTCATCGCCTTTCAATCTTTTTCGTCATCATGGATACGTTAAAAATTTGAGTAATTATTTAATATGAATACCGTCGTGGCAGCAACGCGGCACAAGCGGCACGCAACATCAACGACGTGTACGGAGCTAACACAACAAACCAACGCACCACCTGTTATTGGTTTGCTCGCTTCCGTTCTGGAAATTTCGACCTGTAAAATGAACCTCGCGGTCGTCCGAAGACTTTGGTCGACAATGACGAATTAAAGGCGATTGTGGAAGCTGATAATACACAATCTACGGCTGAATTAGCAGCAGCTTTCGACGTTAGCGTCAAAACAATATTGGTCCATTTGCATCAAATTGGCAAGGTAAAAAAGCTTGACAAATGGGTGCCCCACGAACTCAATGATCGCCAGCGCGAAGTACGCGTCGAGACGTGCCTTGCACTGCTCAACAGACACACAAATGAAGGAATTTTGAACCGCATTATTACCTGCGATGAAAAATGGATTCTGTTTGATAACCGCAAGCGCTCAGCAAGTTGGTTGGATCCTGGTTCAGCACCTAAACAATGCCCTAAACGAAAACTTACCCCTAGAAAAGTGATGGTCACTGTTTGGTGGTCTAGCGCCGGTGTGATTCATCACAGCTTCTTACCAAACGGGGTGAGCATTACTGCAGATGTGTACTGTGAAGAACTGAACACAATGACGGAGAAGCTGGCACATTTCCAACCAGCATTGGTCAATTGCTCGTCTCCGCTGCTCCTGCACGACAACGCGCGACCTCATACTGCACAGCAGACGGTCTCAAAGTTGCAAGAACTGGGGTTGGAAGCTCTCCGTCATCCACCCTACTCACCAGACCTTTCGCCTACAGACTACTACTTTTTCCAGAATTTGGATAACTTCTTGGCGAGAATACAATTCAATACCCGAGAGGCAGTACAAAATGCCTTTGAAGAATTTGTTGCCTCCCGTCCAGCTGATTTCTTTAAGAAGGGCATCAATAAACTGCCACTGCGTTGGAAAAGATGTATTGATTGCATGGGTGATTACTTCGATTAATACAAATAAAAAATACATGAAAAAAATTCGTTTAAATTTTTTCATACAAAACGGCAATTTCATAGGTAAAGACCTTTTATTCCATTATTTAATGCAATCTAGATACTTCAATCGTTTCACACCTCGCTTTTGTCTATTCGAAGACATTGAATGTTTCCACTTTTTATTAATCGTTTGACTTATTCTTGGAATTTGTGAACCAATAAAATCTGTTATATACGGAAACTGTTGATTTTAAGCCAAAATTTTATATACTGTGGCAGTAAACGTTACTCTTATCAAGGTTTTTTTTTTCTATTTTCGTATTGGTTTTAGAAAACTTCCTGGAAACCCTATGAAAATAAAATATGATACCGTAAGTTATAGTCCGAGAATTTTCTGAGATTGATTCTTATTAATTTGAAATTTCATTCAATATCAAAGTTAAGGCATTAATGCCAAAACATTTGTTCTAAGTTGTTAACTATTTAAATTTTAAGTACTAGAAAGAAGAACAAGCCCACCCAACTATTTAAGTAAATTACATAGAGGTAAAATAAAGTGCACACAAAAATTATAAAGTCATTACCTCTGCTCTCAAAATGGTGCGGGAATCCATTTAATAACTCGATAATACAGGATCATTATATACCGTTGCACACTATGCCCGATAGTTGTGTAATGGCTCACTCCTGGATGCCTGAGTCTCAGCACTGGCGACATTATAATTGAATGATCCTATTTACTATCGCCTACCGAAGGACGCAGAGTAGGATGGCCTTCCACAAGGTGAACTGATGAACTGGTGAGAGTCGTGGGTAGCCGATGGATGCGAGACGCAGAAGACTGAATTTTGTGGTGACACTTATGAGAAGCCTATGTCCAGTGGTGGTCGTCTTTCGGCTGATATGATGATGATGCCTATCTTCTTACAGTTCAAGAGACCCCCAACTAACACGAAAGTGTTAAAAAAACCTATATAAGACTCGTATTTCAGTTCCATTTATTCCGTTATCTACATGCATAAACACAACATGAGTAAACCTAACCCATCACTTATTTAATTTACTTCAATCTTATGATTTTTTTTATATTTTTTATTCACAATTTGTATCAAGTTGAAAGTGGGAGAGGGCACTGACTTCTGTAATACAGGTTTTTACCTACCTCAGAAGTCAGGGTTTTCATAGGATTCTTGTAAAAGTTTGTGAATAAATTTATTATTATTTATTATTTGAGTATAAAAGTGTTAACGCATACCTGTGCAACTGAGTTAGAGCATGCTCTTACTCACTTATAACCACGAAAGAGGCCCACAGTTTTACAGGTAAAAGTTATAGAAAGCCTATAGTACGGTGTCACAAAGATATTAAACCTGCACAAGAGCGCTTATTCATCGTCAGCTACTACTTTAATCTATATTAACGTTGCAAAATAGAGTTGGTAAACGCTACAGGTGGTATAAATCCTATAGTTAGGTGTTAAAAAGATATTAAAGCTGCACAAGAGCGTTTATTCATCGTCAGCTACTACTTTAAGCGGTATTAACGGTATTACCGTTGTAATACCGCGTTAATGAGCACTACAGGTGGTAAAAAGCGCACGTCAAGATTGAAAAAGCCTATAACCTTACTAAAATTAAATCTGTTCGTAGTGGAAGAGTTATGTTATTCATTATTCAACACAACAAAATAATATTATGAAATATTAAGTTATTTAAGTATGTGAAGTGAAAAATGACGGCCCTTATGATTTCACGGTGAATGTATACCATGTTTCTCATCTCAATTTTAACGCGCCTAGGATTTATTAAAGATTTAAAAGAAAAGTTATGATAATAAAAAAGGTAGCTCAAGCTAAACATTATTATTCTTTCCTGCTTCCTGAGCAGTGTTGTGTAAAATTAAATGGCATTCATGGAACGCTTCAAATAATGTAAGAAATTTTGTATATCAAATGTTGCATAACTTGAAATAATATTAATTGTTAGGTTTCCAAAACAATGGTGAACTTTACTAAAGTGAGGTTAGTGTTAATAAACAAATACTTGCGCTGTTTGACACCAACACCTTTAGAACGTCTGTAAAAGAGTACTACCTAACACAATAAGCTTTAGTTAAACCCTTTATTATAGGATAAACCTAGATAGAGGAGTTGTTTGACCAATTTAGTTTCTCGAGTTACTAAACTCTCGATAAACTCTATTTTATAGCCTATGTCTGCAATAATAGTCAATATAGCACCTGAAGTGGTATAAAAGAGTTCATTGCAATAAATATACAAAAATAAGAGTTAAAAGGTGTCGGCGAACACTTTTACAAAAACTTGGGTGTCACAGAAAGGTTAGAGCTATAACTTATTAAGTGTACTTGCTGCTACTAGCGCCATTATAACTCTCAAAGATGTATTACGTCGTTCATTAAAGCTTTAGTGCAGCGATTGGGGCTAAAACTTGTTTGTTAACTCCTCTATATCGTCTTTAGTAATAACTGAGATAATTATAACCGTGTTATATTACTTAAAGTCATCAAAAAGCCTGTAACTGACACCAAAATGTTATTTGGGCTTGCAGTGACATAGCAGTGCAAAGCAACTAGAAGTCGCGACAATGCAACAGCTGTTCGTAGATATTCCGCTCTGTACTCACTATCGTAGAGCATTTGCTGCCAACTGGCATCGAACGAGTATTTGCTTCGAATGCCGGGCGCACACAGGTAGTTGTTTGTGTATACTTGTTTTAATATTAACCAAAAAGTAAACAGCCAAAGGGGAAAATCTACGGTATAAGAAAATGCTTGTACCACACTAAACAATAAATTGCGTGTAAAATACTTAGTCTGTATGTACTGTCAACTGAAACGATATTTCAGACTGGTTTGAAATACATATATATTTTACTACGTACCTATTATATAATAAATAGAAATACTTTAAGGTTTGTGTTGTACGCTGCGCAATCCGTAGTAAGTTCCTAAATCCGGCAAATCAATGGACGGAGGAATTCAAGTTTTCAAATAAGTGCTTATTGAAATTCGACGTTCGAATGACAGATACACCCCGTTGTTATTGGACGTCAACTTAAATTGTACAATGTCCATCTAAGGTGGCCCTTAGGTCGTCCGACTGGCGGAGCGACGTCTGCAGCCCAACCATAACACCGGCTGGGAAGACTTCCCAGCATTTTACTTACTCTTTGGCTGTTCTGCATGCGCGCAGCGCCCCAGGCTCCGAGGGTGACTGCGTCAAAGCCGTCAATTTTTGGCAGTGTCATCTTATATTTTATTGTGAAAAAGTGCTATTTGTTATTATAAGTGTAGTTTTAGTTATTTCTTGTGTTGTGTTGTTTTTGTAATACTTTATTTTATGATGTCTTTGTTTATTTGGTAAGTTTAATCAAATTTTTATATTTAATGCCGGCTGTAGCGATGTCGGAACCTGTAGCAGTCAACCTGCTACATCCCTTGAAACCCAGATGGTGAGATGCCCCCATTGCTCCCAGGCACGTTTTTTAAAGGCGAACGGGGTTTAAGGATCCACTATGGCAAAGTTCACAGCCACGTAGTGTACCTTTGTGCCCCCAAAGCCTAGCCAATTCCCAAATAACTACAGATTTAGAACCACTTTGGACAATTCTATCTAAATTTAAAAATTCAACACCTTTACTGAAGAGAGTTCCTCGGGGTAGAAGACGGTCTGTTGCACTTAGTTTAGCGCGATGCGTACGTCTTGCGACCCAGGAAAACACACTAAGTGCCTGGGAGGAATTACTCATCTTCCCTTATAGGATTCTGCATGTCCAAAAAAATTTGGCTTCAAAAAAAACATTAACGTCCCAAATTAAAGACAATTGTAACAGTTCAGCCTTCGTTTTAGATTCAAAATTACCAGCTTTCAACATTGTTCCCCAGAAAGACGTGTGTTCACGTGTGGAATCAAAATTAAGTGAAGGTGACATTAGGGGAGCGGCCAGGCTGTTGTTTAGTAGTGATGTGGTGGCGCCTTACTCTCCAGATACTATTTCAGTTTTGGAGAGTAAACACCCAGCGCCTGCGGATGACCTCACCTTCCCTGATCCCCCGATACCCCCAATCCGGATTCATCTTTCTTCCAAATTTCAGCTCCCCAATTGATGGCATCCGTGAGCTACTTCAGAAGTGGTTCCACCAGCGGCCTCGACGGCCTGACTCCTCAGCATTTGAAGGACCTCTTAAGTCCAGGCGCCGGGGAAGCTGGTGAGTCGCTTTTGAAGGAGCTGTCGGCACTCGTCACTTTAATGCTGTCCGGCGGTGTGAACGTTGCTGTCGTCAATATCTTGTACGGGGTTAACCTATGTGCCCTGCGCAAGAAGGACGGCGGCATTCGTCCCATTGCCGTCGGATGCACCTATGGCATATAAAAATTTGCTATTTGCGTATGGCAGCCAAAATTTGCTGTAAATTATATAGTGAATCACTAAAACAGAAATTTCAGCCCCTACAGCTTGGCTTTGGATCCAGAGGGGGCTGCGAGGCTGCCGTACATGCCTTTTCAAGTTTTTAAATTCAGATAAGAGTGAGGTCATCCTCAAGGTTGATGTTAAAAACGCCTTTAATTCCATTAACAAGGACACTTTGTTGGCGGAAGCTAAAAAAGAATTATCGGAAATTTACGGCTTTTTGTGGCAATGCTACAGGTACCCTTCAAAATTATTATACAAGGACAACGTTTTGGAATCTGCAGTTGGCTGCCAAGAAGGTGACCCTCTCGGGCCAGTAATTTTCAGCTTGGCTATTCATCCCATTATCCAAAAACTAAATTCAAAATTTAACGTCTGGTATTTAGATGATGGAACTTTAGGGGGTGACGTGGACACAGTTTTGAAAGATTTCCAATTCCTGAAGAAACAGTTCCAATCCATCGGCCGTGATCCCAACAACTCCAAATGTGAAATTTTCCTTAATGACAATACCGACAGACAAATGACTCTACAGAAATTCAACTCAGTAGCCCCAAATATCAAAATTTTAGACAAGAGTTCACTTCACCTCCTAGGTTCACCTATATTGGAAGACAGTTTTTCTTTATTCATTGACGACAAAATTAATCTTTTTAACGATATTTCGGAAAGACAGCAAAATTAATTTGCAATCGGCTTTCACCCTCATTAGATATTGTTGTTTTGGGCCATCTTTTATGTATTTTCTCCGCTCTTCACCTTTATGGAAGCAGTCACTTCTTTTGGACAAAATCGATCAAATCATTCAAGACACACTGACATCTATCTTAAATGTGGCTCCAGGTGACCGAGCGTGGCTGCAAGTCACACTACCCATTCGCTTTGGTGGGCTCGGCATCTGCAAAATTTCTAGTGTAAGCCTACGCCTAGTGTAATCCTGTCATCGGTCAATAGCACTGAAAAGTTAACCAAAAGGATATTAACTCCATCATTGGTTAACTGTGAAGTGCCTTGTTTGACCGATGCAGTGTACGCCTGGAAAGTGGCTTGCCCGAATACGGCGTTGCCCGATAACCCGTTCTCCCAAAGACAATGGGACGAGCCGCTCTGCAGATTGGTACGGAATAACCTCATAAATACGACCACCAATACTGCGGAGCGTGCCCGCCTGCTGGCTGTGGGTGAATGGGAGTCGGGTCTTTGGCTACAGGCACTACCGTCACCCAACATAGGTACTTTGCTGAGTAACAGTAATTTCCGGATCGCTAAGTGTCTGCGTTTGGGTGCTCCTAGCGGAGCTCCACATCAGTGTCAGTGCGGTGAAGCAGTCGACCGCCTCGGACACTATGGCCTGTCCTGCAGTAGGAGCGCTGGTCGGTTAGCACGGCAAGCCAGCATTAATGACATTATCCGTCGGGCTCTTGGTCGGCTTGGCACGCGACGATGGGAAAAGGCCAGATGGGGTGACCATAATGCCTTGGAAGGTGGGTAGGCCTTTGGTGTGGGATGCAACATGTGTCGACACCCTTGCGCCATCCCATCTTCTTAGCACGGCGGGTTGTGCTGGGGCGGCTGCTGCAGGTGCAGAAAACATCAAACGGCGCAAATATAACAACTTAATTGGAAGTTACATATTTGAGCCGTTTGGCGTTGAAACACTAGGCCCATGGGGTCCGAGTGCGCATCGAGTCTTTCGGGACATTAGCAAACAACTTGTAGACTGTTCATGTGACCAGAGGGCTGGGCTTTTTTTCGGCCAAAGAATTACCATTGCGAATCAACGCGGCAATGCTGCCAGTGTTCTGGGAACTTTTGCCATTGACAGCGATGTGGATTATTTTTTTGATTCCCATTGATTAATTTTGTTTTTGTACGCGTTTGTACATAATTTCGTGTTAATTAGTGTATGTTAATTAAGTATTTGTTAATTTATTTAGAAAATTAAATCTATGTTTTGACTTTGAAAAAAATAAATAAAAATTGATATGACTGGTTTGTAAAAAAATATATATTTTTTGGCTCATGTCCTAAAATCATAAAAATGATATTATATTCAATCTTCTTAGACTTTCCTTGAGCGTGAATTGAAACAATTTCCTAAGAGACAACTGGAAAAATTGAGCAGACGCTTGCACTTACCATATTTCTGTCTAATTTAGGGAACGCGCAGATAGTATTTTTATTTCTGGTTTGAATTCCAGTAAAGCTTTGGATGGATATTCTGCTGTAAATTGAGAAAAAAAAACAATATAAATGTTTAAGAATTCAGCTTTACATTTTAGCCCCAAGTTTTATATTGTCTGCTATTCATTGGGACTTATCACTTGCGACAGTTGAGAATTTAGCGTAGTTTTGAACAAAGTAACGAACACAGATACTTGTATTTTCAACAATCGCTAGAAGGTACTTCGTAAAGATACATAAACTTTTATCAAAGTATCTCAGTTAATGTTGTTCTGACCTAAAACGAGATCGACCTAAAACACAATTAAATAGGTACTTTTAAAAGTGGGTGTTAGATAACAGTAACAAAAATTGTTAAAAGGCTATGTTTATCTTTATTTCGACCAACTTTTCGGGCCTATAGTCAATTTCCAAATGCCAGCTGCCCTTTTATAAAATATTCATGAGAGGCGACACTTTGTTACACACCAATAAATATCCATTTTTATCACAATACCACAGAATATAAATGTATAAAGGCGATACTCAGACCTCATTGAAAATAGCTACTGTTTTAGACATTGACCAAATATCAACAGCCGTATGATTCGAACTTCAAAGTTAAACTACACTTCCCCAGGTCATTCCGTGGATGGGTGACAGTTTATTATATACAGAGTTTTTGCCGTGCTTAGAAAGCACGTAAAGCCATTGGTCAATGTCATTTCAATATCATCTACAGTCGTTCCCAGTAGTCATAAGTCGATTCAACAATCAACAAACAACGACTCAACAAGCAATCGACTTTCACTGTTGCGTAATGTGACTTACAAGTTCAAGTCAATAAACTGTGCAGTGTGTACGATAGCTACTATGTACATCAAAGTCTATTCTACATTGACTTCATACTCTTTGGCAATACCCGCCCTCTATACGAGCATTTTCCGACAAACTCGTACTATTGAGCTCATCCTCTAAACAAAGGAATGTATCCCGACAATTCCACTACAATGACATTTTTTTGTGAAAAAACATGGTTATATTATAAATACCTACAGGAAGGGTATCTAAAATAGGAATAAAAGAACGTATAATATAAAAATGCTCCAGTTGATTGGAAGATAAGGGGAAGTTCAGCGGATTTGAGATTGCCTCTTTGAAGGAAATTACTGCGCTGATTGGAGGCTTCAATGAGGTCGTGCTGATTAGGAAATAAAGTTTTAGTGCTTTATTCGTACTTAGGTACCTCAATCAGATGTCATGTCTTAGATACTTAAATCTATACTATCTAAAACCTTGAAAATAGTTAAAATTCTGATTCCTCCCTTTGAACGAACGCGTAATAACGTGTTCTTTGGGGGTAAAGAGAGGAATCCGTGTAGTACAAATAACTTAACAATTATTACTGAACAGTAGGCACTACTTTAGTGGTAACAAAACCTGTATAAGCTAACCTCTTTATCTGTTGAACTGCCGTAAAATAATCAGCTCAAGTTCGAACCGTTATTACAACTAAAAACAACAAATAAAATATTTGGTTTATTTCCTGACATACAAATTTAACTTTATTTCTTCAACGTTATTTATTTCAGCTGTACGTGTACAACTTTGATAGGCATGCGTTTGACCACAATCTGCGCTTAAGCACGCTAGCCTAGTAGTAACCAGAGTAAGTATTGTGAAAAAACTATAAAAAACAAAGTGACTTTGGCCGACAGCTACTTCAAGTCGTTCTTCTGACTTCTGGTACTTCTGGGCTAGCTAGACTCTTACATACATCAAGGCTCTTCCGCTTTCCGGTAGGAAAAGTGCATTGGAACATAAATGAAAATCTAAATATCAAAGTAAGTAAATCTTTGATATTTAGATTGTCTTATGTAAGTATTTAAAATAGTGCCTGAATAAATCATACAGATATGTGGTATTAATGTTTGATTGACTGATTGTCAGAATTTTGTATGACAAAATTCACAACGTCAGGATAAATTTTTATATTTCCTGTGTGTACCTAAGAGACCTAAAAGTTAAGTATTTAACTGTCACTACTACTAAATTGTAATGTGACTATAATTTTTTCCATCTGGTTTGAATGGAGAAATAAGGTTTCCAAATACGAAGATTAAAGCAAAACAATACAACAACTTTTTAATCAAACAAAAAGAAAAACTTATTAAAGTTTGTGGAGTGAATTGTTTCTTATGGTTGGCGAATATTCTATAGTATGACATATAAAGCTCTATAACTTTTAGATTAATCTTCGGCCAATATTGAAACAATGCACAATATTGAAACAATGCACAATATTGAAACAATGCACAATATTGGTCGAATTAATAAAACCAATATCATCAATCATGTCCTTAGTCGATCAGCGCTATATGAGCCCTTGTGAAATCAGGCTGTGGGGTGAAATGTAGGTCACTGAGTCACTTATACATAATCTCTGCCTTTTTCCATGGGGGTAAGCAGAAACGCAGTGGGCGGGGCACATTGCTCGCAAAACAGATGGTCGATGGGGCCGAAAAGTTCTGGAGTGGCGACCGCGTGCCGGAAGATGCAACGTTGGAAGGCCTCCCATAAGGTAGATCGATGACCTGGTAAAGGTTGCGCGTAGCCGATGGATACAAGACACGCAGGACCGGTCGTTGTGGCGACGCCTGGGGGAGGCCTATGTCCAGCAGTGGACGTCCGTCGGCTGATATGATGAGGAAGAAGCAGAAACTAGAGAAAAACGCCGTCACCTGCTCCTACGATCCTTACATACTTCTTTCGATTCCCTTCCCAACTAACATTTTGGTGTCAGTTACAGGCTTTTTTATGACTTGAAGTAATATAACGGGGTTATAATTACCTCAGTTATTACTAAAGACGATATAGAGGAGTTAACAAACTAGTTTTAGCCCCAATCGCAGCACTATAGCGTTAATGGACGATGTAATACAGCTTTGAGAGTTATAATGGCGCTAGTAGCAGCAAGTATACTTAATACGTTATAGCTTTAACCTTTTTGTGACACCCAAGTCTTTATAAAAGTGTTCGCCGACACCTCTTAACACTTATTGTTGTACAGTTATTGTAATGAACTCTTTTATACCACTTAAGGTGCTGTATTGACTATTATTGCAGTCATAAGCTATAAAATAGAGTTTATCGAGAGTTTAGTAACACGAGAAACTAAAGGTGTCAAATAACTTCTCTATCTAGGTTTAACCTGTAATAAAGGGTTTAACTAAAGCTTATTGTGTTAGGCAGTCCTCTTTTACAGACGTTCTAAAGGTATTGGTGTCAAACAACGCAAGTATGGGTCGTTATTAACACTAACCTCACTTTTGTAAAGTTCGCCATTGTTTTGGTAACCTAACAATTAATATTATTTTGAGTTATTTAACATTTGACTACAATAAACAAAATTTCTTACATTATTTGAAGCATTCCATGAATGCCACTTAATTTTACATACCACTGCTCAAGAAGCAGGAATGAATAGTAATGTTTAGCTTGAGGTACCTATTTTATTATCATAATTTTTCTTTTAAATCTTTAATAAATCCTAGGCGCGTTAAAATTGAGATGAGAAACATGGTATACATTTACTGTGAAATCATAAGGGCAGTCATTTTTCACTTCACATACTTAAATAACATAATATTCCATAATATTATTCTGCTGTGTTGAATAATGGATGACATAACACTTCCATTACGAACAGATTTAATTTTAGTAAGGTTACAGGCTTTTTTATCTTGACGTGCGCTTTTTACCACCTGTAGTGCTCACTAACGCGGTAATACCGGTTAAAGTAGTAGCTGACGATGAATAAACGCTCTTGTGGAGCTTTAAAATCTTTTTGACACCTTACTATAGGATTTATAGCACCTGTCGCGTTTACCAACTCTATTTTACAACGGTAATACAGATTTAAGTAGTAGCTGACGATGAATAAGCGCTCTTGTGCAGCTTTAATATCTTTGTGACACCGCACTATAGGCTTTCTATAACTTTTACCTGTAAAACTGTGGGCCTCTTTCGTGGTTAGAAGTGAGTTAGAGCATGCTCTAACTCAGTTGCACAGGTATGCGTTAACACTTTTATACTCAAATGGAACTGATATACGAGTCTTATATAGGTTTTTTTAACGCTTTGGTGCTAGTTGGGTTATGTACATACTACTACTGATGGTCAATGAAACTGTATTAAAAATCAGACAAAATTCAAAACGTTTTAATTTACTTGCCAAAAAACTTCCATACCCTCATCATCATCAGATCAGCTAAAAGATGTCCACTAATAGACATAAGCCTCCCCCAAAAGTCATCAGAACAACCGGATCTATGCGTCTCGCATCCATCGGCTACCCGCAACCATCACCAGGTCATTGGTCCACCCTGTGGGAGACTTTCCAACTTTGCGTTTTTCGGTACGCGGTCGCCACTCCAAAACATTTCGGGCTTTTCGACCACAGCCTGAGTAGACCAAAAACGATTTTTTTTTTTTTTTAGGATGGGAAATCATCAAGTGACTCCTCCCGCTCTGGGTACAGCAGGAGGGAGTGTCAGACTCTTACTGACTAAAACCCATCCGTGTTTCTCCTAGTGCCCTTTGCGTTCCAGGGTACGGTGCCTCTTTCGAACGAAGTCCGCAGCCCCAGCAGGCACTGGCCTTAGTGGGCCCCGTCTTCCGTGCTGACATGTCCTTGAGGCGCGTTGGGATCGCAGCGCACCGCCGACCCGGGCCTGGTTCTAAAAACCTACACTTACCTATGGACTTTCTAAGAAGAAAATGATTTACTCCGATAGTCGACACTGAAACTGATATACGACACCTATTGAGAACGAGGGCTACCAATATTTTAACAGAAGAGAGATGAAACATTTACATGAAGTATTAGCAAATATATAGAAATTTCAATAAAGGTTTCGTCTTAGTACTTTCGGGAAAATTTCATCAATACACTCCTTGTCTACAGATGGGACGTCAAAGAACATGAACTTATCTTATTTCAGAATTGATAGATACGTAGGACGGGGATAAGTGAAACCACTGCTTGCTGTTAGCGTACTGACGTATATTCTTAGACAGCATGGCGGGTGGTGCGCGGTTGTGTGGCGCACGCACACATACATAACATTCCTCCCCTTAGTTAGATACACGTCAGTTGAACATATACAATATAATAATAATAATTGCCTTAACCTAAAAGTATTGCCTATAATTAACCTTAGGGCGAGTGCGTTTAGACCGAGCAGTGGTTGCCAGGGTACTACTGCTGGATCCTTGTGTGGGCTCTGCTGACTGCACGATTGGTTCTAGGTCAGGCAAAGCCTCCTGAAATTCGTCATCATCTGACCGGTCCGGGCCTGGTATGTTCGATGACTCATGTGAATCTCCACCTGGCAGTGCCTGGGTATGGCTGTCATGAAGCTGTATAACTGGGTCATCTCTTCTTTCCTCCTCCGCGATTGGTTGCTTGTCCTCCTGAGGCGCACGACCGACATCAGGTGATGAGTCATCGCACTGAATCTCCGTGTCAATATCCACCTGGTCATTGCTATCGTAGCCCTTGTATTTCACTATTTGATTTTTGTGCTTTTTAATGGTCATTGATGTGATATTGTCTTTAACTATATACACGATTTTGCCAACTTTCTTTGCAATTGTACCCCGACACCATGTAAATTTATCGTTTGTTGTATATTTCTTATACATTATGTGTTCTCCATGTGAGAAACACTGTTTATTTTGGCCTCCTGATGCCTTATTCTGTGAACACTGTTTTTTACGTACGACGTTAGCTAGCGCCGGAGATGAGGGCGTCGACAGATGAAGGTTAATCAGGTCCAAGCGTGACCTGAGTTTGCGCCCGTATACTAGCTCGGCAGGCGAAACCCCAGTTGTTGTATGTACTGAATTTCTATAATCGAACAAGTATTTCAATACATTTTTATAGGAATTCTGTACTCCTTTGACGCTTAGTAGACTTGCTTTAATGCCCTTCTTGACTATTTTAACATAGGATTCCGCCTGTCCGTTGCTAGCCGGATTATATGGCGGTGACGTCACATGCGAAATACCGTTTAGTGCACAAAAGGTTTCAAACTCACGTGAAGTAAATGCCGTGCCATTGTCACTAACCAAGGTATACGGAATTCCATACCTAGACATAAAATCGCAAAATTTTTCGATTGTTGCCGCAGACGTCGACGCGTTCTTCATATTATACACTTCTACCCACTTCGTATATGCGTCTACTATTACTAAAAACGTGTTACCGTTAATAGGGCCGAGGAAATCGCAATGTACTCTATGGAACGGGTACGGCGGGTACGGCCAATGCGCGAGAGGCGCGCGCGCCGGCGTCGGGCGCAGCTGTAGGCACACATTACACGAATTTATCATGTTTTCCAGTGCTGCGTCAACCCCGGGAAACCAGAACCTAGACCGGGCCTCCGCCTTTGTTTTTACTATAACTAGATGTGACCGGTGAAGTTCTGTTAACACAATATGAAGGGTTCCAGGTATGACCACTTTGTGGCCCCTCATTACACAGCCGTTTTCGTACGATAGTTGTAACCTACATAAATGGAACGGTTTTAGGGTAACATCTACCATTTTCGTAGGCCAACCGTTTAAGATGAAATGAATCACTTTTTGTAAAGTTGGCATCTTTACGGGTTTGTTCGCGCAACTGGTTTAGTGTTACCGGCAAATTACCTTCTACGGCGAAATTGATGTACGAGGCGCGATCAGGTATGTCTTGTGCGGCGTCAGCGTCGCCGAGCGCGCCCCCCTTCGACGCGCGCGCCCCCACCCGCTCGGGCAGGCTGGCTCGCGATAAAAAATCCGCACTATTTAATTGTCAGCGCTCCGTACGTAGGTATTCTATGTTAAAATTGTAACCGCTTAAAAACATCGCATATCGTTGCAGCCTGTTCGCGGACACTTCCGGTATGCCACGAAACGGCCCAAAAATCGATAAAAGGGGTTTGTGGTCCGTACGGAGGGTGAACGGAACGGCACGGCCGTACAAATACTGGTGGTACCTGCGTATCCCAAAAATGATCGCGGTCGCTTCCTTCTGGATTTGCGAATATCGGTTCTCGGCCGCGTTTAAAGTTTGCGACGCGAAAGATATCGGACGTTCGCCGTCGGCGTCGATCTGTGATAGTATCGCCCCTAATCCAGCTGGCCCGGCATCTACAGTGAGCACCAATTGCGCGGCCGGGTTGAAATGAGCTAACACCTGTTCTGAAGCCAGACATTCCTAAATGGCGACAAACGCCTTATTATGCTCTTCCGACCAAACCCATTTAACTCCCTTTTTCAGTAAATCATATAGCGGATTTAATATGCTGGACGCGTTGGGCACAAAATTCCTATAATAATTTACCAACCCCAAGAAAGATTGCAGCTGATTTACGTTCGTAGGTACCGGCGCTTCTACCATAGCCTTGACTTTAAGCGGTGATTTGTTTAGGCCGTCGTTATTAAGAATGTACGTCAGTACGCTAACAGCAAGCAGTGGTTTCACTTATCCCATCCTCGTCGCCACTGATAGATACGTAGGACGGGGATAAGTGAAACCACTGCTTGCTGTTAGCGTACTGACGTATATTCTTAGACAGCATGGCGGGTGGTGCGCGGTTGTGTGGCGCACGCACACATACATAACAAGAATCAAATGAACAGGCTGTCATGTCTCGTCAAATAGGTACACAAACAAACTACAAAAGCAGGTTTTTTCCAGCAACACAGTCGGCTTCAAAAATAAAGCTTGAAAAGTTGAAACAATACTGCGCTGCTATTACTGAAAACACAACAATTTATACTCAACTGTGAGAACAATTTGCTGCCTGAAAAATTGTAAATGGGAGCTACGGATTGCATTTTTGGTTTTACATTCACGTAAAAGTTTTAACATTTCCTAAATGCTGCTGGCCACAAAACTGGCATTCCAAAAGAGAACATTTGAAAAATAAACGAAGATTCGCTACACCGCGTTGGGTTTGAGAAGCAAAAGATTCTCTTTTATTTTTAATTTATGTTTTGTTTAGTTCGAATAGAAACAACTGAGTGCCACGTTTTGTTATTTTTTATTAGCTACATGTATTGTGTGAAATAATTTTTGTTGAGGTAATTAGTGTTACTTCTGGATTAATGAATAATACCAAATATTAGTTTGAATCATTATTGTATCAGTAGTGTACTGCAGATCATTACTTACATGATTATAAAATTGAGATAGCAATAACCAAAAACCAAAAAAAAACTGTTAGTAAGTAGTAGTTGCAATTTTACTGCCACTTCTAATAATTTAAGAAATCAGATTAATTCCCACTAGTTTTAACTTTAGTTTACAGTTTGAGCAAGTGATTCTTTAGTTCAGACGTAACTTAATAAAACAATCTGAAACAATGAGCTCTTCAAAACTCTGCTAAGAAATTTAGTTTCTGGAAAAACTGGCCAAGTGCGAATCGAACTTGCGTGCATAGGGTTCCGAACCAATTTAATTTTTAAACATGTTATTTTAAGTCTATAGACTTGTTATAATTATAATTATTTTCTTTTATTTTATCTGTAGGTAAATAACTATTATCACCATTTTTTGTTTCAAAATTTTAGGCTCATTTTCGGGGAATGGTAATTTTTCGTCTAATTTCTTAAATAATTTTAAAATTTTGATTTTAAAATTATGAAAAAATTTGATTAAATCTCTCATAATAAACCCTTTCATTTGATATGTCACACGATACAGTTTGAAAAACTCTTATTTTTTAATTTGTCCCCCAAAAGTAACCTACTCAAAATTTATTGATTTACGTAACGTGTCCGTGTTTGGGTTACAGAACTCTAAATTTTTACCAAATTTTAACAGAATCAGTCCGACTCGCCCTTGTTGGTTATTTCATCGGCCGTGTTTACTGCCATGAACCTAAAAATCGTGACAATATTATCAACATCATCCTCATAATTTCAGCCAAAAGAGGTCCACTGCTTGACATTGGCAAAACTCCCCCAATTGTCGTGACATCGACCACTTCTGTGCATTTCGCGTCCAGCGGATTTTCACGGCCTGTGACGCCTTTGGTCACGCCTTTCAATAAAACTGTCATTCTCATCGAGTATCCAGCAAGCCATGTGCCTTGCTCTCTGCCACTTATGTTTGGCAATTCAACTAAGCAGGTTTAAACCAAAGGAAATTAAATCAATACCTCTGTAAATTTGACTGAAATGTGTCTTCAAATTTCAACAGAATCGGTCCTGTACTTTCAGAGAAAATTGGCAGTGACAGACGGACAGACAGTCAATCAAGTGACCCCATGAGGATTCCGTCTTTGCGGATGTTTGGAAGAAAACCTAAAAAGTTCGATTACTGTTCTTGCTGTAGTAGTTGTTTATTAATAATTTCTCTTCTAAGTTTTTCTGCTGATATTTATTTGCAGATTTGAATAAATTCCATTATCCTATAATTTTGGTATGTTTGCAAGTTCGGTTTAACTTGTAAGGATTCAATATTAACTTTTACTTTACTTAGAACTAGATATCTGAACGAAGAAGAAGAACAACAAACGTTTTATTAAACTTTGTGCCCTTAAAAAGTTTTTGATAGCGATCTATTGTTGAAAAGGGAGGTCGTCAATACGCCGATACGATGTTATTATCTTGATCAAATTTTGTAAGATTGTTTCCACTGAAATGTCAAATCTTGTCAAGCAAGATTAGAGGACTATAATAAATCCAAGAACGAATTATACACATAGTGAACTGAGTTTACCTATTTTCCTTCGATTGCGAAGCTGTGCGAAAAACTCCATTCAAAACATAAACTAAAAGTGGTCGCATGGATGACGTTAATTAACACTTTGTGGTGTTTTATTTGGAAGTCGGTTGTGTTTGTACTAAAGAAGTTTACTGTTTTAATTTTACTTCAACGAACGTACTAACTCCCGTCAAAATATTAACATGAAGCTTGTTTTATCTTTATTCTGATCATCAAATGGGGAAAAAAAATACAAAATAAAATATGGTTGTACTGATTAACCTATGAAAAATTGTACCTATAGATGCATATTAGTTTTCATGTTTTTAGTTATTAAGTTCCAATCTTGTAAAAATGTTAATGGACAAGGTCAGATCTGTGTAGAATAAAAAAAAACTATTTTAAAACAAAAGGGGTTGTAGATCCGAAATAATTGGATGAACTGTTCTAGAAAATTTTAAATTTGAAAATAGTTTTACTGAACACACAAAAAATAATGTAAGTTTCAATTTTCTATTTCCAACGTGGTTTGTTTGCTTTCAAAAGTAATTTATAGAAGTTGGCATAAGGGAGTACTCACACTTTTTCAGCTCTATTCATCTTATTGCCATAGAAAACAACGATTTTGTATGGAGATGCGTATTCATCCATTCAGTTTTCCGCGTCTTTTCAGCTTTCGTGGCAAACAAGTATAAAATGAGGACAAATGTGTTATTATCATGCGAGTGCTTTATATAGAGTTTAGCGCTGCGCTGCCCTGCCAATCCAATACACTGTATCTTTTGAAAACCACATGTGAGATTTTAGACGATAATTATATGTTTTTGATAATTAATTGCTTTTTTAATGATTACTGTACAATATTGTATTATTTTATGCATTCAATAGTAGGTATGTATCTCTAAATACATAGCCAAATAGTGTTTTTTTCATAAATTTTGTAAGATAATAATAATAATAATAATATTTATTTATTTCTCCTCACAAAAAACAGACCTTACATCTTAATTACAATGTTACTTATATCTATTTTAATACAGGTACGTGTATAGTCTATAATATGTGAGAAGCTGGTGTTTGAGGTAGGCATGGGAATGCCTGTATTTCAAATCACCAGGTCCCCACCCACGGAAGGAACAAGAAGCATTTGAGTGGTACTGATATAATGGCACTTTTGATATAAGGAGCTATTATATAATATTACAGTAGGAGAAACATGGGTAGGTAGTTAAATTTTTTTTTTTTTTTTTTAACTAAGCTTAAAGACTAAAACAAACGCCTCAGAATGTGTGTGTATGTATGTTAGCGTGTGTTGTGAATTGTGATGTGTTGTGTCTAGGGTTTAGTGATTGTGTGAGTGTTTGTCTGTGTGTGTGGGTGTAACTTGTGTTTGTGTGAGTGTAGTTTACCTATGATTTTTTGCTAATATAACTTTCTGTTTAAAGAACTTTATTCCTAATCCAGACAATCGTCACTTACATGAAATAATTATATTATATTAATTATGTTACAACTGTGAGGGTAGAAGAAAAAAAATAATTACAAAAACCAGATGTTGTCAACAAAAATCAGAAGAGAGTTTACCGTGTTCACTGCATTCCTAAGATAAGGCGGTGGTCCAAGTTAAAAGTTGTTGCCTTTTTAATGGAAGTAAAAAAAAATAAAAAAAATAAAACTTTACAAAGGAGAATGGGCAAAATCGTACGGCACTTGGTCTATCAGCGGCCAGGAACATTTTATTTTTTTTTGGTTTAATATCACCCTACAATAACGGGTTCAAGAAGTTTTATATCTGTAGTGTCATTATTAATGGAACTAAATACATTTTTATTTTAGATATGTAAGCCTTGATTTAGCGTATTAATTACTAAGATTTAGTCTTAAAAATAAGGAAATAAAATAAAATGACTTGTTTACTTCAATACATTTATTTTACATACATTTACATACATAAACTCACGCCCTTTTCCCATGGGGGTAGGCAGAAACCACAGAACGCCACTTGCTACGATCCTTACATACTCCTTTTGCCTCGTCCACATTCATACATTTAATGTACAATAATAGCACTGAGTTCTGATGCCGGTAATAAAATATCCTCGTCTTGATGTCTAGCCCATGCCAGATACCACACTACACACATAACGTGTGCGCAACAACCGATTGTGCGCCTTCCACTCAAACAACTGCAATAATAATGAGCAATTGCTTCTCTATTTTGTCTTTGTCGGTTAATTACAATATAAGAATAATATATTCTGGAGCTTACATGTCTAGATTGTATTCGCACACGTAATAACCAAATATCTTCTTCTTCAATAAAATCTCTGAGCTGACTTATTTGTCGCTCCCGGTATACTTCGATATTGTATAAGCCTTCAATTAAGTGTTCAGCGTAGTAGCTGCGAGCCAACTTGATTTGGTATGTGCCAAGTGCAAACAGAATTAGGTCTTCTTCAGAAAAAACCGGAAAGTCTTCAAAAATAGGTTGGTCGCTGCTGAGTCTTTCAAATGATGCCCTCTGTCTATTTATGTTATGACGGATAACATAGTCCGCTAAGAGGTTCGGTATTTCAAAACGTTCATTAATTATATTTACGAACGATGATGCATGAATACTATCTTGTATTGGTGTTTGGAACGCATTGATGAGTGCCGCTGCGTTTTGAAAGTCCTCAAACATGTGACTTAAGGCGCGATTAAAATATTCTTGCCTAAACAATTTGAAATCTCGCTTGAACCTGCCATTTATAACTTCCACTACCCAGCGGCATAGAGTTACCAGCCTAGTTCTATTGGCCTGTTCAGTAGTAAGCTGGTCTGCACCGCGGTCTTTGGTTTCTGGCATATAGGCACTGTAGTTGCATCGCTCCAAATCGCCACAGACGTCTCTAAACCCACGATCTAAAATGAATATGTCGCCAGCCCGGTAAAACCAGTGAAATGTGCCTTCTTCGTCATTTATAATTCTTTCCAAAATACTGGCATCTGAGTCGGTAGCAGCATAGGGCCCGCAAACATCAATTATATGCCCATCGGAACACACCATTAAGAACGGTTTTAATAGATTTTCGTATTTGTGTAGACTGTAGGTCTGTCGCTGGAACGAAAAGTTGGAGCTCTTCTGTATATAAATATATGTTCCATCCATGATTGTTACTGCCTTCCTTTCTTCTGGAGAAGACTCGGGATTTCCAAATAACGCGTTTGGTACAATAAGATTACGGTCAGCGACCATTCTTCTATTTAAATGGTCGAGTCCCAGGTGTCGTGGCTTAAAATCCAGAGATATAGCATCACGCGCGGTTTTTAAATGCCTTTCTAGAGTCCTTCTACTTATGTTAAAGAGCGTGGCTAATCTCTCGTTGCTATCACCAGTTCGCAACTTCATTAAATAAATGGCTAGTTTTGTTTTGGCGTTTGACTCAGACAAAGAAGGCGTTTGTTCCAAGATTGTATTGAATTGATCTCTGCTAACGCCCAATCGAATATGAATCTCATTAGGATCCATATTTGCAATATCTTCAAAGTCCAGAATATTTTTATTTAAAACAGCTTTTTTAAAAAGCTCTAGTATTTGCACAAAATAAGAGCTGTTAAAATCATGTCTGAGATTTGGACTATCAATGAGCTCTTCCCAATCATTTGATGTTAAATGTGCATCACATATTCTGGCACTGTCTGGTATGAATAAGTTAGAATGTAACATAAGAGTAATCCTTACATTCTCAGGCATTCGACGACGTGAAACACTACGGCATCTGTCAAACATACAGTTTGCCGAGGTGCTAGGCACTCGTGAATATTCTTCCACTTGAAGAACACATTTGTGCGGGGCAGGGTTATTGTTTGGCTGCACAGCCCGTTGAGCTCGTTGCCAACAGGGTCGACAAACGTATTCTCGGCCGTTGTATTCAACCTGAAAAGGAAAATAGTTTATAACATAGTATTTAAAACTCACAGCAGTTTCAGTTAAATCATGTGTTGTATAGTAGAACATGCCGAGCTCTTTTTCAACGTGACGAATGAGTCATGCTCATACGCATTGTTAATGAGTGGTTGGCCTCTATTATATTTCGAAGCTAGATAACGTTGGCTCTGTTTCCATATGCACCATGTGTGTAAAAGAGAGAGAAGATCTGTTTTGACTATAACTTAAGTATTGTTAGAAAAGAACCATACGCTTAAGGAAATAACATAATTCACTAAAAGGACGTACATAAAAATACAATCAAAACTGTAACGTGGACTTTCAATAAAGAGCCCACACTTCACCCAACGATGTGTCGCATATGCACATCGTGACACAATATTATGAGGCCATCACCGCTATAGGGTGCGTACATACGGGTAAAAACAACCAAAAAATAGTCTAAAAATACTTACTTGCTGTGGAGCTATAGCTTCAATAATATATTGAGCATTGGCAGCATTTTCCTCAAAAAGAGCATGGGTTATTTCTAACCTTCTTCTATTAACCACTGATCGATTGCACAAAACACATATAGGTCGATTTTCTGCCATTTTTCAATAATGTTCCGTTGGCGTACACAAGTCCAGAGTCCAAGTACACAAGCACAAACGTACAGAAGTTCAGAGTTAATAGCCAGGTTATCAGGTTAGGAAGAAACACAGTCCAGAGGGTAGCCAGGGTCAAAACGTTTGAAAAAGAATCCGTAGATGAGCGCACAGTACACAACGTCACAAGGGTAAGCGAAGGACTGCGCCGAGTGACGCACACGCACCCCACACCTCGGCTCTTTTGTTTGCACTCGAAGCTGATTGGGCCGTTCGAACTCAGGTAGTCCATGTAGTAAACCCATTGTTGAGCTGAGTCTTGTAAACGGTATGCTGACAACGTTTTGAAATACTTTTGAAGACATAAACTAATGTTAATAAGTATTTTATAAAATGGGTTTGCACATTTTCTTGCACTTATTATCTAAGTATTTTACCTATATGTATTTTTTTTTCTAAATGAGCTGCAATGTTACGTTCATAGTAAAAGTTAGTCCTTAGTAATAGTACTTTCATTTAATACCTATTTCGTTGTTGGCCGCTCATAGACCATTTTGCTCTTTCTCCTTTGAGTGAGTAATTTATTTATTTGTTTTTAATAAGTTAAGTGTATTTTTACCGTAGTTAGTTTTTACTCCAAACAATACCAGGTGACTACTACTTGTAAGATTGATACCTCAGTATTGGTGAAGTAGGTTTTCTGTAAGGTTGTAATCTAACTTTTGTAACCACTCCGCAACCAAACATTTACATTTAGTTTTTGGTACTGAATATATTGATAGGATCCGGTTTAACTTATTATATAAGTTAGGACCCTGGTAACAGAAAAAATTATGTGCAAACCTAGTATTGAATGCAGTGGTTGTGCAAACTCTGTCCTTACGTCGCTGGTTTTTTAATTTATCAGGTTCATATTTTAACAGGGAATGTTGTTTGGTTACAGTGTAAAGGATGAAAAGCTGTCGGACCGTCAATACTTCCCACTTTTTATAAAGATCACAAGTTGGGTGATAGAATGGCAACGATAAACTGACTTTAAGAAGGACTCTTTGCGCTCTTTAAATTTTTAGAAAATGTGTTTTACACGCTCCGCCCCAGGAGGTAATGCAGTAAATGAGTTGTGATTGGCAGAGAGCAAAATATACTGATTTGATCACGTTTTTATGTGCAACATATCTTAGAGCTTTAAAAATTACGATTAGCTTTCGTACTCTCGCAGCAAGATGGTCTATATGATGATGGAAATTTAGTTTGCTATCTATGATGACACCTAGATACTTTGTAAATGATGAGTTTGTAAGATTGGGGCATGTACAGTGTTGGTCATTCAGATTTGAGCACGAGTGAGAAATAACACTATATGAAGGATCAGGCTTATCGTTAGTTTTCATGGAAAAGGTTATGTAATTTGTCTTTGCAACATTTAGCGTTAAGATGTTCTTATACAACCACTTAGTTACAGAATTCATTCCTCTCTGTGCATTTGAAAAAACCTCATCCCAGGAGTTACCACTAAAAAGCAAGGCTGTGTCATCTGCAAAGGTAATGATCTTTGCATTAGGAATTTGCATCTGACAAAGGTCGTTTATGTACACAAGGAAGAGTGTCGGACCCAGGATACTTCCTTGGAGAACTCCGAAAGTCACTGGGATTTCATCGCTTATGATATTTGAACACATTGTGTCCGACCAGTCAGGTAATCTTGTAAAAGTTTCAACTGAAGGTCCCTAACACCAAGGCATTCCAGCTTCTTAATTAAAATTGGGACAGAGACTGTGTCAAATGCCTTTGCTAAATCTAAAAATATTCCTATTGTCTTCTTTTTACTATCATAGTTATTAACTATGTAATTTGTAAGTTCAAACACCGCATCTGATGTGGACTTGTTCGCTCTAAATCCAAATTGTGCCTGCGATAAAAGATTTTTTTTTTCTAAATATTTTACTAGTCTATTATTAATAATACGTTCCAAAATTTTTGAAAGAGTTGGGAGAATAGAAATTGGTCTATAGTTACTGACACAGCCTCTGTCTCCATTTTTATGGATGGGATGAATTCTCGACCTCTTGTAGATGGTAGGGAATACTCCAGTCGAAAGTGACAAGTTACAGATGTACGATATCGGAGACGTTAGGACATCCTTATTTGCCTTTAAAATTTCGCCAGATATCATATCTAAGCCAACTGAGCAGTTACTTTTTAAACCTGCTATTAGCATTCTAACCTCATCTTCATCAGTAGGCAAGAGAGTAAAAGAATGACAACATGAATTTGAAGTATGGGGTTCGGTAGAAGAATTATTCTTGCTTAGGTTTTCAGCTAAAGTTCTGCCTACATTTGCGAAGTAATGATTTACATTATATGCTGATTTTTGTGGATCATTTGTGCATATTAAATCTAATGGGATCTCTTTAGGTTTATTTGAGTAGGTGATCTCTTTTACTGCTTTCCAAAGCTTTTTACAGTCTTTGCCTGCATTTTGGAGTTGAAGTTTCTCAAAGTTCTTCTTAAGTTTTTTTAATAAGGATGAACAAAAGTTTCTGTACCTTTTGTAGGTAGTTTTTAATATCTCATTATCTGGATCTTTTTTAAGTTTTTTAAGTAGGTTATCACGGTTTTTAATACATTTCAGGATGCCCGGGGTTATCCAGGGTTTTAAGATTTTCTTTCGCCTGGAAATTTTCACGTCCTTAGAGTTGGCCGTAATAGCTTTTTGAAGTATTTTCTGAAAGAAAGCCGCAGCTTCGTTAACATCTTTAATCGTGTACAAAAAACTAAAGTCAGTGTTTTTAGTTCAGCATTTAAACGTTCATAATCTATGTAATTAATTACTTTTGGAGGTTTTTGTCTAAGGAAGGTAGCAATGTACAAAACAACACTGTTATGATCAGTCAAGGATGTTTGGAGGATAAGGCAACGAGCCGTTAATTTGGTCTTTAGTAGTACATGATCTAAACATGCCTTGTCATGAGTCGGAAATGTGAACGCAGGGATCATACCATGGAATGCAAGCATATCTAAGTATGCAGAAAGATTTGGGTCTGTACTATGCTCAGCTATATTAATGTTAATGTCACCTAACAATATGACATTTTGTCTAGTGGAATATTTTAATAATATATTGTTGAGGGATTGAAGAAAGGTAGTGATATTCTTGTATCCAGGAGGTCTATAAATAGCAAGAGCTACCGTATCATTATTCAGAGTAATCACAAGACAATTTGCTTCCGATATTATAGGTTCTTCAACAGATACAACTAAGTCTTCCTTGTAATAGACAACCACACCCTCATTTTGCGTACGATTATTAGTTGAAGAAAAGCTATTATATCCATCCAAAGGAGGTACACAGTGGGAAGATGGCAACCAGCACTCAGTCAGGACAATACAGTCCCAGTCTAACCCCGTTCTAACGAGAATTGGCAATAACCCAGGCAAATTACATTTTAAACTGCGAATGTTTTGCTGAAAGATTTTTAGGCATTTGTTAGAACTAGGTAAAAAAGACAAGCAATCTTCAGCATTACAGATAGTAGAATCCGCCACATTAAAGTTATCAATTTCGCTATGAATATTATTTAATTCATTGAATTTTTAGGATTAAGTTTTTAGTAGGATAATACTCGCAAGTCAATTTGTCCAAAAGATTAATTTTTGGGGTAGCTTTTAGTTTAACAGAACTGTTACTCTCCTTTTTAGTTGGTTTTATTAACATAATAAAGAAACTAATTCTTGTGCTAGGTAAGTCATAATATGTCTTATTCTTAAGAAATGTGTTTATTGTGTATTTGCTGAAGAATGTGAAGTGTTTTTCCGTATGTGGGACTGTGTTCGTTTTGTGTATGTTGTTCATGTATTCATTCTTACTAGGCACATTCATAATTACTAAAAAAAGATGGGCGTTATTTAAATAAAGGTAGTAGAATACTATGCATGCAGTAAAATTAGAGATGAGTAATACAAAAAAGCAAAAATTTAGTAGTCAAATACTTTTTTTTAGATTTTCAATATCTTGTTCGCAGCTCAGGTGCAGACGGGGTGCACTGGAGCTTTGTTTCAAATATACCTTGCCAAAAGATGTCCAGCAGTGTTCGTAGTTGTGATTTTTAGCAAACATTCTAGCTAGGTAGTGAAGTCGTCTAGCTGATGAAGTGAGGGATTCTGCCACATATATGGGTTTAAGAGGACCATTAATATTGAGACTAGCAGAATTCAGCCGCTGATGACTGTTCACTTTATTGTAAGTTCTTGTAGATCTTATAAACTGTTCTCTCTTGATAGTCGAGGTAAAATCCACGATAATAGGGCCAGTTAGTTTATCTTTCAGCTTCATCCGGAAAACATCTCGAATATCTGAGTCCTGAATAGGAACGTTTATAACTTTGCCAATGTTTTTCGCAAGTTCGACTAAGTTTTCCTTGTTTTCAGATTCAGTTGTAGGGAGGTTTCTAAGCTCCACTGTGGTAGATCGTGCATTTTTCTCAAACTGCTCCAGTTTTGCTTCTAATTTTTTTATATGGCTTTTAAAAAGGTTGTTTTCCTGTTGGAGTATTTTCAGGTTACTAAAAACATCATCATATTTTGCAGAGAGATGTATCACGGTGTCCTTAATTTCGTCATTCTGGGCTGATAGGGCAACTATTGATGATTCCAAGGAGGCGAACTTTGAGTCCTGCTGTTTTTTTATTTCGTCCATCCTTGTCATTAGATCAGATAAGGTAATATCAGCAGTGCTTGATGGGTCATTCAGGCGGCGCTTACATCTTTTTGTAATGTTAATTTCTGAATGTTCATGACTTTCGGCTACATAAAGCGCTGAATCGGATCCATAATGGGTGGGAGAAGTGAGCTTAGAATTGCTCTTAGTAGGCGTACGTGAAACCGACATTGTATTTTTTAATTATTTTAGTTCAATCTGTAGCAGCAGTATTATAAACAATGAACAATATTTTTCACCTTGGGCTAAAACGCTAATATTTACCCGCTTGTCGCTGGCGCTTATAAATTGTGGCAAGCAACAGGGCGCGCGGACTTGTGACGTTGATGTGACGTATGCGCAGAGAAGCTCAGGATGCTACCTCCGTCTTGGTTGTTGCTGTCCTGCTCGTGCCGCTCACTGTACAATTGCGACCTTTCGTTGTGTTCTGCGCGCCTAGTACTTGCTTAGATATTTCACTTTTAATTAATTTTATTAATGGTTGTTTTTATTTAAAAAATCGAACGAGTGCACACGTCTTAACGCTCTTGCGATCCGAGGGGGGAATAAGAAATAAGATATTGCCACTAACTTGTATTGACAAGACAGAGTTGCCAAGTTTAATACAACTATAACAATGCAAAACACTGTGAAACTAATTACAGTGTTTTTTCTAGTTTAAAAGTAGGTAAATAATTATGCCAGAACACTGTATCCAATGATAGTGAGTGTGTAAGAGCAATAAAAATGTTTTAATGTACTTTATAGGCATCTATTTGTCAAATTGTTTAAATAAAATTAAATACAGTTACATAAAATAAACTAATGAGAATTTAAATGAAAAATCATTAAAATGTCTACTAATATTTTTATAAAATAAAAGAATAGTCATAGTGTTCAAACGCGTGCCTATCAATAGAAAAAAAAAAATATCTAGCGAAACATAACATAATCTTCTATTTTAATGAATATACATCAGCAAACAACTTGTCGACTGTACACGTGACCAGAGGGCTTTTCTTCGGCCAAAGAATCAGCATTGCCAATCAACGAGGCAATGTTGCCAGTGTTCTGGGTACTTTTGTCATTGACAGCGATGTGGATTATTTTTTTAAACCCAATTATATATTTTGTTTTTATACGCGTTTGTACATAATGTAATTTATATTAATAATAACTTCTGGAATAAAAGAGAAAATTATAAAAAAAATATACTTAACTATTAATTAGAAACATTTGGCGAAACATAACAATTTTTTTTTGTACAATTAACATTATTCATTCGCAAATTAAAAAAAAAATAGTGAAACATAACGTTAACATGAATATGCCAACTTGCGGATTGGTGAAAATCTTCTGTAGAAATATTTGAGACGTCTAAATTCTTATCACAAATTAATGCAGTACCAGTTGAGCGTAAACTCTTCTCCTAATTTTTCTGAAATGCATTCATTAAGCTGAGACTCGCTTAATGGAATGATGGACTGATAAAGTTTTTTGACCCTCATTGTGATTATTGCAGTATATATATTTTTTTTTTATAAACAGTCACTTATCACATTGGATACGACAGTAACTATGTATAATCTTTTATATTTTGTTTCGATAGTCTAACCAGAATTTTACTTCGACTCGTATCCATCGTTAAGTTAATACGTAATTAAACAGAATACGACAGGCGATTACAGGGTACACAATAAATCACAACATCACTAATATCGCTGCGCGTCACACCTAAACTGAACCGTCTTCAAACGGCTCTGTCGCAAAATGTCCCTTCCTCAGAATATCCCTTTCGCGAAATGTCTCTTTCTCAGAATGTCCCTTTCGCAAAATGTCCCCTTCCTCAAACAGGCATTAACTCGTTTCAATACTTAAATAAATAATAGAAATCGAAATTTTCGTTACTGTCTCTCAAAACGTCATTTTATACAAATAAAAATAAACCCAAATAAAAACAGAAAATTAAATGTATTAATACAAGACGACAAAAGGGGATTTATTATATGTATTATTATTATTTTCTTACTTATTTCGACAAGAAATATTATGTAAAATTGGATAAATTAGAAAAAAAATATTTCACTTTTATAAAGAAATAGTTTTATTACGATAAAAGTTTAATTTGTCGATTGTTTATTTGTATAAATTGATGTTTTGGGAGACAGTAAATCTGACAAACTTCAATTTCTATTATTTGTTTAAGTATATGTGCATGCATCTACCCATTTCACTGATTAAACATTACTACAGTACCCCCCTGTGTTGTACACCTACTGGCTCTTGACCAGTTTTTTTAATGATGAAAGGAATTAATGCCTGTGTGAGGAAGGGCACATTTTGCGAAAGGGACATTTTGAGAAAGGGACATTCTGACAAAAGGGACATTGTGCTTCCTGTAGTAATTTTGAGAAGTGACCATTTTGCGACAGAGCCCTTCAAACTTGCCGAGAAGGCGGGATGTCTCTATAACGACATGAAAAAGCAAGATAGCATTCAATGTTATAGATCATATTACGCTGGTGGACGGTATCAACATGCAAGTATACGCGTCAGTTCAAAACACTGTATCTCCAGCAATGCACGTAGTTTGTTATGGCAAAATACTGTAAGCTTTGTTACAGTTTTTCAGCAAGGATTAACCTTAATTTGAACGTTATACAGTGTTTTTTAGCTTGCCCTATCTTGCAAAATATACGTTGAAATGAAAAAATATTGGTCAGGGGTACTAAACAGACTGACAGAAACTGATTGGGCGTTGTTGAGCAAAAACACTGTATGTCGACTTACAGTATTTTGGATTGGCACGGCAGCGGCTGTTCCGCCGTGTTTAGCGCCGATCCGGGCATTCAACGTCGTACGCGGCTGTACATCGATGGTTCTAGATTCCATGTGTGACTGACACTGGCAGGGCTACTATCAGGGATTTTAATTTTGACAATGTAAATAAATGTTGCTTATTAATCGCAAAATATCAGAAATTAATCGGTCACTGGTTTAAAAGTTATAAGGATTTATAGATGGCCGATCTGGGGTGCGCCTACCCCAGCTTGGTCCATTTGAACCTCATAAGCTAGGGCACCTAGCGAAGATCTATTTTCTCTCTAAAATTTAGTCGCTAATTAGTCGCAAGTTTTTGCCAAGTCACAGATTTAATCGGGTTTTATAATGAGTGCAACTTTTAAGGCAGGTATAGTCGAAGATCTAGATCGATGAGTAATCTTTGAACAAATTGCCAAGAAAAAATATTTTTATTAATATGTGAATTCTAGTTTTATCGGTCTAAAGTCCGTAGAATTGTCAGAGAGAGATAAAATCTTAATCTTTTGATCTAGCTCTTGGACAGTACCTGTACTTGGTCGACCCACTATCGTTTGTATTTTATTTTTTTACGTTTAATTTTATCTATTTCTACTGCAAGAAGCCAAACGATAAAAATAACGCACATATCAATGTCCATTCTAAGAGCACAATACTAAATGAGCAAAGAGCGTGACTGCCTCCAGACCACCTTCAAATCGATCTTCTCGAAAACTACGAAGGTACCATTTTTTTTTTGCTCAGGTATTAATAATTAGTACCAATTCAGTACTAATTATTTACCAAATATGGAAGCGATTGGCGTCGGTGGTCCTGCAGTAGTTACAGACATCTTACCGTCATTACCGCGTATTCAGCGCCTTTCTCATTTTTACGACGCTGTTTGCGGCTAATAGAAGCAAAGCTGTAAAAGTGTGACCAGAATCGTTCAGTAAAACGCAAATGAAGCTGAATTAATATGAGTAGTCCCTTAAGGATATCATATCTGATACTGAAACTATCGAATATATGACTACGTGGAGTATGAAACCGAAGTGGAGTTTGTTAAAAACCAAAGGCATTTGAGGTAAACATAATTTAATTTCGAAGTTACGAGTATGTTAGTATCGTTATTCTTCCGTTTATTTTCAATACTATTTTCTGTTGGTTAAAGTTATTATAATGATCATAACATAAACTTTTTCAGTAATAATTCGTCCAATCTCAACTCGACCACTAGCAACCAAATGTCCGACGACCTAGAATCAAAATAATATCTTTTCCCAAGAAACCTCAATGTTAGTCCGGGCAAATTAGGGTTTAACCTCGGAATGAGAGATAGTCAGCTATAAAAATGTATAAACCTTTGTTAAGACGCACTAAAATTTGTCTCAAAAACTACTTATCGTAGGGTTTCCGCGACTACAGATATTCCAAGGTTAAAGATTTTGCAAATATCTCGTTTCCTATAGGTTTTTCGTATCTATGATCAATATTGTAGAAGATTAAAGTCCCTACAACTTTGAATTGTTTTCGTGATAGGGGTTGGATAGTCCAGTCACCTTAGTCAAAATTATTAGATTGTGTATCTTGTGCTTTTTTTTAATACCCACTATCTTACGTGTATGAATATGATATTCTTTACTACAAAAATTAACTAAAAATTTCCTTTTTTTGTTTTATTTATTATTGAAATATAATTGAAGTGTTTTCCTTAACTATTCTATACCTACACTGGCAGGCAAGAGTTATTAAATAAATTGATATCTAATCTTCTACTTTCGTGAACTGACAGACAACACACAGCCGAAACTACTGGTCGTAGGAAGCTGAAATTAGGTATGAAGCTTCCCTACACTAGTTCAGGGAGCCCTAGGAAAGGATTTCCTGAAATTCTTACGGGAACAGGAAAAGCGGGTAAAAGTTAGTACATAATAAAATCAGAAACTGACTGACTGATCAATGCACAGCTAAAACTGCTGATCGTAGATTGCTGAAATTTGTCATGTAGCTTTCTTACACTTCGTAGAGATGCATTAAGATAGGATTTCTCGAAATTCCCAAGGGAACGGGAAAAAACCGATCATGCGCGTACGAAGTCGCTGGCGAAAGTTATGTTAAAAATAGATACGTAAGTAAAATAATTAATAATATATTATATCATAGTTAGTAAGACATGAAAATCGATTCAACGTATAAAAAACAATTCAAGACAAAATATGTAGGTAATTGAATCTTCTACGATATAGAAAAACATACGAGAAAACCCCATATGAAACGAGATATTTGCAAAAAATGCGTAAAAAATCATTTTATTTTTACCTTTAACCTTGGAATTTCTGTAGACGTGGACACCCTACGATAAGACACAAGGTTTTATGGTGTTTATGGTTTTGAGACAAGTTTTAGGCTGTAAAAATAAAGGTTTATACCTAATTCTATACCAAATACCTAATTTTGACTAATTTGCCTGGACAATGTAAACGAAGTCGATTTAGGTATCTGGTATACACTACACACACATGATAACACGAGAACAACAACACGATATCGAAACACAGCAAATTCACCTCTCCAAGTACCGATACTGCTACGAGTAACACTACTGTCTTATCGGCTACTTATCTTCCCTCAAGACCAACAATATTGCTTCCCTCTACCTTTACGTAAAATACACGAGAAGTTTATTTCTGGTTGCTTATGACCTATATTTTAAACTCAACTTTATATTTTTAGTTTACACTGCGGGATTGTTGCAAAACCTAAATGGCAGTGGGCAAGACGCATAACGTATGAGTGATTAGGCCGAAAGGCCCTTTCAGCCCAATCAATTATCAGAGGCGTCCGCGTCCGGAAGGCGAAACGTCAGTAGGCCTTTTTTTATTTAAGGATGGGAAATCATCAAATGACTCCTTCCGCTCTGGGCGGAGCGGAAGGGAGTGTCAGACTCTTACTGACTAAAACCCATCCGTGTTCCTCCTAGTGCCCTTTGCGTTCCAGGGACGCGGCGTCTCTTCTGAACGGATTCCCCTTCCCGGCAAGCTCTTTGAGGCGCATGTGAAACACAGCGCGCCGCCAACCCGGGAACGCCAGGGTTGCGGAGTTTTTTCGAAAGTGCCACCGCGACCCTGGAATGGAAATGCCATTAGGCACTCACACGGATGGGTATTAGTCAGTAAGAGTCTGACACTTCCTTCCCCTCAGCCTAGAGCCGAAGGAGTCATTTGATGATTTTCCATCCCTTAAAAAAAAAATACAAACTGGATCGTTGGCATGTTGAAGGCCGTTGTAATCCGCTGGATACGAAATGCGAAGTACCGGTCGATATGGCGACGCTTGGAAGGAAATTTGACTGAAAACATGACGACGATTTTATGGCAGAAATGCGATTGTCAAAAAATCCGGAAAAAAGTAAAGTCAAATGATTATTTAACTGATTTAATAACAACCATACCTGGCTATTTTCTGGCTACCGGGATATTCAGGGTAAAAGTTGGGGGCCGAGTCACCCGCGTCCGTAGGAGAATACCCAGTGTTTGACCCTACACGTGATCCCCGGGTGGTGCTAATCAGGTGACACTAACTGGTGGTAGGCTTCGGTCGATGGCTTGTGACCACCCACTGGGCAAAGACGTACCGCTAAGCGGCCTAGCCGTGTTCCGGTACGATGCTCAGTGTAGCCAATTCAGAGGAGTTGGGTCGAAATAGTTGTTCCAATGCAGGCAGACTAGCCAGGCTTACCCTGACATGGGCGTATCAGAAGACTAAAAAAAAATCAGGGATTACCGTTTACAAACATAAACAAACAACTTGTTTTTATTAATCAATATTTATCAGTTTAGATATGGTCCACATTACACATTTAAATTAAAAGACAGTCTCATCATAAATTACTGGTTTTCTTTAATAGGTTATTCACATTAGGTACTTGCTTTTTGAAAGGATTTTGACGATCGTATCCTGTTAACTGAACTGTGTACCTGCCATATTTAACCGTTTCGATGTTTAGTGGCGAAGCGGGCAATGTTAATATCCAGCTTACTTTGATTAGAGAGTATTTATCGATCAAACGTCTGTGATGAGAGCTGACGAGTCTTTACTGTGAGCAAAGAGAGAGAGATTAGAGTTTAATTAAGTGAAACAGAATACGTAAAGGTGAAAATATACTTCTTTTATCTATTAATTTATTAGACAGCAAAAGGTTCACACTGACAAAACACAAAACATAAATACTTAAGGCGAGCTGAACCCTGGCGCTGTAGGCATTCAAAGCCTACCCCAGCCCCTGCTCATGTAGCTATGCGTAAAAAGACACGATGCGCGCGCGAGCGTCGCGCGCGCGGCAATCGCAAAGTTCATTCGAGTTCACGAATACGCGTAGGTACTGCGTCGCGTAATCGCGTCACAGAATAGTGCAATGCAGTAGATCAGTTCGAATTGAAAAAATAAGTTTATTTTGTTTAATTTTCTAATAAGTTTTTTTAAGATTACAAATTAGAGGTAGTGTAAGCATATAGATGAGGTATATAGTATAAAATGTGTGTGTGAGGGTGTTGTATGTATGGAGGTTGTTGTGTGTGTGTGTGTGTTATGCTGTGTGTAACTAAAATTCATTAAAATGTAGTTGTCTCGGTTTGCATGGTGTTTGATCTCTGGATTTGGTTGAAGATTGGCTGGAAATTTGATCCGTGGATTTGCTTGAACTTGGCTGCATACGTTTATCACTAATATTTTCTTTGTTTTCTTGCAATATAATGTCTCGTATGGGCATACCGCGAATTTTTCGTGGATCCACAATTTCTGGCAATAGACAGTTCAAATAAAAAGTTTTAATTTTTTCTTCCATATTCACACTCCAAAATTCGTCATCTCTAGAAATATTTTCTACTATTATAGGATGATTTTCACCAGACCATATTCCAAAAATGCAGTGGCTTCTTTCTGTAACATGTAGTTGACCCTGCACTTGGTAATACCAATTACTTTTTTTGTTTATGGATCTTGTATTTTTTTTTTTATCATATTTATATATTTGTATTTTATTTTCTGTAATTGCGACATCTATTCCTTTTTTGAATGCTGTTATTGGACATTTAATTTCAATAATGGTATCGTCCCCCACTATACCATCAGGTGTAGCTCCAATAAACGGATATTTTTTGTCAATAAAAAGCCCACAAGGCTCAATTACTATATTTAACTGTCGTTCTAATTGTTGTAGGGCTTGCTTTTCGTTTTCCGTGCCATGAGCTACTGACAAAATGTGCGAAATATTTTTTTTGTACAATATATTTTTTACAGTTGGTGCAGTGTTTTTTGATGGTTGCCGTATACAAATTATGCCAAAATTTGATGCCGTTATTATTTGTTTTCTTAGTTCTATCCATTCACTGGAATCTCTTTGTAAGATAGTGTTTCTTTCAATAGCGTGCCTGTCATTAGTCAGTACTTTTAAATTATTGAGAAAGTCTTCCTTGGCTTTTTCTAATTGTTCTGGACTTAAATCGGGAGCAGTACTAGTAGGTCCATAGTGGTGCTGTGCAGCAGTTCCTTCTATTTTTCTTAATTTTTTTTTGGGATGTTCTCTGTTATATTTTCTTTTTAGTGACCTCTTCTTTTCGATTTCTTTAACCTTTCCTCTCGGACTGTTCCCAATAATTGTTTTTTGAACAGAGGAAACCGTAGATTCAGAATTGAAAGACACCACAGCAGCTGAACACCGTCCTTGATAGCCCCGCCGTAAGGAAAAGTTTATTCTTTTTCCACCTATAAATTTGGCAATAACGCTATTGAACCGCTCGACTGCGTTTGTATCCACGTCTTCTATGAGACTTCGAGCTTTATTGGCTACAGTAGCGATGATGGCGTTGACACGGAAAAAGAAAGTTGAATTTTGAATTTCTCCTAATGTGCTGTTGTGAAGATTTTTATCTTTTGAGCAGTTATAATCATAACAAAGTCGATGATCACCATAAGCATGTGCCACTGCATTGGTGATGTCTTTATGTAGTAAATTTATAGCAATGATTTTCGAATTTCCGGCATGTTTGTGATATTTTATTGATTTAACTATCGCTTTTCGCATGCTCATTATTTTTTCGTTTGTAAGCGTTTTTCTGTCTTTTACTGGATATTTTGTTTCTTTGACAATAGCACGTAGTTTGTTGCAAAAGTTTCGTAGAATATGATTTCTGCATTCAATTTTCTCAACTGTATAGTTAAGGTGGTCATAAGGTTTTGCTTCCAATACTTTGTTATAAGTAGCCGAGTCTCCATCTCCAATCATTCTTGCATATATCAAGCCATACATGTCAATTGATGCTTTAAAACCTTCTGTTATTATATCAGCTTCCATGGCACTAGAGGATTCGTTATAGTTTTTATAACATGCGTGATTTTTGGGCGCAACTCCTTGTTTTTGGGCCCTGGCGCAAACCAGACAGTATTTGTTTTTCACTCCCATATAAAGTACTTCTCCGAATCGTTTCCCTATGATTGCTGCTGTCCCTGACATTGATCTATAGTTAGTTCCATAAGATCTT
Source organism: Lacanobia oleracea (assembly GCA_950371165.1). Taxonomy (NCBI): domain Eukaryota; kingdom Metazoa; phylum Arthropoda; class Insecta; order Lepidoptera; family Noctuidae; genus Lacanobia; species Lacanobia oleracea. The sequence goes on along the minus strand of OX493390.1, from coordinate 27,497,910 downwards.
AAGCCCCAAGAGCCATCAACATATACGTCTATGAGAGCTATTCCATTTTTCATTCTACCTTCCGCTAGGGCCGCTTCTCTCTCACGTTTAGCAGCATTTTCCATACATTCTGCTGCGGTTTTCTCCCAATTTTCATAAACAAAATCTTGTAAACGTCTATAATACTTTTGTGAAAATGCTGGCACATCCATTGCAGAAAGTATCTCCTCAAATTGTGAAAATCCAATACCAGCAGCTACAATGCCAGTGGTTGCAGCAACATTTATATTAACATTTTCTACACTGTCACTTTTCTCTGATTCGATTACAATCACTTTTCGACATATATTACATTCAAATTTAAATTTTGATATCAATCCTATTCGTTTTTCTCCTATCAACTTGAAATATCCGAGTCTGCAATCAAACAAATCGATATGATTTGTTTTTTCTTGAAGCTGTGACATAAGATAATTTATGTCAACAATTCGGCGTCCACTGATGGGTCGATAGTCATTATCTGTTTCATTTTCCATGGTTAGAGTAAAGTTTTCAATTTCCTTTGTTGATCTAAAACAAGATAAAGTTTTTTTTATGTAACTTATTGAATAACTCATACATAATTATGTCAAACAAAAAGTAGCTACTTACTCATTAATATCATTATTATATGATTCATGAATAGGTTCAGTAAGTTGGGCATTTTCAGCATTCATAGCAGTTCTGTAACAATAAAATAATGTTAGGTATTCATATTCACAAGTAACTGCGACAGTCATTGGATATAGAGGCTTTAATTTAACCTATCGATCTATCGTGCCGATGGTATGCCGCAGGAAGCTTTTGTCTGATTATTATTGAATCGGTTACTACTGTTTAATTGTTTATTAATAAGTACAGTGTAGGTACTCACTCGTTGACCCTAGGGTTATTAAAATTAGCAGGCTCTACAGTCATTAAAGGAGACACGTTATGCCCACCCGTTTGCTCGATTGACCTGTAATATGGAAGTTGATTTATGTAGATTTGTTGTAATAATAATGCATAAAAATGCAATAACAGCATTCTCGAGAGAATAATTCGATTTATTTCGAAGTCAGATAGACTTCGAATCGATATTATTTATTTTGAATCAGTTTTTATCCGATAACGATAACTGACATTTGGATTTATACTATCATAATTTTCATTTTTTACACACTTTTCTTGTTGTCAATAAACACGAAATAAAAGTTATGCCATGCCAGTTATTGTTTCTTTGTTGTTGTGCATAGAAGATTGACTCTCTCGTAAACAGTATTATTTGAAAAATACTAACTCCTTCACTAGATTATATTGCAGACACCATTAATATTTAAAAATACAAATAAAAGAAAATAGCTAATCCATATCTACGTTTTGTCGAGTTATGCGAACAGAAATGTATGGATCAGCTGATTTCTTTTTGTTGAATTTTCAAAAGTCGCAGAACTAAATTTGTTGTTTTGTTTATTGATTTTTGTAATATAGTCCTGCAAGGGTGTTAGTGTTCTTCAAAAACCCTGTATAATCGTTACCGAAAATAATATTTGTAGGGAAATAGTCATACTGAAACATTTTTGCACTATGGCATGTCTTTCGACATCATAAATATTACGATTTGTTGTGTTCTGGCTAAGAAAACTAGTTCTAGTGGCTGTAAATTGGTACCTAATGCTAATGAAATTGATGATCATACTCATATTGTCACATAATAAATTCCTCATATCAAACTATTGCCGTCCACTGCTGTACGTCAGGCCTCCTACAAAGAGCTAATAAATTACATACCTATACCTACCTATATCTTACCTACTTGTAGTTACTTTCTACTAAGTATATATTTTGTGGTGAAGATTGCGATTATCAAAAAAGAAAGAAAATACTTACTGTTCTTCACTGTTGTTTTTTCCAATAAATAAGCCATTTTTATTTCGAATCATTTTTGAACTGAAACAATAAAATAAGTTATAGTATTACAAAATATTAGAGATTAATGTACCTAAGTGTAAGTACACGGGCGGCACAAAGGTGACAGAAGATTCTTCTTCTGTCTCCTTTGTGCCGCCCGTGTAAAAACATTACATAGCCACAAAGTCATATTAGCTTTCTAGCTAATATGACTTTGTGGCTATGTAATGTTTTTACAATTTTATGTTAGGTACTTAGGTATCGCCGCGCCCGGGCGCGCTCGTACAGAGCAGCGTCGCTGTCGACCCAAGCGCGGCCGAGCGTAGACGTAGGTATGAAAAGTGAAGCACATAGGTACCTACATGAGATTGACTTCTGTACCGATCTATTTTGTGCGGGCGGTGTCACCCGACATCAAAGGCATTTCACTAACCTACTGTAGGGAAATAATAAATTTCGTAAAACTGTAACTGGGGTCAATAGGAATAAATTAATAAAAATCATAACTTACCATATTTCTTTTGCGATTTTTTTTGCCTTCAACCGTGATTTAGCCCTAATTTTATTTCTTTTATTTGCCATTTTCACAAACTCACAAATATAAATTGTCGTAATAGCTGTATAAAAATTATTTACACAATGAGAAATAAACACGTAAACAAAATCTTAACAATGGTAATTTTAAGTACAATATTATTTATAATTTATTTTATTTCGAATTAATATTATTTACGAAGCAGAAGTGAAGCGCGCGCGCAAAAATTTGGCATAGGTCTCTCCTCGGTAACGTCCCGCAGGACACTGGCAATCGGGTAAGCGACGACGCGCGGGCCGAAAATCACTTTAAAAAATCGATAAAAAATATGTAAATGTAATAAAAAAAAACGATCGGGTAGAATCGATTCCAAAATTATTTACCTAATTAATATTAATTATAAAAATAGAGTATTATAGTAAGTACTTGTTTAAAATGAAATTTTGCTCGTAAAAAAACTGCAAATCGAAGTAACTTCAGTATTTTTTTCTATCGAGAAAACTATATTGCATCGTGTATTGAATGGGTACATGGTATAGAGAAGGAATGTATCCTAAAATATAAATTTATTTTGGGTACTAAATGTTTTAATTTGCCTATCAAAAATGAGTTCTAAAACAAGCAAAACATACCGCGCCAGGGTTCGATGGTAGTAAAACGTCTGATACTCGTAAGCTCTTGCCATTTTATTATAGATCCTATGTTTGTAACTTAATAACAACTGCGATCCTCGAGGTTAACTACGTTTGCCGAGGTTGATACTTTAATTGGTGATCATCCATTATGTACGGAGACTCCTCCATGCCTGGAAAAGCATGTTAAGCCGTTGGCCCCGTCTGACTTTTGACAGTCTTTACATAGTCCGAAATCAGAAAATATGAATTCTCGCCGAAGAGTACCGTATCAGTAAGTTAGTAATTCACACCTCTAAAACAGTTCTTGCTAGCTTACTTCCAAAGTTGTTTTACTGTCGGTACATTTCACAGAAGTTGAGAAAGTAATAAGACAACAGTCAAGGCGAAACCAGAAGTGGGTCGATATCACATGCGAAATTGGATCAAATTGCTACTGACATTAGGCTGCAAAGTGCCTACACCGTAATATTATTATGTAAAAGCGTTGACACGATAGTATGTTACCGTTTCTTCAGTACTATGAGACATTGCGATATTGCATTTTCAACTCTTGGTCCAAAACTGAGAGTTGGTAATTCAACAGTGCAGATATTTATTTATTTATTTAACACTTTACGCACACAGATGTACAGAGGCGGACTTAATGCCTGAGGCATTTTCTACCAGTCAACCTTTGGGTGATGCAGAGAATAATACTAGTAGGTGCAAATTGTGAAAAAAGCTAAAAAGCTTACGTTACAACGATGTTGTAGAGAATTTGTCTAAAGTAACTTTGAAGATTTTGTATTTTGACACTATTATTTGATCTTTGCTCGATTGGCCCAAGAGAATGTCTTTCTCATTTTTTTAATGTCATTAAACATCATATTTTTCTTTGTACGTTCAAAACTGGCTATCAATGACCTAATTGTAATATTTTTCAGACTTGACTGAAATATCGAAAACGTTAGTTACAGGCATACGTATTGGATCATATGAATCCAAGTTGAGACGATAGTTAACGCTAGGCTTACTTCATCGTTAGCCATAGATGGCTGGCTTCAACCTGCGACGCTAAATCCACTGAGCTTTATTCACTGCATGATAAATGATCTGTTGCAACCTTACAGTCTAAGTAACACTTATTTTAATCGTTCACTATATTATTCCCCACTATGGTATCACAGGAACGGAAAATGATGTCAATGGTGACAATCAAAACGTTGACGGAGAGTAATATAATATAATAATATAATATTCCACACAACTATCACACAACGCCATCTAGTCCCAAGCTAAGCAGAGCTTGTGTTATGGGTACTAGACAACTGATAAACATACTTATATATTTCTAAATACATACATATTATAGATGTGGAAGAATTTAGAGGAGAACTCTGTCGGGATATTAAACTTGTAAATACTCTGTTTGTAAACATTGTAGGACAGCATTAAAGGCTTATTTTTTTATATACTTATAAAAAAAATGAAATAGCAACACCTAGTACTTACTAGGTGTTTTTGATATTTTTTTGGTTTTTTGACACTGACTTCCGAAATTTATACTATACTACTACTACTACTTTTTTATTTTGTACTTAGTAGTATTTTGTTTTTGGAAGTCGGTTTTATTTTTTGGTAAAAAGTATTCTAAAAAAGTAACACAAACACACCGGCGTTATATTATGTTATGAACTGGTGTAAACTATCAACAAAAAATCAACAGACATGCGATTTCAGAAATCCCGATCCATTTGCTATCATTACTTGGAAAGTTCCGTTGCCAACCTCCGAAGTTCTTCATCAGATCTTCACTAATTTAAAATGGGACCAGTCCGGGAAAGGTTTCTTATTTTAAGACCTAACATAACTTGGCTTACTTTTGTTTCTCCTAATTATATTTTCGCATAACATTATTTAAGCATACTAGCTTACGCATAATTTTTACACGCACGGGTCTATCTTTAAGATTAAGCAACGCTTGCCAAGGTTGGTCTGTGGATGGGTGACCATCTTAATATACCGAGTTTCCTCCGTGCCTCGGAAAGCACGTTAAGCCGTTGTTCCCAGCTGTCATTTGTAGATCTTTGGCAGTCGTTACGGATTCTCAGAATCCAGTAAATCTGACTCCAGTCTTGCCACGAAGTACCGTGTTACCCAGTTAATGGGTTGTAGAGGTCTGGTAGGCAGCCGCTCCACGTAAAATACTGGTATTTAGCTGAACCCGGTTTGACTGGAAGCTGACCCCAATATAGTTGGGAAAAGGCTAGGCAGATGATGATGAGCTCACGCATAATTTTTAAAGCATAATTTCTCTTATCATAATGATAATTTAGCATAATATTCTAAAGCATAATGATCTATTTTAAATATATTATATTTTTAAAGGCATAACAAATAAGTATAATTAATTGCCTCCTAAAATTTTAGACACTAACTAGCTGACCCTTTGCCTACCTACCCTATTTGTGAATCAAAACCATCCAGGATGCCACTCAAACGCATACAAACAAATTCGTTCAAATCGGTCCAGCAGTTTAGGAGTTCAGTGACATACACACGTACAGTAGAATTAAATGTACAAAGAGATATAAATTTTTGTACAATATTGTAGGCACTTTACATTGTACGTAGAATAAATTATTTATTATTTTATTTTTATTTTTCAACAAACATACACCATGCATGCAGCAAGCAAACATGTAAGCAAGCATGCAACGTGCATGCAACATGCAAGCCAGTATGCAGCAGGCATACAGCATGCAAGCAAGCATACAGCATGCATGCTGCATGCAAACAAGCATGCAGCTAGCATGAAGCATTTAAGCACCGAGCATGCGGCATGCAAGCAAGCATGCAGCATGCAAGCACCGATCATTCGGCTTGCAAACAAGCATGCAGTTGGCATGGTTTCTGTCACGTCTCCGGTGCTGCGGGCTCCGGCAGCCCCACGCGAGATGTGTTTTACGCTCACCACCGCAGCTTCGGCTGCCTGGCCGGCTTAACCCCGGCCAGCCTTAACCGGGGCGGCGGGTGTCAAATACAGCTACTCCTCAGCTCGCGGGCCAACTCGCAACGTGCCTACGCGGGCTTAGTTTACACTCTAGGGGTAGGGCAGACAAGAGTAAGTGGTGTCGGTTTTGTAGCGATTTGTTTCTGCTACTAACTCTTACGAGTATAGCACAACATATTGAATTTTGAAGACAATACTTTAATTCAAGGTTAAAAATAGAATCATTTCCGTTATTTCTAAAAATTGTACGCCTTAATGCTATTATGCTAAAAGTCTTTATGCTTAATCATATTATGCGAATAAAATGTATGCCAAAACAAATAAGCCTTCAAGATAATTATGCCAACTTAACGTGTATACAAAAAAAAACAATATGGCAAAGTATTTTATGAAAAAAAAAAAGTACCAAAATCGTTATGCCAAAGTATATTAGGAAAAGCAACATTATGCGAAAAGATGGGATCCCTCCGGGAAAATACTCTTCCAAAAAAAAAAGAATCATCCAAGTCGGGTAAAAATTGGCGAAAATATCGCTGAACAAACATTTTTCATGGGATCCCGTCATCAGATCCTCACTTATACCTTCCATCATCAGCTCGGCAACATGAGATGATGATTATCCGGTACAAATATCTGAATTGCGTTAGAAATATCATGAAAAACATTGCATGTGCCTATAAAATTTGAGGATTTCCCTCGATTTTCATGGGATCGTTAGATCCTGACTTGGTGATAATAGGTCCACCTCAGGAGTATAGGTTTTCAAATAAAAAAGTTTTTTTTTTAAATCGGTCCACAATTGGCGGAGAAATCGGTGAACATACATTAAAAAATAATAAAAAGATACACACAGCCGAACATAGAATGTCCTTCTTTTTGAAGTAGTCGGTTAAACAGAACTGGAACGCAAAGGACAACACGGACGGGTTTTAGAGTCTGACACTCTCTTCTGAGTTATTTCATGGTTTCCCATCCATATAAAAAGTTGTCTCTAGTACTATTGGATGTACGAGTATTATTGTGTATTTACGTAAATTAATTTCCACCTCAAAACTCGAAGGAATGATTTGAAACGTAGTGTATTTTAACTTTTATCATAGAATTTGTATTTGGTACCTGAGGCAACAAACAAAACCCTTTGAGTGGAAATTATTCAAATAAATTATTTCCAACATAAACTGTAGCTTTCAAAACAGTAGTTATAAAGCTGTTAACATTTAAAATTGGATACAAATTGTGGTTTAGTTTAGTTTATTGTTTTGATATTTCAAATGCTTAGCACATAAGGTATGGAATAATTATTTAGGTAAGTTGCAATAATGTATGCTGATGAAACATTGTGAGGTTAGTAATAAAAATATTTAGATAGAAAACGTTTAAAACCTGCTTCTTTTATCTTTTGAAAGTCAAAGGCGTCCCACAGGAACTTATTATCGAGACAAAATCTTATTGACCTAATCTAAGCTGAGGTCTAAACGTGCTCGTGATTTTAAATTATGTTGATAACCTAGATACTAGTTCCTGCCAACGGCTTTGGCGTGAGTGTAAATTGGAGAGCCGTGACGAACCTGCAACCTAGAACTGTTTAGAAGCTTAGAAAGGATGTGTCTGTGGTTTATTGGGAGTAGCTGAGGCCACTTCTGTCGACGATAAGGTTGCGATCTTCAACGATGTTGTGGTCAACCTTTATAACATCCATGATCCAGTCAGAAAAGTTAAATTGAAACGTCCTCCTGCACCTTGGATGACGGGAGGGATACAGATGGCCATGCGACGCAGGGACCGTGCGTTCCGTAAATATAAGAGGGATCGTACTGATGAGAACTAGACTCAATTTAAGGCATCAAGGAATAGATGCAACCAGATGATACGCAATGCTAAACGCCGCCACATTCTAGAAAATATTTCTACTTCCTCTTCTGCCGATATTTGGAAATTCCTTAGAACACTAGGTATCGGCAAACCGCGACATTTAGACCTTCCCAATTCCATTAACTTAGACGATCTCAACCGACATTTCTCCACCGTATCTACCTGTATCTCACTAAACAACAAACTCTGTCGCTGATCTTTGGTCTAACGCGTCCTCATATAGTTCCTTTTAATTTTGTTCCAGTTGAGCCAGAAGAACCCAATTTCCATTCTTCCCTTTCTATTCAAAGTGCTTGAGGCCTGAGTCCACAAACAACTCACTAAGTTTGTGCAGTGTAATTCACTGATAAGCCCCCTACAATCTGGGTTCAGGCCTGAGCGCAGCACTGTTTCCGCCCTTCTTAAAGTGACTGGCGATATAAGGGCAGGACTGGAAGACACTAAAGTCACCGTTCTGGTGTTGGTCGATTTCTCAAATGCCTTCAATACCGTCAGTCACGACATCCTGTTGGCCATTCTATCCTATGTTATGGTCTCCCCTGACGCGCTGGAATGGTTCGCTTCCTACCTTCAGAATCGTCAGCAGTCGGTTCACGTTGGGGACTCATCCTCTAACTAGTGTGATTTAGATACGGGCGTTCCTCAAGAGGCATACTTTCTCCTCTTTTGTTTTCCATTTTCATTAATCTCATTACTTCCGAAATTCAGTGTGCGTATCAGCTGTATGCTGATGACCTGCAGCTGTACTGTCAAGGGAGGGTCGATGAAATCTATGTTCCATTAAAACTTGTCAACAATGTCAGGTACATTGTTGACAAGTTTTACTGGAACATAGATTTATTTGAGTCTACATTCACGTTACGGTTCTTCTCTGAAAAATTACATTATTTCACTGTTTTGCAATAAGTTGCATCATTCGAACAACAATCCCCAACCATGTGTGACCCTGTTACAGCACAGTAGGTGTCGATAATATTTACGTCACCTTTAAATAAACGCAACGCGGGTTTTCTCGCCCCACAACTCTCCGTGTCTTCGCTAATCCTCACCGAAGCTTAAGCCGCGAGTGATTGTGGCTCAGAAATTAATTCTGTTAAGATACACCTTAAATTAAATATCTCCTTTTGGAACGAAGTTCGCGTATCGAGTATCGCGCGTTGTGAAAGGGGGCTAGACGGAAAAAATTCTGTATTGGAGTGGAGTGGAGTGGAGTGGAGTGGAGTGGAGTGGAGTGGAGTGGAGTGGAGTGGAGTGGAGTGGAGTGGAGTGGAGTGGAGTGGAGTGGAGTGGAGTGGAGTGGAGTGGAGTGGAGTGGAGTGGAGTGGAGTGGAGTGGAGTGGAGTGGAGTGGAGTGGAGTGGAGTGGAGTGGAGTGGAGTGGAGTGGAGTGGAGTGGAGTGGAGTGGAGTGGAGTGGAGTGGAGTGGAGTGGAGTGGAGTGGAGTGGAGTGGAGTGGAGTGGAGTGGAGTGGAGTGGAGTGGAGTGGAGTGGAGTGGAGTGGAGTGGAGTGGAGTGGAGTGGAGTGGAGTGGAGTGGAGTGGAGTGGAGTGGAGTGGAGTGGAGTGGAGTGGAGTGGAGTGGAGTGGAGTGGAGTGGAGTGGAGTGGAGTGGAGTGGAGTGGAGTGGAGTGGAGTGGAGTGGAGTGGAGTGGAGTGGAGTGGAGTGGAGTGGAGTGGAGTGGAGTGGAGTGGAGTGGATTGGAATGGAATGGAATGGAATGGAATGGATTTTTTTTTTTAATTCCATTCCAAGGACAGGGACACCTGCGAAATAGAATTGAAAATATCTGGCTTTCTTTCTATAAGAGAGAGAGAGACAGACAGAAACATGCGACGCCGCACAGTAGGGACTTGAGATGAGAAACAGTGGGTCATTAGTTGCCAACGATACGATACCATCTTAGGGAAAAGGATAAAGTCGTAAAACACAGTTTTGTGTCTAGTTTTATTACAATTCGCGCGTTGAGAAAGGGGGCTAGACGGAAAAAATTAAGACCAAAAGTTGTAACGACACATTAAGACCAAAAGTTGTAACGACACTTTTTGCTATAGTTGTAAGCCATGCGGCGTAGGAACTTTGTTCCATCCGGGTGTCCCTTGACACCTCTCAAGTTTTATTTTTGTTCTTTGGAATTTTAAGTTAGGCTTTCCTTCTTGCAATTATTTGTGATAGGTCATGGCACATTATAACGGCACCGCAACGGCGCAGCAGCAGTACGGCGTCGCTTCGAATTATCTGTAGCGGCATCAATGCTGCCACAAGAAAAATAAACGGAGCAAATCTACGTCGCAACAAAAAGAACCGCGACGCCATCTATCCCACTTGCAGCGAACTACTTCGTCAAAATCCTGCATTGTGCAAGCAGAGTTTACCATGCGAGTCGAAGCCGCCTGGTCAGAGTATCCCCCCTTTTCAATGGGGATATGCGGGACTTTACTCTCTGTTTACGCTCTGTTGCATAACAGACCAGGCGGCTGTTATGCCCGGCGGGCTACTGCCCGATAGTTAATATTCGGGCTGATGTAAATGTTCAAATCGCATGGTAAACTTTGCTTGCACGATACAGAAGTTTTAGTTCGCTGCTAGTTGGATAGGTGGCGTTGCGGTTCTTTTTATTGCGACGTAGATTTTCTCCGTTGGGTTTTTTGTCGCGGCATTGACTACTTGCCAAGGTCGCTGATGAGGTTGATGAGGCTGAAGGTAGAGGCTGAGGATGCTGATCAGGAATGCGCGGTCGCTGTATACCAGGAACCCAGGATACCCGTAGAAGCCATGAGTACTGGCTGGCTGTAAGGCTCGTTGCTCGAGAGCTTGAGATCACGATGAGGAGAAGTGATGATGACGTCACGCTGAGGTAGCTGCACGAAGGCTGCGCTGACGTTCAGTGTCGAGGGTCACCAGTTTGGATGTAGCGTAAAAGAGAGTAAAGTCCCGCGTACCCCCATTGAAAAGGGGGTCCTCCGACCAGGCGGCTGTTGTGCATGGCAGGCTACTGCCCGATAGTTGATATTCGGGCTGATGTATACAGGGTGTCCGGGACATCGTAACGCAAACTTCGCGAAAAGGCTACACCTGATGCCACCAATCAAATTTATTGTGGACGTCATTAATCTCGCTAATGGTACAGATCGGATACAGAAATTGACATTTTTCTTGAACACACTCAAAGCAGCGACGCCGCGCGAGCTTCGGTCGTTAAATGTACCTACAAATATCGCCTACCTATCGCCGACCACAACATCACATAAAATCATTTTTTAATCACCCAGAAATACCTACGGTACCTAATGATGGTAGGAACATGTTTATGCAGAATTCAACATGCATAAGCTTATTTTTTAGTCTCTTAAAATCACGATTCCGATAAGGATTGCTAAGATAACAAAAAAGAAAACTTCTTTCCGCTCACGTAGGTATAAACTAATGAAATATCTAAGTCACTTTGATTGTACCTACCAATATCGCCTTTCGCCGACAGCAATAATACCTATCACATAAAATGAATCATTTTTATCACTCAGAAATACTAATCTACTGATGGTAAGAATTTGTTTTTGAAGAAATAAGAGAAGAATCACGATTTAGATAAGGATTGATTATAAAAAATAAGCTTGAAGTACATTGAGATCCGGTATCGTAGGTAACTACTGAACCGCCTCACTCACTTAAAAAGTACCTAAGTACCGACGAATAACACCCGTAGCCGACAACAACTGACATGTTTACGCAGATGTTAAGGAGCCATAAACAACAACACAATGATTTATTTATTTAATCCAATGTCCAATCCAAGGTGACCTTGGTTGGAGCTTGGTTTCCATCCGCGAAGTTTGTACCTATGAATTCACACAAGCAAGGTCAACTTGGATGGGTCGCTGGATTACATCCTTGTGGATCCATGCTCTCTTAAAATCACGAACGCGATTCTGATAAGGATTGATAACAAAGCTGGCCATGTTCGAGTCGGACTCTCAAACAAAGGGTTCTGTAAGTACCTACCATAACTCAAAAATCACGTTTCTTGTATGCGAGCCCCCATAAATTACCTAGTCTTATGGACGGATGGAGAGCGGAGGCTTAGTAATAAGGTTTAGGAATAGTAAAAAGAAGATTGTAAGTACATTGAGATCCGATAATGTAAGTACCTACTACTAACTCACCTTAAAGTCGCTCACCCCTGGGTTTGAAATGGCCGCCGCCAGCACGCTCGGCACGGCGCAGAGTTTCAGCGTGGACATGGAGCAGAAACTTTGGGTCCTGAGCACACTCCTCACGCAACGTCGCAAACACATGCACGACGCGATTCCTCATCTGAGCTGCGGAAGCGCACTCAGACACAAACACCTTGTCCTTGACGTAACCCCAAAGAAAAAATCTAATGGGGTCAAGTCTAGTGAGCGAGCTAGCCATGGCTCCGGGACGAATCTACCAATCCACCGATTCCACAAGTCCAGACGACTTTTATTAGTTTTGTTGTCAAACCAAAACTTATCTTCTCTAACGTTCCGAAAATAGACTTTCACAAGAAGCACACTCGTTCGCAATCAACGTCAACAAGAAACTGGCAAACATCCATCACGAAATGTTCTTTTCGAACTCTCTTCTGATTTCGCCGACATACCTACGTGCAGTACAATGGCGGAACTATCATGAGTTATTATTTATTTATTGAAGTATTTTTTTTTATTGAAATACTTAACCATGTAGTTACTTGATCGCCTTAAAAAAAGAATTAGATCTAAGAAAACGAAACCGAACCAATTGAGATAAGCATAACATTACTTATTTTAACTTAAGCCTTATCATGGTTTGTGAAATGTGTGCCTATTAATAGTAAAAACTCCGGGAGTGCTGGCAGATGTGAAAACTTGAATACGTGCTTCTCTCCCTCCGTCTTACGAATTTCACGCATTTTCATCAGGGTCACGTGTCCTGACGCGAGTTTAAATTTTTTTTACCTATCACAAAAAAGTTCACAACGTCGCTAAAGAAGCTTACACTTCAAAAAAAAAACTCGGTCAGGTTTCACCATCACCACTAAGCGAGACACTGAACCGCCCCTTACACTCTGTTCAACAAAATACCTAGATCGGCTCTTTTGTCGGCATCTCAAAGAGCGCGCTACGTATTGCCGCTATAAGAAAATACGATTCGCGTCTTTAAGCAATTATTTTAATGTTGGAAATCGCTTACTTCATTTTGTTGTGATCGTATTTGTACCGGGTGGTACACTACTGTTGCTGGGATTGGTGGAGAAGGTGTATTTAAAGACTGCAATCTTCCGAAGATATTTATTCTGCTGCGACTGTACCGATCTAATTATATGATACCACCGTACTGTGCTATATGTACAATTAGAAAGCGTATATAAAGAAACGAAGTGATCGCTATGATGTCTCCGAACGAACTGTACTGTATGGTGTCTCCAAACGAACTGCGCTGCTCGAGAATAAATACACCCTTTTTATACTCGACAAACCAAACAAAAACATTCTGAAACGTAAGTCATAAAATGCTTCTAAAGTTATACAAAAAAAAAGTAATAAATAATTTTATCAATAGGCGGTAAGTCATTACAATGGTCTCCTTTCGGCTTCGTCAAAGGTGCCGCCTAGCGTTCAATATAGAGTTGTGCCGACAAAGGAAACGATAACAATAGGCGGTAAGTAATTACAATGTTCGCCTTTCGGCTTCGTCAAAGGTGCCGCCTAGCGGGCAAATATACAGTAGTGCCGACAAAGAAAACGATAACAAAGATTCGAACAATATGCGGTAAGTTCATACGACGCGCTCTACCGCGTGTCGGCAAATTACAAACGATCAGTCGGCGAGGCGGCCAGATAAAACAAGGTCGAGCCACGTGCGGTGAAGTCAAAGGCGCCGCTTGCGAGTATAAACTTGTTTACGAGCGGCGCATCGAGAGTTTTCTGTGATGCCGCGTCGTAAGTACCTACTTACAAATAGGAACTGTCTCGAATATTTGCCTATTATTACGCACTATTAAATTCTTAACTATAGATATTTGTTTACAGTTATTTTGACACTTAATCACTCTTATAATTATCACTGCACACTGTTGCTGTCCCGCACATTACTCCCGCCGTGCAACCGCGTTGCATAATTTCCGGTGCGGGCTCGACGTCTGTAGACAGGGGCAGGACCTCCAGTGCGCCTCACTGGCTGGCGTAGCACTCCTCCCTGGGTTTGCTCGTTCCTTGTTCATACGACGGTGTACGGCTGGCCATCGTCCATGTGGCTCCCGCCGGTATTGGAGCTCGGGAAGGTGCGGTGACGATGCGAGCGAGCTTCTGTGCCGCTCGCCAACTGTATTGTTTGACGTCGTCCTGTGCGGTTCATGTGCCTGTTTGCAGCACTTGCGCTGGTCCCCCAACAGAAAGTAGTTGGAGTCAGAACCTCCGAATCTTCTGTGCTGCTGATTAAGTGTGTCAGCGGGCATCTGTCGACTGTGTACTCGGCTAGTAAACTGGTGAGTACTTCTACTGTTGGGTGCTGTAGTTGCCTGCTGATTAGCTGAGGCATTCGTCTTCCTCCAGTCTGGATCTACTTCTTTATTCTTGTTTGACCTACTGTAATTGATGCTCTGTTTAGCAAGTTTACAAGCTTGGCTAATTTGAAGAACTTGCGCTGTCGAGTTTCTTTGCCGGTTCCAGTTGGAGTATCTGAAGGTATCTGATGAGCCTTCTGTTGGCTTCAATCTTCTGTTATTGTTGGCGATAACTTGGTGTATTTTCTCTTCACCAGATAAGCCTTCTGTTACATTGAATAAGTTAGGACCTTTCTGTTTCGGAGCTGGTTCAGGGTAACTATTTCCGATGTCTGGTTTCTGCGGGATGTCTCTTCTTGCGTTGTGGACCACGTTCATATTCGGTTTTGGCTTCGCCCTGATACAGGATACGAAGTCAATGTGGCGCCCGAAGTTTTCAGTCTCATGCTTTCCATGGAGTACCCAACCTAGTGGCGTGAGGGATGCCACTGGCTGGTTCTTTTCTCCTCTTCTAAGTTCTGAAGCCACCAAGAGATGCCAGTTGTCTTGGCCTATTAGTACGTGTGGCTTCGCTTCAGCATACGTGAGGTGGTCGCGAATATCTAGTAGATACTTACAACATTCAACCAATTCTCTTGGTACCTGTTGGGTCGGGACTTGTAGGTTCTATACTGTGCATGCTTGCACTTGCTCTGTGCGATTATTGAGTCCTTTCAACTCGATGGTGACTCTTCTTGAGGCCGATTCTGAGGACTTCATACCATTGATGGTTTCCATTTTTATTTTAGATTTAATGGATCTATGGGACCTGTTGCTCCGATGCTCTTGGCTACACTATCGTCGACTAGTGTGACCGTTGATCCGTCGTCCAATAACGCGAAGGTGTCAACTGCTCCTCTAGGACCCTTTACTTTTATCGGCAGTATCTTCAGATATGACTGCTTCCTTTCTATTGTCCTAGCTGAGGTGATGACTTCTGTTGCTTCTTTGTCTTCTTTTATTTCTGTATTTTCTGTCTTCTTGGTGAAGTGTAGCAATCTATTGTGTGAATATTTACAACTGTTGACCCCGCATGGCCTGGCTCGGCAACTATGAGTCTTGCTCCTATATCGAAGACATCTGAAGCATAGGCGTTTGGACTTTGCTATATCCCATCTTCCATTTATATCCAACTTTTTAAATTTCTCGCAGTCTGTAGTTGTGTGACCTGTTTCTTCACATACAGGACACTTTGGCGCGTTTTTCTTCTCTGTGACGTTGGCGACTTTATGAATCTTCTTTTCTGGAGTGGCTGTTACTTGTTCAGGTAAAGCATACGGTCCGCATAGCTCCGCTTCTCTTTTGAGGAACTTTTCCATCTTCACAAGATCTGGATCTTCGTTTGGTTGCATTGCCGAAAAGTCATAATATCTGTAGCGAAGCGTTGGTGTCAGCTTGTTCACAACTGTTCTCGAGAGTTCCGGGTTATACAAATAATTATTGCAGTTAAGTGTATTTAAAGTTGCCACGGCGTTGGAGACCTTCGTAGCAAAGATGCAGATGTCCCGTGGTGAGTCAGATAGGCGTGGCAATTCGCGCAGTGTCTCCATTTCCATTATTGCGATGGATTCTGGTCTTCCAAATCTTGACTCCAAAGACTTCATGACTTCTGCTGGATGTGTATTGGCGATCAGTAAACCTTCAACTGCTTCTTTTGCTTTTCCTTTGAGGTTTCTTCTGAGTCGATTCATATTTTCAATTGTTGTGAACAGGTTTTCTGTTTCGTGATAGGCGGCGCGGAAAGGTAGCCATTCTTGATGAGAACCAGAAAAGAAGGGCAGTTCGATGTACTTCGGTCGCTGAGCTGTGTTGACGGCGTGCGTGATGGCTTCTGCGAGTGCGGTGAGGTCTGGTTTAACTCCCGCCGGTGACTGCTGTAGGCGATGAGAAGCTTGAGGATGGTTTTCTGTAGCTGCTGGGATCATGTCTTTCATGTGCTTTGTGTGCACGGGACTGTCAGCTTGATTTTCCAGCCAGCTGTCTACTCTTTGGTTCACTTCTTCCTCGGAGTTAAAGAAAACGATAACAAAGATTCGAACAATATGCGGTAAATTCATACGACGCGCTCTACCGCGTGTCGGCAAATTACAAACGATCAGTCAGCGAGGCGGCCAGATAAAGACTCTGTCACGTGGCGGCAAACAAAGAATCGAGCCACGTGCGGTGAAGTCAAAGGCGCCGCTTGCGAGTATAAACTTGTTTACGAGCGGCGCATCGAGAGTTTTCTGTGATGCCGCGTCGTAAGTACCTACTTACAAATAGGAACTGTCTCGAATATTTGCCTATTATTACGCACTATTAAATTCTTAACTATAGATATTTGTTTACAGTTATTTTGACACTTAATCACTCTTATAATTATCACTGCACACTGTTGCTGTCCCGCACAGTATTATTTTCTAATGACGGCAGTCTTTAGACGGTATTTTTGAGCGGTGCTTTTGACCTGTTCACTCGCGGGCACCTACTAGGCATGCGTTGACCTTTCGTTTGAACTTTGCACAGCTGAGCAGATACCTAATTTGAAGTTTTATTTACATTGCTTTTTTTGTGAATATAGTGAATTAATGACTTTTTAATTAAAACTTGAGAGGTGTCAAGGGACACCCGGATGGAACGAAGTTCCTACGCCGCATGGCTTACAACTATAGCAAAAAGTGTCGTTACAAGTTTTGGTCTTAATGTGTCGTTACAACTTTGGTCTTAATTTTTTCCGTCTAGCCCCCTTTCTCAACGCGCGAATTGTAATAAAACTAGAAACATAACTGTGTTTTACGACTTTATCCTTTTCCCTAAGATGGTATCGTATCGTTGGCAACTAATGACCCACTGTTTCTCATCTCAATCAGTCCCTATTGAGATGAGAAATTCCATTCCATTCCATTCCATTCCATTCAATTCCATTCCATTCCATTCAATTCCATTCCATTCCATTCCATTCCATTCCATTCCATTCCATTCCATTCCATTCCATTCCATTCCATTCCATTCCATTCCATTCCATTCCATTCCATTCCATTCCATTCCATTCCATTCCATTCCTTTCCTTTCCTTTCCTTTCCATTCCATTCCACTCCACTCTTACACTAGTTACAGCTTACAATAGCTTACTATAGCAAAAAGTGTCGTGACAACTTTTCGTAAGAATTTTTTCCGTCTAGCCACCTTTCGCAACGCGCGATAAGGAACATCGCGGTTCTTTTTATTGCGACGTAGATTTGCTCCTTTGGTTTTTTTTTGTGGCTACATTGATGCCGCTACATAACTACGGCTAGCCGCCAGCGCGCTAACTACGTGTCGTCCGCGAGGTGCTAGATCTCAGTTCAAGCGCCGGCTGCAAGTTTCAAGCTCGCCGTCCAGGTGCCAGCCACGAGGTGCAAGCTCGATTTCCGCGCCTGCCACGAGGTGCAAGCTCGATTTCCGCACCTGCCACGAGGTGCAAGCGCGCCGGCTGCGAGGTGCAAGCTCGCTGTCCTTTCGCCTGCCGCGAGGTGCAAGCGCGCCATCCGCGCGCCTGCCGTGATGTGCTAGCTCGCCGTCCACGCACCTGCTGCGAGATGCAAGCTCGATTTCCGCGCCTGCCACGAGGTGCAAGCGCGCCGGCTGCGAGGTGCAAGCTCGCTGTCCACGCACCTGCCGCGAGATGCAAGTTCGCAGTTCGCTCACGTGGTCGGCGCGCTGTAAGTACTTGGTTGGCGCGAGTCGAGTTGTATGGTAGCGGCAAGCGCGCACTGCCTGCCGTTGGCTTTTTCACATTGACATCACGAAATATATTTTACGACACACGATTTAATGCTCTAATTTGAATGACAAGTAAATTGCTGGTTTGGGGCGATACCGTTGCAGTGCTGGTATAGTGTGCCATAATCTGTGTCTTGAGGATGCAGTTAGACCATTATTTCTTTTGGTTTAGTAACGTTACTAGACAACTCAATGATGTTATTGTCTAAAATCGGTTAATACTTACATACCTAGTTAAGTACCTATTTATGAATGTATGAGCATTGTAAATACCGCGGGCTGAAAACGGGTGGGTTTGAGTCAGTAAGAATCTGACACTCCCTTCATCTCCGCTCAGAGCGGATTTCCATCCGCTCCTCCATAACTCCCTATTTTAGCTTTCTCATACAAAAAAGCCTAAACTCGGCTACAGCACTACTTCAAATTGTCAGCCCTTTTGGAGAAAGATGGGCCCAAATCTGTTTTGATGGTTACGAAAGTCTCGTAAGTAGTTAATCTTGTAATTATTTTTATTCGTGTTAAAAAAGCACGCACTGTGATAATTGTTAAAAAGCGATGTGTTGCATTTTTGACAAGCTATACAATGTACCGCAAAATCGTTACACGTGGAACTTGTTTAATTCATTACATCCTAATATCAATCATTGAATGTATATTTACATTCAATTTCAACAAAGCACACAAACTTGTATTTTTCGAAATAAAACGAAGAAAAGACAGAAAATATTTTTCATAAATGGATGTACGATACGAAGGGTTTATCCTCCAAAGCAAAATACTGAGAATACCGAGAAGCTAAAGTAAATTCGGAATTCAGCAATAAATATGATTCTGCCAACAATATTTTCTCATTCATAGAAAGCTCTTTCAAATGGAAACCTAAACACACGAATATGTTCCGTTACAAGCCAATCCTGACAGTTCAATTACCTAAGAGATTGGTGAACTGGCAGATTTAATCTCTAACTTCACTTAGTTTATTTTTGTGTAATTCTCGAAGATTCTATAAAAATCTTATCTATGGGGCAGATTTTTATAAAACTTCGGAAAGTAACGATGTTGTTTTTCAGGTGTTACATTTTCAGTAAGTATTCCTTAAATAATAAAACACGTGCCATATAAATTGATTCCTCGAATTCCTTCCTAACGTAACAACGATTAATTTGGTTTTAGGAAAAAGAAACAGAATATCTAATCAAATCCAAATCAAATGTCAAGTTTTAACTTTACACATACATATATCCACCGTATGGTGCCCTAAAAGAATAATACCATCCCATTACTTCACATGGGTGTCGTAAGAGGCGAGTAAAGGACTCACTAGAGAATGGGCAGCAGCGTTCTCTGTAAAACGCAACACCATACACAGCGATCGCCAACTCGCCTGCTAAGCGCGGCGATTGTGGCAAACCCTTTTTGGGGGAGGCTTATGTCCAGCAGTGGATGTCTTTTGGCTGTTATGATGATGATGATGATAAATTGATTCCTCGAAATTCCTTCCTAACGTAACAACGATTAATTTGGTTTTAGGATAAAAAAAAATAGAATATCCAATTAAATCCAAATCACATTTCATTTTTTAAAGTAACATAATTATGTATCTGACATTAAGTTTGGACTCGAATTTTGATTTGAATTAACACAAGATGTAAGAAGTAAGATCGCTTAGAAAATTTTAAGAGGAATAAAACTTAACGGGGACTTTGTAGCTGTGTCTAATGTTTTCCAGCAATAAGAAGTAAATCGGATTACTGTTATACTAGAACGAAGTAAGCTTTTACACGTTTAAACGCTTTTAAATTTATATGCTACGATTCTAGAGATAAAAAAAAATGTATTTCTCCACATTTGTTGTTTGTGGCTCTTTTTACTGCAGATATATTTATTTGAAAAACTAATGATTCTTTGATAGTTCAAACCAAGCGAAGCCAATCGAACATTTTTTCTCACAAATCATTCAATCTACCTCGCTTTTCCCAACTTTGTTGGGGTTTCCAGTATATCCAGATGCAGCTGATTCGCAAAGAAATACATAACTAATCCTATGTGTAGTCTATTTGTAACCACTCTTTTTTCTACAGTGACAATGTTTTGAAAATAGATTAATAACAAGAAAGCTTAACTCAAGATGGGTTTTTCGATCCGCAGCTGTAAAAAAATGTAGCCTCCTTCGATGATCTGAATTTTTTTTTTTTTTTTACTATTATTAGGCACGCGCTTGGCCACCATCTCACCTGATGGTAAGCGATGATGTGGTCGAAGATTTCAATTTCAATTTTTCAATTTCAATTTCAATTTATTCATAAAAACTTTTACAATAAAATGTTTATAAATAGCCACAAAAAGATAATAAAGTGAAAATCTTATATAAAGGTAAATTAGTGCCTAACTTAAAACTAGTGTATGGCTAACAATAATTTGACGTATAAGATATTTAACTTGGAACTTATAATGTATATAGCGACCTGCCCGATCTAGGTTTATTTAAACCTGTGTTTCAGGCCCTCACTTCATCGCAATTTAAATTGGTCAGTTATATATGTAAACTAGATCAATACAATAAAAAATCTTAATCGACTATTAAAAATAAGTAAACTTTACAATTATTAATAAATACTATTCTAAACAATGAACAAAAATAAATAATACAAGAAAGAAGATGGAGCACGCTTGCCTAGAAGTAACCTATTCACTCTTGACTTAAAGACTCCCAGGTTGTAGCTATCGGGAAACACAGACTCCGGCAGGGAATTCCACTCCTTAGCTGTACGCATTATGAATGTGTTCCCAAAACGTTTTGTGCGTGTGGGTGGGATGTCCACCATGTACCGGTGGCGCATCGCCGTTCGTCTTGTGGTTCGATGATGGAAAGGGCTTGGCGGAATGAAATTATGCAATTCCGTCGCACATTCCCCAAAATGCAACCGGTAAAAAACCGACAAGCTAGCAATTCGTCGTCGATGCTCAAGACTTTGGAGCTTCGTCGCGACTAGCCTCTTATTGCCAATGATCCTCTTGGCTCGTTTCTCAATTGACTCAAGGGCATCAAGCTGGTATCTGGCAGATCCGTCCCAAAGATGAGAGCAGTGCGCTTGATAGAGTTTGAGCAGCTGTCCCGGCGTGAAGTACCGTCTAACCTTTGCTAGGATCCCCAATTTTCTTGCAGCCACTTGAGCTTTTGCCTCTATGAAAGGGCCAAAATTGAGAGTAGATCTGATTTTTTATTAGAGCAATATTTAGCTTAAGCTGTCAGTTGTCTGTGGCACATGTGCGTCAAAGCGGAAATGGATGCTTAATGGAATCCCAAATGCCATACCAAATCACGCAGTTTAAACGTCTTTTTTAAAAAACGTAATTGGCCCCCAATCGACCAAAAAACATGGCGGCCCTTGATTTTTTTACAATTAAACTATTCAATTGTTGTAGCGTCGCGACGGCTAATTGTGACCGAGTAACCACAGGTAAATGGTTAAATAAATAAATATCAACAGATCGTTTAACAAATTTTTACGAAATTTTTATCATAATTTTAAGTAGGTATTGGTTGAGTTTGGTTTTAATTAACATCGAGTTTTTGAAAAACACATATTTTGCGACACGTCAATAAATAATCAAGGAATAAAAAAAGCATTGAGAAATCATAATTAATGGTCGCGAGTTTTACTTACCTATAAACAGTACCTAGGCGAGCTCATCCAGTCCACTCGAGTTTCTTTTGTACAAGGGTTAGGCATCTGTCCGTGACAGAGGAATAATGTACCTTCTCATTTGAACTAGGGTTCCAGGAGAATGAAAAAATCCTCTTTTAACTTTTAATATAGACTTTCTAAAATAATTTTAGCGAGTTTTTAGTTAATAAACGGCAACTTTTTTAATTATTTGTGTCTTGAAATAATATCAAAATCAAAATTTGTAATTCCTTAAAACACTTTATGGTTTTATTATTATTTGTAAGAACCTAACTTATTAACATAAATTACATTATTGTAAACGCGTATAAGAACAAAATATATCATTGTAAATGTAAAAATGCATATCCTTTTCTGAAAATTATGTGACAAAGTATTCGACATTCCGTTTCACCAAAATCATGCATAAAATCGTGATGGTCCCTTGTTGTTTATTGTTTAGTAGCTTTTGCTCGTGAATTTGAATGCGCATATTCCACTTTCCCCCGCTCCCGTAAGCATTTCGGGTAATCTTCCCTTACACTTCTCAACGAACCATGTCAAATTTCAAGTTTCTACGACCCGTAGTTTTGGCTGTGCATTCACTAAGTATTCAGTAAGTCACTCACTCACTCAGTAACTGAAGAGTTTTATATAATATAAGGATTTTGATTTACTTTTAATACGCAACGTTTTCATGGCTAAAACACAGTTATGTCCCTGGAGAGACGAATTTTTGTGGTTTTCCTGCGGAACCCACAACATAACTCCACGTCTAATCTACTCAGACGCAGGCAGAGGACTGCAATTTGTAACCACACCATTATCTAACACTGTGGGGAATAAACTACGCAGATAAAAGGCCATTCAAGTAGACAACTGTTTTTTTTAACAGCTGACCTACATTTCAATGTTATGTTGGGTGCTCCCTGTGGGTGACGGGAAGATAAATGTTTTCACGAATAATTGAAATTGGGAGCCACTAGGTTTTGATTATAGATTTTTATCTGGAGATTTTGTGAACTAAAAAAATCATGATATGAGAGAAAGAAACAATACTGATATCTGTTGCTCACTACTAATTGGTTAATTAAAGACAAAAGTCAAGCTGTCTGTAGTATCAATCTCTTAAAAGATATTTTTTTGTCATTTTCAAGCTTAAAATGCAAACAAACAAATTAGAGCACTCCCATTCGGTTCGTTGCGCGTGAAAGAAGAGATTTATGTCCATTAGACAGCGTCCTTTGTGAAATACATAAAGCCTATTATATCCAGCTCTGACCAATTATGTTTTACGCATATATAAGTGTATTCCCTAAAACAAAACCTCAAAGTACTTGCTCAGTGAATAATTAAATGTATGACCAACATGATCGGAAGATGTAGGTTGTTGTAATGATTTTAGTCCGTTGTAGTCTTGTCTAGTTTGCCATCGAACTAGGACGTCAGTGCACTTCCACAGGTGCACAACGCAAACTTGCTCCCAGATTCGTTCGTCTTTCGCTATCATTTGATAGCGAGACAGACTCAACGACCTCATTCCAGCAGCCCTCTTCTACCATTGTACTTCGAGTCTTGAGCATCGACGACGAATTGCTAGCTTGTCGGTTTTTTACCGGTTGCATTTTGGGGAATGTGCGACGGAATTGCATAATTTCATTCCGCCAAGCCCTTTCCATCATCGAACCACAAGACGAACGGCGATGCGCCACCGGTACATGGTGGACATCCCACCCACACGCACAAAACGTTTTGGGAACACATTCATAATGCGTACAGCTAAGGAGTGGAATTCCCTGCCGGAGTCTGTGTTTCCCGATAGCTACAACCTGGGAGTCTTTAAGTCAAGAGTGAATAGGTTACTTCTAGGCAAGCGTGCTCCATCTTCTTTCTTGTATTATTTATTTTTGTTCATTGTTTAGAATAGTATTTATTAATAATTGTAAAGTTTACTTATTTTTAATAGTCGATTAAGATTTTTTATTGTATTGATCTAGTTTACATATATAACTGACCAATTTAAATTGCGATGAAGTGAGGGCCTGAAACACAGGTTTAAATAAACCTAGATCGGGCAGGTCGCTATATACATTATAAGTTCCAAGTTAAATATCTTATACGTCAAATTATTGTTAGCCATACACTAGTTTTAAGTTAGGCACTAATTTACCTTTATATAAGATTTTCACTTTATTATCTTTTTGTGGCTATTTATAAACATTTTATTGTAAAAGTTTTTATGAATAAATTGAAATTGAAATTGAAAAATTGAAATTGAAATCTTCGACCACATCATCGCTTACCATCAGGTGAGATGGTGGCCAAGCGCGTGCCTAATAATAGTAAAAAAAAAAAAAAAATTCAGATCATCGAAGGAGGCTACATTTTTTTACAGCTGCGGATCGAAAAACCCATCTTGAGTTAAGCTTTCTTGTTATTAATCTATTTTCAAAACATTGTCACTGTAGAAAAAAGAGTGGTTACAAATAGACTACACATAGGATTAGTTATGTATTTCTTTGCGAATCAGCTGCATCTGGATATACTGGAAACCCCAACAAAGTTGGGAAAAGCGAGGTAGATTGAATGATTTGTGAGAAAAAATGTTCGATTGGCTTCGCTTGGTTTGAACTATCAAAGAATCATTAGTTTTTCAAATAAATATATCTGCAGTAAAAAGAGCCACAAACAACAAATGTGGAGAAATACATTTTTTTTTATCTCTAGAATCGTAGCATATAAATTTAAAAGCGTTTAAACGTGTAAAAGCTTACTTCGTTCTAGTATAACAGTAATCCGATTTACTTCTTATTGCTGGAAAACATTAGACACAGCTACAAAGTCCCCGTTAAGTTTTATTCCTCTTAAAATTTTCTAAGCGATCTTACTTCTTACATCTTGTGTTAATTCAAATCAAAATTCGAGTCCAAACTTAATGTCAGATACATAATTATGTTACTTTAAAAAATGAAATGTGATTTGGATTTAATTGGATATTCTATTTTTTTTTATCCTAAAACCAAATTAATCGTTGTTACGTTAGGAAGGAATTTCGAGGAATCAATTTATCATCATCATCATCATAACAGCCAAAAGACATCCACTGCTGGACATAAGCCTCCCCCAAAAAGGGTTTGCCACAATCGCCGCGCTTAGCAGGCGAGTTGGCGATCGCTGTGTATGGTGTTGCGTTTTACAGAGAACGCTGCTGCCCATTCTCTAGTGAGTCCTTTACTCGCCTCTTACGACACCCATGTGAAGTAATGGGATGGTATTAT
This sequence comes from Lacanobia oleracea, assembly GCA_950371165.1. Lineage (NCBI taxonomy): Eukaryota > Metazoa > Arthropoda > Insecta > Lepidoptera > Noctuidae > Lacanobia > Lacanobia oleracea. The sequence goes on along the minus strand of OX493390.1, from coordinate 27,472,738 downwards.
TCTTTTAGGGCACCATACGGTGGATATATGTATGTGTAAAGTTAAAACTTGACATTTGATTTGGATTTGATTAGATATTCTGTTTCTTTTTCCTAAAACCAAATTAATCGTTGTTACGTTAGGAAGGAATTCGAGGAATCAATTTATATGGCACGTGTTTTATTATTTAAGGAATACTTACTGAAAATGTAACACCTGAAAAACAACATCGTTACTTTCCGAAGTTTTATAAAAATCTGCCCCATAGATAAGATTTTTATAGAATCTTCGAGAATTACACAAAAATAAACTAAGTGAAGTTAGAGATTAAATCTGCCAGTTCACCAATCTCTTAGGTAATTGAACTGTCAGGATTGGCTTGTAACGGAACATATTCGTGTGTTTAGGTTTCCATTTGAAAGAGCTTTCTATGAATGAGAAAATATTGTTGGCAGAATCATATTTATTGCTGAATTCCGAATTTACTTTAGCTTCTCGGTATTCTCAGTATTTTGCTTTGGAGGATAAACCCTTCGTATCGTACATCCATTTATGAAAAATATTTTCTGTCTTTTCTTCGTTTTATTTCGAAAAATACAAGTTTGTGTGCTTTGTTGAAATTGAATGTAAATATACATTCAATGATTGATATTAGGATGTAATGAATTAAACAAGTTCCACGTGTAACGATTTTGCGGTACATTGTATAGCTTGTCAAAAATGCAACACATCGCTTTTTAACAATTATCACAGTGCGTGCTTTTTTAACACGAATAAAAATAATTACAAGATTAACTACTTACGAGACTTTCGTAACCATCAAAACAGATTTGGGCCCATCTTTCTCCAAAAGGGCTGACAATTTGAAGTAGTGCTGTAGCCGAGTTTAGGCTTTTTTGTATGAGAAAGCTAAAATAGGGAGTTATGGAGGAGCGGATGGTAGTCAAGAGCAAACCAATCTTAAGTAACACAATAAAACATAGTAAGCGAGAGAGAGCGCCCGAGCTAGTTCCATTGCTGTTACCTCTCACTGAAATACTGCACATACGATTCTCAATGTTGCGAATTCAACTGCACCGAGTTGACGAACTAAATGGGCGAACTACATTGAGCGCTCTCGCTCGCAAATCATAATGCACAAGGGCCCTATTATAAAGTGCTAATGCTGATTAAGCTGTGAAAAAGGGATAGTGTTATACGTCTTGTATAACTCCGTCTCTCTCCCACACCGTTATCATGATGGTTTTAAGATGTACAACAGACTAGCTGTTGTACATTTTATCATTCCCTGATAAGCACAGATACTAATGAACCACTTTGATTTATTTTCATTCGAGAAAATTTTGATTATAACAGCGAATAATAGACCGCTTATTGATTAATTGGAGTATGTTATTGTTGCAGAAAAGGCTTGAGGAGCTCGTGGCTATATAATAACCGCCGCACGGGTCGATCTTCAAGGTTAAGCAACGCTTGCCAAGGTTGGTCTGTGGTCCTGGCTGTCATTTGTATCTTTGGCAATTGTTACGAATAGTCAGAAGCCAGTTAATCTGACTCCTGTCCTGCCATGAAGTACCGTGTTACCTAGTTAATGGGTTGTGGGGGTCTGGTAGGCAGCCGCTCCGCGTAAAATAGTCAAACCGGATTTAGCTTAATACAAGATTCAGCTAAATCCGGTTTGACTGGAAGCCGACCCCAATACAGTTGGGAAAAGGCTAGGTAGATGATGATGATTATTGCAGAAAATAATTTACCGTGCATAAACTCTTTAGACACCATAGAACACTTTATCATAAACCGGCTTAAAAAAGGAGGAGGTTCTCAATTCGTCGAAAACTTTTTTCTTTTAATTTTATTCCATTGGTCACAACCATAACTACAAAAATAATAAACTGTTTTTAATACGCATGCAATACACACCTAAAATCCTATTGATTAGTTAACACGAGGTAGATAATAACAAATATTTCATAAATTACTATGGACTTATGGTAAACCCCATAAAGACACAGGTTGTGGTGGTGGGCAGTTCTAGGACGATCTCAAAGAATGACTGGACGACTCTTCCCAAAGTTTCGTTTGATAACTCAGTTATTCCGTTTAGTGAGAAATTTAAAAATTTGGGGGTTTTTATTGACGTGAACTTTTCTTGGACTGCACAGCTACAGGAAGTTAGTCGCAAGTTATTCGCATTTGCTGCATCTTTAAGAAGACTGCGTAATTTTCTGCCGACTGCCACTAGGATTGCGCCAGCACAATCTCTTCTTTTACCCATCCTTGATTATGCTGATGTCAGCTATCTTGATCTCACTGAAGTACAACTTGATAAACTTGAGCGACTTCAAAATTTCTGCATAAGGTTTATATTTGGTTTGCGCAAATATGACCATGTTTCAGAATTCCGTGTTAAACTCAAGTGGTTCAAATTCAAATTCAAAGCATTTTATTTCAAATAAACCATTCACAGGAACTTTTGAAACGTCAAGGTCGGTCAGTCAAAAACATGGAAGCTATTTGCACGTTCCAAAGCGTAGATCTCTATGGAGAAGAACGTGCAAGAAACTCCACGGACACTCTTTTAAATCATGTTCTGTTTTACAAAATTCCAAGTTACATATACTTGTTGCTTCTGCATGTGAGGACAATGCAAAGGAAAAAAAAAGGGCTTATTATAAGAATTTTAAATATAAAGATTAAAATAAGCCAATGGCAGTTAAGAGATGACCAGTCTCAACCGACGGCGCCTGTTCACGAACATGACGCGTGAATCGGCACCTTTCAGCTCAACCATTTCGAAGGGAACCGAATGCTCAAACCCACACGCCGCCATCAGCGAGACATTTGAGTGAGCATGACATGCTCTCAACCACCATGCTCGTTCATGTCCAACAAGTAAAACTATAACTACTCACATAAAATGTAAATGGTTTCATGGTACTCACATTTACAAAATTTGAAAAATATGCTTCTACTTTACACAAAACTATGGTTGTCAATGACCAAATAATGAAAAATAAATTAATAAAGAGAACGATTAAGTTCTTACATCAAAAATAATAAATAAGTAATTAATATAATAATATAATTTGTATGTATATAAGAATAAATAAACGAAATAATGTAAGAACCTCTAAAAGGAGCGAGCATCTCTTCCAAATATAAAAACATAAAAACCTAAAAAGTGGACCTAAGCAGCTGTGACTGTGGAGCAGGACCAGCATTTAGCCAAGCGTTTTTATCGAGGATATAATCTTCCAGTTTATAATACGCTTGTCTACATAGTGTGCGTTTTATGCATGCTTTAAATTTTCTCTCATTCAGTTCGAGAATATCAACTGGTATTTTATTATAAAATTTAATACAGTACCCCATAAAAGAAGTGTGTACTTTGGCCAATCTGAATCGGGGTTGATGTAATTTGTTCCTATTTCTAGTATTAAAATTATGCCTGTCACTAATCTTGCTAAAGAGATGAAGATTTTTCCAAACATACATAATATTTTCGTAAGTGTATTGACAAGGTACCGTCATGATGTTGATATCCTTAAACAGTTCTCTTAGGGAATCACGCCGACGGAGATTGTAAATGGCTCTGATGGCTCTTTTCTGCAGGATAAATATAGACTCGATGTCTGCAGCACGTCCCCATAACAAGATACCGTAAGACATGATACTATGAAAGTAACTAAAATAGACCAGCCTCGCGGTATCTATATCGGTAAATTGACGGATTTTTCTGACAGCGTATGCTGCTGAACTTAGCCGTCCCGCAAGAGATGTTAAATGAGGACCCCACTGTAGCCTTGAGTCAAGCGTAATCCCCAGGAAAACCGTGTTTTCGACGAATTCAAGTTTCTCCTTGTTCAATACTATGTCGCAATCATTTCTTTTAACGTTCGGTAAGGCAAATCTGATGCATTTAGTTTTTTTCCCATTTAATACTAAATTATTAGCAGTAAACCAATTTTGGACCTGCTGTAGGGCGTTATTTACGTCGTCAAGATTTATGGAACGTCTATCTATCTTAAAAATTAAGGACGTATCGTCAGCAAATAATACCATATGAGGTTGATTTTTTAAAAGATGGGGTAGATCATTAATATATACTTCTTCTTCCACCTGGCGTTAATCCCGGCTATTGCCAGGGTCCGCCTTCCTACTTAGCTTCCTCCACTTTGCCCGATCTTCAACATCCTTCTCAGTCAGGCCATTGGCTCTCATGTCGGACTTGACGACGTCCAGCCAGCGCTTGCGAGGGCGACCACGGGGCCTAGCCCCAAGAACAGCCATATTCATGCATCTCCGACCAACGTACTCCATAGGGCGGCGCATGATGTGGCCATACCATCGCAGACGACACTCTTGCAGTTTTTCCCCCACGTCACGGACACCAAGACTACCTCGGATGTATGAGTTGCGCATGCGATCGGATCGCGTTACGCCACTCATCCACCTCAGCATCTTCATCTCCGTGACGCGAAGCTCCTGGGTGTGTCTGCTTAGTGCTGGCCAACACTCGCCCCCGTACAGTAGGACAGGCCGAATGATGCATTTATATATCTGCCCCTTGAGCTTCGGAGGCATTTTGCGGTCGCATACAACGCCCGTCACCTCGCGCCACTTCGCCCAAGCCGCGCCAATACGTGCTTGGACATCGTCGTCCACGATGCCAGACTCGTGCAGCACGGATCCAAGGTACCTGAACGTATCGGACTTTCTGATCAGGTCCGAACCTATTCGGATGGTGTTTGTATCCGTGCTGCCACAGGACATGTACTCAGTCTTCGCCACATTTAGTCTCAGACCACCGTTTTCAAGCGTGTCCTTCCAAATGTTGACTTTGCGCTCAAGATGGGCTTTGTTCTGATTAACGAGGGCGATGTCATCGGCATACATCATTAGCCATGGAGGCTGATCTTGGATGTTTGCCGTAACTACATCGAGCACTACGTTAAACAAGAACGGGCTAAGAGCCGAGCCTTGGTGAACGCCAACAGATATTGGGAAGCCATTCGATTCGCCAACAGCGGTCTGGACAGAGGACACGGAATCGCGGTACATATCTCTGATAATGTCAATATAGGCCTCGGGAACGCCCTTGAAGCGCAGTGCCCACCAGATGGACTGCCGAGGTATACAGTCGAAGGCCTTCTGCAGGTCTAAAAAGGCCATATGCAAAGCTCTCCTTCTCTCTCTGTAAGCCTCAGCCAGATTCCGTAAGGCGAACACTGCGTCCATGGTGCTGTTACCCGCCCGGAAGCCATATTGACACTCAGAGACAGTACACTCGCTACGGAGCCGTGTGTCAATGATGCGCTCGAAGAGCTTCATGGTGTGGCACATGATCTTGATACCGCGGTAGCTACCACAATCCTGTACGCTACCTTTGCCTTTGTAAACAGGGATAATCAGGCTAAATCGCCACTGGTTCGGCATTTCCTTGGTGATCAGGATGCGGTTAAAAAGATCCGTCAGAAGGTCCACACCATGTGGGCCCATCGCCTTCCACACTTCAATTGGCACATTGTCAGGCCCGACCGCTTTCCGGTTCTTCATGTGGCGAAGAGCAATGCGGGTTTCGTCGGGGGAAATAGGGGAAATAAGCCCAAGGTTAGGAGGCGGTTCCGGAGGAAGGTTATGGGGATGCTGTTTGTTAGACAGCTCCGCGAAGTATGTACACCATCTCTCCTTAACAGAGGGGGCATCGTAGAGCAGCTTACCCTGGGCGTCCCTTACACAAAGACATTTGCTAATGTCCCGTGTAGCTTTCTCCCGGCCACGCGCCAGCTTAAAAATAAGCTTTTGCCCCTCCGCAGTTTCCAGCTTGTCGTATAAGGGCGCCAGACTTTTGCTGCGGGCTCTGGCTACAGCTTTTTTGCAAGCGCGCTTAGCCGCTCCATATGCCTCCCTGTCATCCGGAGAGTTGGACCCTTGCCACTGTTTAAATAAAACCTTCTTCTTCCGAGTCGCCTCCTGCACCCCGTCATCCCACCACCACGTCTCCTTTCCTATGGTGCGGCCACCACGAGAAGTGCCAAGGACGCGCTTACCCGCACCGGTGATTGCTGAATGGATCCTACTCCAGATCTCTTGAGCGGACTCATGCGAAGCACTGATCTTAAGATGCTCGACCTCCGCAATGAAGTCCGACTGCCTAGGACCATCAAGCAACCACCACTTAGTGCGGGGTTTGCGTTTCTCGTTCACTCTCTTCTTCGGTACAACCGCAAAGTCCAGGACAAGGAGGCGGTGTTGAGCCGTTAGGCTTTCGCCTGGGATGACTTTGTAGTTGGTAACCTTGCCAATGTGGCACCGTCGCACCAGCAGGTAATCTATTTGGGTTGAGTAGGCACCACTACGGTACGTAATAAGATGCTGGGGCTTCTTCTGAAAGAATGTGTTCGCGATGGCTAGGTCAGACACAGCGCAGGTGCTAAGTATATTGACTCCCTCTGCGTTTAGCTGGCCATAACCAAAACCACCGTGAACACGTCCATACTCTCCAGCAAACTGACCTACGTGACCGTTGAGATCCCCCCCAACCAAAACACCTTCGGAATTCGGGATAGCGCGTAATACGTCCTCGAACTCATCCCAGAAGGCCTCCTTTTCAGACTCACAGCAACCAGTCTGAGGAGCATAGGCGCTGATTAGGTTCGTTACCGACCCTTCGAACAGCAGCCTAACTCGCATCAACCGGTCGCTGCATCGGTCTACTTCAAGGAGTCAATTCTGAAGGTCCTTAGACAGCACCACGGCCACTGTGCTCCTACCCGTTGGTGATCCGGTGTACACTAGCCGGTACCCCTGCCCGATGTCACGTGACTTATTTCCCTTCCAGCGCGTCTCCTGAAGGAAGGCGCACTGGACCCGACGCTTCGCAAGTACGTCTGCGAGTTCCTGGCAACGTCCGGTTAGGGAGCCAATGTTCCAGGTGGCAAAGCGGAACTTCTTCTTGGGTACTATCCTCTTTAGCCGTGCCCGTACTTGACACGGTAGCCCTAGCCCACTTATCGCAGGTTTAGGGCGATGTGCCTGCGCGTCGTTATGCGGCGACGCCCTAGACCGAGTACCCTTACCTAACTTGTTTCTTTCCATACATATATGACTGAAGTTGGTTTTACGTGGGGCGACCAGCCGTCTGACCCCCACAACCCTACAAGAGGGAAACCAAGTTCGCCAGAGCCTCGTCCGTTGGACAGCAGGGTGCACCGCTAGCAGGTGAGGTTGGCTTGGGTCTTTAAGATGGCAACGGACCCCATACACCCCAGATCATTAATATATACTAGAAAGAGGAAAGGACCCAAAATAGAGCCTTGTAGTACCCCCATTTTGACTTTTAAACCCCGTGAATTGACACCATTTATTTGAACTTGCTGCTGTCTATCATTTAAGTAAGATTTTATTAGACTGAGTGCAAGTTTACCTAGTCCGTAATGTCCTAGCTTTAGGAGCAAGGTTTCGTGATTTACACAATCAAATGCCTTGGAGTGGTCACAAAAGATTCCTATGGCATCTTGTGCCTCTTCCCACGCTGAGTATATGTGTTTTAACAACGTGGCACCAGCGTCAGTCGTACAACGACCCCTGGTAAAACCATACTGTTGATCGTGTAAAATTTTATTGATGTTAAAATGATTGAGCATCTGATTGAGCATTACTTTTTCAAACACTTTGCTAAAAACCGGCAAAACAGATACAGGTCTATAATTATTGGTGTCTTTGCTGTCGCCCGATTTAAATAGTGGTATAACCTTACTATATTTAATTATATCCGGAAAGACTCCTTGGTCCACACATACATTAAATATTAAAGCCAAGTATGGTGCTATAGTTTCAATTATGGTCCTGCACACTTTAATAGACATTCCCCATATGTCTTCGGTCAATTTGATTTTGATTTGCCGGAAAGCTTTTATGACTGTCACAGGGTTGATATGTTTGAACTGGAATTTAACCGTACAACCTGGAACGTTAGCTTTTAATAAATTATATGAGACCTCAGGTGAAGAATTTAAATATTCCGTAGTTTTAGTTGGTATTTGAATTTGAATTTTGGTTGCCTGTTCGCCTTCGCCGGAATGCCCATATTCTTTCCCTCCTGTACAATGTGCTTTTTTCCCCAACCACCCCTCTTTACCTAAAGAAACGTTTCCAGTTTCTTTGTGACTCCCACACAAGATTTCTTAGGTCATCAGATAACTTAAAACTTAAAATGCCAATGCATTCCACAATTTTCTTAGATAAATCTTTTACAGTTCAGTCCGCTCGTTTATGGAATGCTCTGCCTGTGTCAATTAAGCGCGCGCAATCACTGCCTGTTTTTAAAAGACTAGTTAAGGAACACTACTTGTCACTATGATATTTGAATTATTAGTATATCCTCTTCCTTTAAATCAAGTATGTATGTATTTGTGTACATATTTTTGTATATTGTATGTTTTTTATAATGTTTCAGTTCATATTTGACTGGCCTGTTGGTCTAGTGGTTAGTGACCCTGACTGCTATGCCAGAGGTTGTGGGTTCGATTCCCACCCAGGACAAATGTTTGTGTGATGAGCATGATCATTTGTTCTGTGTCTGGGTGTAGTTTATCTATAATATGTATGTATTTAGAAATATATAAGTATATTTATCAGTTGTCTAGTACCCATAACACAAGCTCTGCTTAGCTTGGGACTAGATGTTGTTGTGTGTTAGTTGTGTGGAATATTATTATTATTATATTATTATTATTTCGTTTATTCATTCTTATTTACATACAAAGTATATTTTTAAATATATCTCTAAAAAAACATAAAAAAATACATTTAAAAATATAAAAAGTAGTAGTCCGTAATGACTATCGGCACAATGACAGCTGAGTCCACATTCCACATATCGACAACCTCGTGCGCTAAGTCGAGATACTTGATTTGTTTCTCTTTATTATTATTTTCTTCATGTTTTTGACTTTCTCGGGTCCCTAGAGACCCGGTCCTTTGGTAGGCGTACGAGGGGCCGAAGCCAACTCGCAGAGGCCTCTTTAGACATTTCAAATGGAATGGGACACCAACCGACGATTATCCCTGTATGCACTGTGGAAGTATACCCAAGGACAATCCTCGGTTGGAGCAAAACTATTGCAAAATATGGAAACAAAAGATGAAACGCTATGGGTTTGGCTGGTTTAGTGGACTAATAACTACTACTATGGAAGAACTATTGGCCCCTGCCTGACCACTGACAATTAAAACGGCTTTAAAATGGCAGGGGGTGACTTGCACACTCAATAAATGGGCCCCCCGAAAAGGGTCGCTAGCACAAAGTAACGTAGCGCCAAGGGGGCAACATATCCTGAGATGCTAGAGGAGTGGAGAGGTATACCACGGCTATCAGGACAATCCCGGAAGTACGGTCAAGATCCCTACCAGCACCTTACTGGATTATACATCCTTCTCCCGAGCACGTCTGCTCTTGCGAATCTCCACTCAGACCGGCCGATTAAGGCAAGAAAGAGGTGGGAGCTCTGTTCCTCGTCAGTGTTCACCCCGGCCAGCCAATAAAGGCAAGCCGGAAATGAGGTACAAGAATTTTCCCTGGAGATCAGGTCCGTGGGGTCGCCAGTGCCCAACAGTTCGCCACAAAACTGCCTTGCGGTTTTATTATTATTATTATTATATTTATTACCTACGTATATTTCTCTGTTAAAATTGTTTACTATGTTTACACCAATTGCAGCCCCATGTCATGTCCAGGCTGTCTCTTTCCATTCCAGGTAGCCTGGAAGAGATTGCGGAACGCGATACGGCCGCCGATTGTGTATTGTTTTAGTTTAAGGTATTCTTTGTTTTTTCTTTTTTGGTGTACAATAAAGCATATATATAAATAAATAAATAAATAAATTATTTCCCCGGGTAAGCTAATTACTCGGAGTCAAAAAGATGACTCATACCTATATTCGATGCTACGCTTAGAGCCCAGAAAAAGGTATACAATTAGTTATTTGGAAAATTCCTTCAAAAGTGCAAAAGAAATACCGCCCCATTTATAAAGCCATACATCATCATCAATATCGTTCATACCGAATATTAAAGAATTTCCCACATCAGCGCTATCTTCAAGCCAGTATCGCGGCGCTTGAATAAATTTGCATACGAAAGCCTCATTTAGTGTGATCATTATTCGTTGACTCAGCTAGTTCAGTGCATGCAAATAAGCCTCCAACATGACAATGAGCAGAGGAAACGAGATCGCTAACACTTTCTTGAAGTTTATGTAATTATCAGTGTTATTATTCTAATTGAAGTTTGTTTTAAATACTTTTCTGCTTAAAGTTTCATCATTATCATTTTAGCCAAAGGCCCACTGCTGGAAATAAGCCTCCCCTAAATGTCGCCATAAAAATCTGTCCAGTGCGTCTCGCATCCATCGCCTACCCACGTCCGTCATTTTTCGGTCCACCTTGTGAGGAGACCTTCTAACGCTATTATTTTCTCTTTTTATCTACGTAATAATCTACTATCCTCTTTTAAATGTCAAACAAGGTTTTTGAATTACTGTTTTAACAGTAAAACTAAATAATATAATCTGCTGTTGATACAAATCTCTTTGATATAGTAAAACGACAAAAATAATCTTTGGCTTGGCTTTTAATCTGGATTGAACTATAAATTATTTATTTTTCACACAAATGTTAATAAAAACAGGCTGATAATTGTATATGTGTAAATTAAAAACCGGCAAAATGCAAGTCTTACCGACACTCACACGAAGGGTTCCGTACCATACACCAATAAAAATTAAAAGGGGCTCCCATTAAGGAAACGTGCTTTTGTTGGTACAGAACCTGACACGCACTTGGACGGTTTTTTAACAATGTCGTCACACAAGTTTTTTTTCACATAGTTAGATAAAAATATAATTATAAGACAGTTTTACTTCTTTCTATTTTAATGCAGCTGTGTTTAGTAGTAAATTTCAAGATAAGGCAAGGACTGAAAATATAAATATTATCTATTTAACTGTGTAGTTTTCTTCAAGTCATAAGGGCAGTTACAGAGCTCATAAACTGAAGACTATAAGAGCCATTAAAAGCCTATTTAAGGCAATTACAACATTGAATTGTCCCTTTAAAACAAAATAAATAACGACCTACAATTACGGTTTCAAGATACATTATTCTCAAATAATTACAAGGTGGAAAGTTTAACTTCAAATTCCGAAGAGCAAAAATAAAGCAGACAAGGAAGGGAAAGAAAATCTTCGCAGAATTGATTTCTGAGCCACAATTGCTCGCAACTTAAGCTTCGGTGAGGATTAGCGAGGACACGGATTTCTGAGCCGAGAAAACACGCGTTGTGTTTAATTGTATGTGACATAAATGTTATCGGGACATACTGTGCTTGAACAGGTCATGGTTTTGGGATTTTGTTCGTGCGACACGAATTGTGTAAAAATGAGTTTGTCAAATATCTGCTATTGTGATTAATATGTATAACCATACCAATTTACAACAGTCTGTGCTAGGCGTCTTTGAGCTAACCCGCGACATTCAAACAAACGGTCATAGAGAAACTGTAAGGGTTGCTTGTTGACCACGGAACCCTTAAGGCTAACAGAAGTACCTTCTATACATAGTTGCGTAGTGAAAGATTTTTCTACTAACCTCTGAACAATTTTCAGGAAATATTCCCTAAAAACCCATATTAATTTACTTTGCGTAATTGATGACTAATCTTAATTTTAGAACAAAGCTTTTGGAATATCACAACAATAAAAATATTCTCAACCACATCTTTGTTTGTAGGTATCTAATTTCAATTGTCAATGGCTTGGATAACTGCTGCTTTGAAAGGTAGAATTTATGTTGGAAATAATTATTTATTTAAATTATTTCTGCTCAAAGGGTTTCGTTTGTTGCTACAGTAATTGGTACAAATTGTTTGAGAAAAGTTAAAATTATACAATTCATGTTAAATTGGTGCTTGCTGTGCGTTTTGAGATATTCATTACGCTAGTTATATAAATAGTTATAACTTCATTTCAATATATTCTGTTGCCATTAATAGCTCAAGTCTGGATTCCTTTTTATCCTGGAAGTAGACACCTATTTACAGAGAAATTAGTTTTTAGGAACGAACCCATGGCGGGAAATCTCATTATTGTTATCAATCGCCTAGCGACCGAATAAGTTAAGTCCTAAAGCCCGTGTCCTAGGAACGCGATCTACGGATCTGATCATTGTTTTTGATCGTGGATCGTGTTCGAGATTGATTGTGTACGGGAGCTCTTATTCTTAACGACCCAATTCGGTCGGTAAGCGATCGGTAACTATGTCGAGGTTTCCCGTTTTGGAATACATTTATCATTTAATTTCTTCTTACTAGAACTCTGTACTCTTAAGTTGCGCTTGTCCAAAGAACAACAAAGCAGTCATTTATTTATACGTGTTGACATTTCTTCTTGGATTATCTTTTCCAAAATCAAAATCCTTTACTTCCGTTTTGAGAACACATTCATAATGCGTACAGCTAAGGAGTGGAATTCCCTGCCGGAGTCTGTGCTTCCTGATAGCTACAACCTGGGAGTCTTTAAATCAAGAGTGAATAGGTTATTTCGAAGCAAGCGTGCTCCATCTTCGACCACATCCACGCTTACCATCAGGTGAGATAGTGGTCAAACGCGTGCCTATCAATAGTAAAAAAAAAACGCCAATTACAGGCACTTTTGTTGTTTGTTGTTGGTTTTGAAGGTCTGTCAGTCAAATAAGTGAATTTAATTCTGCCGCGTTAGCGACAAGTTGTTCTGCAAAACACACTCACCGATCCTATCTCCACCGCAGCAGTTGCACGTTCCAAAGAGAAGATCCTATTGAGAAGAACGTACAAGAACCTCCGTACGTACGTCGTACATTCAGTCAAAAAAGTATCGGGAATGGATGATTTGTTTATGGTTCCAAATTCAAATTTTTGTTTTTTTTGTAGTTGCTAGATTGGCACAACTGTTTTCCATTTTGGCGCGGAGTTTGAGTTTCATCTGTTATTTATATTAAATGCAGTGCTGGTTTTAGTAATATCATATATAGTGTGTATTGCGAATTTCATAATTTACAAAAATATCGAACAAAGAGTTTGTCTTAAATTTTGCATCGCTAATGGAATTTCGTGTCACTGAAAATGTTACAGAAGGCTTACGGGTAATCGACTTTATCAAAAACTCGTGCTTATGAGTGGTTCAAAGCGTTCAAAAGCGGTCGAGATGTGATGGAAGATTTGCCTCGCTCTGGTAGGCCGTCAACGTCTGCAACTGAAGTTAACATCGCAAAAGTGAAAGAAATAGTGACTGAAAATCCCCATTCAACTCTGAGAGAGATAGCTGCCGAACTTTCTGTATCTCACGAGTCGATCCGTACCATTTTAACTAATCATTTGGGTATGAAACATGTTGCTGCTCGGCTAGTCCCAAAAGATCTGAATTTTCTCCAAAAACTCAATCGCATGAAAGTCGCTGAGGACATGCTAGAACGAGTCAGTTCGGACCCAACATTCATGAAACGCAATGTTACTGGTGACGAGACGTGGGTTTACGAGTTTGACATGCAAACTAGTCAACAAGCTTCGGAGTGGCGCCTTCCAACTGAACCGAAACCGAAAAAACCACGCCAAAGTCGATCAAAAGTCAAAGTCATGTTGACTGTTTTCTTTGACTATCGCGGTGTTGTGCACTCTGAATTGAAAAATTGAAAAACCGGAAGGTCTAACGGTAAATAAAGAATATTATTTGAGCGTTATGCGGCGTTTAAGAGAGCAAATTCGACGAAAAAGGCCAGATTTGTGGAAAGAAAATTCTTGGATTTTGCACCACGACAATGCGCCTTCGTACAAGGCTATCATTGTGAACGAATTTTTAACCAAACACTCGACAAATACCATCCAGCATCCACCATATTCACCAGATATGGCTCCTGCTGACTTTTTTCTTTTTCCTAAACTCAAATTACCACTTCGTGGCACCCGTTTTCAATCGATAGAAGACATAAAGGAGAATTCGCGGCGAGAACTGAACTCAATTCCGGAAGCAGCGTTTAAAAAATGTTTTGATGAATGGATTATTCGTTGGCGCAAGTGTATCGTTTCTAAAGGAGCATACTTTGAAGGTGATAAAATAAATTTGGATGAATAACAGACATTTTGTGTATTATTGATCTTTTCCCGGTACTTTCTTGACAGAGTAGTATATGAACAGTGTTCACAAAATCATGGTCACATTGGTTTTGAAATAATTAATACGTGAAATTATATACTACAAAGATGGTCTTACAAACTTCAGCAGATCCATTAATGTTTTTTCGTCAAGATCAAAGTTTAAGCGCTTTAGTCGCTACGGAGCGGACCAGCATTAAGTCAAGCATTTTTTCCATCAAACAAAACGTTTTCCGGTTAGCCAATGCTTCTTGTCTTTTAAGAAATCTCTCCTAAAACTGACAAAGCCCCTAATCTATTGTGATGCGGAAGCGTTTCAAGGAAACAGTTGAAACGCACTTATCTTTTTGGGCCTTTGTCGAATTCAAGAAAATATGATGCCTTCCTGTTCTTTATAATTATTTATATTTCGTCGAAAATATTTTTTTTTTGAGAGCCTAGAGTAGTAAACAGTTTTCTGCTGGAATTCACGGTGAATTGTTGGGAATACTAAGGATACTCAAAAATTAAACAATTTTGTCATTATAGTATACTAGCTGCTTCTCACGTAACTTCATCTGCGTTTTTTATTTACATTTTTCTAACAAACTCATCAGCTTTATATGTTAGTTAAATTTGACTAGGATAATTTATGTAACTAGAAGCACGTTCGCGTCGGACTAAAATCACGCCTTGGTAAATAGACCATATTATACAATACATGAATTTTTGTCCGATAGATTCATGATGACTTAGTGCCAAACTGATGCAAAATAAAGCTCAATTTAAATGTCAATTTTTTTAATTTAAATAATATATCACCTAAGACAGTTAGTTTACATCAAATTGTAAACTATTGTAAGCCTAACATGGTAGAGCAGTGCAAATGCGCATCAATAATTGAATAACAACTCTATAACAACCACTGTCTCACAATAAAGATCTTTGACTTTGACTTTGACGACCTCAGGTAAAATAAATAAGTTGTATATAGTGAATATGTGATGTTCATTTTTAACGTAGAATTAACCTAGTTGTTGACGCCTTGCATGTGTGCGAGCAACATTATGCACACACACACACATACGGCACGGCGCGGAGGCGACGCGCAGCACGGCAGCAAGAGAAGGAAGACAATGGCGTGTGCGGGGTAGCAGAGCGGCGCGGGGAAGCAACGCGGTGCGGTGCGCGACGCTCCCACGCCGCCGGCGAGTCTGCCGACCACACCGGTCATCATTACATGTCGTTTTTATTGTGAGCGCAATCCATTAGCGCACTGCTGTATCGTACAAAGTTCATTAAATTCATTTGTATTGTTTGCTCTTGTATCATTAAAGAGCCCAACGAGTTCACCCCTTCGCTGCCAGCCTTCAATCAGTTCTACATTTTGGTCCTTCGAGCCGGATACGGGCGACGCGACAAGAACAAAGAAACTGCGCACGAGGCGGCCATTAGTGGACTACGCAAGCATGACACGTGTAGTCGTGCAAAATATCATTAAATCGGAAGAAAAATAGATCATAGATGGAACTCGAAGATTATAGTGCCAACCTTTAGTGCAATGAGTGCAATCCATCCTCATTTCATATAAATTTCCTACCTAACGTGGGCCTACGCCACGTGCTCGTCTTTTTATTTTAAATTTCTAGTATGAGTACTCGACTCGTTTCTTTAAAAATCCCATTGTCAGGCCTTTAGTAACGTGGAACGCCCCTGATATTTATTGTGTTCATTAACTCATATTTTTTTTATTCGTGTTCACAGCTACTTAATTGTGAGGTCGTGGTCGCTGTTGCTTTCTGCCGCTAGGCAACTTGGGCAGTTGGGCTGGCCACGTGGCATGTTTGCGAGCCGCGGGTGGTCCCTTGCTAACGAATTGCACTGCTTGCCTGCTTCCTTGCAAATAAAATTTAAGTATAACCTTGCACTAACTACCTTAAAGATTTCCGAAGCTAATTTTAAACTTTAATTTCATTGAGTGATCGTTATCATGGATTACAAGTCATTACTAAAAAAACGTGCAACATATAAAGCTAAATTAACTCAATTTAAATCATATTTAGAAGTAATAACAAGTTGTGATGCTTTAAGTACCTTACAGATTACTGAATTAAAAATAAGGTTAACAAAAATAGAGGAGTTATATCCTGATTATGATAGTATACAAAGTGACATAGAAAATGTATCTGAAATTCCAGAGGACCAGTACAAGGAACGTGAAACCTACGAGACCCAGTACTATGCTGCGATCGCTGTTGCCCAGGAGCTGTTGAGTAAGCAGGAGGCCTCTGCGGGCACTGGATCACTGACAGGTGCTAGTACTGTATCTGGAAATAAAGGTGGGATAAAACTTAAACTTCCTACAATTCACTTACCTACCTTTTCGGGTCAATATCACAACTGGCTTGAGTTCCATGACACATATATCTCATTAATACATTTAAATGACACTATTCCAAGAATTAGTAAATTTCATTATTTGCGAGCTGCTTTAAAAGATAGCGCTGCCTTAATAATAAGTTCTCTTGACTTCTCCGATGAGAATTATGATGTTGCATGGCAGTTACTATGTGACCGCTACAATAATAGACGGCTTCTAGTTTACAATCATGTTCAAGCTATCCTTAATATTGAACATGGATCACAAGAATCATTTAAAGTTCTGCGTAACATCATTGATACAGTCAATCGTAACATTAGAGCTTTGAAAACACTTAAGCTGCCCACAGATGGTTGGGATGTGCTCATTATACACATAGTCTCAAGTAAATTGGATTCAATGACAAGTAGGGAATGGGAAACTTACCGTAATGCATTAGATGACTTGGCCACACTTGATGATTTTAACAAATTTCTTAAGAATAGAGCAGATTTATTAGAAACCATTGCGGAGGTTCACACCAATAGTGCAAAGGGAAAACATAGTGGTAGTACACACAAACAAGGTGAAAGTACACATAAGCAAAAGACCTTTACTGTCAACTCAGAGTCTTCAACAAATAACAGACCACATAGTTGTCCATTATGTAAGGGTAACCATGCCATATATCAGTGCTCTAGTTTTAAGTCGTTTTCCATCGAAGACCGCATTCAGAAGGCAAGATCTCTTAACCTGTGCCTTAACTGCTTACGTAGTGGTCATAAATCATTTAAGTGTAGGATGGGTGGCTGCAGCCACTGTCACAAACGACACAACACCATGTTACATTTGAATGGGCCATCCAGTACACAGGATACAAACAGTGGTAGTACTGATACTCAACCTACTTCTACACAACCTACTCCCAATACTAGTAGTGTAGCACTCTGCACAGCACAGTTAAACACACAGCTGTCAACAACATCACAAGGTAATGTAGTTTTGTCAGCCACTCATAATACTCAGTGTGTCATATTGCTGTCAACGGCTACCATTAATGTTATTGATCACAGTGGTCACAAACATAGAGTACGTGCATTATTAGACAATGGTAGCACATCAAGCTTCATTACAAAGAGCCTATGTGACAAACTGAAATTACCAACTCATTCAACCTCGACATTAGTTGAAGGGTTAAATTGTCAATCTAGTTACATACTTCAAAGTTGTGATGTCATTATATCATCACCTATCAATTCTTATTCTGAGAGTATACATTGTTTGGTGGTCCCACACATTACACAAGCGTTACCTAGCAGACAAGTCAACCATAAAGGGCTAGATATACCCCCAAATATTACATTAGCGGATCCTTTATTCCACACACCGTCTCAAGTAGATATGCTACTTGGAGCGGACTTATTTTGGAGTGTATTGTTGAACAACAACATATCTTTAGGTAAAAATAAGCCCACATTAAGTGAAACTAAGTTTGGATGGTTGATATCTGGGCCCACACGCTCATTACAACATAGCACAGATACAGTCCACTGCAATCATTTAAGTACACATTATGATGATCAACTTCAGGATCAATTAACTAAATTCTTTGAACTTGAAACGGTCACAGTGCACAAACCTGTGTCCAAAGAACAGGAATGTGAAAGTAATTTCATACAAACTACTACTCGGGAACATGATGGTCGATTCGTTGTAACAATTCCTTTAAAGGAATCACCTCAACATTTGGGTATTTCATATGAACAAGCCCTATCTAGGTTCATATCGTTAGAACGTAGATTCAAGCGTGACCCTTTATTCAAAAAGCAATATGCTGAATTCATTAGGGAATATATATCATTAGGTCACATGACAGAAAACACAACTCCAGTTAAGGATAAATACACATACATTATGCCACATCATGGAGTATTGCGGGAAACAAGTTTATCAACTAAATTAAGAGTTGTTTTTGATGCATCTGCAGCAACGTCGTCTGGGTTATCATTTAACAATATTCAAATGGTCGGTCCTACAATACAAAGTGACCTTATAAGTATATTCTGTTTCCGATGCCATCATTAACGGATTTTATGTTGATGACTTCATTTATGGGCACAATGATATGACAAAGCTGGTAGACATCTGCAGAGGCGTCATTAACCAACTTGAAAGTGGTCAGTTTTCTTTAAGAAAATGGAATTCAAATAACTCACACATTATACAACAACTTGTAGGTGAAAATAGCAAAGATGAATTACTTAATTTAAGTAACCATGAGTATTCAAAAACATTAGGGTTACTTTGGGGGTGTAAAGAAGATGTGTTGTTATTTTCAGCAAACATTAAGCCACATGAACACATCACAAAACGCACAATCTTATCTATCATGGCTCAAATATTTGATCCACTCGGACTCATTAACCCTTACATATTACAAGCTAAAATTATTCTACAAAAATTATGGTCATTGAAAATAAAATGGGATGAAAGGGTGCCAAGTGAGATTCAAGCTGCATGGTGTAACTTTATCAAATCATTTGATGACATTAGGAAATTAAGAATACCAAGGCATGTCACCTGTGACTATCCTGTCATTTGTGAACTGCATGCCTTTAGTGATGCATCCACACAAGCTTATAGTGCTTGTATTTATCTGCGGTCTGTGTCTAAAAATAATGAAGTAACAGTGAAGTTGGTGGCTGCAAAGAGTCGTGTAGCTCCAATAAAGCCAATGACAGTGCCACGGTTAGAATTAAGTGGAGCTCTAGTGGCAGCTCGTTTAGCTGATAAGGTAAAATCTTCGTTAATAGGAGCTCACAGTTGCACTTACTGGTGTGATTCGACCATTGTGCTAGCTTGGATTAATACTCCCAAGACCAATTTATTAAAACCATTTGTTTATAACAGAATTCATGAACTTAAGTCTCTTACAGAACCAGGCATTTGGCGTTATGTACCCACAAAGTCGAACCCTGCTGATATAGGGTCGCGCGGCGCAGATGCACGCTATCTAGAATCTAATAGCTTGTGGTGGTTGGGACCAGCATTTCTAACAGAATCAGAGTCTAACTGGCCGGCCCTACTTACAAACATTAAGGAAGATGACTTGCCGGAATTTAAGGTACAAAGTCATTTAAATGTCTCAAATCAACCATCATTCGCATTCGTGAGCAAATATTCAGATTTTAGTAAGCTACAGCGCATTACAGCTTATATATTGAGATTTATACATAATTGTCGTTATTCACAAAACAAATGTATAGGATTTTTAACTTTACAAGAACTTAATAAGTCTTTGATTACATTATGTAGAATATCACAACAAGAATCATTTCATCAGGAGTGTACATTATTGAAAAATAAAAAACAATTGCCATTAAAAAATAAATTAACTAATTTGAATCCATTTTTACATTCTGATGGTCTCATTAGAGTTGGTGGTAGGCTCTCTAACTCACATTATAGGTATGATACCAAACACCCCATATTGTTACACGCATCTAATCACATTACAGTACTTATTTTTAGACATTATCACAAATTACTCATGCATGCTGGTCCACAGTTACTGCTGTCAATCATTCGCCATAAATTTTGGGCATTAAATGGTAGAAACCTTTCTAGAAAAACAGTACATAACTGTGTCACATGTTGTCGTTTTTCAGGCAGAATCATACAGCCAATAATGGGCAACCTTCCTGAGCATCGCCTACATGTTGACTATCCATTTGTAAACACAGCAGTAGATTATGCAGGACCAGTGATGATTTTGAACCGAAAGGGTAGAGGTAGTAATTTAATTAAAGCATATATTTGCATTTTTGTGTGCTTGGCTATTAGAGCAGTACACATAGAGCTTGTGACAGATCTCAGCTCCGAAACCTTTATTTCTGCTTTAAACAGATTTATTGCCCGCAGAGGAAAACCTGTCAACATCTTCTCGGACAATGGTACATGTTTCGTAGGAGCATGTAATAACCTGGCTAGGTTTTTAAAATTAAATTCAAAATATTTAAGTTCACATGCTGCAAGTTTATCAATAAACTTTAAATTCTCTCCAGCCTACAGCCCGCACTTTAATGGTTTAGCTGAGGGTGCTGTGAAATCAGTAAAGCATCATTTGAAGCGTATACTAGCTCTTGCAAACCTCACTTATGAGGAAATGAACACAGTACTTACGCAGATAGAGGCTATCCTGAACTCAAGGCCTCTAACTCCTTTATCTCATGATCCTTCAGACCTAGTAGCCCTCACACCGTCACATTTTCTTCTTGGACGAACATTAACTGTATTACCCTCTCCTCAGGCACAAGACACTACAAGGTTGAGCACTTTCTCACGTTATATGAGAACTCAACAGTTGAAGACCCATTTTTGGAATAGATTTTACAAGGAATACATTACAGAGCTGCAAAAAAGACAGAAATGGTGCAGAGGAGGACGAGACCTCCGACTTGGAGAGATGGTGCTAGTCAAGGATGATCGACTACCACCAAACAGATGGCTGCTCGGGCGAGTAACCAGCGTGTATCCAGGCTCCGACGGTGTGACCAGGGTAGCAGACGTGAAGACTACATCGGGCACTCTTCGGCGCGCCTTCAATCGGCTGTGCCCGCTACCAGTTGAAGATCAACCTGATGTGTCGGCAAGCCACAGTCCCTTGCCGAGGGGGGCAACTTGTTGACGCCTTGCATGTGTGCGAGCAACATTATGCACACACACACACATACGGCACGGCGCGGAGGCGACGCGCAGCACGGCAGCAAGAGAAGGAAGACAATGGCGTGTGCGGGGTAGCAGAGCGGCGCGGGGAAGCAACGCGGTGCGGTGCGCGACGCTCCCACGCCGCCGGGGAGTCTGCCGACCACACCGGTCATCATTACATGTCGTTTTTTTATTGTGAGCGCAATCCATTAGCGCACTGCTGTATCGTACAAAGTTCATTAAATTCATTTGTATTGTATGCTTTTGTATCATTAAAGAGCCCAACGAGTTCACCCCTTCGCTGCCAGCCTTCAATCAGTTCTACACTAGTTTTAAAAATTGGAACCAGTAAAAAAGTCCTGTAAGCGGCAAGGTAAATACCGGAAGTTCACTTGGGGTTGCTATAGGACAACTCTAGTACCACCAGCGCCATTGAAAAGCAAATGCAGTGCGCTGTCCCACTGCAAGACAAATCTGCTTTTGCTGCATAAGAATCTTGTAAAATAAATCTTGTTTCTTATGCAGCTATGTTTCCTAATTTATAAAGCTGAAGAGTTCGTTTGTTTGTTTGCTTGAACGCGCTTATCTCAGGTACTACTGATCCGATTTGACAAATTATTTCAGTGTTAGATAGCCCATTTATCGAGTAAGGCTATAGGCTATATATCATCACGCTAAGACCAATGGGAGCTGAGCAGACAAAGTTGCGCGGGTTAACTAGTTTTATTATAAAGCTAGTTAAGTCTTGCTTGTTGCTAGGAAAATGTTTCATCCACTTAGACATCTAAATGTAAAAACCTTGGATTTTCGTCAAAGTTTTTCTATTGCATTGTTAAAATCTTAAAAACAAGTTTACCCATCGAAATTTGCCGATCTCGATTACAACAATTT
This sequence comes from Lacanobia oleracea, assembly GCA_950371165.1. Taxonomy (NCBI): domain Eukaryota; kingdom Metazoa; phylum Arthropoda; class Insecta; order Lepidoptera; family Noctuidae; genus Lacanobia; species Lacanobia oleracea. The sequence continues at coordinate 27,450,639 of OX493390.1, read as the reverse complement.
ATAACAACTGTTAATTGAAAAATTATACAATAGTAAAAAAACTAAATAATGAAAGTTTCAAAAGTTATTGTTCGGGTATCTACAAATGGATATTAGGGATGAACTTTATTACAAGTTTATCTGGCGCACCTTAGAATCGATTGTCAGGTTGGGCAAAAAGTTTTTTTATAAGGATTTTTTCTGTGATAGCCCGTAGTTTGAAAGTTGTCGGTTGGTGTTAAACCTTTCCAAAAGATTAAACAGAGTTGTTCCAATTAATTTCTGTAATATTTCACTGCGCCATTATTCATCATGCTCTTTAGATTGTGCCAACACGAGCGAAAATGTTCCAAAAGGTTTTGTGAATCAAACTCAAGCTGACACAAAATTGTCCATACAAATCGTTTTCCTGGTTGTTGACCTTGAGCCTTAAATTAACGATTCCAATAAAACAATTATTTCTTTGTGTTTAACTTCGTCAAATGTAAAATAAATAATAATATACATATTTGGCGATAAAATTGGGTAGGTAGTTTGAGCACTACCAGTTTCCAAATTTGCTTCTACCTATTCTCCTAAGATAGGATCTAATAATTTTATTGTTAACATAATTAAATAGAACCGAAAATTCAGTACGAATAAAGTATGCAACTTTATTTTTATGGTCGAGTTATAGGATCAAATAACAGTAGGACTTATTATTTATTGGTCAAAAACTACTCGTAGTATACAGAAAGCTGCAGGTGATTTTCAAAGTTTGGGTTGTTCCTATCATCATTATTTTCATAACCCGTAGTAGGCTTTTAAATTCATATATATTATGATATAGGACGATAGTATAAATTATTAGGAGTAATGCCTCTCCAAGCCATGTCTATTCTCAACAACTCTATGAAAAATAACAAATAAAAACAATGACAAATTTGAAGGCACCCTTCGGTATTACACATGCGTCTTTGTTGTTGGTGTTTATTTTTTAGAGCTTTTTGTGTGCCAGGCGCTGGGGGTTCGACAGCCGATATGAAGTCGGGCGTTTAAAAGGTTGAAACCAATTCAGGGTTTTTTTCCGAATAAAGATCCAAACCAACTACTTTGTTTTCCTTTAATGCTTTGACCTAAAAGCACACGTTACACACCCGTCGTCTGTACTAAAATTATAATTGAATTCTTGATTTAATTCACGAACTTATATTTTCCGACAGCTTTTTTCCCGGAACTCTTCTTAGAACGCATGTCTTTCTGTGAGATGATGAAGACATTGTTCTTTGCGTTCTCTTTCGACACGATGACCGGGGTGGTATTCTTGCACCAGGAGCCGAGGACAGTGAAGAGTATCTCCAGAAGGAACCAGATGATTTCAATGACGCTGATGACAGACCCGCCGAGGCAGAGGCCAAAGATACCGCCGAGATTTGCTAAAAATAAATGAAATTAATCTTTCTTTTGTCGAGAAGAGTAGAGTAGTTTAGAGAATAGAAGGTTTTTTGAATAACGAAAGGAAATCATGAATTATTTCATGTATTGTCAAGTGTGATACTTGAGAATGACATCTTAATTAGGGAGAAAAATGCTGGCACGGTGATAGACCAAAATGCCAATTCTCGTACATCGTAAATCTGACGGAAGTCGTTGATATTTAAGTCACTATATTATCAGTCAGTGGCAAAAGCTTAGTTCCAATTTATTCAATACAATGTTCACATTCACATCTCATTTGTAATCTGTCAAAAATGTAGGGAAAAAGAGGCTTTTTTGAACTATTGCTTAGAAATAAAATTTTGCTAAATTATTCGACTTTGAAAAACGTTTGTTCTTTATTTATAAGAAAAATGTTTTAAATTGTTTGTTAGACTTCTTTGCGCAATTTAAATTACAGAATGAAATTTAGCAGATACAAATTTCAAAAGTAAGATTCTAGGTATTTAGAGTTTAGCAGACTTACCAACTTTATTTAGAATTTTTTTTGAACAAATGTTTATCGAAGATTCCTTCAAACCACTTCTTCTTGTTGCTTAGACCGATGTCTATCAATATTAAAAGATAGTTCTTGCTAGCTAACTTACCCAACATTTGATCCCAAGTGTAAAGTACTTCTCTTCTGTACTTCATACAGGTATTCTGACCAAAATGTACTAACACCCTGCTGCGTGTTTCATTCAGTGTACTGAAAAGATAAAGTTTGCCAAGTTTTTAACACACGATATAAAAAGGCCTATTGCATAGGGAGTTTCAGAATACTTTGTATGAAACTAAGTTACTTTGAGGAAACTGGAGGAAATTGCGTTATAAATCTTAACGAAAGTTGTAACTTTGGCCCAAAATATCTCGGTAACCATAACATATACAGGTATGGTCCTGAACTGAATTATAATACGCTCTTAGGAATTTATCAAGAATTTTAAACACCTGTTATTTGACCTCAACAATTCTGCCCAAAGAACCATCAGCCTCATCATCATCTTTTGAACCAAAAGACGTCCACTGCTGGACATAGGATGCTCCCAAGCATCACCACATTGTCTGGTCCTGTGCATCTCGTATCCAGCTGGTTTTCTTGCACCCTACCAGATCATTGGTCTACTTTGTGGGAGGCCATCCAATGCTGAGTCTTTCGGTCGCAGTCGCTACTCCAGAACCATTCAGCCTCATCGAGTATCTGTTTTATAGGTAATGTGCCTTGTACATTGCCATTAAAGTTTGGCAATTATTCTCAGTATAAGCCATTTGCCAGGGTTGCGGAATCTGTTCGAAAGAGTCACCGCGGCTCTGGAACGCCAAGGGCGGGTTTTAGTTAGTAAGAGTCTGACACTCCATTTTGCTAAGTCCAAAGCGGGAGGAATCATTTGATGATTTACCACCCTAAAGAAAGCCACAGGAACTTCAATAAATTCCCCTGTAAACTTGTCTCGACTATAAAATATAAGTCGAAAGCAACCAGAGATAAACTTGTCGTGTATTTCACGTGAAGGTATTCTGATCCAAAGGGACACTATTGTTGGTCCTAAGGGAAGATAAGTAAGCCGATAAGACAACAGTGTTAGCGGTATTGGTCCGGTGAGGTGTCGGTGAGTTAACTGTGTTTCCGTATCGGATTACTAAATCGGGATTATTTGCGATGACTTTTCTTGGGATTAGATCGTTTTGCTTTTTGGTCGTTGCAGCTATGTGATTGGGTTGTCGGTCAAATCTGTTGGTTACGGTTTATTTTTAAAATGTTGTGGATGATATAATACTGTAGTGGATCAAATTATAAAATTAGTTTGCCACTGCTGTTTATTTGTAACTGCATAACAATGCATTCCGGAACCGATGTTTCTTAGAACTTTTACACCATTTTATTCAAATAATGTAACTTTAAAGCTATAGGATCTCAAAAGACACACGTTGTACATTACTATTAACCAAACACAAAACTGGAATGTAAAGTAAACGATAGAATATTGAAAGAGCTTGAAAACAAAATTGAATATTTTTTTACCTCAAATGCCTTTGGTTTTTAACAAACTCCACTTCGGTGTCATACTCCACGTAGTCACATCTCTGATAGCATTCACTATCAGAAATTATATCTTTTATGTCAACTTCAATCATTTCTGAAAGCAAACAAACCCGATTGGAAACTTAAACTAGAAAATTGAAACTTATATTGATTTTTTGTGCGTTTAATCAAACTGGTATCATTTGAATAATACCTTTGTTAACTGATCTCAGTAACAGATGAGAAAGATAAACTTTGAAAATTTCATTCAATTATTATGGGTCTACGGACGCTTTTACTTTACACCGAGGGTTGCGGATTTTTTTCGAAAGTCACCCCGGCTCTGGAACGCAAAAAGCATTAATAGCCAGGAACCCGAATGGGTTTTAGTCAGTAAGAGTGACACTTTTTTCTGCTCCGCCCAGAGTAGGAGTCATTTGATGATTACCCATACTTTAAGAAAAGGTTAAATATTGAGGAAAAAATACCAACATGTGACAAACCTGTTAACACACCTTTTTTGTTTTTTATTAACTGCAACTTGGCGTTCTGTGTAGATACCAATCTGTTGAGATAATTTCCCTTTTGTCGGTGCTAGCAGAAAGAAATGTTGGAAATTCCTTTTACACTCTTGCGTTATGCAGTTTCAATCGGTTGTGTGACACACTCCCTGTATCCCGCAGTTTAGAGGCCAGTTTGTCGACGTAGGGTGATATTCATGTTTGATAGTCCTTACTGTGTTTCGTGATCTCCTGTTTGACTGTATCGATGCGTAAACTCACCTATAGTTTGATAAATGCAGATAAAATGGTCCCAGGAACAAACAGCGAACTCTTCAACGTCCAGTTCTTGAGCTAAAATAAGGCAAATAAGGACAGTTCTAAAGCATCTTTGAATTTTTAAAGCACTCTGTTAAAGATTAATTTTTTTTTTTTTTTTTTATAATAATAATAATAAAATTTATTAAAGTTATGTGAGTAAAACAGTAAATACATTTTTTGCTTAAATCTATGACAAGTTCACTGGTGTTATGTGCCTGAACTAGGAAATCCTGTGTTTCAGGCAAAAAGGAGGTAAATGTTATTAAATAATCACGTAATTATGTAAAATTAAATTGTCATATTTTAGGTATATAAAAATGATATAAATGGTGTAAACAAAAAATCATACTTCCTAAAACCTTGGTATACTAACTTACCCTAAATTAAAATTAACAGGAAACAAACAATCTTTATTTAAATACCGTTAACAATTTCTCTGAATCTTCATAAGACAAACTTTGAAGAGTTTCCTTGAGAGTTTTTTTACAGTTTCTAAGATTTAGGGAATAGATGTTTGCTTTTGCATTTAGTCTATTGTAGAGTAGTGGTCCAAGAAAAACATAAAATTTGGCTGCGAAAGCATGTTTAGTACTTTTTGTAGGGCAAACAATGTCTTTTCGTCTCTTTTTAGTAAATTCAGTGCTGAAGCAAAGAGCTGCGTGTTGTTTTAATACAATGCTCATTATGAATAATTGCCGAACTGTTAGTACTTCACAAGATTTATAGAGCAGGTTAGTGGGAAAGAGGAAAGGGCGGCAAGTAGACACCTTTAAAATCGCTCTTTGAGCTCTTTCTATGGGCAGTAATAAAGTTTTACCTGCTCCACCCCACGAGGTAATGCAGTACGTCAAAATTGACTGACATAGAGCAAAGTAAACTTGTCTTATTAGTATTGGGTCTGCAAGGTAACGTAGCTTTTTGAATACAGCAATTGGATTGACAAATTAATTTTATTTTTCAAACTTCACGTTTTCTTCAATCATTCAATCTCAAACGTACAACTTTAAACAGAGGATCAAACAAACTTTGTCAAAGATGTACCAAATTCGGTTTGAGCAACATTCAGATTTGATAAATACTGTCGTGGATGTTCAAACATGTTTGTCAAACACGATGTCAATTGAATTTTTCATCAAACACGTAGAACATTTAACAAACATTTCAAACAATGCCGTGTATTATGAAATCATTTCAAAAATACGAATTTCTCAAATAATATTATTATGATACTTTGCAGGGCGCTTCAACGGCTCTCCTATCTTGCTGGATAACATCAGACATGCCATTGGAAACAAAGTTACAAAATTCGATCAAGTGATAACATCGTATCGGCGTTTAGACATTCTCTCGTTTCAACAAAAGATCGCTATCAAAAACTTTTTAAGGACCCAAAAATTAATAAAACGTTTGTTGTTCTTCTTCGTCAGTTACTGAGAAATATAATTCCAGTTAATATTCAATCTTTACAAGTTAAACCAATCTTGCAGACATACAAAAATGATTGAATGAAGTAATTTATAAAATGTCAACGAAAATGTTTTCTTAGTCATAAACCTATTTAATACAGCAGTAAACTGTCAGTGAGTAATTTTTCATGCCTTTCACATTATTCTTAGAAATTCTGTAAGTTTGCTATTTTTATAGACCTTGCAGGCAGGGAGATATATGTAAAGGTAGACTAATATTTGACAACGAGTTCAATTTTATTGTTTGAAAATGTTACTAAACGCGTTTAAAATTAAAGTCGAAAAAATTAAAGCGCTAAATGTGTTCTGTACACCTGCAGGGCAATGCTTGTGTGAAGAGCATTTTATTTCTCTTTAACTCTTAAGCAAGTAAGTTATTTTTAGAGCTTTTGTAAATATTATAAACTACAATATCCTAATATGTAAAATTTTTCCGCTACTGATTGTCTGACAGACAACGCACAGTCAAAACTACTTGTTGTAGAAAGCTGAAATTTGGCAAGTTCCTTGGAAAGTGTAGGGAAGCACTAAGAGAGGATTTCCCGAATTTTTTTAAGGAGTGGGAAAAAAGACAGCATATGCGCGTACACATTTGCGAGCAAAACCTAGTATTAATATAAACTTACAAGTATAATCAAAGGGCAAGCATCTGCAGCGGTTGACCACTCTCCGCAAGATCAGGCGCGTCATGCATCCCTGGTGGAAGCCGGCACCCACTCCTTGGTCCTGAACAGAGGATAGTTATGAAAGCACTTCATCACTTAGTATCATCAGCGTAACATGAACCTCTGCATTTGCACGCCATTTAAATCAAAATCTCACCTACACAGATAAGTATATGGTCAATTATCAATCATCATCACTACACCTAACAAAACTAAAAAGAAGCAAAAGAACATCAGCTTAAAATTAAATAATACGGAATTAAAATCACCACAACAGGTCAGCACCGCATTTAACCATTACTTTGCATCGGTAGGTACAGATAACAAAAGTGCGGCAGCACTTGACCCTGTGGTGCATTCGGTGCACACGCCCGCAATAAACTCCATGTATCTCGAACCAGTAACCGAGCGAGAAGTTTATAATATTATACGCGGTATGCAAAATAAACGTAGCTTTGGAGTGGACGACATACCGCCGCTATCAGTTAACATGCGTAAAGGAACTAGTGTCACAAAACTAAAAAACTACTCTAACAAAACTTATCAATATTTTTTTTATCGAGGGCGATTCCCAGAAAAGCTTAAAATTGCAAAAATACGCCCAATTGCGAAAAACAGAGGAAGTACGGAAAATCCCTGTGATTACAGGCCCATTGCACTACTACCAACCTTCTCAAAAATCTTCGAAAAAGCCATGGCGATTCGAGTCAATAATTTTTTGGAAAAATATAATATCTTAAATAAAAATCAATTTGGTTTTAGGGAAAAATGTTCAACCACCTTAGCGGTATACAACTACCTACAAGACGTTTACATCTGTATAAATGAGCGTAAGTACGCCATAGGACTATTCCTAGATATGACGAAGGCGTACGACAAGGTGTCCCATAAAATTTTATTACAAAAAAATTATGGATCAGGCGTAAGAGGGCAAGCTTTTATTTTGTTCAAATCATATCTAAAAGACAGAATGCAGTTTGTAGAAGTAGAATATTTCGATAGCTCTAAGTGTGAAACGTATAACATAGGATCGGACATGATCACGATAAATGCTTCTATACCTCAAGGAAGTGTTGTAGGATGTACCCTCTTTTTATTATACGTAAACGATTTACCAAAACATATAAATTCGTCGTATATACTGTTCGCTGACGATGTTTCCTTATTATTTAAAACGCCAGCAAATGTAACCCATCTAGCTATTCAAAAAACATTCACCGACACTGAACAGTGGTTAAACGACCACAATTTAGAGATAAATCTGTCCAGAACTAAAATATGTCAATTTAGAACTTACCAAAGACCCCCACTAAACTTAAATATACTAACACAACATCTAAATTTAGAAGAAGTAAATGAATTCACACTTTTAGGATTAACGTTAGACTCAAATTTAAATTGGAAGAAACATATAGAATGTACTAGTGCTAAACTATCTGAATTTATATATGCGCTGAGCGTATTGAAACGTGACACAGATTATAAAACCGCCCTGTTAGCCTATTATGCGTATGCCTACTCTTGGCTGAACTATGGCATTATTTTGTGGGGAGAAAGTACCGACTTTCCTGACCTCTTCATTCAACAAAAGAAATGCTTAAGAATACTAATGAACATAGATCAGCGAGAAAGTTGTAGACCGCATTTTATAAAGCAGCGGATCCTTACATTGCCAGCTATATATATACTCCAGGGTTGCATATTTGTCCGGAAAAATCGGCACCTCTTTAAATCAAATGACGAAGTATACGCAAAATATAACCGACGGAATAAGAATAGACTGGTATTACCACTCACGACGTTAAAACTGATCAGGAAAAGCCCTAATTCACGGCTAGTAAACATTTACAATAAGTTACCGGAAAATTTTAAATCCCTAACAAAAGACTCACTATTTGTAAGCAGTTGAAACTGTTAATTAAAAAGGCCTACTATACTGTTGACGAATTTATGGCGGACAAACTGTGATCTGATTAACATTTTAACATAAATGAAACAAATAATGACTATTAATTATGTATTTGTACTATTATTTTTTTTGAGTAAAATTAATGAAAATTGACCAATAATCATCAAAATAATTTAAATAACATGTTTAATGTATATTGTAAATTGATAGTATTGAATTTGAATTAAGATATGGAATTGAATTGTAATATTATTGAGAATGAGCATTACTTATATAATTTATTTAATAATTTGACATACTTAAAGTTGCTGTGCCCTTACGGGGTGCATTTACCAATACTATGGCATGAAATTTTAATGCATGCCTATTTATTATAGTATTGTGTATTAAAATTTGTAAGCAAGAAATAAATAAATAAATAATTAAATAAATAAATATATATTTAGTTTGAAAAGATACCTCACATAGGTTTTGGACTTAAGAGGATTAAAGAATATTTGCTACCGTATTATATTATATAGTACCTACTTTTCTTTTGGAAATATTTTACTCGTGAAAACACTGTTTAAGCATATAAAGCCGCGTGCACCATGCAACAGCGCTTTGATGTGTGGAACAGTCGAAATGCAAAACTTTTTCGTTGACTGGAAGAGTATAAAAAAAAAATTAGCGATTATATTCATTTTTATAACATATTGTTTATTATTTTACTAGTTGACCTGCGCAACTTCATCTGCTTTGCTCCTGTTGGTCTTAGCGTGATGATATATATAGCCTTACTCGATAAATGGGCTATCTAACACCGAAAGATTTTTTGTAATCGGACCAGTAGTTCCTGAGATTAGCGCGTTCAAGCAAACAAACAAACTCTTGAGCTTTAAATATTAGTATAGATAGATTTATACAACGTAGATAAGAAGCATATGACAAGAAACATTACAACTTATTATCTTGTTCACTAATTTATTTTCTCTGACATTATAATCTCCTTACCGCAGCTTGAAAGTACCAGAATTTATTATAATGTCCAACATTTAATTTGTTGCGACATTTTAAGCACCCATGTACAAAATGGGCGATAAAACTTAGCATTTCTCATTATTTTTTTATTAAAGTCTTGTGGAGAAAGATCGAAAATAAAATTACGGCTAAGTTTGATATATTTTTCCTACATACATTGACTAGGTACTGTTAGTTGTAACCTGTAACCTGCGCAACTTCGTCTGCGTCACTTTTTCATTAATACTCCACTCCGCCTCGATAAATGGGCTATGCAGTACAAAAAAAAATCATTGGTTCCTGAGATTATGAATTTAACTAAATAAACAAACAAACTCGATTATTACTGGTTTTTTAATGCTGACAAACGACCTATTAACATCAAAGTAAAGTTTTTGTTAGTACTTACGTACAGGCTTATATTTGCTAATACATTTATTGTTCATTATCATACAGTTAATTGATTCAATACTTCGTACTAATTTTTTTGCTTATTAGACCAAAAATATATCTGCGAAAAAAGTAATACAAAAACTTTGTCATGGTTTCATTTTTCATGTGTACTACAAAACTTAAATTATATGAGTTTAATTCATTGTCTCGAAAAAACTTCAAATGTTCTACATTTATTTTAAATCCTACAAAATTGTAGATTTCTAAAATAAAGTTTCAGTAAACATTTAAATTCACTACAATCTAATTTCCAAACGGGATTTGCAAGAGCAAGAACCTGCAGTTCAGATACGAACTGTTGTTTCAGTTTGTTTTATTAAGTTACGAATAAGTTTAGTCTAACTAGAAAATTTACCTTTTCGGTCTGTCGAATAAAGTTAAAACTAGTGATGAAATCAATTTATATTTAAAGAAGGAACGTCTTTTGTCGGATTTCATTTAGTTGTTAACCTCGTCAGAAACTATATTAATCAAATTATACGTAGGCAGAGAATGCTCTGAAGTACCCTTCTTCCACAATCATGTCTCTAAATAAAATTCGGTTGGTGTGTTGTACCAGTTCAGAAGCTTAAAATGGCCCAATGGAAGGAGAAGAAGAGGAAGGCTGAAGCAAAGATGGATGGATTGCGTGAGGAGCAAGATGAAAGAAAGGGGATTTAGTGATAGCGTGACGGCTGATAGGACAGAATGGAAGAAAAAAACGTGTTGCGTCAACCCTGACGAAAATGGCCTAACTACAAAATATGTCACAATTTGAAATATGCGCTCAAACTACATAATGTATAAATAAAAATATGAGCAAGTGCTTCAAAAATCAAGTATATCCTGATCAATTGTCCAACTCAACAGTCGAGAAATGAAAAGAAAAGAGAATCTCTTGCAAATCATACACAACGTGGTGTAGTGACGGTTCGCTTTTTCGAAATCTTCGTTTTTAACCGACTTCTTCAAAAAGGAGGAGGTTCTATGTTCGGCTGTATGTTTTTTTTTTTTATGTATGTTCACCGATTTCCCCGCCAATTCTGGACCGATTTTAAAAATATTTTTTTTATTCGAAAGCCTATACTCCTGAGGTGGTCTCATTATCACCAAGTTATTATCTGATGATGGGATCCCATGAAAAATTTTTGTTCAGCGATATTTTCGCCAATTTTATTGTTAACTGATTTGGATGATTCTTTTTTGTCATCACGCCGGCACGCTGTGTTTATGCTTCAAATAAATAAAATAAAAACGACTTCTAAAAACAAGTAGTATATTCAAATGCCAGTTTTGCGGCCAGCAGCATTTCGGAAATGTTAAAACTTTTTCATGAATGTTAAGCTAAAAATACAGTTTACAATTTTTCAGGCATACAATTGGTGTCACAGTTGAGTATAAATTATTGTATTTCAGTAATAGCAGTGTAGTATTGTTTCGACTTTTCAGGCTTTATTTTTTGCAGCCAATTATGTTCTTTGGAATTATTCATTTCTGTATTTGACTTGACATGAAATCCTGTTCATTGGATTATGAAAATGCTCCTAGGTATATACACAAACTTTCTGATGTTTTAAATAATACAAAGGAAAGAATTTGGTGAAATTTTCCCGAATATACTAGGGTAACACCCTCTTGGAATTCTGTGCGTTTTTTTATTACTAAATGTGTATGTTACATCTTCTTTTCTGCTAAAATATTGGTACCTAGCCCTCATTCTCAATGGGTGTCGTACATCAGTTTTTATGAACCGATTACGATGTTGTTGTTGTTTTTGAAAGGCTATCGGAGTAAATCATTTTCTTCTTAGAATTTCCATAATTTAGAAGGTCTCCACAGGCAATGAGTTTTTTACACAAGTAACATTAATTTTTCGTATTTTGTTCGATTTTTCAGTGACAGTTTCGTTGAAAATCAGTGTAGATGCGTAGTGTGAACCTAAGCGAAGCATAAAGTGTATGTAAGAGTTGTAGAAGCGTGTATGTGACGGTGTGCTTCTTTATGGTCTGCCTACCCCCATGGAAAAAGGCGTGAATTTATGTATAAAATAGCTACTTGACTCAGTGACCTACATTTCATAAGAGCTCATATAGCGCTGATCGACTAAGGGCATGATTGATGATATTGTTATTGGCTTTTAAGTGTATATTGTAATTATATTTAAATTGTGTAATTGGTTCAACCGACCATTCTGTTTAAATTTAATAAATAAATTGAATCGATATTGTGTATTGTTTTAATATTGGTCTGAAGATTATCTTACAAGTTGTAAGGCTTCTTTTGGATTTATATTGAATATACGAGTATATTTGCTTTGAAATGTCACGAGACAAAATTACAAAAATACTATATTTTATTTTTTATTATTAGTATTTATTTGAAGATTATAAGAAAATGGAAAATATGAATTTCTTAAATATGCTTGGAAATTTGGTCATTATTTTGACAACCTTCTTGGAGATAAATTGAAATTGCTGTACTGGCTAAATACATGTGAGCAGCGGCCAGCAAAGCTGTATGAAAATCAATATCTGCCGTGGTTTAGCGGTCAAATAAATTACATGGTAAACTCATATTTGACGTGTAATTTAAAAATGGAATGATCTTTCGCTCCCATACATTTAAATAAAACCTTTGATGAGCATCCAAGGAGGTTACTAATCAAAGGTTTTATTTATATTTATGGGAGCGAAAGATTGATTTTAAGAGAAATATTAAATTAATTTTTTGCACATATTATTATTATCAATTAATTAAAACGTAAATTAATTAAAACAAAAAAAAGACAATCTTTATTGCAGTCCGTTATAAATTCAACGTGAACACTAACGCGAGAAAAAATATTGTTGTTCGTTATCGATAGCCACAACTAAGCATTGATGGACTTACGTACGTGTGCCTCGGCTTCGCCTCGGCTCACATTTACACGTTCTTCCATCGATGCCTCTTTTATGCATAATAATTACAATAAATGCGTGTTTGTTTGTATGCTAAGCTTTCTCGCCTAAATCACTTTTTTTACTATTGATAGGCGTACGTTTGACCACTACCTCACCTGATGGAAAGCGATGATGCGGTTAAAGATAGAGCTTGCTTGCCTAGAAGTAACCTATTCACTCTTGACTTAAGACTCCCAGGACTCCCTTCACTGTCACCGGGACGTCACCAAGAATGAGATTATTTCTTGCCGAGATCACGTTGACGTGACGGCGATCGTTTGTCCACCGCGACGATCTCGGTGGTTCAGTCAGTTTACTGTTGTTGTCGTGCGTGGTAGTGAAAAATAAAACAAACTATCGAATGGCTGCGTTGAATCGACAACAATTCCTCCTTCTGCTTTTGTACAAAACAAAAATTTCATGCCATACATTTCTTCGTAAAATTTCGTAAAATTTGATCTTTGGCCGTATCCTTAGTTATCCCACAACATTTTTTTACTTTGTACAAGTACTATTAATGAATAAATGTCATATTTAATTTTCTTGGTCATTTTTATTTATTTTACCTAATCTATTTATGATATAAATAATCAAGAGCTATTCCGGTGCGACGACGACGTCAAGGCGCACGTGGACACGTTTAGACGTGTTTTGTATTGCCGCCATTTCAGTCCGTCACAATCTCGGGCCGAGTTCTAGCGGTATAAATCAGTGGACGGGATGACGGCGCTCGGGTGACGGGCGTGCGGTGGACACACGGCCATAGTAAATGTACATATCGCTAAATCGGCGCCGTCATTTCGTTGACGGCGACGTCCCGGTGACGGTAGTGGTGGACAAACGGCCTAATACTAGCTAAAAACGACTATCGGACGAAAATCGCCGAGCGTATTTTAATAAAATATCAAAGGAAAGGTTTTATGTTGACTCACCGTCTCCAATATACATTTCCTGCCGGAAATCGGCAGTGCTTTGACGTAAGTGGAGGAGTCTATGGCCCAGACGTAGACGTTGACGTCAAAGAACGACTCGGGAGTCAGACTAAAGTAGCTGTCGACCAGCGTTACTTTGTCTTTATAATCGTATACGTACAGCTGAAACGAAATTACATTGTTAGGTTTGCAAACAATTATAATTAATAATTGATATTTAGCTGATTTGTACCCTGCTTCAAAATAGTTGACCACACGGCTCACACTAGGACAGGCTTTAAAACGCCCATTAGACGGTAAATTGTGTTGTCAATTTAACCAGTTCACAGTCCCATGAACCACATGTGGTCTTCGCTGAACAAGTTAACCTGTTGGCAGTGAACCTGTTAACTACAGTCATCGCTGTGACTGACGGACAACCTATCCTATGTAGTGACTGATAGTTGCATGAAATTAATTGGCGAAAATCTGAATATTTAATTAGACTTAACATTTTTTTAGTTTTTATATGTTTATGGAATAGGTAATGTTCAGAACTTGTCCTTTTTTGAAACCGTATATCGTAGAATCTATCGAATATATCGTTGCGTGTTTAAGAATTAGCGTCTTGAATTTCATCACTCACCATCAGTTATTCGACATTCATGACTTTTGGAATTGAGTGATGTTTTAAAATTAAGATAGTTTGAAAAACAATGATATTATAATTTAAGGATGTCACATGTACTGTTGGCGCACTTGGGCGCACTCACCGAAACTGTAGCTTTCTGTTAGTGGTTACTTTGTTAGAAGTAAAAATATTCTATTTCCTCCAACAAACAAGTAAAAATTTTACCTTTTTTGGTTAATAAAAAAGAGATTAAGTTTTTAATATAACAGCAGATTGAGATAAGTACATAGGTACGCATAAAGCTGCCTGTCCATTGACGTGGAGTGAGGCGACACTTAGAAATAATAACTAATGACTAAAACTAAATAGAATTCACTGTCACATCAGTCACTGAAATTTTATGCAATTTCATTGGTTAATATTTTCCCGTTTCTTCGCTCCACTGCCCCGCTCCGCATCTGTGGACAGGCAGCCTACAAGTACCATAAAATACTGTATATTTTAATCAGCACGAACTCATTTTATCTTCCAATCAGCGCAGTAATTTCTTTCAAAGCGCCAATTTCAAATCGGCTGAACTTTTTTCCTTATCATCCCATCGAGTGGAGCAATTGAATATTCAACGTCTTTTTATTCTTATTTTGTATACCCTTCCTGTACGCATAAATAGCTGTTCTTTTTCTAACAAAAAATGTCATTGAAGTGAAATTATCGGGATACATTCCTTTGTTTAGGGGATGTGCTCAATTGTACGCAAAGAGTATTGAAAACAATGTAGAATTGAAAATAATGATACCGCAACAGCACTGAGCATGCCTGTAACGAAAGGGTTACCATCTCCGCATTAATTTTGGGCATAAGACACCCAGCACTATTGACCATTTGTGCCTATTTTACAATTTTATGTGTGTGCTAGACTTAGCTCGTGACTTCGTACGGGAAAATTAAAAAAAAAACGTTCCCGTAGGAATTTTGGAGAATCATGTTTTAGTGCATCAATGAATTTACTTGCCTTTCAGCTTTCTACGACCAGTAGTTTAAGTTGTGCGTCGTCCGTCAGTCACTCATCAGTAACGGAAGATTTTATATCTATAGATTAAATGTTTGTTTGTGCTAATAATGCAGCCATAATAACGACCACTTACCGTCTGACTTGACATTGAAAGCCGTGTGCGGTTGACTTTATACCACAAGATACATACCTACACTTCTGTGTTGAACGTGAATCTTGTATCTAAAATATTGGCTATGTGAACACGTTCTGAGTGTCGCTTCTGTACATGCACATTCTTTGGTATTATAACAAAAACGGATATTTATTGGTGTGTAACAAAGTGTCGCCTTTCATGAATATTTTATTAATAATGGGCAGCTGACATTTGGGTGATTACATGAAATTGTTTATAGGCCCGAAACGTTGGATTAAATAAAGATAAAGCAGTATTTCCAACAATATTACTTTATCTAACAACGACTTTTAAAAGAACGTAATAATGGTTTAAGGTCGATCCCGTTTTAGGTCAAAATACTATTAACTGAGATACTTAAATAAAAGTTTATGTATAGCTGGAATAGGCAGAAGTCCTAAAGTACCTATAGATACATTCCAAGATTACGATTAATGTCATCAGTCCTATTATCGGTGCGATAAGAGACCTGACGGACTCGGTCAGGGAGTTGCCATGTTAGTCAAGTCGGACATTGAACATTCCTCTCTAAATCTACCTTTTACTCAAAACCTTGAATGTGTTGGAATACAAGTTGCTATTTCAAATCAGTTAATTGCTTTTGTCTCAGCTTATCAATCGCCTAACCTAGCCCTACTACATTCAGACCTAGACAAAATCGTTAATGTTCATTCCAAAACTGTAATAATGGGTGATCTGAACACCAAACACCCATACTGGCGCTGCTCTCGATCAAACATCCATGGCGAGGTACTTTTTGATCACATGTTGAGCAACGAATATGACATCCTTGCTCCTTCATTTCCCACTCTAGTCCACTATCATAGTACACACACACCATCCACACCCGACATCATCCTAGCTAACTCTATCTATCACCTTTCAGAGCCTCAGGTAATCACCCGCCTTTCTTCCAACCACCTACCTGTTTACTTCTCAGTAAGTGGTAAAGTCAACTGATAAACGCGCATCATATTTAATTATAGAAAAGCAGACTGGACAGATTATCGATCTCACTTGAATGAGTCTATAACTTTGAGCCAATCTGCTTTTAACTCTGCCTCGGAAATTGACCTTGCTATTGAACACTTAACACAATCTATTATAAACGCACGAGATAAAGCCGTTCCTAAATTATGCACTGATGGTGGTTACAAACTCCCACGACGAATCAGGTCCCAAATCAAAAATAAAAACCGACTCCGAAAATTAGATGAGTAAGTACGATCCAAACATACGACGTCAGCTATTCTCCCAAGTCAATTACTTGCAGAAATGTATCAAAGCTAAGATCCAAACCCTAAATGACCATATCTGGAACATTATCTTATTAATTAGCTAAAGTTACAAATCCTATTTCGGACTTATGGAGAGTAGTCAAGTCGTTAAACCATCAACCTATTCAAATTCCCCCTCTAAAATTGCACCACCTCCTGAGTACTTGAACAATGTGAGACACTAGCGAATACCTTCCTTGAAAATATGAACCTAACCAAACACTGGATCAGTGATCTTAGTATTGAAGAGGCAGTCAAAGAATCGATAAGGTTGCTGGACTGTTACGAGGCGAGTGACTACCCATCTCTTGTTAGACCGCATGAAATCCAAAAACTCTTACGAAAACTAAAATCAAACAAAGCGCCTGGTTTTGATGGCTTGGGAAATGGCCTACTGAAAAACCTTTCTCAGAAAGCTATTGTCTATCTGGCCAAAGTGTTCAATGGTTGTTTACGTATTGCATACTTCCCAAGTACATTAAAACATGCTAAAATCATAGCTATTAAAAAACCTGGGAAAGATCAGTCGATCCCCTCTAGCTATCGCCCTATTAGTTTATTGCGAAGCTTAGGGAAACTGCTAGAAGCCATTATTATTTATTATTAAAAGCAACAGCACACAAGTTGATCCCCGAACAGTTTGGATTCCGAAGCTCACACTCTACCACACAACAACTAGTAAGAGTAGCTGAACACGTAGCTCACGGGTTAAACAGCGGCCTCACCACAGGCATGATTTTACTAGATATAGAAAAAGCCTTTGATTCTGTTTGGCACGATGGCCTATTATACAAATTAATCAAATTTGAAGTGCCTCTTTGTCTAGTGAAACTCATCCAGAACTACTTACGAGATCGATCGTTCTCCGTTTACGTAGATGCGTATACGTGTAGGCAAAGACCATTCTGCTCCTAAGACCATAACAGCCGGTGTGCCTCAGGGCTCGCTCGTGGGCCCATACGTCTTCATACTTTACCTGAATGACGTACCTAAACCGGCTCATATACAACTTGCTATCTACGCTGACGATACGGCAACATTCACGTCACACAAAGATGTGGATTTAGTTAATGGACGGCTACAATATTCATTAGAACTACTCAGTAAATATTTTAAAACTTGGAAACTTAAGCTAAACTCAACAAAAACCAAAGGCATTCTGTTTACCAGAAAACGCGCATTTCCCACTAGACTTATAAACATTGATGATTTCCATATTACATGGAGTGTTTTGGTGAAATATTTAGGAGTTTTATTAGACAAGACGCTTAACTAGAATAAGAACACTGAATTTATTATAAACAAAGGTGCAAAAGCCCTAAATTCATTAAAACCAGTTTTAAATCGCAAATCTGCTCTTAGCTCTTAGCAAATTGCTCATTTATTCTACACTTGTTAGACCTTGCCTAACTTACGCAACACCTGTCTGGTCTAGTCTATCTGAAACAAAATACCTATAGTAAAATCCAAACTATCAAAAATAAAGCCTTAAAAATATCGTACAACACTCCATTTCGCACCAACCTTAAAATATTACACAACCGTTTAAAATACCCATTAATAAAAGATTTCATTTTTATAATTTCGCGTTAATTTTATTTATATAAAAACCCAGCACACTGTAACATTTTAATTTCATCAATTGGCAAAAGTCGACTTAATACATTGCCGTACGCCCGCACGTACAATCGATACCGACTGCCCCATCACTATTTCCTCCATGACGTATCATGACGACAGCTCGCTTACTGGACGATGCCGCCCGTTCAGCCGGAGAATGCATGATCTTTTTGTGAACTACCCGCTACTAACTTCTTACCTTTTATAATAATAATCGGATTGTAATGAAAGCGTACAGTTTTAAACCCAAACATTTTTAAATCTATGTGGGTCCATACTAAGACTTGCACATAACCTCTATTTGAACAGTAAGTGTCTAATACTAAAGTAAGGTAAAACAATGTATAAAATAGTAAATAAGAATATGTTTTAATGTATGCAAAGGCGATAGCCTGTGTAACAATTTAAATCCTGGTTTGTGTACAAATAGAATATGATCATTTGTAAACTGTATTTTAAACCATGTAACAAATAAAGACCTTGAAAAATCAAATCAAATCAGTCCTATGCAATAGTGGCCAACATAACAATACTTTTCAATCAAACTTAACAGTACCAATTGTTCATTTTATGATGTACATAATTATTATTTTTAACTTACCACAGAATATTCATTAGAGCTCTGTCCCTTGACTATAACATCCAAAGCTTCAGTAGAATCCAAACCAGAAATAAAGTTGGTCTGATTATCTGCGTGTTCCCTGAAATGCACAGAAATATGCTAGAGTCCATTCAGTTTGTCAAGTTGTTTCTTAGAGAATCGTTTGAATTCATGATCTAGGAATGTATGAGAAAGCTTGATAATAATCTTAGGACATGACCCAAACAGTAAGTACGGTCTTCGCAAATCAGCCTTGCTTCAGTTGACGCCGCGCGGTGGCTAAGCTGTTAAGCGCGGAACAAATGCGTTTTAAGCAACCGTAGATTATTTAAGGTTTGTCTGCTTACCCGCTTACCTTGGTAGGTGAACAACCAAACCTTCAGTAAATAGAACACAGTGAAAAGTATTTCGAATTCGAAGTCATTAAGATCGCCAGATTGATGTTTATGATTTATAAACTGTTTGAAAGTATATAATGAGCAATTGTCAAACTTACATAAAATACGGGACATCGAACTGGCAGCAATGCCCCACAATGGTGAGAACAGAGCGGAACATGTCCGAACAGTTGTATGGTCGCGACCTCCAGTTGCACTGCACTACTACGTCACTGCATGGTCTCTTGAACTGCAATAAGATAAGCATTAATCTCATTTTAAAAAGAAACAAGCTTTCTTAGAAAATACTCTGACTCTAAAATTACCTTTATTTCAATTTTTCTATGGGTTTTCAGAAACTTTTTCAAGCTCATAATAATAAGAGACAGAAACCTCTTGATAAGCCACGTAGACACGGTTCAATAAATGCAGACTTAAAATCAACAAATAAGGACATTTAAATAGCTTCCAATAAATTAACTTTTCATCGGCTTCCGTAGTTAATTGATTGAAATGTTTCACGAATTTCGAGTGTTTGTCATTTACAAATGATTAACAAAAGGAGTTGAATGCGTTTATGCGTTTTATTGAATTTGAGGTTTTTGGTACATTAAATGACTTTTAAAAGACAAAAACGAGGTGTGACACGAATGAAGTATTAAGAATTAAAAAATCGTTCAATCCAAAGTTCGCAGGGTTTTTCAAGTTAGAAAGAAAGAAAGAAAACTAATTTATTTGGCACACACGGAAGTTGATACTCGGCTAACTACAGCTGCATAGTTTCCAGTTCGGCAATCGTTATTTCAAATTAAACAAATCTTTAAGTCACTCTTAGTCAAGAGTAGAAGAACCTATAATCTAGGCAAACGTTTCCCATCTTTAGGCCACGTTTCCACTGACGTGGAGCTGGGTGGAGAGGAGCGGTGAAGAGCGGTGAAAAGTAGTCAGTGTTTTCACTGAAGCGGAGCGGAATGGAGTGGAATGGAGCGGAGCATACTTTTGAAATCGCGTATTTTTGCGCTTAGTTACACTCAATCTCTCAGAAAGACCATACGTCATGTTGTCGTTTAAAAATAAAACAGCAATAATTTTATATCTATAACGAATCAGATGAAGTAGCATTGACTGTTGCTACTTTTCTGGACCGCCCCGCTCCGCACCGCCCCGCTGTCCTCCACTCTGCACCTCAATGCTCGTTGTCCTCCGCACCGCATCGCCGCGATGTTTTTTTAATTATGAATATCCGCTCCACCCCGCTCGTGCTGTTTCCATTGAAGCGGAGCGGAGATTTCGAGCATACTGATTGGTCAATTCGTGCACCGCTAAGCTCCTCTCCACTCCACTCCGCGTCAGTGGAAACCCAACCTTAACCACACACTTTTTATAAGGTGAGATTGTGGTCAAACGCATGCCAGTAGTTTCAAAAAAACAGAGTTAAAGGAGTCTAATCACCATGTCCAGCAGATACTTCAACGGGTATCCAAGATCTTCAAGCAAGGAATGCATCTTCCTGACATAAGGCTCTGGTGTGTAGTCCTTACGTTTGACCTCAGTGAAGCTCTTGTAGAAATCGTTAATTTCAGTCATATTATAGCCACGAAGGATCCTGAAAAAGTATGATCCTATAGTTATTTCAATATGTATTTTTTTGATCACGTTACCATCATTATCATATCAGCCAAAAGACGTTCTTTGCTGGACATAGGCCTCCCCAAGTGTCACCACAACAACCGATCCTGTGCGAATAACATCTCCCACGCTATTGTAGTGCGTCTGCGATGTTTGCGCACGCACACACAGACGGGTTTCACACTGTGCTGCGGCGCCGTATCGCTTCGCTGATGTTCCGCACGCGTGGGAGCGCCAACACTATCCTGAACGTGCTCAGCCACAAGCTGGACAGCCCCCTTCTGGGGCACTGGGTTCAAGCACAAGTGCGTGTGCCCGGGGCCCCTGAGGGCGGCAAATACTTAAATTAATTTAGTTTTTTTAAATGTACCTAACATAGTTTTTAAGTCTTTGTCTACTAACAATATTATGGACCAAGAATGTCTGAAATAAAAAATATTTATTTATTTATTTTATTTTGTACCGTTGTTGTCATGAACTGCGGGTATGATATTTGTATGGTGGTGGGTAGATTGATATCTCGTTCAATAAATCAGTGTGTCGCTAACTCTTGCCTTTCATTGACGCTGCATTGGCGACGAGTACGGGATTCTTAGACATTATATAATCTAATTCGGAACAAAAAATAACTTAAGTAACCTAGTGCTATTAAGATGCCAATCGGAAAATTAGAACCGTTCAAGATCAGTTCAAAACAATGGCCTGCATATATACGTCGGGTTAACCAGTATATTTTACTTAACGACGTAAAAGATAATTTAAAAGTGCCAATGTTAATTACAATCGTAGGCGAAGCCACCTATTCGTTGATGTGCGATCTGTGTTCCCCTGACTTTCCCGAGGACAAAAGCTACGAGACATTGGTGAAGCTAGTTACCGATCATTTGGAACCGCAGCGATCCGAGATCGCCGAGCGCCATGTCTTCCGGCTGCGGAGACAACGGACCGGCGAACCCTTGATGGAATATTTACAGGCGCTAAAACATCTGGCAGCAACTTGTAATTATGGCAAATGTAAAAAGTGTTCCACGCTCGAGGAAAATCTGAGAGACCAGTTTGTTTCGGGTTTGACAAATGACGCGATGCGTTCTAGAATATTTGCCGAAAGGAAAATAGAATACAAAGAGGCGGTGGAGTTAGCACTAGCACTGGAGGCTGCAGAGAAGCACGCGGAGGTGAGCGGCAGCACGGTGCCGACTACGACCTCAGGTGCTGGCGGCGAGGCAGGTGAAGACCTGCACTACACAAGCGGGGGCCGAGGGCGCGCCCGCGGCCCGCGCCCTCCGGGTGGCGCGGCCGGCGCAGCTGGCGCGGCCGGCGCGGATGGCGCGGCGGGCACGGAGCGCACGGAGCGTACGGCGGGCACACCGCGGAGCGGCGCGGCGGCTGCGCCAGCATGCTGGCGTTGCGGTAAGGCGCATCGCGCGGATCGGTGCCGTTATGTAAATTACAATTGCGACGAGTGTAAACAAAGAGGTCATTTACGAGTGATGTGCAAATTGGTGAGAGGTAGTGGCAAACGGGACAATCGACAAAATTTTATGAGTAGTGAGGACGATTCAGACGATATGTATAAGATTGATGCTGCAGGTAAGGACAATAAACCGTATTTTATAAACGTAATCATAGACAACTTTGAGACCAAGTGTGAAATTGACACCGGTAGTCGTATTTCAGCGATCAATGAAGATATGTATACCCGCAAATTTTCTCATAAGATAATTAAGACAGATAATTTGATGTTACGTAGCTATGCCGGTTCACGCATCGAATCGCTTGGTTATATAGAAGTCCGAGTTAGGTTACGAGATGTCGAAGTAAAATCCTTGCCGCTGTACGTAATTAAAAACGGAGCGTGCCCATTACTGGGACGAGATTGGTTGCGCGCTTTGAAAGTAACACAAATAAATTTGTATAAGATAACCGACGACGGATTCGTGAATCGTTTATGTGCTGAATTTCCAGAGGTTTTTACAGACAAATTAGGTACTTGTAAGCGAGCCATTCGACTACAGCTGACTAACGATGATCCTGTGTACGTACGTGCGCGGCCCGTGCCGCTGGCGTTGCGCTCGCGCGTGGAGCGCGAGCTGGCGCGGCTGGAGTCCGACGGCTCCATATACCGCGTCGACTATTCCGACTACGGAACGCCCATTGTGCCGGTTGTTAAAAAAAATGGAGACATACGCATTTGTGGGGATTACAAAATTACTATTAACCCAAGACTCAAGCGTGATTTTTATCCCTTGCCCCGTATAGATGAGTTATTCGCGAACTTAAGCGGAGGAGAAAAATTTACGAAAATAGACCTCACTCACGCATACGAACAGTGCTTATTAACAGAGGAGTCACAACCCTACACAGCAATTACAACTCACCTCGGGACATATGCCTACCGTCGAACGCCGTACGGACTAGCGTGCATACCCGAGAAGTTCCAGAAATTAATGGAAGAAACCCTACGTGGTATTCCGGGATGTGTTGTTTTTCTAGATGACATTTGCACAACGGGGGCCAATGACAAAGAACACATTAGTAATTTACGAGCTGTACTCGAACGGTTGCGCGAGATGGGCTTAACAGTTAAGTTGAGCAAGTGTAGTTTTTTACAAGACAGCGTAAGATACTTAGGTTTTATTATTGACAAAATGGGCTTACGGCCAGACAGTGCAAAGTTGGATGCAATAAATAGCGCACCCACACCAGAGAATATAACTCAACTGAAGAGTTATTTAGGAATGTTAAATTATTACGGTAAATTCATTAGTAATTTGAGCACATTGCTGTATCCTTTACATAGCTTACTTAAAAAAGATGTTCGCTGGAAATGGGATGCTAGTTGTGAGAAGGCATTTAAAGAAGCCAAGCGTGTTCTCCTGGGCGAGCGAGTGCTAGCACACTACGAGGAGGGGCGGCCGCTCGTGCTCTCGGTAGACAGTAGTGCGTATGGGCTAGGCGCAGTGTTGGCTCACCGCTATTTGGATGGCAGCGAGCGCCCGGTGAGCTGTGCGTCGCGAACACTTAACGCGGCTGAGCGGAATTACAGCCAACTCGATAAGGAGGCGCTCGCTATATTGTTTGGTATAACAAAGCACCATCAGTATTTGTTCGGTAGGAGTTTTATATTACGCACAGACCACCAGCCATTGACGCACATTTTCGGCGCTAAGGGGGGCATTCCACAGACCGCTGCCAGCCGACTACAGCGGTGGGCGGCACGCCTGGCCGCATATGACTTCACTATAGAATTTGTTCGCTCGGCTGACAATGGGCCGGCCGATGCTTTATCGAGGCTACCGCTACCTCAGGAGGGTCGCATGGTGGACGCACTCACTTACATAAATTTAATAGAGGAAACCATTCCAATTAGCTTTAAGGATATTGCTAAGGAGACGGAAAAAGATACATTGTTGTGCAAAGTTAAAGGTTATGTCACATTTGGTTGGCCGTTGACAGTGGCGGATTCAGAGAAACCGTTTTTTGCTAGAAAACAGGATTTGGCTATAGAATTGGGATGTCTTGTATATAAATATAGAATTGTTATACCGACCGTATTACAAAAACAAATTTTAGATGAAATACACGATGGGCACTTAGGAATTAATAAAATGAAGAATTTGTCAAGGAATTATGTATATTGGCCCAGTCTAGACAGGGACATAGAGGAGCTATGTCGCGCGTGCGCAGCGTGCCGCGCCGTGCGCGACGCGCCGCCGCACGCGCCACTGCACCCCTGGGAGTTCCCGCTGCACCCGTGGCAGCGAGTACATGCAGACTTCGGGGATTGTGGGGGAAAACGGTATTTAATTATGGTGGACGCAAACTCGAAGTGGATAGAAGCTATTGCAATGAGTAGGACGGACGCGGGGGCGACTATCACAGCAATGAGATCAATTTTTGCCCGGTTCGGCTTACCGTCATTACTCGTCTCTGACAACGGCCCACCATTTTTCTCACAGGAGTTTAAAACGTTTTGCAAAAAAAATTGTATAAAACACGTGACCACAGCTCCTTACCGACCACAAGGAAACGGCGCAGCAGAAAATGCGGTAAAAACCGTAAAGAAAGCGATCAAACGTGCTTTGTACGAGGGCGAGGACGTCGCCACGGCACTCAGTAAGTTTTTATTCCAGTATCGAAACTGCGAACATGCAACTACTGGTGTCTCCCCCGCGGTGGCGTTGCAGGGGCGTAAGCTCCGCGGGCGCCTTGACGCGCTGCGGCCCGACGTGTCGGCCGTAGTGCGCGCCTCGCAGGAGCGGCAAGTGGCCGCAGCGGGCGGCACGGCGCGCGCGCTGGCGCCGGGCGACGCGGTGCTGGCCCGCGACTACACCGCGAGGGGGGACAAGTGGTCGCCGGGAACAATAGTCGACCAGACTGGACCGGTTTCGTACAAAGTAGACGTTGGTCGTGGAGTCGGGTGGCGTAGACATGTCGATCAAATCATACCCGTACAAAACAAGAATCGCCACTCGTTATCTCGGACTAGCATAGTTTCTGAAAGTAAAGATTTATCTCCAGAACAAGAGATTCCTTCGGTCCGTGAGGAGGCGGAGGACACATTCGAGGATGCGTCTGACGGCATTGGTGAAAAGTCACAGACAACTGGTTCTGAAGCGGCATCCGGGCCGGAGACACCACCACCACCGTCAGGTGCATCAGCACGTGCTATGCGGGCTTATAATCGGGCTCGATCAGGAGTCATTAAATAACATGTTTTGATGTATAAATATTTTAGATTATTCATGTTTAAATTTTAGATTATGCTGTAGCTAAAAGGGGAGAAATGTACCGTTGTTGTCATGAACTGCGGGTATGATATTTGTATGGTGGTGGGTAGATTGATATCTCGTTCAATAAATCAGTGTGTCGCTAACTCTTGCCTTTCATTGACGCTGCATATTTATTATGCATACCCGCTCATCGGGGGAATGGGAGGGGTATGTGGGACTCCCCGGGCTAGCCCGGTCTTCTTCTTCTTCTTCTTCTACTTGGCGTTAATCCCGGCTATTGCCAGGGTCCGCCTTCCTACTTAGCTTCCTCCACTTTGCCCAATCTTGAACATCCTTCTCAGTTAGGCCATTGGCTCTCATGTCGGACTTAACGACGTCCAACCAGCGCTTGCGAGGGCGACCACGGGACCTAGCCCCAAGAACAGCCATATTCATGCACCCCCGACCAACGTACTCCATAGGGCGGCGCATGATGTGGCCATACCATCGCAGACGACACTCTTGCAGTTTTTCCCCCACGTCACGGACACCAAGACTACCTCTGATGAAAGAGTTGCGTATGCGATCGGATCGCATTACGCCACTCATCCACCTCAGCATCTTCATCTCCGTGACGCGAAGCTCCTGGGTGTGTCTGCTTAGTGCTGGCCAACATTCACCGCCGTACAGTAGGACAGGCCGTATGATGCATTTATATATCTGCCCCTTGAGCTTCGGAGGCATTTTGCGGTCGCATACAACGCCCGTTACCTCGCGCCACTTCGCCCAAGCCGCGCCTATACGTGCTTGGACATCGTCGTCCACGTTGCCAGACTCGTGCAGCACGGATCCAAGGTACCTGAACGTATCGGACTTTCTGATCAGGTCCGAACCTATTCGGATGAACCTATTTGAATCCGTGCCGCCACAGGACATGTACTCAGTCTTCGCCACATTTAGTCTCAGACCACCGTTTTCAAGCGTGTCCTTCCAAATGTTGACTTTGCGCTCAAGATGGGCTTTGTTCTGATTAACGAGAGCGATGTCATCGGCATACATCATTAGCCATGGGGGCTTATCTTGGATGTTTGCCGTAACTACATCGAGCGCTACGTTAAACAAGAACGGGCTAAGAGCCGAGCCTTGGCGAACGCCAACAGATATTGGGAAGCCATTCAATTCGCCAACAGCGGTCTGGACAGAGGACACGGAATCGCGGTACATGTCTCTGATAATGTCAATATAGGCCTCGGGAACGCCCTTGAAGCGCAGTGCCCACCAGATCGACTGCCGAGGTATACAGTTGAAGGCCGGGCTAGCCCGGTATACCCACTAAAATAACCCAACGGCATTCCCGCTTCGCTCGAGTGGAGGGGGACTGGGAGATCGGCGCAGCCTTGGCGTTCAGTCCTCCTCCGACGACAACTTGCCTAAAACGGCGGACCCCTCAAGTCCTCCCCGTTAAGGGGGAGGGCTGGGAATGACCAGCGAAAGTGGTGTGGAGTGCAATGCGGGTGGAGGCGCTCCCGCGCCTATCGCCCGCCCATCACCACCAGGAGGAGGGATAAGACGACGTCTTCTTCAACCTCTCCTTCGGAGCGGCGCAGCGAGAGGGTCGTCCTCCCGCGCGCTCTCCGCCGCCTCCTTTTGCGAGATGACATCCTCGCCAGGACCCTTCACTCTCCAGCATGGCGTTGACCACGCTGGGAAGCGAAAGGTCCTGTCCGATCTCCGCAGTTAGACTGCGGCGCGGACTGTGCCAAGCCGTGTCCTCTTCCGCGCCGCAGTCGTGGCACGCCGGGGTCTCCTCCCTCCCGATCCGGTGCAGGTGCTTGCCGAAACAGCCGTGGCCTGACAACACCTGCACCAGACGGAATGAGAGGAAACCGTGGGAGCGCTCGAGCCAGTCTCGCAGGACCGGACCGAGTGCGTCCTGGGTTCGGCGGCCAAAGATGGCGGTGGCGAGGTCCTCCGTCCAGTGGACGACGATAGCGTCCCTCGCCTCCCGCCGCACGGCCTCCCACTCTTCCGCGACGGGGCGCTCGCCGAGGGCCTTTCGCTGCGCCGTCCACTCGTACACTCCACGCCTCCAACTCCCAAGGAGGCGTGCCCGCCAGAGCGCACGCCCAGCCCCCCCGCAACAGCCAGTCGAAGCCAATGTTCCACAGGGGGGGCCCTAAGACTGACCCCTGCGGAACACCGGACTCCACGCCGTACCTCCGCAACCTGGCCAGTTTGTCCACAAGGAGGACCTCTCGATCCTCTAAGTAGCTGGCTAGGAGGCTCCTCAGGTATTGAGGCACTCCGTGATACCGGAGTGCCTCCAGTATGGTAGAGTGGGGAACGGAGTTGAAGGCGTTGGCTATGTCGAATGACACTGCCAACACTCCGTCCCCCGCCTCCACCACCCCTTTCACCTGGCTCTTGAGTAGGGCCAGCGCGTCGATGGTCGAACGCCCCTGTCGGAAGCCGAACTGGGCGTCCGACAGGTCCGGCTAATCCCCTCGAATAATTTACCTACCTCATCGAGCAGAACGATGGGCTGGTATGCCGAGAGGGAATCCGCCGAGCGTCCCTCCTTTTGGAGGAGGCATAGCTGCCCCTCCTTCCACAGTTTCGGGAACCTTCCAGCCGTAAAGGACGCGCTGGAGAGTTCCCAAAACCTGTCCTCCATTTGAGCGGCAGCTATGGCCACCACCCGTGCGGGGATGCCGTCCGGCCCAGGAGCCGTCTTCTTCGCGCGGAGGCTAAGAACCCCCGTGCGAAATTCCTCCTCCGTCACCAGAGGTGCCTCCCCCTCCACTTGCGGAGCCGCCGCCTGCAGAGGGTCCATCGCTAGTGGGGTGAAGTCGGTCCTGCGCGGAAACAGAGACCGAACCACCCCATCCAGCAACGCTGGCTTGAGAGTCTCCGTAAGTGGGGGACCATGGGGCCGTAGTTGGTTCCGCGCCGCCCTGTATGGTCTCCCATACGGATCCCTGTCGAGACCCTTCAGTATCTCGGCCCTCGCCGAGTCTTTGGCAGCGCCCATAGCCAACTTGAGGACCATTTTCGCCTCTCGGTAAAAGGCGTAGAGGCGGTCCTCCTCTGCCTGACTTCGGGCGTTGTGCCGGCGGATCCGCCACGCAAGTGGCCCGGAGGCTTGCCAGCTCCACCAATAAACGGCCCGGTGGGGAGGCGGACGGCGAGACCGAGGCATGCTGGAGTTGCACACCTCGGTCAGGGATTCCCTCAGCTGCACCGCTGCGGCGTCAACGTCCGGGGCCTCAGGCTACCTGAGACCTTCACCGAGTCATCGGTCTACCCAGTTGGAGGCCTTCCAACGCTGCGTCTTCCGATACGCGGTCGCGACTCCAAAACCATCGGCCCCGTCAATCATCTGTTCTGCGAGCAATATGTCCTGGTCACTGTCACTTCAGTTTGGCAATCTTTTGGTACATTTAGGCAACCTTGGTTTTCTTGCGGGTATCATTCCTGATATAATCACGCAAGGAAAATCCAAGCATTGCATTGCTTTGTAATCCCTTATCTAGTGGTTTCTCATTGGTCGCCTTAAGTTAAAAAATACGTAATGCATATATTATAATAAAATCGGTATTGGCAAGAATAAATTTCAGCGCATCCATGCGATGAGACACTTTCCTAGAAGTAGTTTTACCTATAAAGCAAAAACAAACATTTCCATGAAAACGCCTTAACGCTTTAATGTCTCGTCGCATCTGTCTGCAGAAAGCTTCACTATTTACGAAATCGTTCAACTGCTACTCTATCCATCTAGACAGAACTCAGAACAGTTCACTGTTCAATGCCTTCGATACACTTAGCAATATGTGAAACATTCTTAATGTCAATATTATATCAGGTATACATTAAAAAATATAACATTGTATTAAAAGGCAATAACCTTTTCTCCAATGAATCTTATTTGGTTTGCATCCCACAAATCAGCAGACCTTAACGCCGGCTTGCAGAAATTTATGCGCTGTCGAACATAGAATTTCGTTTACTTAAAAGGATCATCGATCTCTCCGAGGTTAAATGCAATTAGGCAGAATTACATTCAATTGTTTGAGATTGACAATCATTTAGCTCAAAATTGAATCTATTTCACCTGAAAGAATGTACATGAAATTGACTGCTGGTGAAATCCCGAACGCGTTGATAACAAAAATTGAGGATGGATCAAAATAACTGAAATAAGTAGCTTCGGGTGAAATGCGTGAAAATTACACGAGCTATTTCATACTTTTTTTGATGGGAAATCATCAAATGACTCCTCCCGCTCTGGATGAAGCAGGAGGAAGTGTCAGACTCTTACTGACTAAAACCCATCCGTGTTCCTCCTAGTGTATGTGGGTATGTGCAGAATTATTAAAAAATTAGTTATTTCATACATAATGCAAAACCGACGAAAATCTATCTTATACTTATATCTATCTATACTAATATATAAAGCTGAAGAGTTTGTTTGTTTGTTTTCTTGAACGCGCTAATCTCAGGAACTAATGGTCCGATTTGAAAAATTCTTTCAGTGTTAGATAGCACATTTATCGAGGAAGGCTATAGGCTATATATCAATAGGAGCCGAGTAGTAATGAAAATTGTGACGCAGACGTAGTTGCGCGGATCAACTAGTATTATATCTTAATCTTAATATATATAAATCTCGTGTCACAATGTTTGTCCTCAATGGACTCCTAAACCACTTAACCGATTATAATAAAATTCGCACACCATGTGCAGTTCGATCCAACTTGAGAGATAGGATAGTTTAAATCTCAAATTATAGTCGCAATTTTAATTTATTGCTAATTATTTGTCTGTTATTATTTGACAGCGGGTAGGGTAGGTAGGGTAGGTAGGGTAGGTAGGGTAGGTAGGGTAGGTAGGGTAGGTAGGGTAGGTAGGGTAGGTAGGGTAGGTAGGGTAGGTAGGGTAGGTAGGGTAGGTAGGGTAGGTAGGGTAGGTAGGGTAGGTAGGGTAGGTAGGGTAGGTAGGGTAGGTAGGGTAGGTAGGGTAGGTAGGGTAGGTAGGGTAGGTAGGGTAGGTAGGGTAGGTAGGGTAGGTAGGGTAGGTAGGGTAGGTAGGGTAGGTAGGGTAGGTGGGGTAGGTGGGGTAGGTAGGGTAGGTAGGGTAGGTAGGGTAGGTAGGGTAGGTAGGGTAGGTAGGGTAGCCAGTTGACGGGAGCGAAGCCGCGCGGGTCAGCTAGTATTTATATATAAAGCTGAAGAGTTTGTTTGTTTATTTGCTTGAACGCGCTAATCTCAGGAACTACTGGTTCGATTTGAAAAATTCTTTCAGAGTTAGATAGCCCATTTATCGAGGAAGATTATAGGCTATATATCCGCGAGCGGAGCAGTAATGAAAATTGTGACGCAGACGAAGTTGCGTGGGTCAACTACAATATGATAAAGCTGATATGTTTTTCGAGTTTTCGAGATTGGTCTCTGAGGAAATTGTTAACTATACGTATGTTGGAACTTTACTTACAGCAGATCGGTAATGTTTTGAGTGTTTGGCAAGTAAACACTCTCGGTGTCACAGATAGTCACCGCGGGAAATGGTATGTTGACCATAGAGTAGTGAGTAGTTTCTACCTGCAATGCAAGACAGAAAAGTTATAAAAATAAATCCCATGTTTCTATAGGAGGGTCTGATAATTATGGCAGAAACAAGAAGTCAAGGCAAAAAGACAATGTTGTTGTTTAGCAAAATTTATTTTTATGTTCTATGCATAAATTCTATTAGGTACAAATTAAGAGGAGCTCATACTTTTTATACTATTCCATGTGTTCCACAGATGCAACATCACGCATGTACACACAAAAGGGGCGGGTGTTTGACGTGCAGGCGACATACTTGGGGAGTGACATAAAGACCTAAGACCCTTTCCACGCGCGATGGCACTTGCGAAAACACTTGCGCGTACTCGAGGCGTTGTCTCGTGCGTTGAACTTAACATAAATTGAACGCACGAGTAAAACGCTTCCGTCTAAACGGGCTCTTAGATGGCAGCGCGCTCCTCAAGAGGGCAAAGGGTGGGAGTTCGCATGAATACATGCAGGCCAGTACCTGACCGATTTATTAAGCTCTCCTATAACTACGAAGCCACGTCGCAGTAAAGGTCTGACAGCCCAATCCGTCCACTCCAGGGCAATAGACACCCATGTTACTCAATAAATATGTAAAGATAAAAATCAGCGCTTTTTCTAACACCGAGGTAAAAAAAAAACCAACTGTCCCGTATGACATATCAAATAAAAAAATAAATGCGAAACTCTCACAATGCCGTGAGAGTTTCGAATATGTTTTTTCATAATTTTAAATTGGTTGGTTTGAAGTAATTTAAGAAAATAAATGATAAATTACTATTCTCCATCCCTTATCTGTCCCTAGCCTAAGGCATTAAGTCTGCCTTTGTACAGTGTTTATTACTTGTGCATAAAGTTTTAATTAAAAAAAAATGCATGAGTCTAAAATTTAGAATAATGCAATGGGGAAAATGCATACGATTTTTTTATTTGCAAAATGAAATACTTATTAGCGCTAGTAAGCAATCGTAAAATTATTTCAGCGATGAAGTTGTAAAGCTTCAATAAGAAAGAGAAGTCCGATGAAAACTTTGACGTCATCGCTGTTTTTTTATGGCTGAAGCTGCCGTAGAAAACAGCGTTTTCGTGAGAGAGACAGATATATTTTTTTAACCCTTAACATATGAAGAAACGGGAAGCATATTGGTCAGGATAAGCTAAAATAAACACACCGCACACACACACGCAGAAACACATACACACACGCACCAAGAGCTTCTTAAGTAAGTCTGTTAATTTAGTTTGTTTTGTTTTATTTCCTTAAATTTTCAATTATGCATAATACATTGTACAGCCACCAACCAAAGGGAAGAGCGTGACAGTCCCAACACAAGTACTATTGTAACTAACCGGGACTGCCACAATTCATGTATGCTCACAATGTTTTGACATCAAATAAATATTTTTGTATTTTTGTTTTTTTTTTGTATACCTCCTTCGTTTTTCGAGTAATTTTGATTCCATTTTCACTGTTAATATTATATTTTTGTATAGTTTTTTATGCATATTCCTTATTAATAGTTATTTGCCTATAGATTACAGGAAAAGCTATGAGTAGGTATAATAAGGTTTGAAAGTAACATGTTACAAAAATGTGATTCGTTCGAAATCTTTTGCATGCGAGTCTAACTCACACTTGGCCAGTTTATCTAATTGTATGCCCTTTCAATCGATTCATCTTTAAAAAAGAACGTCTACGGGTTGATATTGGAAGAAAACTATTATTCCATTAGTTCATAGCAATATTATTACAGCTGAATCACTCTCAAACTATTATTTACTATAGTTGGTTGGCTTGCCAAAGTAATTTCCTCTTTCAAATTAACTTTATAACAGAGTTAGGTACTATGCCTTTATTTATATAATGTTTTGTGGTTTATTGAAGTAAAGGAAAAACCAGCCAAGTACGAGTCGGGCACCCACACGTAGGGTTCTGCACCATCAACTAAAAAAACACGTTTCTTATATGCTAGCAAATTTTTAATCACATTTAATTTTTATTGTTTATTGTATATAATGGCAATAGTATACTTTTTCTGTGAAATTTAAAACGTCTACATATTACGGTTCTTGAGATACAGCACGCTGATAAACAGAAAGACGGACGGACGAACGGCGGAGGTCTAAAGGGTTCCGTTGCTTACCTTTCGGGTACGGTACCCTAAATGAATAGCAAAACAAAACGTATTATTTTTCTTCAAAACTTCATGCTGAAAAGTAACAAGCTAGAAATAAAAAGAAGATAGCTGCGTCTGACTACCGAAATACCTTTTGAGTTTACATAATTAGTTCTTATCTCTATAATATTATGTACTCGTATAAAAATAGTAATATGATTCCTACGTATTATTTCCTATTTTATTATCAAACAGTCAATAAAAATGTAAAACTATGTTTAGCTCGGAAAATATGATGCAAATAAACATTAATGAGTGATGTCTCATGAGTCGGTTTGTTTAAAATACACATAAAAACAATAAAACAAGAACTATAATTACAAAGTATTGCTGTCTATTTCTTACAAATAAATGATAAAAAGGGTAAAGAACTTTTGTTGTAAACATTACTTTTTCCTACAAACCCTGAATTATATTTAAATAAAATATAACTCTACCTAAGGTTTTTCATTCTGACTGTACAAAATTTGCTTAAAAAAATTATCGTCAGAAACACTAATAAATAATAAACAATTTCCTGTTTCGACTGGATCGGGCGAAACTCAGCGGCCGAATCGCTTACTAAGCCCAAATAAGGCAGGTCAATCAAAATATTAATTGTAGAATGTTTTCCAAAATTTTATTTAGCTATATTTCAGTGGAGATTATAATTAATTCAACCCGCGAATGCGGAATACAAAATTATGAAATAGCTATAGTTATTTATACCAACGCGACGTCAGCATTATGTATCCAGCTTCAGTATAAATTAATCGTATTACATAACCGTACCGGTTACAGATCATCATCTGCTTAGCCTTTTCCCAACAGTATTGGGGCGGGAAACTCGGCGTTAAGCCGTTAAGCCGTTGGTCCCGGCTGTCTTTTGTAGATCTTTTGCAGTCATTGCGGATAGTCAGAAGCCAGTAAATCTGAAACCAGTCTTGCCATGAAGTACAGTGTTACCCAGTTAATGGGTTGTGGAGGTCTGGTAGGCAACCGCTTCTCTTAAAATACTGGTATTCTGCTAAATCCGGCTTGACTGGAAGCCGACCCTAATATAGTTGGGAAAAGGCTAGGCAGATGATGATTGGGGCCGGCTCCCAGTCAAACCGAATTCAGCTGAATACCAGTATTTTACGTGAAACGGCTACCTACCAGACTTCCACAACCCATTAACTGAGTAATACGGCAGTTGTTGGCAAGACGGGTGTCAGATTTACTGACTTCTGACATTCCGTAACGACTGCCAAAAATCTACAAATGACAGTCGGGATCAACAACTAAACTTGCTTTCCGAGGCACGGAAGAAACTCGGTATGTTAAGATGGTCACCCATCCACTGAACAACCTTGGCAAGCGTTGCTTAACCTTAAAGATCAATCCGTGCGGCTCAAGCCACGAGTTTATAGATATACCTGACAAAAATATGAACTACAGACACGCTTGGACACGAATTGGGGAGAAAAAATCCGGTCATATGTAAGGGTTTTAGATTTCGTCAGACTTCATTCTTACGTAAATATTTTTGTAGACAAGTCAATATAGATTATAGTTTGTGAATGTTTTCCTGTCTGGGCACTTAATCAGGGTTGTCATACCTACATCTGCTTAGTAAGGGTTAGTATGAAAAACATAACAACTTGTGGTGTTGTAACTCTTGAATGTCAAACAATGTGTCAAGTCAGCGTATATTGCTGACGAATATAGAGAAATTGTAATGTCATTGCAAGAGCTTATCAAAAGACTTAGTTTTCATAGTTTTCTTCTTTTTTCCGAGTTTGCCTGGCTTTTGAAAGGTTCATCATCATCATATCAACCGAAAGACGACCGTTGCTGGACATAGACCGGCCCCAAGTGTTACGATGCCACGATAACCGGTCCTGTGCGACTTGCATCAATCAACTACCCGCGGCCCTTACCAGGTCATCGGCCCACCTTGTTTGAGCTGGCAAACTGGTGATCATTTGGGAATGTTGTCACTGTGTGTACAGCCAACGAGTGGTAACCTCTGTCTGAATCTGTGTTCCCTGATAGATACATAAAACCAAGGGGTCTTTAAATCAGCACTAAACGGGTTACTTCAAAGCAAGCGTGTTCCATTGTTCATGCAAGCGTGTTTATAATTAAATACTGGGCAAACGCAAGCCAATAAAACATAATTAAAAAAAATAAACAGCTTGGGTAATTCAAATTACCTTTTTTAAAAATAAATTAGTCCATATGATTTTGAAGTATGCATGACTTAGTACTTGCTAAGCAAGAGACTGGTGCACCAAACTCATGTACAGTGAGCATGTACGAGCTAAGTTCATTAACATCACAAAGTAGGTCCTTATTGCATAATGTATTAGACGTGTCTGAGCTCAGCAAGAACATGCTCCTTCACGTTTATTTCTGAAGTGGACTGATTTATTAACAAACGAGTTAATAAATCGGTCCACTTCAGAAACTACATGATGAGAGTAACTTTTTGTAGCTTCTTCTTGAATTTATAATAGTAAGTGAATGGTTTTTGAAAACATTTTGAATGAACCTTATGTTTTAGAAGTAAAAGTCATGTTGTGACCACCGAACTGCACTAAGTATGAGTAGTTTTTGGTAGGCTTGCGTTTGACTACAATTTTACCACATGGAAATAACCTATTTTTACTTAAAGAGCCCATGGTTGAAACTATCAGGTAATACATACTCCAGCAGGAAATTATACTCCTTTACGCACAATTCTTGAATAGTACTACCAAAGCATTTTGTGCGTCAAAATCGGTCAGCCACTTCCTCTCCCAGTGAATGTTAAGGCTGTAGCAAATAAGCGATGTATTTATCTTTTTATTAATTAAATATTATCCGCGTTTCTAGTTTTTTTTTCACATTGCACCTCCCTAATGGCAGGTTAGTCCACCTTTGGGTGATGCAGAGAATATTAGTTTACTATCTGAATTACCCAAAGGTTGACTGGTAGAAAATGCCTAAGGAATCATAAATTTGTGCGCGTAAAGTATTAAATAAATAAGGCTTTCGTGAACTAATAATTTTGTAGTGAAACTCTAAAAATAAAGGTTGTTGTATTCCGTCGTCAGGACTCTTTAATCATAGAAGTTACATCAGTAGATGTTTATTACCTGAAATTTCTGCTTCTATGCGCAGTATTATTAAGCCTGTTTAAGTCTCCAAGTTGTCGTAAAAAGACCTCCGGAACGTAACATGGTTTATTATTGTGTTAGCTTTTTGTGTCACAGGAGAAATCCCCAGTATTTTATAAAAAAAATAAAAAAATACACAGTTATAACTCGCTAGTATCTGGATACTTTTTTCAATAACCTGGACGTTTCGTTTTATGAAACGAAAAGAATCACAATATAGAGTATTCTCGAGAGGTGTTGGCTATCTAAAAGTAACCTTTGTCGGCCATATTAGACGTTGATCACAGTCAGCGACTTCTCTTTCACAGCAACATTACAAAGGAACACAATAAAAGGGTCAAATACGAACTTCCCACTGAGGAATAGTTTGTTAGACGGATGAAATCTCAAAAGAACTTCTTCTACTTATTCAAATAATCTGACAGGTAACTGTATTTATTTTTAGATCTTGGGATAGAAGTAACTTAGCAACCCTTTTTGCTTTCATTTGTCAGATATTATCATATTACTTTGTAACATAAAACTTTGTTCACGTTAAAAATATCAACTTGAATTAGGTACGAGTATGTTCTGCTACAACGTGCATAGAATAAAATGATGTATGTAATAACGTAATAATAAACGAAGCCAATTTCCTTTAGCGCCGGATTCTAGAAAGATCCTTTATTTTAGGAAAACTTTATTAAATTTGATGATACCAATAAAATATTCAATAGGCTTAAGAAGAAGAGAGGACCTTAGTAGTAGGCAAAATAAAATTATGAATTACTAATTTTACTTTGAACACGCAATGATGTAATTACCACCTACTCATTTCAATACACTGCTTTTTAGTATAGGGCCACTTAGGTAAACTTAACTAAATTAACAATAGGTTAAAGCTTACATTACGACGCTCAAGCCATCCAAGAAACTGAACACCAACAGTTTATTTATAACTTACAGCAAGTATATACTTAGGTTATAAAATCCTATTAAATGTGTGTACATAAATTGTTAAATAAATAAATAAACAGTTCACACTAAAATTATGTGTCTAATATATAATTTCTAAGGCTTTATTTAAATGTGCATTCAACATGCTCGTACATTTTCTGACCTTTTTAGGTAATTTATTGTATAGCCGACTCCCCTCATATTGTATAGTTTTCCTGCCACACAGGGTCCTCACTCTTGGCACTTCTAGTTCGTCTTGAATACGAGTATTATATCTATGAGTATTTTGTTTAAATTATATATTTGTGTGTCTGTTAGTCTTAAGGATCTTTCGGATGGTTATGATTGTGTGGTATGTATATAATTGTTGTAGATAAAATAATATTGTTTTTTTGTAGAGTAATTCTGTAGGAGTTCAGTAAATATAATAGAAGAGGACTTTGATGATTTTATTTTGTGTTCGTTGTAGGTGTTGTTGATTTTTTGTTGCTGCTTGTACCTATATTTGGATAAGATATTCTAGATGTGGCTTAACTAGTGTGTTGTAAATTGTATGTCTTATAGCTTGCAGGGTACACATTTTGCAATGTTACGTATGTCTCCGGTTAGTGGAAGTATTTGAAATCTTACGTAGTCAATTTGCGCTCTGAATTAAACCTACTGTCCACAATTAGTCCCAAATATTTTTCATGCGTCGATTTATTGTAAGATTTGGATCTGATGGTATTTTTTTATTCTTTGCAGCTTAAATTATGTATTCATAATCATGTGAAGTAGTATTCATGATATATAATCCTGTGTTCTATTATAATAAACTCAGTATTGTAACAGCATTCGTTGTATCATTTACTCACCTTTAATCCTCCCTCCGTACATGGCGACCGTGACAGTAAAATAAGTGTTTACATTCCATTGACCAAAACGGCACAAGTGGTATCATAATGTACCTATAGCATCGGAACCAATCTTCTGTCCGAACTCGGCACAATAACTGTTTTATTTTGTGAAAATTTTACAAGTTCTTTTCAAAATGGGAACTACTAATACAAAGGAAGAGGTTATAGTTCCACAAAACGCAGCAGGTGGAAGTAACGTAGCTGACATCAGGCAGCTGGCAGTGCACGCTAGCACAACCAATATCATCTTACTCTCATTAGTATCGTTGGCGTTTTTGTACGGTGTCTTCAGAATATACAAAAATTGTCACAACCAATGGATTGAAAACGGAATCAGAAGGGATAGACTACGATATTCTATTTGGAAACGAAGAGCGGATGCGGACAACGAATTACGAACCAATGCGAGGAGCTACAGAAAGGACGGCGGAGACATCGTTTAAACTTTTAGTGTGTGGTAACGTATCAGTGCGCGAAAATTCTTAGTGTTTTGTACCAGTGCGCGAAAATTCAAAGCGTTTTGTACCAGTGCGCGGTTATTTAACGTGTATTAAGTACGTATATCGTCTATTCGCTATATTCGTGTAATCACCTATTAACATAAGAAAATATAAGTGACATTATTAAAATATGGACTTAGTTAAGTGATTAATATGAGTAAAACGAATACTGGAATTATTGCAGAACAAAATGGTATGTAACTCAATATTTTAAGAAAATGAAAATATAATTAATGGCAGAAAAATTAAAAGCACTGTACGATAATCTATTTGAAATTAGAAAATAAT
Organism: Lacanobia oleracea; assembly: GCA_950371165.1. Lineage (NCBI taxonomy): Eukaryota > Metazoa > Arthropoda > Insecta > Lepidoptera > Noctuidae > Lacanobia > Lacanobia oleracea. Next base: position 27,411,496 of record OX493390.1, on the reverse strand, counting down.
TGACAAAGATTGGTCCAGATAGGAGAAAAGGTAACATAGTTGTTGTAAAGTTAGGAGAAGCAGATAATTTAGTGAAAGAGTATAAAATATTTTTAGAATGCTTTTCTAATACTAAATCCACTTTAAGCATAAGTGAGTGTTCAATTATCAACGAACTTTGTATTAATTTTGATCTGTTATATGAACAAATATTAGATTTGTGCTCTCACAAACCCATTGGATCAATCAAAATGGCAAATACATGTACATTTGATTTAAAAACTGCTTTAAGTTTATTACCAGTTTGTTCAAACGATGAGGTTAGTGTAAAGCAACTAATAGACGGCATAGAATATTATAAATCAGAGTTAGACGAAACTTCTCAAGCGAAACTTTTAAATTTTGTGTTAAAAACCAGACTCACTCAGGCCGCAAAATTAAAACTATCCCCCACTTATGCTAATATTAACGAATTGATAGCCGAAATGAAGGCCCAATTATTGCCAAAAAATACTGCTACCGCAATTCAACAAAAACTGCAAAATTTTAAGCAGAATGATTTAACGATAGATGATTTCGGCAGACAAATAACAGAATTATTTGTTGATTTAACAATATCCCAATCAGATGGCAACGATGCTAATTTTAAAGTTTTGAAACCAATAAACGAAAAACAGGCTATCAAATGTTTTGCAGATGGATTGAGAAGTCGACGTCTAGGCACAATAATTACAGCCCGAACTTATACATCGTTAAAAGACGCAGTGCAGGCGGCTATCGATGAAGATATCTCTGGTCCATCGACTTCTAATATTCTATCCATGAATTATAGGGGTAGGCCTTCCTATAATTGGCCGCAGAGGAGAGGCCGCTTCCCGCATACAGGTCGAGGACGCGGACGTGGTTATCAGCAGCCTCCCCAGAACCAGGGTGAACAACAGGATCGCGTTGAGCGAGGATCCCATGCAGGTCGGCGCAGGTCGACCCGATCATTTTATGGAAACAGAGGTAGGTACAATTTTAATAATAGCGGTACATCGGGGAACCAGCATGTAAATACTTTGGAAAACTCGGACTCGCAGGAAAATTCAATAAGCGAAGAACAAAATGAAAATCAGTTTTTTCGTGAGTAATAATATTATTTTGTCATGTAATAGCGTAGGTTACGTAAATATAAGATCACTTAATAATTACTCATATCATTTATTAGTTGACACCGGCGCATCCATATCTGTCGTTATGTATAAACATATTCTCAAACAAAACATTCCAATCCATAACGAGACGACTACTGTAAATGGAATTGGGGGCAACGTCCAGAGCATAGGATATGTTAATTTAAATTTAGTTATTGGAAAACAGACACCGCGCCATAAGTTCTGTGTTTTTAAATCATTACCTTGTAAGGGTAGTGGCATATTGGGACATGATTTCTTGAGCAAGTATAAATCGGTGATAAATTACGGAAATCAAACTCTTATGCTATAGAATAATAACTTAAAGGTATCTTTACCATTGATAATGGCAAACAATGATATTAATATACCAGCGAGATCAGAGTCTATTCATTTCATTAGACATGTGAGACGGAGGAATGCTTAGTTAATGCGACAGAAGTACAAAAAGGAATTTTTGTAGCGAGTACTTTAGTTAAACCCACAAATGGGAAAATACCCATTGGAATCTTAAATACCACTGACTCAGATTTAGTCTTAAAAACAATAAATCTCACTCTTCAAAAAGCAACCGAGTATGATGTCTGTGCGTTTCAAGAAACAAATAATAATGCCGATCGTGTAAAAAAATTATTCACTTCTTTTTCGTTTAACCATTTAAATAAAGAGGAGCAATTGTCCATAGAATCAATATGTGCAAAATATTCAGACACTTTCTTCCTTCCGGGAGATAAATTAGGCACAACCAAATTATACGAACATACGATAACATTGAAACCAAACGTGGCACCAGTATACGTTAAGCCTTACAGAATGCCACATTCCCAGAAAGATGAAATAAAGAAACAAGTGGATAATTTATTAGAGCAAAATATTATTGAACCTTGTTCCAGTGAATGGTCTAGCCCAATACTCCTAGTTCCTAAAAATCAGACACCGGGGAAAAGAAATGGCGGTTAGTAGTAGATTATCGTAAGCTTAACAATTGTATACAGAATGATAAATTCCCCCTGCCCAATATTACGGACATATTAGATTCTTTGACTGGCTGCATTTACTTTACACATTTAGACTTAAATCAAGGATTTTTTAATATATCACTGCAAGAAAACAGTAGGAAATATACTTCATTTTGTGTAGATAGTGGTCAGTACCAAATGACAAGAATGCCAATGGGGCTTAAGACTAGTCCAAGCTCATTCTCGCGAATGATGACCATGGCAATGACTGGGTTATCCTATGACAAATGTTTAGTTTATTTAGATGATCTCATATGTATGGGACGAAGTCACTCCGATCATAACAAAAATTTAATACACGTATTCGAAAAACTGCGCAGTGCGAATTTAAAATTAAATCCGTCTAAATGCGACTTCCTAAAAAAGGAGATCCTCTATTTAGGCCATGTCGTATCAGGCAACGGTATATTGCCCGACCCAGACAAAATTAAAATAATGAAAAATAATCCAGTTCCCACAAATACGGACGAAGTTAGACGCTTCGTTGCATTTGCGAACTATTACAGAAAGTTCATAGATCATTTTGCAGACAAAGCATATCATTTGAATCTACTATGCAAAAAAGACTCTAAATTCATATGGGATGATAATTGTCAAACGTCTTTTGAAACCCTAAAAAATTGTTTGATGTCGCCGCCAATTCTCCAGTACCCAGATTTCTCAGAACAAAATCAATTTATACTTCAGACGGATGCATCCGGGTACGCGATAGGGGCAGTTTTATGTAACTCGAATGGTTGCCCCGTAGCATTCGCCAGTAGGAGCCTCAACAAAGCGGAAAAGAATTACCCTACTATAGAGAAAGAGCTCCTAGCTGTGGTCTGGGGGGTCAAATATTTTAGACCGTATTTATATGGTCGTACATTTAAAATACTAACTGACCACAAACCCCTTGTATACTTATTTAATTTGAAAGACCCCTCCAGTAGACTTTTTAAATTTAGATTAGTTCTCGAAGACTATGATTATGAAATAGAATATGTAAAAGGGAGCGAGAATATCGTTGCCGATGCTTTATCGAGAACTGAAAGAAATGAATGAACGTTTGTGTTCAGTAATGACGCGCGCTCAAAAACAAAAATTAGATGCTGCTGTCACAGTTGATAAACTGACCGCCGAGACCGACGACTGTGCAGAACAATCAAATGTCGTGGAAACTCATATCAAACCGCGAGACGCAGTAGAGTTAAGATTTTCAGACAATAATAGTTACAAAAATCACAAAAATAAAAATATAATAACATTAGAAACTGAAATATTGTTTTATGTAGCCCAAATGAAAACTATATTTATAAAACCAGCGTCTCAATCACAAATTACGCGAGCCGAATTTGTGAGAGACCTGAGTGATTGTTGTGAAAAACTTAATATAGTTGAAGTATATTTCATTAAAAATTCTAAAAATAAAATTTTTGTACAAAAGCTAACCAGCGAAATAAGGGCAGAAAGCAACTGGAAAGGTCCCAGATTGTGTATATTAAAAGATGTAGAGAGAATAGAAGATAAAGACGATAGGAAGGTGATACTCAATAACTTTCATCTTTTACCCACTAGTGGTCACGCGGGCGTGAGAAGAATGTAGACCAATATAAAGAAATATCCTTTTTGGCCAGGTATGGAAAGTGATGTCAAAAATTACGTTAAAAAATGTACTCAATGTCAGAAACATAAGTACACAGTGCAGGTAAGAGAGCCCATGGTTATCACGACGACAGCTCAATCCGCTTTTGATAAAATTTACTTAGACTTGGTAGGACCATTAGATAAAGACAGTAACGATTTTTCCTATATACTTACACTGCAATGCGAGCTAACAAAGTATGTGTGTGCTTACCCCCTTGTCACCAAAACAACTACAGAAGTGGCGCGCACCTTCGTAAATAACTTTATACTTCAACATGGTGTACCGAGGGAGATTGCTACTGACCGAGGCACGGAGTTCATGTCCGAGACCGTCAAACAGGTTTGTGAATTACTACATATATTAAATTCAACTGCGTATCATCACCAAAGCATTGGAGCGTTAGAAAACTCTCACAAAAATTTAGGTGCGTTTTTACGAATTCAAACTGAAGAAAAATCCGAATTGTGGAGTGCTTGGTTACCGTTCTGGTGTTTTGCGTATAATACAACAGTTCATACGTCAACAAAATTTTCACCTTTTGAACTTGTATATGGTAGAAAGTGTAACCTACCCAATAATCTGGCAAAATGCGTAGAGCCACTTTATAACTACGACAACTATCCCCTTGAACTTAAGTACCGTCTTCAAGTTTCTCAAACGGAAGCGAGAAAAAATTTGATAGCCAGCAAGATAGATAGGAAAAGTAGATACGATCAATATGTCAATCCAATACACTATAAGCCTAACGATCAAGTCTTAATAAAAAATGAAACTGGTAATAAACTTAAACATTTATATTCTGGACCATACAAAGTAATTAGGGATTTGTCACCTAATGTGGAGATCGAATACAATGGAAAAAATAATATTATACATAAAAACAGAACGAAACCATACTATGGATAAAAAAAATGTTACATAGGTGATCACTAGAATTTAAATTGCATATTAATATAATGTAAGCATGTACAAACACTTATGAAAGTTATGATGACGAATGTAACCAGAGACTACTATATTAAGATCTCTTTCTCTCTTTGGTTTTGACTAAGCCATATATTCAGAGCATTAAGATCTCTCTGTGCTTCTGAGATACCTAATAACAGTAATGGATTCGTAAAATAAAAAAAAACATGTGTCGTCTGCATACAGTGAAACATGTCCTGTCAGTCCAGCGGTACTAATGTCGTTAATATATACGAGGAAAAGCAATGGACCCAGGAACTGTGTGTTTCACAAATCATCATCATCTGCCCAGCCTTTTCCCAACTATATTGGGGTCAGCTTCCAGTCAAACCGAATTTAGCTGAATACCAGTATTTTACGCGGATTTTTTTTAATGATATTTAAATTGTGCTGAAATTCAGTGAGACACATATAAAAAAGGATTGTTATGTATAAAGAAAGCTATTTAAATAATTTCTACTCACCACAGTCAACGTAGGGTCAATGACAAACTTCTCCCAGATCATGTGTCCGAGGAAGCAGCACAGCGCCATGCTGGCTGCTATGATCATCGCCCACAGTAGGTGCACACCCCAACTGGACGCCTTGTAGAAGTAGTACACCCCGTGGAGAGTGCAGTGCTTGCAAAACGACTGCGATTTTGAAACAAGCGTTGCTTTCAGAGCACTGTCAGTCGCCATTTTGAAAAATGGCCACTCGTTGAGAAATTTAAAATGTATTTAAATAAATAATGAACATTACGTAAGAAGAGAGGCTCTTACTAATATTAAAACAATATATAATGTTGTTTTTTACAATGTTAATAATACTACTACTTTCATTGAAAGCTTCTAGTACACTAAATCTCATTTCTCAGTAGGCTAGTAAGAGTATTTCGTCTGAAACAACAATAGAACGAATATTATAAAGGAGTAAGCTTGTTTGTTTGCTTGTGTAAAGAACGTGTAACAGAATAAATGATAAACCAGAAAATGGGTAGTTAATTCATAAATACGTGCAAAATTTGCGACCGAAATCTACAGTTCATTAAGTACATTTTGTCAAATTATGCACCTTAACATGTACGGAACAGTCCTTTTTTGTATTAATCCGATATTGAAAATTCTTTTAACGAAGGGAACTACACTATATTGCTGAGTGACAAATATACCACCTGAAAAAATGCTGATTCCCTGTGGTCTACGGAGGCACAGCCTGGGAACAAAGCTAGTGAACAACAAATTAAAAAACGTGTCAATTGTAATTGTTGAAGAAGTTCAATTAATTTCAAATCAATTTATAACTTTAGTTATTAACTAAAGTAGAAAGAAAAAGTATAATTATTAATTGATACAAGTTATATTGATGTTTCAAGTTTTCTACTAATATAAGTATTTAATATTTTTCGACTAGTTTGGACCGTCTAGTTTTGTAAGCAAGAATTAATGGCACCTAAACAAACTATAGTGACAACGATTAGAGTTGGTCATTTTAGTTAAAATAAATAGTGAAAATTATTTTTTTGATATTAAAAAACGCGTCGTCGTTTTTGCCTTGAATAGAAATAGCAATACCACATAATTTGAATTTAACAAATTTGTATTAACAAATTATATAAGTCTTTAATTTCTTCTTAATTTATTGACCTTCTCAAAGCAGATTATTTCATGAGTATTTCATTAAATAACATCACATAAGAATTCTCTTTTCTACATGAATGTGATGAGGATAATAATAATTTATTCGGGCCTTAATTAAAATGTAATCAGGGCTTTTACGACACGTTCCTCGTTCAAGCCTGAATCACATTCATTACGCACAGGGGATCTAAAGATCAGGCGAGATACGAACATTTTGAGGCGAGATTTATTACACATTTAGGAATAACTTAGTGTAATCGATTAGGAATTTAGTAACAAAAAACTCTTCTCATTTAATAGGATTGGTTTTCAAATATTTGTCATCATCATCATCATCATCTTATTTGCCGAAACACGTCCAATGGTGGACATAGGCTTTCCCTAAGATTCGCCACAGCAACTGATCCTGTGCGTCTCGCATCAGTCCGCTACCCGCAACTCTCACCAGGTCATCGGTCTACCTTGTGAGAGGCCTTCGAACGTTGTGCCTTCCGGGATGCGGTTGCCACTCCAAAACTTTTCGGCCTCCTCGACCAATGTGCTCTGACTATTCTGCGAGCTATGTGCCCTGCTAATTTATTTACATACATTTAATAAGAATAAAAGAAGAAAAAAACAGAAAAATTGGTACAAAAGTGATGTTTATTTTCCAAAACCTATCATCTACCCACCTACCTACCTATATGCAACTTAGTTTGAATAATAAATTAATAATAATTCATTCATTCATTCATTGTTATAATATCTAACTCATTTGTATTGCCCTGAAGGGTCCGACAAAACGGATACGCCCCAAAGCAATACACATAAAAATACAAACAAGACTTGACAAGAATTTATCATAGAACCCATTGCTACCTTCTCCTACTTCAAAAAGGCACATTGAATACTTCCTGTGACTGTTTTAGGTTGAACTGTAATTGCATAGGCGGCTGCACATGTTATGACTCCAAAAAAATCTGAAAGATCGAGTACTCTTCTTACCTTATTCAAGAATTAAGTCGCTACTCATCATCATCATCATATGAGCCGAAAAACGTCCACTGTCGGACATGGACCTCCCCCATAATGGGGGGTTTGCCATAATCGCCACGCTTGGCAGGCGGGTTGGCGATCGCAGTGTATGGTGTTATGTTTTACAGAGAACGGTCCTGCCCATTCTCTGGCGAGTCCCTTAGTCGCCTTTTACGACACCCTCGGGAAGTGATGGGATGGTATTAGTCTCCTACGGCACCACACGGTACTGGCCGACACCATATAATCTGTAGTACTTAGAATAGATTTGTTGTTTTAGCTGGTTTTTAGTAACCTTGTGTAATGTGGATGAATTTTGATAACAGGTTGAGATTGTCACTGAATAATTATTTTGAAAAGTATTTTACCTAAAATAAAATTAACTCGAGGTTATCTTAAATGGACAACTGGAACTGAGTAGACTAAATTCTAAAATCTATAAAAGTCTATAAGGTTAATATATTCACGTTTATCTTGAATAGTTTATTATCCACTTTTAACCAGTAAGAGGAAAATAAACTAAACTTAGGGCACCTCGGCTAGTTTATCGGAGAGAGAGGATTTCAAATAAGTTTGCCTAAACGGATTTGAATCCTATTTATTGGTATTAAAATATAAAGATTGTTTTTTTTTTTAATATTAGAAGTCTATCAAAATCAAGATTTAAATAAAATTGCTTAGTATTATTTTGCTATCCAAATGGATCCAAATGTATTTAAAAAAAAACTGGCCAAGTGCGATGCGGACTTGCACACGAAGGGTTCCGTACCAACCAAGCTTAATTTTTTGATAAAGCGGCATTAGAAATACACAATCTGTGAAAATTTCAGCTGCCTACCTATTACGGTTTTTGAGTTAAAGCTCGCTGACAGACAGACGGACGGACGTCCTTTGGGTACGAAACTCTAAAACAAGATACTAAAAAACTACCCTAGTAAAAACTGAAGTCTGGTTTTTACTCAATAATCTTTTTCTTGAAAGCTTAGTCTGTTAATATGTGTGTAAGTTTATGCGAGAGATTTTCTATGGGATTTTTTTATGGGACGCTAAAAGACTTACAAAGTGAAAAGCAATTTTTCCCATATTTCAGATTATAGATGTTTTTTACATGGTTACGAGTAGGTACTACACTGCTTTAAAGTAGGCGATTCTCTTGTTGTATCAAAACTCTGTGTAAACATCTTAGATTTGGTGAGCATACGGTGGAGGTCTGACCTACTTGGGTGGAGCATCGTAGAGGCGATCGGCGGTGACCTCTCGCGTCTAGCCCTGGTTCAATCCATGGTCCGGAGTGTGGGGGTATGGGAAGCAGTCACCTCTTTCTGTGAAGTAGTAATGCAAGCAAAAGAGGAACAAGAGAGGAGAGGAAGAGGAGGTGGGACGCATGAGGGAACGGTAAACCCACGCCCCAGCCGCCATAGGCGTGCTCCTGCGGACTGCGAGCGATGGCTCATCATCCAATTAGTATCAGGCCCTGGTCGATGGCGCGTTTTGTTCCACATGCGCCTTAAAGAGATATCACCATAATAACTGTCGGAACGCAAAAAACGTTAGGAGGAACACGGATGGAAAAACCCAAAACTCACTAACTGACTAAAAAGCCTGTTCGAGTCTGACACTCCCTTTTGTTCCGCCCGGAGCGAAAGAAGTTATTAATTTGATGATTTCTCACAAAGAAAGCATCTTAGATTATTGCTTAAAATTCTGTCACGGCAAAATAAGTACTTTTACAGTCATTGAAAATATTCCTCCCACATTCAATATAGTCTCATAGCTATATATAACAGACTAAACACGTGTGACACAAATACACTCCCACAATAAAGGGACTAAGCAAATATTATTTTAGGCTTTCATTTTCGCCAAATGAATAAAGAAATATTTTCTATGACATAGTGTTTTGGTTCGACAGAAATTCATTAAAGTGTATGTTAAAAAGCAATGGTTACTACCAGGTGTTTTGTGAGTTGTGCTGGACAGATCAACTTCTTTTGTTGAAGGAACAATCATGTTAATCAATTTTATTTGTTGTTTCTTTTATATGTTCCAAATACAAACACATCAACAGGACAATAAATTGGCTAAAGATCATGAATACTTGTTAGTAAGCCCTGGCTGGAAGCTTTAATATTTATATTAAGGCCACCACAGGAAAGTCCGACTAAGCAGTCGACAACCTCTTAGGTTGACCTGTCAGTTATTTATGCTTCAATAACAATCATTTAGGTACAATTTACTTTAAAATTGACCAGATCTCGACCTTCTGAGAAATCTAGATTCGGCACGCTTACTCAAAAGATATTTCTGCGAAAAACACGGGTGCGAATCCACTTAAGGGTCACGATGAAGAAAAACTTATGCGAATCCCAATGAATCTAGTTATAGTAAGGTTGTCAAAAGTAAACGAGGTGAAAATCATCATCCACCGACCATATGGTCAACATTTTGATGATGTCCTATGCCCCCCTATCTAGGGCAAAGAGTGTCTACAGAAGTCGTTCATCGCGTGCGGTTCTGACCTTCATGCTTCACTTCACTCCACGTCATTCCAATACTCGTCGCTTCTGCCAACACGGTGCGTCGCCAAGTTTGACGGGGACGGCCACGCTTCCTTTACCCTTGAGGATTCCACACCATGGCCTGTTAGGGATTACTCTGGAGCGTGTGACCAATAACTCCACTTACAACGCTTAATCTGACGGACGGATTGACCGGGCTCTCCTGGCATTTCTCCAACAGGTCTACCTTAGAGGTTGTCTCGGGCTAGTAAATCACGAGGATGCAACGAAGGCATCGGTTGATGAAGACCTGGATTTGGCGTGAGATGTCTTTAGTTACCTTCTACGTTTCGCACCCGTAGAGCAGCACGGATTTGATATTACCAGAAGATTTTGAGTTAAACTCAAAGCGGGAAGAACATCACTTTTCGGGTTACTAAAGCCCAAATTTAGCAACCCGAAAAGTGATGTCCTCTTCTGTTTCTCTAGTCGCTAACACGATGCTCCTGAGATAAGTGAACTTCTTGAGTTGTTCCTCTGCCTCTCTGTCAATAAGCAGTATAGAGTTTTTCACCCTTGTAGGCATCAATTGGGTCTGCCGAGTGTTAATTTTAAAGACCGGTTTTTCTGTAAAAAGGACACCAATGACGAAATCATTGAATTACCATCATGTATTCCGATTCCCATCTTACTTTTAATTTCATCTAATAACGGAGCTCTAAATCAAATCAATTGTATAATAGTAGTTCCAGTCAGCATAGCTGCAACTTCAACATGGTCTCCATGACAGAATCACACAATATTGCCGAAGGTTTTACGATTGCCAAGACTGGTGTCAGATTTTCAGGCTTCTGACTATCCATTACTGTTAAAGACATAGGTACATAAAGGCAGCCACAATCTAACGGGAACCATACTTTCCGCCACCCATTCATGAACCGACCTTGTCAAGCAGAGTTTGGGATGCATGAAAGAGCCTCCACGTGTGTCGTACCTCAAGTAAACGGGATACTCCCTCGAGCATAAGTTTAAAAAGCAAGCCGGGGTCTGCGTGTACGTCCGTGATGACATCTGCTGTCAACGTCTCCGTTGCTACGAAGTTGCGGGTTTTTCTACTCTGTGGTTGCTGGTGGACACCGGCTCTCATAAAACAATTATGTCGGTGTTTATAGGTCGCACAGTGGAGATCAGGAGACGATAAGACTCTTTGACCATCTTACAGGGGCAGCCGAATTGGCCCAACGCAAATATCCGACAGCGGAGATTGTTTTTCTGGGGGATTTTAATGCCCATCATCAGGAATGGCTTTTCCCATTTCAGAAATCTGACTATGCTGGAAGAGAGGCGCGCAAGTTTGCGATATCTTTAGATCTCCACCAATTAGTTAACCAAGCTACCCGCGTTCCGGATATTGAGGGCCACACACCCAACTGTTTGGACCTTCTGCTGACTACAGATCCGGACAGGCACTCTGTTTCGGTCTGGGCTCCGCTCGGTTCGTCCGATCACTGTCTGGTGAAGTCCGTATCTTCCTGCTCTCCTCCAGATTTAAGCCCTAGAGGCACGAGGCGAGTATGTAGGTACGGGTCAGCAGACTGGGATGAGATGCGACATTTCTTTGCATCTTACCCATGGCGGCAAACTTGCTTCTCGTCGCGCAGCCCTTCCGACTGCGCCGTCGCAATTGTTGACGTGATACGCCAGGGAATGGAATATTTTATTCCCTTCTCTGACATCCCACTTGGCTGCGAGGCTAGGCCCTGTTATAACGCGTCTTGTGCGCAAGTTAACCTGCGTAAAGAGCAGGCATACCGGGCATGGGCTTTGACCCGCAGTGACGGGAGCGACGGGCAAAGTGTTCGCGCGACAAAAAGAACGGACAATTCTGCTGCTAAGGATTGCAAACGGGTGTTACGGAAGGCGTGTTTTTGACCATGTGGGGCAGATTGGCACCAAATTGGCGTCCTACCCTTCGGGTAGCAAGAAGTTCTGGTCCCTGTCAAAATCGGTCGAGACTTCTGCCGTCCTTCGCTGCCTCCTATGCAGAAGTCTGATGGAACGCTGGCTCATTCCGCGCAGGAAAAGGCAAACCTATTTGCCTCGATCTTTGCCGAAAATTCTCGCCTTGATACGGCCTCTAATACACCATCTCACATACCTCATTGTGGCTTCACAATGCCGAAGATCACAATTCACCTGAAAGAGGTTCGTAAGGTCCTTTGTGGTCTGGACGTGAATAAGGCCAGCGATCCTGACGGAATACCCGCGAGAGTCCTTAGAAGCTGTGCTCCAGAGTTGTCTCCTATCCTGATGCGCCTGTATCGTCTCTCCCTAAAAATCGGAGTAGTGCCGAAGTCCTGGAAGCTTGCTAATGTGCAGCCAGTGCCCAAAAAGGGTAACCGTGCTGACCCTGTCAATTACAGACCAATCGCTATAACCTCCACACTGTGTAAAGTGATGGAAAGGGTACTTAACAATAAGCTGCTAGCATACCTGGAACACAGTAAGCTCCTCAGTGATCACCAGTACGGCTTCCGTCGTGGTCGGTCAACTGGGGATCTTCTTGTATATGTTACGCATTGTTGAGGCGAGGCCATTGAAAAACACGGCGAAGCTCTTGCTGTGTCGCTCGATATTTCAAAGGCCTTTGATAGAGTCTGGCATGCTAGTCTGTTGGGTTAGCTCCCCGCATTCGGCATCCCTGCTGACTTTTGCACCTGGATTTCCGACTTCCTGAGCGAGCGTTCGATCAAAGTGGTCATAGACGGCTGCTCATCGGATCATATGGCTATTGATGCCGGTGCTCCTCAGGCGTCTGTTCTTTCTGCGACTCTATTTCTGCTGCATATCAACGACCTGCTGCAACTTGGTGCAATCGGATACGCAGATGACAGCACAGTCTCAGAAAGATACTTTTCCTGTGCGGAAGCCGGCAGGGAAGTAACAGCTACTCTTAAAGAGGCCATGGTGGAGCGAATGAATTCTACCTTAAATCTCGTTTCCCAGTGGGGCGACGACAATCTGGTCAAATTTAATGCTCTGAAATCACAAGCGTGTCTCTTCACTGCTAAAAGGTCCATTTCAGCTATCTCCTACATTCCAAAATCGACTGTTAGTCTAAGATTGTACAATAACCTTACTTTTACTAAACATCTAGTAATTTTGCTCTAAGATTGTCAAAACTTTCAGAATACTCATATGAGAGACTGAAAAGTCTGAATCTATTAATTTACGCCATTTTTAGTTCGTAACATTTGGGCCCAAGATTGTATGTAATCGTTTCGGTCTCCTTTGTACACTAGAGTTCTGTTGAGTTGGCAATCAAGAACGTTAATAAAAACTGATAAAGTGCGTAGTACTAAAAACTCGCACTCCACAGTGCTTTCAAAGGTATTTTTAGTTCATTTGAGTTTGTTTGAGTTTATATACGAGTAAGTCAAATTTATTCGTCTGTTGCCTATTCATCCGGAAAGGATAGAAGTACTTCTCACTTTAAACTTGTTTGAAATAACATTAGAAACGGTAATCTTTACCTTTCTCCATTAATTGTTGTTGTTCAGTTGTGAAGCCAGTGAGCTTGACTATTGTGTTAGCTTTTAAGCAAAGAAAGAAGAAAACAGTTGGATCGATATTAAGTATTGAACATTTAATGAAACTATAGAGATATGTGGAACAGAGAGTAAAGTCACGCAAACCTCCGTTGTAAAGGGAGGATCCTGCAACCAGACGGTTGTTGGGTCTGGCGAGCAAATGCCCGATGTTTGTTATTCGAGCTTATATATATGTTTAAATTGTACGGGAAACTCTGCTTGCGTGATGCACGATTTTGACGAAGTAGTTCGCTGCTAGTTGGATAGATGGAGTAGCGGTTCTTTGTGTTGCGATGTAGATTTGCTCCGTTGGTTTTTCTCATGGCGGCATTGCCGCTACAAAACTAACCTAACTTTCTACTAGGAATTCATAAAATTTCATTTAAAATTAAATTAAATTTAAATTTTTTTTTTGAAATAAATATTTTATGAATTCCTTGTAAACCAAGTGGTAGCAAGCGCTTTAGAACACAATTGTATTCTCCCTAGTACTTATTTGTTACGACATCCTTTTATACTCGTAGATGGTGTCTTGCATGTATCACACTAGCGAGTGGAAAGAGGAGCGAGTGCGCAGCGAGCTCACCGCGAAGACGCCGCTGGTGGGCAGCGAGTTCGTGGTGAGCGATCTACGTATTGTACGAGTATATTCAATGTCAGAGTGGATTCCCATGCTCAATCATTAATTATTATCACTAACGTTTTAACCTCTCAATAACGCTACGTCCGCTTACTGTCATGTCTTTGATACGACTGAACGCAGGTGTATAGAATGGCATCGACAGCGCCATTCGCCGCAAGCGCGCCGCGCACACATTGCGAACTCGTGGCGAGCTCGCTGCGCACACGTTGCGAACTCGTGGTGAGCTCGCTACGCACTCGTTGTGAACTCGTGGCGAGCTCGCTGCGCACACGTTGCGAACTCGTGGCGAGCTCGCTGTGCACACGTTGCGAACTCGTGGCGAGCTCGCTGTGCACACGTTGCGAACTCGCGGCGAGCTCACTGCGCACTCGCCCTGCTTTGCACTTGCTGGCAACTCGCAAGTGCGATGAAGCCCTAACAAGTACAATAGACGTCCTGTTGCGATTATACTACAAAGAAATAAAACTAATGCCTGTAGTAATACTTATAATTTTATTATTATTATTATTATTTATTTAATATTATTTGACTGGCCTGTTGGTCTAGTGGTTAGTGACCCTGACTGCTATGCCAGAGGTTGTGGGTTCGATTCCCACCCAGGACAAATGTTTGTGTGATGAGCATGATCATTTGTTCTGTGTCTGGGTGTAGTTATCTATAATATGTATGTATTTAGAAATATATAAGTATGTTTATCAGTTGTCTAGTACCCATAACACAAGCTCTGCTTAGCTTGGGACTAGATGGCGTTGTGTGATAGTTGTGTGGAATATTATTATTATTTATTTTATTTTTTTACTTTCTCGGGTCCCTTTTCTTAGAGACCCGGTCCTTTGGTAGGCGTACGAGGGGCCGAAGCCAACTCGCAGAGGCCTCTTTAGACATTTTAAATGGAATGGGACACCAACCGATGATTATCCCTGTATGCACTGTGAAAGTATACCCAAGGACAATCCCCGGTATGGTTATTATTATTATTATATTATTATTATCTTGAGTAAGATCAGTGGTTAATGGATTAATTACGTGTGATAAATATACTTTAGGAGGCTTCATTATCAATATTTTATTTGTAAATTAGACCTGATGACTTATACGTGTTTTTCATTATGACTATCAAATATTGTATTTCTTTATGAGCGGCACCCACATACCTATATTTTTAGAAGTAAAGATTGTAATGAAATAATGTCTGTGTTCAAGCCTCTTCTGAACTCCACACCAGACAAGTATTTAGAATACTATGACAAAAAAAAACCGTGATGGCAGAACAGCTACAAACCCAATAATCCTAGCCACTTCGGAGTCACGTAGGTACGCATATCTACTCATTCTTCTTATTCCAAAGTTATTGTTTTTCATTATTTTATTTGAGAATCTACCACTAGCATTTTTAATTAATTTTAACTATTTAAACTCAATCTAAGAAACTACTCCTACCGTTACACGGAATCGAAATACATCGATTATGTGTCAAAGTATTCATTCACATTATCGTTGTGATTTGGTAACGTAAAGTTAAGTGACGTGAACATAAATTGAGCTGTCTAACTATAATCACAAGATACAACTACCTCCGTGGCCGAGTGGTTTAGGCGTTTGCCTTGTAACCCGGTGGTCGTGGGATCGATTACCACGGGAAGAGCATACGTTGTAAAGTTGTTTTCCAGTTTGGCTAGGACATTACTTATGACTTTCTACAAAGGAAGCGCGATTAACATAATAATTTAGATATATATGGCGTTAATGTCACTACAACAAATAAATCTTCTGATGACAATAAAATAATAGAAATATTTCACCGAAAAAAGATTAAATCTAACTTTCTATTATCTGGGAAATATGAAAATTAAATTTGTTGGTGTTTACTTGATTTCGTGACCTTTATTTACAAAAGGATTAAATACTATAGCTTCCTCTACTTAGTTACAACATTTTCAATCAGAAGTCAGGCTTAGATAGTTTGATTATTCGTGGTATTGTTCAAAGCTAAAACTTTTGTCTCTTCGCGAATTCTGAAATTTTGAAGCGAAGTTTTCAAGACCTGACACTTAAACGTACAGGTATTTTAAGAAATACCTCTCTATACCAAAGAGCATTTTTGATTCTTTACGAAAATATTATTTAACCAGAAGTAAACATTTTTACTCCAAGATTATTTATTTATTTATTATATACTTTATTGAACACCGATAACAACATAAAAAGAAAACTACAAACTAAAACACATTAATACAATGGGCGGCCTTATCGCCCTATCGATTATTAAGTTATTTTTTAAATAAACTCGTTTCTCTACAGTCAGCTTGATGAAAGCTAAGTTTTAAGAATTTGAGCTTATTTTCTAACTAACTGAACTGGTTTTATTTTTGCCAAATAATAATCAATACGACTTATAATTTACTAATTAAATTACAGTCAATCCAAGTGATATCTTGTTACAAGCCAATAAAATAATCCAATTTCAAAAGTAGACAAACATAATATATTTCTCTGCAATAAAAATCCTCGTGTCATATTCCTTGCAAAATAAAACAAGCAATTATTTACTCGGAAGTAAATATTGCTCACGTAATATAATCTAACTAAGGCAACTTAACGCTCCATTAGCTTATATTGTTCAAATTCTATATTACTCAATTACTTCGAAACCTTTTATAAACACCCGACACAGTTAGGAGCAGATGAGAACCGACTGTTGGCATAAAAGACGTTGGTTTTTGTAAGCAATTTTATAACAAGATAATGGCAACATAATCTCGGAAACCCTTTAAAAAAAGGGAGATCCTCTTTACGTTATTCGTTTATTGTATCGAGACTTTTTTCTCGAACGTTTTAAGCAAAGCTTATCTAGATATTTAATTTTAACCTCATTTTAATTAGCATCTATCTCGAGAGTTAAAAGATGTGCAAAGTGCAAGTTTCGGGCCTTATCTAACTCAAGAAACTCATAACTTTATAAGGCAATTTCACTGCCTGAATACTTTACGTATTATTGCTCAAGTTTATCATTATCACAGCCAAAAGACCCGCATGTGCCGCCACATCGACCGGTCCTGTGCGTCTCGCATCCAGCGGATTCACCAGATCATCGGTCTACCTTGTTTAGCCTTCCAATGCTACGTCTCCCGGAACTCGATCGCCACTCCAGAACCTTCCGACCTCCTCGACTATCTTAGTTTAGCTATACACTAGTTTTTTCCCGCGACTTCGTACGCGCATATCCCGTTTTTTCCGTTCCCGTAGGAATTTTGGAGAAGCCTCACTTCGTGCTCCTATTTATGCCAAATTTCATCTTTCTACGACCAGTAATTTCGGCTGTGCGATGTCTGTCTCAGTCATTCAGTAACGGAAGAGATATATATTCAAAAAAAGTAATTATATTCAGAAAAAGAACTTACGTTTAGCGCGTATCGTCTCCTACTTTCGTAAAGTCTCCTGTAACAATACGCAGTATTATTCCGATACTGAAAAACTCCACTTTGTTGATTCAAGTCTGTCTTTGAATATTAAAGGCTTCACAATAAATTGGCTCAATATTTGTGCTGCACTACAAAAGGTACTCAGAATATTGAAAAAAAATTTCCTCTGAATGACAGTTTTTTTTTTTTACTTTATAGAAATAGTGAGAAAGCGAAACAGATGCCGTTTTATGTGCTCTACGATACACGCCCCGGTTTAATAGAAACGTCATAGAAAACGCCTGACGGGAATTGAACTGACAAAACCAAAGCAAGCAGGCGAGAACTGATATTCGTTCAATAAAAGTGAAATATAATAAGGTTGTTATTTCAAAACAATCGTATTTCTTGAAAAAACTAGGTTTATTACAAAATATACTTTATTCTCAAATAAAATAATCATCCATTTGAAACCGCTATAGTTACTGAGCTAAATTCAAAGTTAATAGGATTTCTATTAATTTGGGCTCAACGTTCCAATATTTCACATCCCTTGAGGCTAATTTCTTTTTCTTTTTTGATTGTACAATTTGAGGCTGTGAAATTAGTTTCAGAAAAACTTTTTAGGATTCGTTTCAATAGTATTGGGCTGAGTTGTGGGTTTTATAAAAAACTCGGTAACCCATTTAATTTAGTTTCTTTTTGCCTAGTCAAGACTTAAGAGCCTGGTGCTATTTTTTTTTCTTTGACAGTTGGTTTCAGATTTATAAATCATTGCAGTGTAGTGGATAATAGGTGTTTATCAACGAAATGGGTAAATACCTATTATCCACTTCGTTGGCGGTGTCATAACCGCAGGCTTGAGTTCTTACGTTGGCTTCAGTTTTAAAACAGAATAATGAATTCTCCGTACTCTGAGAATAGATGCAATTTGAGCCAATTAAGTGATTTTAGAGGAAGTGTTTTCCTTTTCACATGAAATGATTTTTAGTTGTACATGCAATGTGGTAACAAACTAAGGGTGTCAGCATGCCTCTTCAAATTCAAAATATTTTATTTCCCATGGGCCTTCACGGGGACTTCTAAAACGTCAGAAGCAAGAGCATAATTTGAATTGGTCGTTACCTAAGAAGAAGAACCAGTCTCACAATAACTGTTTGAAATAAAAGATGTTTTTTTGTAGAGATTATTCTACAGAAACTCGATAGTATGTTAGTTCAAGTGTTACTACCAACGACGTTCAGCTTACTGCACTGGACATGTTTGAGACTGGAAATATAACTGTTAATTGAATTTTTGTTTCAGAAAAATCGACTCTCATTCGTGAGTACAAAGAATTAAGATGTTTAAACGTGACAAGGAAATCAACATGAAATATTTTTTATGTTATCATTAATTAATCTCACGTGTTACTTCATGCTACGTGTACACTATCGCGCACAGCTCAACGTCTTGCTATGCAACAGAGAGAGCGCGAAAAATAGTTCACGTTATCGCGATACTGTAGCCGTAGCATTACAATGTAAAAAACTCTCAACAAATAGATTTTTAATCAAAAAGATTTTTGTAATAAACTCTATGTTAAAGATTAACCCAGAAAGCTACTCTGGTTTTTGAACAGGGAAACGTGTCGCTCAATGAATGGAATTGAGATTATAGCAGAACTAAGTACATAGTGGGACTGAACAAAAATGTACTTATTGATTTATTTTACTTTTAGTTTTAAATATCAAAATGGATCTTGTATGACCATACAATATAAATATAATATATAATAATTATGATATATATTGATATAAAGAATATATATTAAAGATTATAAAGATTTATTATTATATTATATAGACCACAGTTATACTAGTGCTTCGTTTAGATTAACTGGTATTCTTAGGCAAGTTAATAGTTCTGTTGCAAGTCGATCAATCTCATTATTATAATACCTAAGTTGTATAAAGAAGCACAAGATAGGTAGGCGAAGTACTACTCTGTCAAGAAAGTACCGGGAAAAGATCAATAATACACAAAATGTCTGTTATTCATCCAAATTTATTTTATCACCTTCAAAGTATGCTCCTTTAGAAACGATACACTTGCGCCAACGAATAATCAATTCATCAAAACATTTTTTAAACGCTGCTTCCGGAATTGAGTTCAGTTCTCGCCGCGAATTCTCCTTTATGTCTTCTATCGATTGAAAACGGGTGCCACGAAGTGGTAATTTGAGTTTAGGAAAAAGAAAAAAGTCAGCAGGAGCCATATCTGGTGAATATGGTGGTTGCTGGATGGTATTTGTTGAGTGTTTGGTTAAAAATTCGTTCACAATGATAGCCTTGTGCGAAGGCGCATTGTCGTGGTGCAAAATCCAAAAATTTTCTTTCCACAAATCTGGCCTTTTTCGTCGAATTTGCTCTCTTAAACGCCGCATAACGCTCAAATAATATTCTTTATTTACCGTTACACCTTCCGGTAAGAATTCAGAGTGCACAACACCGCGATAGTCAAAGAAAACAGTCAACATGACTTTGACTTTTGATCGACTTTGGCGTGGTTTTTTCGGTTTCGGTTCAGTTGGAAGGCGCCACTCCGAAGCTTGTTGACTAGTTTGCATGTCAAACTCGTGAACCCACGTCTCGTCACCAGTAACAATGCGTTTCATGAATGTTGGGTCCGAACTGACTCGTTCTAGCATGTCCTCAGCGACTTTCATGCGATTGAGTTTTTGGAGAAAATTCAGATCTTTTGGACTAGCCGAGCAGCAACATGTTTCATACCCAAACGATTAGTTAAAATGGTACGAATCGACTCGTGAGATACAGAAAGTTCGGCGGCTATCTCTCTCAGAGTTGAATGGGGATTTTCAGTCACTATTTCCTTCACTTTTGCGATGTTAACTTCAGTTGCAGACGTTGACGGCCTATCAGAGCGAGGCAAATCTTCCATCACATCTCGACCGCTTTTGAACGCTTTGAACCACTCATAAGCACGAGTTTTTGATAAAGTCGATTCACCGTAAGCCTTCTGTAACATTTTCAGTGACTCCGAACACGAAATTCCATTGGCGATGCAAAATATAAGACAAACTCTTTGTTCGATATTTTTGTCCATTATGAAATTCGCAATACACACTATATATGATATTACTAAAACCAGCACCGTATTTAATATAAATAACAGATGCAACTCAAACTCCGCGCCAAAATGGAAAACAGTTGTGCCAATCTAACAACTGCAAAAAAAAACAAAAATTTGAATTTGGAACCATAAACAAATCATCCATTCCCGATACTTTTTTGACTGAATGTATTAAAAGAAGAAAAATGTTATCAAAACTCTTCTATCAATTGTGTTTTTGCCGGTTCCCGTAGGAATTTCGCTCAGTAACGGCAGAAATTCATATCTAGCGTAAGGACTTTTAGGTGGCAGCAGATATGAAAATCACACACTACAAGATAATGTAAAAGTAGAATTTTTACATACTGTAGTTTTGAGGTCTCTTTTAATGTCAAAACATTTCGCAAGATGCAATAACAAATGAAGTAGGAACGTCAAGTCACGTGTTAACTGACCTTTTAGGGAGAGTCAGTGCAGCGGAGCTCAATGAGGAGCTCGTGGCTAGATAGTAACAGCCGCAAGGGTCGATCTTCAAGGTTAAGCAACACTTGCCAAGTTTGGTCTGTGGATAACCATCCTAATATACCGAGTTTCCTCCGTGCCTCGGAAAGCACGTTAAGCCGTTGGACCCGGCTGTCTTTGGCAGTCGTTACGGATAGTCAGAAGCCAGTAAATCTGTCTCCAGTCATGCCATGAAGTACCGTGTTACCCAGTTAATGGGTTGTGGAGGTCTGGTAGGCAGCCGTTCCTCGTAAAATACTGGTATTCAGCTAAACCCGGCTTGACTGGAAGCTGACCCCAGTATAGTTGGGAAAAGGCTAGGTAGATGACGAGTGCAGCTCAGCTTAATATATGTGAAATTAGAGATGGCCGTTTTAGACTGTGTCTACCAGAGGAAGCTGATTGGTGCGGAGAGCCGTAGTGGTAATGAAAATGGTTTTGTATCTGAATGATAAGCAACAACTAGGAATCGTTACGAAACCATTTTCCGAATCCAACTACAAAGCTTCCTCTGTCCGTTCATCTGTCTATCAGCGAGCTGTATCTTATGAACTGCAACTTAGTCTATGTTTTGATCAAAAGCAAAAATCATACAAGCACCGTTTTTTTTTGTTTGTACATACATATGAACCTCTTAGCCACAATGATACAAAGTTACGGGTATGTATTGTTCAGATTGCATGTTACTAACCATTGCGCATCTGTGATCGGAACTTACTGTGCCAACTTTGAATAGTTCATGATTTTTTACCGTAGGTGGATGTAGTAGGGGCTGCGGACTATGTTCGAAAAAGGCACCGTACCCCTGGAACGCAAAGGACTCTAGAAGGAACATGGATGGGTTTTAGTCAGTAAGAGTTTGACATTACCTCCAGTTTCATCCAGAGCGGGATGGAGTCATTGTATGATTTCCTGATGTTGATGATTGATGGTATGATGGCCACCATGGCCCACGCAAAATGGTCCAACACAACGACTACGTGTGGAAACCAAAACCCAAATACTTTTATCATACCACACTAGGCCACTATGAAACAGGTAACTATTGTGTTGAAAATTACTGTGAAATTGGGGATACACTTTAGTTATATTCGTAACTCCGAATAACTTTTCAGTGAATACAGGTGTTATCAATGATATTATAAGTAATTTTACTTATAATATCATTGGGTGTTATGATGTTCTTATGATTGCTTGACGTGTTCGAAGTCTTTATAAAATCAAATAACAAAAAAACAAGTCTTTATAAAATTATATTATGTTTGGATGTTTGTCAATAAACGGCGGTATACAATGGTATAGGCACATGGCCTTTCATCGCAGTTGAACGTTTTCGTGACAAAAAAAAAAATCATCTCTCATGTGAGCGAATCCGTTGACAAAGTTTGTTATTAAATATTATGAAATTCACTCAATATTCTTCAATTATTACAGCAGTCTGTCTAGGCACTAGTCATTTTTGTTTATTATGATATTCAAAGCATCTTCCAAATAATTATGTGATATTGACTTTTCGATATTGTTACCAACAGAAGTCTTAATGAAAAATAAACATGTAATTTCAAATTATCTCTGTAGATACCATACAATTAGGTAAATTCATAAGCAATTTGTTGTATCTAGTGGGTGGGTACTCTGTTGTTTTTTTATTTAAAAACCAATTTTGGATCAAAGAAAGTATGCTGAATATTTAGAATTTATCGAATATCTCAAGATGTCACTTTGAACCAAAGAATCTCAAGAGGGCTCGCGAAGTAATAGCCCATTACGGTAAAATATGGGCTTGAATGGAACGAAGATAGCGATAATTAACAATTTGAACAAATTAGAACATACGTTATTAACTATTAGGAGAACACAAATTTGCTTTTGCTTCATGCTGTAAGCAATGTAGTTTTGGAACCGACAATGGGGTATTTTGCGGAAAAAATCTAATTTGTCTGTCAGATAGATATCCAAAAAATATCGGACGTGATTTTTTTTTGTTTTTTGAATTCTCGCGTTACGTCACTATGACAGTAAAATTTTTACTACCGATGTCACATCACCAGCCCTCCCCCTCCCATTAACTTTGATGCGCTTTGTTTATAATTTTTATGCGATTTGAAAATAATGGCGAAAAGTACGGTTCCATCATTTTTTGACAATCTAACGGACGAATTACATAAAATTATCATATTTTTTCTGCCTAGCTAAATACCCTATGTATACGTGGAGCCTAACGTATTTATAAACGACCTAGGTATTTGAGGTGGGGGTCTAGGTCAAATAATTAGTGCCGCACAAGTCGATTTTCAAGTTTAAAACAAAATTTGCCGAATCCGAGTTAAGGGTGACTTTCACTACAGAGTGGAATAATTACGATTTTCTTAGATACTCTTCAGCTGTTCTTTTCTGAAAATTTTCGTTGTGAGATCCAATAAAATTATATCGTTTTTCCGGGACTCGTCAAACTTATTAAGTTGGCGTTATTTTTGTGAATGCCACTGTTGATTATGGCTCTCATGAGTTGCAGTGGTTGGAAATAGGTTCTCCAGCTGATCCAATAAAAAATCCTGAAATATGTAAGATCAGTCCAGTCGTTTAGTTAGCTCAATTAAGTCGTTGGTTTCAGCAATCATTTGTAGGGTTCCGTACCCAAAGGGTAACCAACGGAACTCTATTACTAAGCCTCCGCCGTCCGTCCATCCGTCTGTCCATCTGTCTGTCAGCGGGCTGTATCTCAAGAACCGTAAGACCGTTGAAATTTATACATATTTTGTGTTTTTATTGCCGCTATAACAAAAAATAATAAAAGTTAACGTTTATGGTACGGAACACTTGGTGTGCGAGTCCCACTAGCAGTTTGCTGATTTTTTATGTAGAATTTTAATACGAGTGGTCAGAAATCTGACAACTTGTATTGGTAAGGAGTGTTACCCAGTTACTAGGTTGTGCAGTTCGCGTTCGATATAAATACTAGAGTTTAGCTGCATTCTGACCCCAACAGTCAATACAGTTGGTAATAAGCATATGATTAGACAGGACTTTTTTATTCTGTTCACTCATCATAACAGCCGAAAGACATCCACTGCTAGACATAGGCCTCCCCAAAAGTGGGGGTTCGCCATAATCGCTGCGCTTGGCTCCTGCCAAGCGTAGCGATTATGGCGTTTTACAGAGAACGCTACTGCCCATTTTCTGGTGAGTCTCTTATGAACAACAGACACACTGTCACCCTCACAATATGGTTTTCAGGCTGGAAATTCCACGTACGATGTGTTTCATGATCTGACAAATTATGCTGTCGAAAAACTTGAATGGTGGGTAAAAAGTCATGGGCATCTTTTTAGACCCAAAGCTTTTGACATGGTATCTATACCCATTCTAATTCAGATGATAGAAACATTGGGAATACGGGGTGTACAATTAAAACTTTTTGAGGACTATCTGAGTGAGCATACCTAGTGCGTTAAGATCAATGACGTCGTCAGTGAGGAACGCTCTGTCTCCTATGGCGTGCCACAAGATAGCGTACTTGGCCCGACCCTATTTTTTATATACATTAACGTGCTGGGTTTGTTCACTCTCTCTAATGGTAAAATTATAATTTTTGGTGATGACACTGCCCTTCTTTTCAGTGCTCGCACATGGCATGAAGTATACGAGCATGCTCAAGCAGGCTTTAACGTTGTAACGGAATGGTTACATAGTAACGTTCTAACACTAAAAACCGACAAAACAAAATACATTGCCTTTTCTCTGATAAAATACACGCGACCAACTGCTACGGTACAAATGTATTGTGTTAAAGCCTACTCCTGGAACAACCAAACTGGTAACACGTGTACCTGCACACGCTTACAAAAAGAAAATAGCGTAAAATACTTAGGTATTATAATAGGCTGCAACCTAAAATTTCAGGAACACATCAACACCCTTCGCAATAGATTACGTTAAATTAATATAAGTCTGCAATACCCTGAGACAAGTTGCAGACGAAAAGCTGAGGAAATCAATATACTTTGCCCTCGTCCAATCGCTATTAACCTACTGCATGACATCTTGGGGAGGTGCAGCTTAATTTACAATCTTAGAACTGGAGAGAACGCAGAAAGCTATTTTGAAAGTGTCTTTTTTCCTACCATTTCGATATCCCACAGCACTCCTATACAAATAGTCTAATGTTCTAACTGTACTACTGTGTGTACCTGGGTTGCTTTCTATATAATACCATAAATAGGACGCTCTCTGTTTATAGTCTTACCAGTAAAAAGTGTAAATAAAAAAGCAAGGCTTCAGGAATTAAACTATGACGACACGGAAAAACTTCATGCTACCCCGGTGTAACTTATCAACGTTTTGAAAGCAATGTACCAATTTCAAAAACTTAAATTATTTTAAATATATGTTCTAAACCAATTTTGATACCTCACGATCATTCAACCCATTATTGACACACTCATAACTTTCTTAATCTCAGTCATACTCCCTCAAACATACACACACACACACACACACGTACACATGCAGCATGACTTACCACTATTCACTAAATTACTAACACTCCAACGAAATAGTGTATAAAATACTTGCTATAAAATCTTATCGCATTTGATAACTGTGTGAATACGAAACCTACAAAACGTGACTATCTCCGAATGGGGGAAGTCCTGGTGTCCTGAAATACAGGCATTACGTCTAGTTTAGGCAAAAGTCTTCCACAATATAATTACTAAGCTGTAGCTGTTATGTATTGTTCTTGAGACGATGTTAAATGTACCTTATATTGTGGTGAGAAATAAATCTTTACTATTAAGGAGTTTCTTGTCCGTTCTTTTCCTTATACATTTACCTTTCCAAATGAACAGTAGAGTCACTATATTATTTTAAATGTAAATGATGACGTTCAAAAGTACCGTTTAACGGCTTAATAGAAATAAACGTTTTGACTTTGACTTTGGTATGCGTTTGCTACCATTTTCATCTTGTGATCATCCTATCAAAAGATTGAATGTCGACGAATTTGTATCCTTTGTCATAGTCGCCGTTAATTGAGTTTAATTGTCACACTAGTAGGAATTCAATTAGTAGAACTAATTAAATTAATTATTCAGTACAAGTGGATATTGCAGTCGGCTAAGTTTACCAATTATCAAATCAGATATACTCTTAGAATATTAATTGGGTTTTTTAATAAGATTTGATAAGAAATGGACTAATAATACAGATATATCTAATGTCTGATAAAGGGTAAACACTAAGGTTCTACACCTAAGTGTTTACCCATTATCAGACATTAAACTATTTATTTAATTTTATTAATTCACTTATAAAAAAACCGGCCAAGTGCGAGTCGGACTCGCCCACGTAGGTTTCCGTTCTATAAACTTTAATTTTATAATTTGTTATTATAGCGGCAATAGAAATATACAATCTGTGAAAATTTCAACTGTGTACCTGTCACGGTACACAGTTGAAATTCCATGAAAAAATAAACTATGGATTTGTGCGCTATGAAACTAACACTTTTACACGTGATAGGCGATGTCTCTTGAAAATCAAATAAATGAAGGCTTCAGGTACTAAACCCGTTTATTATTTAGGTTAACTTTTACAAGAACCTTATGTTATTATAACTATTACTAACCCGAACTATATTTTAAACAACATAATTCAAGACCAATTACTTGCAAATACTAGTACGAGTAGATCAACATCAAAGAGGCAGTGGCTTAAGTTTTTTTCTGTCTGTGTTTCCTGATGGCTAAAACCTGGGAGTCTTTAAGTCAAGAGTGAATAAGTTCTAAGTGAGCGTGCTCCATCTTCGACCACATCATCGACGCAACCATCAGGTGAGATAGTGGTCAAACGTGCCTATCAATAGAAAGAAAAAGGGAAATGTCTATAGAATATATTTTACCCGTAAAATGTCAAGAGTCTCAAGGCCTTATCAATATAACCTCTTACAACTTCACGAAGGAGATGCAGTCTGACACCACCAAACGCAACAAATACACAAACAGCAATCATGCCTTTTCCCAACTATATTGGGGTAACATGGTACTTCTTGGCAAGACTGGAGTCAGATTTATTGCCTTCTGACAATCCGTAACGACTGCCGAAGTTCTATAAATGACAGCCGGTACCAACAGCTTTACGTGCTCTCCGAAGCATGGAGGAAACTCGTTATGTTAAGATGGTCACCCATCCACAGACTATCCTTGGCAAGCGTTGCTTAACCTTGAAAATCACTTGCGCGGCTGTTATTCTTTAGCCACGAGCTCCTCATTCAAATATAGCGTTACTGCTTTAAAAAATACTAGATTCTAAAAAAAAAATTGTTGAATTAAATCACAACTTTTAATCTATTTTGAGGTCTGAAAGAATTTTGAAATAATTTTGAAGATGTTTTTTTGAATTTTTTTTTAACTAAAATAATTTACATACCTAAAAAACTTTACCGAATAATGCTTTTCTTTTTAAAAAAAAATAGCGATATGCGAAAAAAATGGTACATGTAAGACACTACTACAAAAATGTTTTTATTAAAGAAACTTTTTTGTGGAGATAGTTAATTTTTAGCAAAAAAAAAGCTTATATTTAATAATTTACATAATTTAATTGACAATAAGAAAAAATATGTGTGGTATTTTATTGAAAAAATGGAGCCAATCAAACTTGTAAATCGATGCCTTATGAATAAAACATTAAACTTTTGTTAAAAAAACAGCGATTGTTATTACACAAACTTTGGGATAAACCACTCAAGTTTGAATTGGTTTTAGCCTAATTAATGTTTTAAAAACGGAAAAAACATCAATTGTTTATTTATCAAATAATTGGTATTCTAAGCGGAGATAAATATTTGAACTTGACCTCACAAATTGAATAAGTTAAGATAAGAATGGTTTTCGTTGCTCCAAGATTGTTTATAAAATACGAAGACGAGTACACGAGTTTCGTACTTGTCGTCTTCTTATCGGCATGAAAAAACTACACTAACGAACACTAAAACTTATGCCGAGGTTACTGGCATAGCCTCTCAAATAGTAAATAGCTTTAGTGGCCATGACAGGACCCATTGCTTTTACAGTGGAAAGTCGATGAGGCTGAAAGGTTCTGCAGTGGTGACCGCCGGATGAGGTGGACTGATAACCGATAAAATACATACATAAATAAGTCTATGAAACTTATTTATCTGATACAGTGAAAAACTAAAAAAAAAAGCAAAATTCAAATCGGTCATATGCTTTTTCGTAAGTAGTGCGGAACAAATTAACTTCTGATAAATTCGTAATTTACTTTTAATTCAATTAATAACCAATTCATCATCTGCCTAGCCTTTACAAACTATATTGGGGTCGGCTTCTAGTCAAGCCGGATTTAGCTGAACACCAGTATGTTACGGGGAGCGGCTGCCTACCAGACCTCCACAACCCATTAACTGGATAACACGGTAATTCATGACAAGACTGGAGTCAGATTTACTGGCTTCTGACTATCTGTAACGACTGCCAAAGATCTACAAATGATAGCCGGGACCAACGGCTTAGCGTGCTTTCCGAAAGACGGAGGAAGCTCGGTATGTAAAGATGGTCACCCATCCACAGACCAACCTTGGCAAGCGTTGCTTAACCTTGAAGGTGACCCGTGCGGCTGTTATTATCTAGCCACGAGCACCTCAATTAATAACCAATTAAATATCTAAAATATGCCTCGAAACCCTTTAAAAATCAACCTTTTTAGACTTAAAACATGCGTAATTGGCCGCTCCACCGTCCTGACAACAAAGTAAAGGCTTATGCATTAATATTCATTTAATTCAACAACAAGCCTATTCAAAGCCTATTTTACCATCAATACACTTCCAAATTAGAGTTTCCATTCAATAAAGAGTATTCTATTCTATTATATTCTAGAAATGTATAATTTCGATGTAGAAACCCTTTTTCGCATTTAAAAAATCTACGTGCGTTTCCATTACCAACCATCGTCTATTGGCAAAATAACTTTAAAATAACTTTCAAATCGGTCACCTAACAAACTTTTACGAGTATTATAAATTAATCAATTAGTATAAGACTGCTCCGTTACTGGTGACTGACGGACAACGCCCAGCTGAAAATACTGGTCGTAGATAAAAGTAAGCTACTGTGCAGTGCAATTCTGTAAACCTGTCGAAGTGAAGGTCGATTCGGCCAGGAATGTCAAAAAATTGCGGGGACCAATCAATAGCTAAATTAAATACATCGGGTTGGTCTCACCTCAATTCACTAGCGTTAGCCGACCCCGGTTTTGATATTCCAGGCCGAATCAACCTATTATTCGGTACGAATATGTTTACTGAATCGCTTCGTAATCGTCAAATCACATTAACCAGCCGATTTCGACTCAATCTTTGGATGGCTATTGATCGGTAAAACTGGTTTAGTTACTCATTCACTCGGTTCCCTTCTGAACACTTCCGAACAACGTGATAAGGAATTAAACTCATTAGTTCAACGTTTCGGAGAATAAGACGTACTACCGAAAGCAGCATCCCTAACCCCAGATGAGATAGCATGTGAGCAACATTTTATCACAACTCATTCTCGTTACTCATCAGGGGCAAAACATCGTGCAGTTGCCAATCAGGGACGAGTTCAAGCCTATTTTCGCGGGTTCACGCGACATGGCATTGCGTCGTTTCTATGCAATTTAACGTCGAATGTCACGTGATCCTGAGTGTCATAGTCAATATTCTGATTTTATGTCAGACTATCAAAATGTGGGCCATATGTCATTAGTCTCTCCGGATGATGTAGGTAATGTGAAATGCTATATTCTCCATCACTGCATCGTGGGTCCTGATAGTACCACGACTCGCCTTTGTGTCGTATTTGACGCCTCTGCTAAAGATGCACGTTCTCGGTCGTTAAACTAAAGTTAAAAAACATTGGTCCAAAATTGCAATCAAACATTTTGGAAATACTATTGCACTTTCGTGATCACAACGTCTTTTTTATGGTAGATGTACCGACAGATTACACTCTTCGGCGACCATCGTGGCTATCAGCGAATTCTCTGGAGAGCTTTGCCTAGCGAACCTCTTTAGGAGTTTCGTCTGAATACGATCACGTATGGCATTTCTTCTTATGACAATCGTCTCTTATCTGATCTTCAACCTGAAGTTTCCCTAGTTTCACTGGTTCTGTATCGTTAGATAAATCTGAACCGGCTTCTGCGACAGTTCGGAAAGTGCTTATGGCGCAGTAATTTACTTACGAGTTACCGACGTAGATAATATTCTTACGTTCATTTTGTTTGTTTGTAAGCTCGCGTGGTACCATTAAAACGTACCTCATTGCCACGTCTAGAACTTTGCGCCGCCGTTTTGCTTTCAGATCTGTACAAATTCGTTACAGAAACTTATTTATCTCGTCTTCCTATTTCAGCTGTCTTTTTGCGGTCAGATACCACCGTTACTTTTTCTTGATTGCGTTAACTATCATGTCATTGGTCTACTTTTGTTGCCAATCGCTTAAGTCATATTCAAGAGAAAACAACCATTTAATACTGGCATCACGTGTCCACTGCAGACAATCCTGCAGATGTTTGTTCACGAAGTCAATTTCCAAATGAGCTTCTTCACAACTCGTTATGGTGGGCGGGGCCACGTTGTTTATCCGAACCGTATGAGCCATCTTTTATTGACAGCGTTACCGATGACGAGCAGAAGATGGTTGAGGCCGAAATACGTAATCCTTCATGTTGGTTTCAACTGTGCATACTCGCGTAAAATGTTTCAATTATCGATCACTTGTTAAATCGTTTTTCATCGTTAGAAAAAACATTCGTATCGTTACATATATCTACCGTTGTCTTCAAAATTCTCGAAATCCAACTAATGCTACTCGTAGTACGCTTCTTAACAATTTAGAACGACATAATGCATTGATGACTATTGTTAAATACGTTCAAGGCCAAACATTTGCAGATGAAATAACTAAGCTACAATCAAAAAATTCTTTTAAAACCGTTTAATAAACTCAATTCTTTTATCGACGAAAGAAGTATTCTCAAGGTGGGCGGTTGCATTGCTCAATCTGGATTAAAGTATGAGCAGAGACATCTTGCGCTCTTACCTTCTGATCATCGATCATCGAATCATCGATTTCGTTCACCGTAACTACTGTCATCCCGGAATTAATGCAACTCAATATTTGGTTTTACAACAATTTTGGAAACGCGTCATTCGTCGTTGTCTTGCTAAGTGCATTAAATGTTATCATACACATCTAAAGCCTTTGCAACCATTTATAATAATAATAATAAAACTTAATTTCAGACCACCTCAGATCCATATTCACATTAAAAAAAAATTGATAGTTATTATAATAAAAAAAAAACAAAACCAGAAATACACATAACAACACACACACACATTAACACACACACACACATGAGTAATCTTCCTGCATATCGTGTTAGCCAGGTAAAGCCTTTCCCCGTGGTGGGTGTCGACTTTCGTAGGCCCTTCCGTATTAAGCTGGGTACTCACCGTGGGGCAACAATAGATAAAGCCCATTTATGCCTAGCTACGAAGGCCGTCCATTTAGAGGTGGACTCCACACTATCGGCAGAGGGTTTCATCGCTGCACTGTGTCATTTTGTGGGCCGCCGTGGACGTTGTTCTACTACACACGCTGATTGCGGTACCAATTTTGTCAGTGCTAGAAATAAACTTACTGAATTAATGCAAGATGATGAAAAAATTGAGCTTAAATTAAATCCACCGTTCACTCCCTACTTTGGTAGCTAGTTTGGGAGATTTAAATCAAGGCTGCGAAGCAACATTTATATCGCATAGTCGGTGATCAGGTCAAATCTAACATTTGAAGAACTTACTACGTTATTCGTGCAAATCGAGGCGGTTTTAAATTCTCGGCCTATTAGTTCCTATCCTAATGATGTATTAGCGTTAACATCGGGTCATTTCCTTACACTGGAGCCCTTGACTGTTGTCCCCGACGAGGACCTTGGTAACATCAATCTTCATCGGCTTCGTCGGTGGCAGTTGTAACAGGCTTTCCAACAAAGTTTTTGTTCAAGAAGGGTACACGAGTATTTAAATTCAGTCACTCAACGCGCCAAATGGACAAAGGACTCTAGAAAACTAAAGGTAGGCTCGCTTGTGATCATCAAGGATGATAATCGACTTCCTCTTAACTGGTCACTCGGTAGGGTTATTGACTTCGTCCTGGCGCTGACGTAGTGGTTAGGGTTGCAATTTTTAAAACCGCTACTAGCAATTCTGTTAAACGAGCATTGGTCAAACTATGCCCTCTACCTATAGAGGATTAACTTCTTTTCTTATCGCATCATTATTAACTATCGTAGGTTAGGTAGATTAGATTCACATTTCAATGACTATTAAGGTTTAACGTTTTCTTCCTAACTTTTCTATTATATTTTTTTTTAGTTTCTAGAAAATACCATAGGTATTTTGGTGGGCGGAATGTTTCGTCATCATACAAATGACTACTAAATATCGTTTCAATTTCTTAGTGGGCAACACACGATGTTCCTGTCGATTTTCTACAGTGGCAATCACAACTGTTATACGTAACATATTAGTAACTCTATCGGTGCTACTACCATTCTTCGTTCTCGCCATCTTTGACGCGCGTGCACCTCGCAATCTCTTGGCGAAGAATCTAAATTCGTTACATAGATATACTGCTTAGGAATACCTTTGAGCAGCTTGTGACCCTCATATCAACTCTACTGTGGTGAAATCATCGAAAGGCGGATCACCGGCAGCACAGATGGCAAACCAAGGTACGCCCATGTATTATAGTTTGTTACTGTTTGTTGTTTGTTTGTTTGTTTGTTTGTTAAAAACGATTTTCCTAGTAAATACAGATTTACTAGGAAAATCTTTTTTTTGTGATTGTCCAGACCCTCGGTCTGTCCCAAATGTGTGGTCTAACTGATCGTATCTAATAATTTTATCACGACGACACATTT
This sequence comes from Lacanobia oleracea, assembly GCA_950371165.1. NCBI lineage: Eukaryota > Metazoa > Arthropoda > Insecta > Lepidoptera > Noctuidae > Lacanobia > Lacanobia oleracea. The sequence goes on along the minus strand of OX493390.1, from coordinate 27,378,365 downwards.
TTTATGGTGCCGAAACCAGGGACGTTTAGATCGCAGTGCGATTCTGTAAACCTGTTGAAGTGAAGGCTTGGGTGAAGCTGTCAGTCCATCTTGATTACTTGTATTGACAGCTAACTTCGTGATCACATCACCTAAGCCTTCACTTTAACATGTTTACAGATACGACCGGCTGGTTTACTTGGTTTTAAAGAGGGAAAGCACACAGGTTAAGGTTATTACTTTAACCTGTGTGTCATGTATAATGTGAGAACGTTGTAGAAATTTTTGACATAACACGTCACATGATGGCCAAACAATGAAGGAATCACACAATTTTGATAACTTATTACCGAAATATTTTCATGAATTTCTAAAAACCCTAGAGCCCACTACGTCAAAAAGGTTGTTATATTTTGTAACAAATGATTTATCTTATCTTTGCATAATGATTGGCAAATTCAGCTGTAAAAAAAGTTGTATTATAATTATTTTTTCATGAATTACTATATAAAGAAAACCTTTTGGAGTCAGCAGTCGGTTGTCAACAAGGTAACCCTCTTGGGCCAGTAATTTTCAGTTTGGCAATAAATCCCATAATTTGGTAGCTAAATTCTAAATTTTATGTTTGGTATTTGGATGACGGAACTTTAGGTGGTGATGTAGACATAGTCCTTAAAGATTTAACCTTTTTGATGGATAAATTTAGTTCAATTGGGCTAGAACTCAACCTTTCGAAATGCGAAATTTACCTCCCTCAAACGATTGACAGACAGACTACCTTAGCAAAATTTTACACTATAGCTCCGAATATCAAAATCACTGATAAAAATTCTCTTCACCTCCTGGGCTCTCCAATTTTTGATGATTCATTTCCAACATTCATTGAGCAGAAAATACAAAATTTTAGTGATGTCTCGGAAAGACTTTTCAAAATTAATATGCATTCGGCCTTCACACTTATTCGATACTGTTGCTTTGGACCAAAATTCACATATAGCCTTCGCTCCTCTCATCTATGGAAACATTTACATCTTTTGGAAAAAGTCGACCAAATTATTAGAAACACACTTTCTTCAATCCTTCATGTGGTCTTGGACGACCGAGCATGGCAGCAACCCACACTTCTCATTTGAATTGGTGGACTCGGCGTCCGCAAAATTACAAGTATTAGTTTACCGGCCTACCTCTCCTCGGTCCACAGTAATAATACATTAACCAGGAATATTCTATCATCCTCACTGGTTAATTCGGAGGTACCGTGTTTGACCGATGCGTTGAATGCTTGGAAAATGGCTTGTCCCAACAAGGATTTGCCCGACAACTTGACCTCTCAGAGAAGATGGGATGAGCAGCTCTGCAGTATTATACGGAATAACTTGATTCATTCATCATCGAATACTGCTGAGCGCGCGCATCTGTTAACTGTGGGAGAGTGGGAGTCGGGTTTGTGGCTTCAAGCACTCCCGTCATCCACAACAGGTACTATGATGGATGACGCATCGTTTCGGATCGCGGTCTGTCTCCGCTTAGGCGCACCTTGTGTTGCTCCGCATCGGTGTCACTGCGGAGTACCTGTCGACAGTCTCGGACACCATGGCCTTTCTTGCTGCAAGAGCGCAGGCCGCATAACACGACACGCTAGCATCAATGATATTATTCGTCAAGCTCTTATCACCGCCGGCGTACCTGCAGTATTAGAACTTAGTGGCTTGGTACGTGACGATGGGAAGAAACCAGATGGTATGACGATGGTGCTGTGAAAGGTGGGTAGGCCTCTGGTGTGGGACGCAACATGTGTCGACACCCTTGCGCCATCACATGTTCCAAGTACGGCGAGCTGTGCCGGCGCTGCTGTTGCGGCTGCTGAGGCCCTCAAGCGGCTCAAATACTGTAACCTTATTGGCAATTACAGTTTTGAGCCGTTTGGGGTCGAAACGCTGGGGTCATGGGGTCCGAGTGCGCGTCTCCTTTTTAAAGAAATTTCTCGCCAACTGGTCGACACTTTGCGTGACCAGAGGCTGGCTCGTTCTTTGCTTAAAGAATTAGCATTGCTATTCAACGTGGCAATGCTGTCAGTCTTCTGGACACTTTCCGGATGACAGCTATGCGGAGGAATTTTTCGACGCCTGATCGTATTTAGTTTTGTATACCCATAATGTCTATAGTTATTTTTATTAGTTATTTAAAACCACATTAAGTAAGAATTAAAAGCTTATGAATAAATAGAGGTGATTTTTTATATGTTTAGTTGAGAGTGAAAACCACACTTTAATATTTATTTTGTAAATGTGAAAGTAACTCTGCCTGCCTAGTTCGTAAAATTAAAGTTTGTTCAAGTATTCAGTTGAGAAGGAAGATGTTTCAAGTATTTAGTTAAGAGGAGCTCGTAGCTAAATAATACCAGCCGCACGGGTCACCTTCAAGGTTAAGCAACGCTTGCCAAGGTTGGTCTGTGTATGGGTGACCAACTTAACATAACGAGTTTCCTCCGTGCCTCGAAAAGCACGTTAAGCCGTTGGTCCCGGCTGTCATTTGTAGATCTTTGGCAGTCGTTACGGATAGTCAGAAGCCAGTAAATCTGACTCCAGTCTTGTCAAGAAGTACCGTGTTAACCAGTCAATGGGTTGTAGAGGTCTGGTAGGCAGCCGCTCCACGTAAAACACTGGTATTCAGCTGAATCTGGTTTAACTGGCAGCCGACCCCAATATAGTTGGGAAAAGGCGAAGCAGATGATGATGATGATGAGTTAAGACGGAAGATAGTTAAAAAATTAATCTGGTGGAATTCTGAAGATATTTTTTTTTACAGTTTTTATCTGTTAAAAATTATCCAATATGATGTACTTACAGTATCTAACGTTAAGGTTGTGCTTCGAAGACATTTGAAGGTTTCTGACTTCAGAAAATGAATTATTGATCTCAAACGGACATGAGCAAGATATCTGGCAAGGCAATCTAGAGGAATAGCAGCTGTACGTGGCCGCAGAGGGGTGACAGTTCTTTACGAATCCATGCGAGTAGAGAGAGATCAATACCTGGCGAGGAAAGTGCGACAAAATACGCGAGCACTCCAGCGCCCCGGCCAAGGTGTGGTTTTAGTCAGAACGAGTCTTATATTGTTACCATCGCAGTTACAACCTGGACAAAGCCGGCACAGGAACCTGGGAATTGGTACAATAGAAGAGAGGCTTTTGATCAGCTGTGAATAATGATGAAGGTCGTGTTTTGGGTTGAGAAGCTTTTGTCTCTCGGCACCCTTTCTTTTTAAGGATTGGAAATTATCAAATGGCTCTCCTACTCATCTATGTATATTTTTTTTAGGTTACACGTTTTGTTTTACTATTGATCGTTGGATTTAGCACGATTAAACCCTAGGCATCCTAAAATACATTTACTGTCCCATAAATTGGCGACACCGACAAGAAAACAATTACTAACACCTACGGATCTAGAAACTAAGCTTTTAATTTATTAAAGGTAAAATTTTACCATTGGGTACGTATCAAAATCTCGAATTTTAAAATACCGATGGACGAAAACCCAATAATTGAAACGCCGAATGGTTGTTTAGTCGAAAGTTTAAAATTCCGAAAGTACATTTTCCCGAAAGTTTAAAATCCCGAAGTACAAAATCCCGAAATTGCCACCGTTTCCGAGAAAAACGATTTTTTGTAAACCTAACCTCAAAACACTTAAAAGAAAATCCATATCCCGAAGTTCGAAATCCTGAAATTACATACCAAAGCCTAAAATCTCTACAAAAAAGGAGCTTAACATATTAGGTATGTTTGATACCAATAATCCCGGGCACCCCGAGGTTCGGTTTGGTTAAGTTCCCGTAATCTCATTAGTTATTATTATAACAATAATAACTTGCAACAATAGAGGGAATGTGTCGCTCGGCGGCCGCTAGGACAAACGGTACTCTGATTCAGGATTTCATCCATCGGTATTTCGTCCATTCGGGATTTCGTTCTTTCGGGCATTTGAACATCGGTATTTTGTGTTTCGATATAACGAATATCGGCTTTTAAAACTTTCGGTATTTTGAATTTCGGTGTTTTGGACGTCGGTATTTCAATCACAGGTATAATGAACTTTCGGGATTTTGATACGTACCCTTACCATTACATACTTCATTCGTTAATATAGGTGTAGATCGTATACCAACAACTGCCATCCAAATAATACCATCATGATTCCGAAAAGGGGATGATTCCGTTCATGTAATAGCTCTGTCTCTCTCTCGTAATGAGATCACGATGGCGTTAATACCTGCATCTGGTTGGAATAAGAATATATATGTACGAGTATAATCACACAGAATGTATTCTGTGGTTGAAGTAGGGTTTGTATATTTCAAAGAAATTCTTTCACCTTATTAAGTACCTTAAATTCACATAGGAATTCTTTACGGAATTTATTTTTCTCTGCTTAAACTATAAGGCACTTGTCTTACTGCCGGCGAGGAAGCAAGTAGCGATCGAGCATTTTCTCGCTGAGGAAAGAGACAAATCATATGGATCTCTTGTGAGTAAAGAGACACATACATTCATAGTCGATAGCTGGCTGTTCACACTGCCGGCGAGCGTCTCTTACTTCTAGTTGATGGCAGCCACTAGAGCTACTAAATATTATACTCGCTTAGCAACACTCGCTCGGCGACACTCGCTTGGCGGTCAGAACAACAAAACTGCGATATTTTCTATCAATAATGCGAGCCGGAGCGAGTATTGCGAGTAAAAGCCCGTCGCTTTAAAGCAATCGCTGAAAGCCGAGCGTCAAAACTATAGAAACTTTTCATTTGCTACTTGCTGATCGTCAATTGTTTTGAGTTTGAAACTTTACCCGCTACTCGCTGATCGCCGGCGGTGAGACAAATGCCTAAGGTACGTGAGCGTGAAACTTTTCGAGACTACGTTTTTAGTTACTCTTGTTGTTTGAAACTGCCTATTCTCGGCACAGCATTTTTAATATCAGTCTTTATTAGGGTTCCGTAACCGAAGGGTAACCAATCAAACCCTATTATTAAGCCTCCGCTGTCCGTCCGTCCGTCTATCAGCGGGCTGTATCTCAAGAACCGTAAAAGGTAGAGAGCTGATATTTTCACAGATTGTGTATTTCTATTGCCACTATAACAACAAATAATAAGGTTTAAAATTAAGGTTTATGGTATGAAACCCTTGGTGTGCGAGTCCAACTCGCACTTGGCTGGTTTTTCATTGTATTTTTTTTAGCACTGATATGAACGTGAATGAGTTGGCAGGGCGTTACTTTGGCAAATCAAGACTGTTAGTAGACACTGTTGATTTATTGAGCTATTTCATTGGTACGTATTGAATAATATTTATAAAATGTGTAATGTTATTTAACCAAAACAACAACGACCTGGAGGTAGAGAGAAGAGGCAACATCACTTGGAAGAAGTTCTGGAGCCTCAAGAAAATTTTAAAAGGCGACATACCCAAAGGTTGAAAAGCGGAGTCATGAACAACTGCCTACTCTCCTCACTAACATACGCCTGTCAAACCTGGAAATTTACTAGGAAAATAAGAAAAAAGACCATAACAAGTCAAGATGTATGGAAAGAAGCATTCTGAAGATTAGGAAAATCCAAAAAATACGTCATACTGCCATAAGACGGAAAACTAAATCCATCGACGCACTCAGTTACTCACAGAAGCTAAAATGGCGATTGGCTGGACATGTGGCCAGACTTACTGACAATCGCTGGACCAAACAGACGACATCATGGCCAGGACCATCGGGTAAAAGAAATAGGGGTAGACCAATTGCGTGCTGAGCAGACGACGTAATAAAAATAGCAGGTAATTCACTAAATACTCGTAAAATTTCATGAAAATTTAATTTTTAGAAACAAAACATTATCAACTACAAATACCTAACTATCAAAAGTAAAACCTACCAAAATTACTAGGATTTGTATAATTGATTTTGCATGTACACTGTTTTAAATTATCAATCTTTACTGTGAAACAAGAAATAAAAGTCTTTTTTATTTTATTTATTTTATATGTAAAATTGTATTTAATCTAGATACACAGCAGAGTATCCAACCAAGTTCAAAGAAATAGAAACTGGCAACGCAGAAACTAACTATTTCTTTGCATTGCTCCTTTATTTCCGGACGCTTTTATCCTGCTCGTATTTTACATCGTTCTCACATGTATACAGAGTTGATACGACAGAGGGGCATTAAATTAAACTACGTATACTATACGTGTTCAGTATTAATTCGATACGGTACAAAAACAAAAAGCGCCATAAATGAAAAAAAATTTTTTTCAAACAAACTAAATAGCTTGCAAATCCGAATAAAACGCAACCACCCTTTGTAAAAAAATGACACTAACCTTAGATACCGCCAGGCAACAAAGCGGCAACGTCGCGCGCGCCTTGGAGCGCAGTGTGCCGGTGTGCGGTATCTCGTGTGCTCGGCGGGGGCCGGGCCGGGGTGGCCGCCGGCGACTTAGGCCTCCGCTCGCACGGGCTTTTATGTTAGGTAACGTTTCGAAGTACGCGCACAAAAACAAACACTCTAAATTTTTAAATTTAGTGTGTTTGTTTTTGATGTAAAAATTGTACCGACGGAGAATATTGTTATTTATTTTTCTAATTAGATCACTGTCCGTCGCTAAGCACTTTAATTTGTGAAATGCTAAAATAATTCTATTTTTTAACTCATCAATTGTATTTACCTCTGAGGCATACACTTCACCCTTAATGTAACCCCACAAAAAGAAATCCATGGGAGTGAGGTCCAGAGATACTAATACTAAATAATAATAATCCCAAGTTACGTGTCCTCTCACAATAACAAAATAAAATTACAATTATTTGCGGGCGAAGTCCACAAACCGTACGTTTCGAAAAACAAGCGTCGGCGCACTGAGGGACTTACCGATCGCAAAAAACAAGGATGTGTTATAAACGGCAAGGTAAAAGGTTAAACAACATACTATTTATCTAAGTTTATTACATTTATTTAAGAGTAATCTAACCTATTAAATAACCTAAAATAAATAAACTAACAACAAATTATTATACTACTATTTATATACTTTAACTGAAATGAATGAGAATTATTGAGAATTTACGGGGATTATAGTAAGGGAAACTACAAGAAACATTTTACTGTTTATATTTACAACAGATAAAATATACACATATAAGCTTATAACACACACATAGATTTACAAAAGGTATCGTGTACCCCTAGTAATAAGTATAAAGCCAAAGTTATCATTTAATTTATTTAACCAAAGTTAGCATTATAAATACCATCTAATCAAACACAAATCAAGTTAGTTTATTATTCTCATAATCACAATAATGAGTAACATAATTATAATTACATAATAATTTCAGCAAAGCAATAATATAGGTACTTAACTTTGTATAGAAGTGTTCCCGTCGGCAGCCAAACAAGAAGTGCCCGAACTGTCACCGTGTCTGGCTTTTATACCTCATTCTCCCGCCATAAGTCAACCGATCGACTAATAAACAAACTAAAGCTTAGACCAAAAAATATTAAAATGTTAGTAGATAATTAAACACTATTTTTATAGATTAAATTAACAGATCAAACAGTACATTAAAAGATTTGAATAACAAGTAAAAATTACCATGACTTCCGATGACAGTTGGCAATATTTCAAGTAAAAAATACACAACACTTTAATCATTAAATTCTACCCACTTTATCACGGCCATGCTGACTTGTAGTTCGCTCTCGGACTACATAAAAAAAAAACTTAAAACTAATTATTACTAAATACACTTTTTGTAAGGAAACTTAATGCTAATACATATTATTCATTGTTGTAGTCCAACTTAGCACATCAAAGGGACAAAACAACAACGGTCAGTACTTTCACATCAATCTAAACCTCTCACCTGCTGCACATGAGACGGGCTAGAACAAAGTAACTGACTTCAGCAGTTCCAATCAAATATTTTCTCATTCCATTTGTCACATCTGACATCTAATACATAATTTTCATAATGGGTACAATATAATATTACTTAAGAATAATACAAAAGTTACATTATTCGACATCATCAATCCATTCTCCAGACCATAGTCTCAATTTATCTTTGGCTACAGTTATATTTCTTAAATTTCCTATTCCCCTTAAGGAGTACCTATCATTAGGTAAAATAGCTGTAATCTCATAAGGACCTTTAAATCTGGGACATAGTTTATCATGACGCCTGTGGTTTTGGTTTACATAAACTGTATTTCCAACATCAAAAACTTTATTATCTCGCCTTACGGTATCGAATCGAGTTTTGAATTTGTTTGCCTCACAACACAGACGCTGATAAGCAAGTTCACGATCTGCCCTAACATCTATGTTATCTTCAGTAATATCTATGTCATTCAAATGAGCTTGGATAGAAGGGATATTAGCATTACAGCCTATAAGCAAACGAATCGGTGTGAAACCCGTAGAACTCTGAATAGTGGTGTTTATTGACTGTTGTACCTTCCACAATCCGCTTGGCCAATCTGACGAGCCATTACAAGTAGTATTTAGCATATCAATCACTGTAGCGACATATCTTTCTATTTGACCATTACCTCTTGGTGTGCCTGTAGCAACCATATGATGTTCTATCTGTAACTCTCTAAATAAGGAACGAATTTGATTAGCACTAAAATTGGTGCCCCTATCTGTGATAACCATTGATGGGGTTCCAAATATAGTGATAGTTTCCCTTATAATAGGCACTAATTCGATAGAGTTTAGAGTTTTGAGAGGTTTTAGTAAACAAAATTTGGTAAACCCGTCGACTAAAAGTAGAATATGTTTGTATCCGTCACTTGTTTGTGTGAATGGACCTGTACAATCCAGATGGATTGTATGAAAGGGAATAGGTGTTTTATCAATGGGATGTAAATATCCTTGTTTTGGACCAGAATGACCTTTCCTTTCCACACATATTAGACAGTGCTTTAAATATTTTCTAACAAAAGAAGACATACGAGGAAACCAAAAATGTTCGCAAAGTTTTTTGAATGTTTTAGTAAATCCTACGTGGCAGTTTTCATCATGGAATAATTTTAGAAGGTTGAATCTGGACCCTTTTGGCACATATAATTTAGGTTCGTTAGGTTGTACTTTGTAAAACAACAAATTATTTTGTAAGAAGTATTGATTTTCGTCTAATTCACCAGCTATAATTTGGGATATTAAATTTTGGGTTTCTGAATCATTTTGTTGGGCGATTTCTAACCAAGATAGTGGTTCTTCAATCAAATTTATCATGCTAGAATTTTTTTGTGATTTACTATTGGTTTGTATAGTGTCAGTCTGTGGTGACAAAGAGCTAGATACTGATGCACCAGCAGGAGTGGAGTCTTTCACAGGATTACGGCTAAGAAAATCTACATGTCCTATGTATCTACCTTTTTTATATATAACCTCAAAATTAAAGTCTTGTAAAAACGTCCACCAACGGGCAACGCGGGGAGATAAATCTTTTTTATTCATAGTGCTTTTAATAGAGTTACAGTCTGTAAAAATCTTAAACGTAATACCTAGAAGGTATATTCTAAAATGTTTTAAAGCATTATATATAGCCAAAGTTTCTAGATCATACGAACAATATTTGGATTCCGCAGGTGAAGTTCTTCGACTGAAATAAGCTATGACTTTTTTGATATTATTAATTCTTTGTACTAAAATGGCTCCGTAGCCCAAGGAACTAGCATCTGTGTATAGTTCAGTTGGTAAACAAGGATCAAATACTGCTAATAATGGTTTACTCGACAAATGTTTTATTACATAATTTCTAGCCGTATCCTGTTCTATTCCCCACTCCCATTTCTGGTTACTTTTTGTTAATTTGGTTATAGGTGCAGTTCGAGTTGCGAAAGTGGGAATAAATTTGCGGAAGTAACTAGCTAGACCCATAAACTGCCTTACTTGCTTAACGTTTTTAGGGACAGGGGAGTTTACTAAATCGGCTATCTTTGCCTCGCTGGGCCTAATACCTTCCTGTGTTATAATTCTTCCTAAATATTCAATGCTTTGAACAAAGAATTTACATTTTTTAATATTTATAGTAAATCCTGAACAGCATAATGCCCGAACCGTTTCATCCAAATAGTGAAGACCTTCTTCTATTGTTGAAAATGGAATTAAGATGTCATCTCGATTCGGCCATTACTCTCGGTGTCATGTGGACGTGCTCTTTTTGCTCGCGTACATTTTAATTCATCAACCCAGTATAAAGTGCAGTAACCTACTCCAAAGTTACACTAATACGTGCTAAATAAAACCTGCAATAAGCTGTGAAAAAACTATAACTGTGTACAAACTATCAACAGAGTTACAAACAAAAACATTACAAGTTTTAAAAGTGAACGTTAAAAATCTTTCTTTGTCCCTGTGTCGAAGTGCTCTGACCTTTAAACGGGTCAATGACACTTGTCTGCGTCCCACAATATACTTGGAGGAGAACACCAAATTTGCAGTGTACATCATAGCTCCGGTAGTGTCGAGGCGTAAGCCGCTACACACCTAACGCCGTCGTGAAAAGTTCCGAGTTCGAGCCCCGCAACCAGCGTCTCTTTTTGAAAGTTTAAATTTCTTATTTAATTTAAATCTTCCACTACCACAACCATATACAAATATCTACGGTGACATATTGACGATTTCCGCTCACTACCTGCTAAGTTATTAAAAATTCCTTAACGCCGGAATAAATGAGTCAACCTGTGACTACATAGGTTGGATTGGATTGGCAGAGCTCAAGTAATACTGGACGGAAAGCTGTTTCAAACCAACCCGTCGATCACGACCACCTTAGCCTGAGCTCTAAGTGTGGCACCGACCGAAATTCGACCACCACACCTTCGGTTTACGCAGTGCGCACGCGCTTATCGATTGTGAAAAAGTCTACGAGTTTTTGCTTGTTTACATCACAACTATTTTGTAAACATGTCCACTAGACGCACTCCCCCGAGCACGCCGAAAACGCAAACAAACCACCTTTGTCAGTCCCAGACCAAATCGGAATCGGATATAGCCAATGCAGTGGTGAGTGATTATGTAAACACAAATCGAAATAAAAGAGCCCGGAAGGCAGACTCACCACAAGGCGCCACTACATTAAGCTCGCACGACCTTCAAACTCAACTCGCAAATTGGAAGGAGGAACAAGACTCGTCAATTGCGAAGGTACTTGCGACTCAAACCACTTTGATGGCTAAACTGGCGACTGACATTGGGGAAATTAAATCTCAGAACACCCAGATTCAAGCAGCTAACACGGAAATACAAAAATCAAACGAGGAGATGGTTAGATCCATGTCTTTCATAAACCAACGGTTTGAGGAGCTGAAAAAAGAAGTTGAAGACCTAAGAAGGGAACGCCGAGAACAGAGAGAGTATATAGAAAGTTTAGAGAGAAAAATACAAGATCTGCATCACAAATCAAGGTCGTCGGGCATCGAAATCCGAAATATACCGCAAAGTAATACTGAAACCAATGCCACACTTACAAAAACAATATGCAGCATTGGTGAAGCTGTCGGTGTCTCCATTAGGGACTCTGAACTGAGGGATATTTATCGCTTGCCGGGGAAGTCATCGAACCCATCGACCATATCACGACCGATTATAGCAGAATTTTCATCTGTTATGACAAAGGACACACTCATATCTGCAGTTCGAACTTTCAACAAAACCAGGGAAAAGCAAGATAAACTGAATACTGGTCTCATTGGCATTTTCGGAACTTGTCATCCGGTTTACGTCACGGAACAGCTTCCAGGTAACACCAAAAAACTGTATTACCAATCAAGAGAGTTCGCGAAAAACCACAATTTTAAGTTCTGTTGGGTCTCAAACGCTAACATATTTTTACGCAAACAAGAAGGTGACAAACAGATATTAATCAGTTCTGAAAAATGTCTACAAGAGATGGGTTATACTGGCAAGTGACTAGTAATCCATATTGTCAAAAACTTTATTATATTAGTATCCGTTTGTATAGTATTATTAATTTTAGAAATTGTACTTGCTTCTAAATTTATAAACATACACAAATTATGTAACATTCACTTAACCACACAAATAAAATCTCAAAATGGCATACATATCCTAAATAAGAATACACTCACAACTCACTCATACAAAGACACCTCCTACAACATTCAACCTTACACAAAAAAACAAATAATAAACGACATACTGCATATTAGGGAAGTCTTAACTACACAAGACTTCGCTTTGAGTTACTTATTGCTCTCTCTACACTCTCCCAATGGATAGCATAATCAGTATAAGCAGCGAGCTTGACTCGCTAACAGTAGGTGACTCATTTAACTGTGCACCAGAAAATTGTATTGACTATGTTAATAACACTAACAGCAACATAAAAATACTACATTTAAACATCCGTAGCTTAAATAAAAACTTTGACCAAGCCCTGCTATTACTACACTCACTGAAACTTGATTTAGACGTGGTAGTCCTTACAGAATGTTGGCTTAGTAAAGTCAGTAATATGCCTGTTTTAGCTGGATATGATTCCTATTGTACCACTATAAACAATAATCAAAATGATGGGATTGTTATTTTTACAAAACAAACTCTCCGGACCTCAGAATGGGAACCAGAATTTGTGAGTGGGAATTGCTTGGTATGCACTATGGCTAACCACAATATCGCTATCGTGGCAGTGTACCGATCCCCGTCATACAAATCCAAAGAGAGTACCGAAAAATTTCTGGATAGTTTAAATAATGTCTACGCAAGCCTATCTTCCTTTAAAAATATAATTCTCGTAGGTGATGCTAATATAGATCTTAAACCCAATAGTACAGATAACCGCTGTCTCGAATATCTCATGCTAAATGCCTCCCACGGTCTACTTCCAACCCACCGATTCAACACCCGACTGGATAGCTGTCTGGATCATGTATTTGTTAAAAGTACCCTGCCTGTTACTACCCTTGTACTAGATTCACACATCACGGATCACAAACCAGTGTTATTTAATATTGCTAACACAAACCTTGACACTACACCACTTCAGATAGCTACCCGCATAGATTACGAAGTAGTCAAGTTAGATTTAGAAAACTCTGATTTTTCCCCCTTGTACAAAATTACTGACCCCAATTTATCCATGAATGCCTTCATAAAAATCATCTCCTCAGTCCTTGACAAGCACACAAAACAAATTAAAATCCCTAGGAAAAAAAGAATAATAAAACCGTGGATAACCACAGGCATTTTAAAGTGTATACAAAACCGTGACCGATTGCATAACAGATTAAGGAAAGATCCCAATAATCTGATCCTGAAAATTACTTATTCGCGGTACCGAAATTTTTGTAATGACTTGCTCCGAAAACTAAAAGTTGCCTATGAGAAAAGCGAACTTGAAAAATCTCGGAATAACCCTAAAGCACTTTGGAAAACGATAAAACAAATCACAAATACCACCAAAATGAAAACTAGCCCGGTCGAACTGTTGGATATCTGTGACAACGCTATATCATCCGCAAATGAAGTGTGTAGATTTTTCAGCAATATAGGAACGAACTTGGCAGAAAAAATCTTGTCCCAGTCTCATCAACCTACAAACCTACCTAGAAGATTAAGTCACAATACAACACCCAACCCCGCCAACTCTCTTGTAATACTTGGGGTTGATGAATCAGAAGTGGAGTCACTTATTCTGCAACTAAGAAATGATTGCGCAATAGGTTGGGATGGCATATCTCCCCTAGTGTTAAAGAGTTGCCGCCAGATCTTGACACCACCATTGACGTATATTTTTAACTGCTGCCTTCAAAAAGGCATCTTTCCTGATGCGCTTAAAAAAGCTGTTATTCATCCAATTCATAAGGGAGGGAACAGAAACTGTGTCAACAATTATAGACCCATATCAGTCCTATCAGCGCTCTCTAAGATACTGGAAAGGATCTTGAATAATGCTCTAAAAAAATTCCTCAACAAACATCGGCTCATAGCAGATAATCAGTATGGTTTTCGCTCAGGAATCTCAACTGAGGATGCAGTTCTGGATCTAACACAGTTAGTTGCGAGGAACCTTGACAGTGGCGTTAAAAGTCTAGGGATATTTTTGGACCTCTCTAAAGCTTTTGACACAGTATCTGTTCCTAAACTTATATCTAAATTGGAACTCCTAGGGGTACGAGGAAACTCCCTCGAAATTTTCAAAGATTATCTCAGCAACCGGACCCAACGAGTAAAAATAGGAAAACATGTAAGTGACGAAATAATAATAAACACTTACGGTGTGCCTCAGGGAAGCATTCTAGGCCCCACCCTCTTCCAAATATACGTCAATGAGTTGTGTAATTTGGCCATCCCTAACTCCAAAATCATTGCGTATGCAGACGACACCGCAGTCATAGTTTACGGACCAAGTTGGGATAGCGTTAAATGCCACGCTGAAGTGGCAATAACAACTATCATGACATGGCTCAACCTAAACTTGCTTACCCTGAATTGCGATAAAACCTCGTACATTCCATTCGCTATTCGACGAAACAACCTACCTGAAAAGTCATTCTCTATAACAGCTCACACCTGCTCCACTAAATCCCCACACTGTTTATGTCCGAAACTCACAAGAACAGATAATGTGAAATATCTGGGTGTCCAAATAGACGGAGGACTACGATGGGACAAACAGGTTGACGCTATTGCTGTGAGGTCTATGAAACTGCTGCATACTTTCAAATCCCTCAGGGACTCGGCAGCGCCTGAAACCCTGAAGATGGTGTATTATGCATTATGTCAATCTGTCATTGGATATTGCATCACAGTATGGGGTGGTGCAAACAAAACCTGTTTCCTGAGGATTGAAAGAGCGCAGAGAGCCGTGCTTAAGGTAATGTTTCGCAAACCTTATCGCTATCCCACTACAAAACTATACGCTGACTCACAAGTGCTTTCTGTTCGCCAGCTCTTTCTACTGCGGTCTATTTTAAGAAAACACGGTAGTGTCCCCCCTACTGACCCTAAAAAAAGGAAGAAATTACCAATTAGCACCCCCCACAAAACCGCCTTCGCTCAACACCAATACTACACATTAAGTACATACATCTACAAACAAATTCACAAAAAAATAAACATAGTCGATCTAAATAAACATGAAATAAAATCAAAATTAACGGAATGGCTACTGAAACAGGACTACCTGAAAACAGAGTCTTTACTCAAGTATGTCGTTTAACTACCTATGTACATATTTCTAATTACATACCCACACACACACACATATATAGACTCACACACCCGCGCACACACAAACATACACACACCCGCGCCCACACACATACGTACACGCTCACACACAAACAAACATATCAAGTGAATGTAAATATGTTTTCCTACTAATTATTTCCTCAGAACGCTCGGGTAGATCGACACAGTCTACTATAAATATTATAGCATCAATTTTAGGCTGAATCACTGTCTCTCAAGATACAGGCTACCTAGTTTGAGAGGCAGGGTTTTCCTTCTTGTGTACAGATTAGTTATTAGTATTTAGATTGTACTGTATTGTGTTACTACCAAAGCTCTTTTAAATTCTCTATATTTTTTGTGAAATCTGTATATTTTTTTGTGAAATAAAGTTATTATTATTATTATTATTATTATTATTATTATTATTATCTATATAAACTAGAAGAAATTTCAAGTGCTGTACAGCTTTTGTGATAGCTCTTTGGAAAACTGAGGGCCCATTACAGATACCAAATGGCATCCTTAAAAACTCAAAGTGACCATCGGGCGTCACAAAAGCCGTGTATTTTATAGACTCTGATGCAACGGGAATTTGGTAAAATCCATTTTTCATATCAATAGAGATGAAGAATTTTGCTTTACCCAACTTATCGATTTGGTCTTCGATTAGAGGGAGAGGGTAGCGATCTTTATCCAAAATTTTATTTAGTGCTCTATAATCTATACATAATCTATCGGTGCCGTCTTTTTTCTTAACTAAAATTACTGGATTTGCAAAAGGAGAGTCACTTTCACGTATTATGTTTTGCTTCAAAAGTTCTTGAATTATTTTATTAACCTTCTCTCTCTCTATCGGCGCCAATCGATAGGGACGATAATTGATGATTTCATCTTTAATTAATCGTAACCTAAGTTCACCGGTTTTTACGGCAGTAGTTCCATCGAAGACAGAAGGGTACTTTTGAAAAATGTTTCTTATTTTATCTTGCAGCTCCAAATCTAAATGATCAATTTTTGAGGTTAATTCAATTAAATCGGATGTATCAGTAGAAATCATATTAACTTCTGTCTTAGTTAGAACCGACTTCCTAAATAGACGACTACCTAACGAATCTGTTACGATTTCTATATCTTGATATTGAACAGCGTTTCGACCTATTAATAAATTATACTGAAAATCATAGTCTCTAACAACATATATATCTAATTCTAAACAAACTGCTTCGAATTTAACCAGTACGGTAATTAAAGCAAAAACGTGTAATTTATTTTGACCTATACCGTTCAAATAAATTGATATTGGTGAAAAATGGCAGCCTAATCTTCTTGCAATTGATTCTCTTATCAGACTACAACTTGCTCCTGTATTTATGAGACAATCAATCGGAATATTATTTATGACAACTTTAGTTAATTTTAGTTCGGTTTTTCTAAAAAATTAACCTCTTTATTTGGTATTATAGTTATGGATGAAGAATTACTTGATTCAGCTTTTTGTTTATGATAGCAAACAGACTCAGTGTGCCCAATTTTTTTGCAATATGTACAAACTTTTGGTCCGTTAGGCTTAGATAACTGTGTGACTTGATTGACAGGTGTATGTGAGTTTGGTTTATTTTTGGGACATTGATAGTGTATGTGACCAATCTTATTACAAGAAAAACATTTCTTTTCGTTGTTCAACTTAGGTCGTTTCGTTTCAGAGGGCCCGGCATTGGGATTTTCTAAGGGTCTTTTTTTTGTTTTTACATATACTGAAAGCAGCGATATAAGGGCAGCAGTAGTAGTGATACCACTATTTAGTGAAGCCATCTTAACGTCGACATCAGAAATTCCTCCACAAACTAATTCAACTATTTGGTCATCAGTAAAAGAAATTTTTGTATTACGAAGTAAACGTATTTTTTCTCTACTGTATTCACTATAAGAATCTGCCGCGTCTGATGTATATAAGACTGCCTTACTGAGTTTCTCAGATAAGTTTTTCTTTTCGGGAAAAGCATCGATTATATCTATACGAAATTTTTCCCAGAATCTACCTTCAGTTGGTTCCCATGATTCGAACCACGTGACGGCAGATCCTTTTAGGGCCTTACCGGCTTTAGCTGCTGTTTTGATACTGCTCCACTTCAAATCCGCACGGAGAGTCTCGATGCTGTCACACCAACTCTTCGCTCCACAGTCGTTTTTATCCGGATCGAACACCGGCAAAGCGATGTCATCGTCCTTTTGTTGTGTCGTAGACACAGCATCTCGGATTGCTTTAAGAAGATTACCGATTGTCTCAGCGTCCATCCTGAAACACGAGATATTATTAGCAAAAGTGATGCAAGGACTATCCCACTTCTGATGTTATAAACGGCAAGGTAAAAGGTTAAACAACATACTATTTATCTAAGTTTATTACATTTATTTAAGAGTAATCTAACCTATTAAATAACCTAAAATAAATAAACTAACAACAAATTATTATACTACTATTTATATACTTTAACTGAAATGAATGAGAATTATTGAGAATTTACGGGGATTATAGTAAGGGAAACTACAAGAAACATTTTACTGTTTATATTTACAACAGATAAAATATACACATATAAGCTTATAACACACACATAGATTTACAAAAGGTATCGTGTACCCCTAGTAATAAGTATAAAGCCAAAGTTATCATTTAATTTATTTAACCAAAGTTAGCATTATAAATACCATCTAATCAAACACAAATCAAGTTAGTTTATTATTCTCATAATCACAATAATGAGTAACATAATTATAATTACATAATAATTTCAGCAAAGCAATAATATAGGTACTTAACTTTGTATAGAAGTGTTCCCGTCGGCAGCCAAACAAGAAGTGCCCGAACTGTCACCGTGTCTGGCTTTTATACCTCATTCTCCCGCCATAAGTCAACCGATCGACTAATAAACAAACTAAAGCTTAGACCAAAAAATATTAAAATGTTAGTAGATAATTAAACACTATTTTTATAGATTAAATTAACAGATCAAACAGTACATTAAAAGATTTGAATAACAAGTAAAAATTACCATGACTTCCGATGACAGTTGGCAATATTTCAAGTAAAAAATACACAACACTTTAATCATTAAATTCTACCCACTTTATCAGATGCAACAAACTGACCTATCTCTATTTCTTTCGCTCGCTTTATGTTAGTCGCTTTCGTAGTGAAAGTGCAAGTGTGTGTGTATTGATTGCTTCCTTGTTTGCATTACCAATTTTTAGTGAATGTCCTTCGACATGCGTCAGAGCGGCAACAACGCATCGTAGATTTATCGTTGTAAGGTGGCTGACCTATGCTTAGACGATAATCAACTGTTAGAAAAGATACATCGTGTTCAAACCGTGCAAAAACTTTAAAAATCATTTGCGACTAAACTACTGCTCCTAATTAATTTATTTTTGGTACAGAGCTTGAAAATGGTACCTAGTATAGGCAGTTTAAAGGAAAGCCCCTCTGTCGTATCAACGTTGTATATAATTTCAACTTGATGTAAACAAAACTTTGTAATAATTTATTATTTTTAAAAGACGGTCCGTGAAGTTTCTTGCACGTTCGTCTCCATAGAGATCTACGCTTTGGAACGTGCAAATAGTTTCATCTTTTGAACCGACCGACCTTGACAATTCAAAAGTGCCTGTAAATGGTTTATTTAAAATCAATATTTTGAGTTTTTGAGCTGTGTGTAATAATTACATGAACCATTTCGATCCCTGAACCTATTTCAACCTATTTTTGACCCCTCACAATTCGAAACAAACAAACAAAATCGAGAGTCTTAATTACCATATTCCAAGATTTTCTACAACATTTGGCACCCATTAAGATCTTAATCCTTTTGTCGCTGAAGTCGACAATCAGGCATAATATGCCTGACTGTTGACATTTTATGGAATTCGTATTAACTAGTATTAAAAGTTTCAATACTTAATACATTTTATATATTCATTTTCACACATTTTATGTTTTTTTTATGGAATTCGTATTATAAAGATCGTGTTTGATGTGATTCAAATCATATCAGGGAAATACCAATATATTTTGACTATCGAAGATGCGGTGAAGATATCATTAATTTTCGTATTGCTTACCACGTTGTCGGTTCTACGTTATTATAGTATATAATTACGTAACGTAGCAACGTAGAATACGTCGTTATATTTGGAATGGTAAAATTATATTAAAGATCTGTTTTTTACCGTAAGAATATGAACATGGTAGAGATGACTACATCTCGACGAGATGTAAATGCTACTTTTAGTGTAGGTATCAATAAATTTGCGTTCAATCACGTGTATGCTTAACATAAAGAAATTGCAAAAGTTAAGCCTTCTATCATATCTAGAACTTTAAGACATTACGCGTATCTTCGAGATTGCGAAGTTTCCTCTAAAGCCTTTTTTTTAAGGATGGGAAATCATCAAGTGACTCCTTCCGCTCTGGGCGGAGCGGAAGGGAGTGTCATACTCTTACTGACTAAAACCCATCCATGTTCCTCCCAGTGCCCTTTGCGTTCCAGGGACGCGGCGTCTCTTTCGAACGGATTCCGCACCCCGGCAGGCACTGGCCCTAGCGGGCACCGTCTCCCTTGCTGACAGCTCCTTGAGGCGCACGTGGAACACAGCGCGCCGCGAACCCGGGCCTGGTTCTGATCGGACGGCGAGCCACCCAAAGCTCGCCGTCCGCAGGCCCGCGCCTACGGTGGCCGGAAATCGCCCTGCGACCCCCGACGCCCGGGACGTCTTCTTCTGTTGCGGCGGCTGGGTCGTGAGGTTTCCCTCTCTCTTACACGTTCGGCCTCCTCCTTTGCTAGCATTACTGCTTCGCAGAAGGAGGTGATCGCTTCCCATGCCTCCTCGCTCCGGACCATAGATTGAACCAGGGCCGGCCGCGAGAGGTCGCCGCCGTCGATCGCCTCAACCAGGATCCGGGTTCTCCGCCCAAGCAGGGCAGACCTCCGCCGTATCCTCCACCGTGTCCTCCGGGCGATCCTCGCAGTGATGACACCCGGGCGTCTCCTCCCGCCGAATCCGAAACAGGTATCTCCCAAAACAGCCGTGTCCGGTGAGTACCTGCGTCAGGCGGAAGGTAAGGACACCGTGACGCCGCTCCAGCCACTCCTCAAAGAAGGGACTAATCGCCTGGATTGTGGCGTGCCCAGTACTGGGTTGCGACAGTCGCTGTCTCCATACCGCCATGAGATCTTGACGGAGCTCCGTCCGCCTTGCCGCGATTTGCCGCGGCAGAGGAGTCTCGCCCCGGCGTAGCGCCTCCACGCGCCACTCGTAAATGAGCGCGAGGGCTCTCACCTCCAGATCCCATGGCGGCAGTCCGGAAAGGAGGCTCGCTGCCTCGCCAGAGACCGTGCGGTATCCCCGAGCCAGCCGGATGGCCATGACCCTCTGGGATGCGTTGAGGGCAGGTCGCTTCCTCAAAGTAGGTGCCCACACTGGCGCCCCATAGAGGGCCATGGACCGCATGACCCCCGCGTAAAGCCTCCGGCAGGAGGCGTTTGGACCCCCTAGATTGGGCAGAACCCGCTTGAAGGCAGCCCCGGCTCGCCCAAGTCTGGGAGCCAAACGTCGGAAATGTTCGACGAAATTCCACCGGCTGTCAAGGACGAGACCCAGGTACGTCATCGTCGACCCGACACCGACGTAAACCCCTCCTACCGTTATTTGAGATCCCGATGGTGGCCTGTTCCGGGAACCATGGAAGCACATGGCTTCGGACTTGTGAAGGGCCACCTCGAGACCCAACTGCCGGATCCTCTCTACGACTATCGCAACCCCGCGTGTCATAGCGTCAGTCGCCGCCTGATGGCGCGACTAACGTATCGTCAGCATAGCAGACAACACTGACGCCACTAGGGAGATCAGCGCGCAGCACCCAGTCGTAGCCGATGTCCCACAGAACCGGCCCCAGAACGGAACCCTGTGAAACACCACACGACATCTCTCACCGGTTCCACTCTCCCAGGTGACCGGGGTTGATGACGGCTCTGTCCGTCAAGTAAGCCTCGACTACGCGACGGAGGTAGGTCGGCACCCGGAGATACCGAAATGCCTCCCTAATGCAACTCCAGGGCAGGGTGTTAAAGGCATTGGCGATGTCTAGAGACACCGCCAAGACGACTCCGCCCCGGGAAACTGCGTCCCCTGTCGAGAGGGCTCTCACGCGCATGATGGCTTCCACCGTCGAGCGGCCCGTGCGGAAACCAAACTGGTTTTCCACCAGATCCGGCCCCACCCTCACTTGGTGCTCGACGAGGCGGTTTTCAATTACTTTTTCAAAGAGCTTGCCCACCTCATCGAGCAGCACGATGGGCCAGTATGCGGACGGAGAGTCCGCAGGGCGCCCCGGCTTCTTAATGAGGACCAGTTTCCCCGTCTTCCAACGAAGTGGGAACTGGCCCCTCTCCAAGCATGCGCTTAAGAACCCTCTTAGTCGAGGCCCAAGAACCTCCAAGGCCAGGACCCAGGCTTTTCCAGGTAAGCCGTCGGGTCCTGGGGCGGTATTTTTGGCCTTCAGCCTATTAACCGCCACTCTCAGGTCTACCTCAGTCACCTCAGGGGCATCGTCTTCGCCGTCAGCATTGTAGTCCGCATCGGGCACCGCAGGTGGCGGAGCCATAGATGGAAGAGTGTATGTTCCCCTCGCGAGGGGAATAGAGCGCTCACTACTTCCTCCACCAGCTGGGACCGGAGGCTCTGCGTCAACGGGGGGGCCCAGGTGCGGAGCTTATTCCGCACCATTTTGTAGGGTCTTCCCCACCCCTCGCGAGGGGAGCATACTCCCCCGTCTATGGCTCCACCACCTGCGGTGCCTGATGCGGACTACATCGCTGACGACGATGACGATGCTCCTGAGGTGACTGAGATAGACCTGAGAGTGGCGGTTAATAGGCTGAAGACCAAAAATACCGCCCCAGGACCCGACGGCTTACCTGGGAAAGCCTGGGTCCTGGCCCTGGAGGCTCTTGGGCCTCGACTAAGAGGGTTCCTAAGTGCATGCTTGGAGAGGGGCCAGTTCCCACTTCGTTGGAAGACGGGGAAACTGGTCCTCATCAAAAAGCCGGGGCGCCCTGCGGACTCTCCGTCCGCATACCGGCCCATCGTGCTGCTCGATGAGGTGGGCAAGCTCTTTGAAAGAGTAATTGCAAACCGCCTCGTCGAGCACCTAGTGCGGGTGGGGCCGGATCTGGCAGAGAACCAGTTCGGTATCCGCACGGGCCGCTCGACGGTGGATGCCATCATGCGCGTGAGAGCCCTCTCGACGGGGGACGCGGTTTCCCGGGGTGGGGTCGTCTTGGCGGTGTCTCTAGACATCGCTAGTGCCTTCAACACCCTGCCGTGGAGTTGCATCAGAGAGGCACTTCGGTATCACCGGGTGCCGACCTACCTCCGTCGCGTAGTCGAGGCTTACTTGACGGACAGAGCCGTCATTTACCCCGGTCACCTGGGAGAGTGGAACCGGCGAGAGATGTCGTGCGGTGTTCCACAGGGTTCGGTTCTGGGGCCGCTTCTGTGGGACATCGGCTATGACTGGGTGCTGCGAACCGTCCTCCCTAGTGGCGTCAGTGTGGTTTGTTACGCTGACGACACGCTGGTCCTGGCGCACGGGAGATCGCACCAGGCGGCGGCCGACGCTATGACACGCGGGGTTGCGACAATAATTGAGCGAGTCCAGCAGTTGGGTCTCGAGGTGGCCTTACACAAGTCCGAAGCCATGTAAGCACATGGCTTCGGACTTGTGTCCCATGGTCCTCGGCACAGGCCACCATCGGGATCCCAAATAATGGTAGGAGGAGTTCACATCGAGGTCGGGTCGACGATGACATACCTGGGTCTCGTCCTCGATAGCCGGTGGAACTTCGTCGAGCATTTCCGACGTTTGGCTCCCAGACTGGGGCGGGCCGGAGCTGCCTTTAAGCGGCTTCTGCCCAATCTAGGGGGACCAAACGGCTCCTGCCGGAGGCTTTACGCGGGGGTTGTGCGGTCCATGGCCCTTTATGGGGCGCCTGTTTGGGCGCCTACTTTGAGGAAGCGACCTGCCCGTTACCTCAACGCGTCCCAGAGGATCATGGCCATCCGGCTGGCCCGGGGATACCGCACGGTCTCTGGCGAGGCGGCGAGCCTTCTTGCTGGACTGCCACCATGGGATCTGGAGGCGAGAGCCCTCGCGCTCATTTACGAGTGGCGCGTGGAGGCGCAACGCCAAGGCGACACTCCTCTGCCGCGGCAAATTGCAGCAAGGCGGACGGAGCTCCGGCAGGATCTCATGGCGGTATGGAGACAGCGACTGTCGCAACCCAGCGCTGGGCATGCTACAATCCAGGCAATTAGTCCCCTCTTTGAGGAGTGGCTGGAGCGGCGCCACGGCGTCCTCACTTTCCGCCTGACGCAGATACTCACCGGACACGGTTGTTTCGGGAGATACCTGTTTCGGATTCGGCGGGAGGATACGCCCGGGTGTCATCACTGTGAGGATCGCCCGGAGGACACGGTGGAGCATACGGTGGAGGTCTGCCCTGCTTGGGCGGAGAACCGCCGGGTCCTTGTTGAGGCGATCGGCGGCAGCGACCTCTCGCGACCGGCCCTAGTACAATCTATGGTCCAGAGCGAAGAGGCATGGGAAGCGGTCACCTCCTTCTGCGAAACAGTAATGCTAGCGAAGGAGGATGCCGAACGTGTGAGAGAGAGGGAAACCTCACGACCCAGCCGCCGCAATAGAAGAAGACGTCCCAGGCGTCGGGAGTCGCAAGGCGATTTCCGGCCACCGTAGGCGCGAGCCTGCGAACGGCGAGCATTGGGTGGTTCGCCGTCCGATCAGAACCAGGCCCGGGTCGGCGGCGCGCTGTGTTCCACGCGCGCCTTAAGGAGATGTCAGCATGGGAGACGGGGCCCGCTAGGGCCAGTGCCTGCCGGGGTGCGGAATCCGTTCGAAAGAGACGCCGCAGCCCTAGAACGCAAAGGGCATTGGGAGGAGCACGGATGGGTTTTAGTCAGTAAGAGTCTGACACTCCCTTCCGCCTCGCCCAGAGCGGAAGGAGTCATTTGATGATTTCCCATCCTTAAGGGTCTTCCCCACGGGTCCCCGTTCAGAGACTCCAGCATCTCTTTGCGAGCCAGATCCTTGGCCTCAAGGATCTCCGCTCGGAGGGCGGCCTTCGCTACTTTGTACTCCTCGTACAGCTCCGCCTCTCTGACATGCGGATCCGGAGGGCGGATGCGGAGCCTGCGGTGCCTGGTATACCGGCGCCGTGCGGCAACGCATGCCTGACGCAGCGTCGCCAGCTCTTGCGACCACCAGTACTCCTGGCGGCGGGCGCGTCCTGGCCTAACCCGGGGCATTGCCACGTCACAAATATCGGACATGACCTCCCGGAACCATACCGCTTCGACGTTGATGTCAGCAGGCCTGTCCGGAGGTGACACCCAGGCCTGCACGATCGAGGCTTCCAGGAGGAACTCCCGGTCCAGCTGCTTCAGCGCCCACCGCGGACCACTTGGGGCCTGCCGGACTGGCGCAGTTGAGGTCTGGGTGGAGACGTCAAACCGGATATACCGGTGATCGGAATAGGTCTCCACCTCCTCTAATACACGCCAGTCAATGACAGCAGGTCGGTCTCCAGAACCCAGTCCTCCACCATCCTGCCCCGCGTATCCGTATAACGGGAACCCCAAGCCAAGTGCTTGGCATTGAAGTCCCCGAGAACGAGTACGGGGAGGGAACGATACCCGGCGACGACGACGCCCAACTCCGTAAGAGTTTTGAAACTCGGCGACAGTTCGATTCGGGGAGAAGTACACTCCTACCACGACAATGTCCCCGAACCGTGCTGCTACGCACCCCTGTCCTCTCCTGGCGCTTTCGAGGGATGGGGTACCAGCAGCGGCCGACAAAATTAGGGCCACTGAACCGTTCAGGTCCTCCACCCAGCCATCCCTGGGCGGGACAAAGTAGGGCTCAGCGACCACGGCGATGTTAATCAACCACTGTGCCATGCTCTGGACCAACAGGTCCTGAGCGGCGGCGCAGTGGTTGATGTTCGCCTGGAGGAAGCGTAATGGAGCCGTTATTGGCACTCCATTTCTGCCTCCTGAGTCTTTTGTGAGGACTCACTCGCGGCAACCGAAGCGACGGCGGCGGCAGTGACGGCGGCGGCAGTGACGGCGGCGGCGTCGGCAGGGACGGCGGTGGTGGAGTGCTTCTTTTTACCCCCGGCTTTGGCAGGTGGAGCGCAGGCCTTGCCCCCAACCCAGTGATCGGCCAGCTTGCCAGATGCCGCACATACAACACAGTGCGGCGCGGCATTACACGAGTTGGCTTTGTGTCCGGGCCGACCACAGCGAAAACAAAGACCGCTGCGGTCCACCTCCGAGGTGCACTGGACACCCACGTGGTTGCCCACTTGGCTGCGGAAGCACCTCAGAGGTCTGGGTTCCAGCAGTTTGACCTGCGCATATACCCAGCCCACCAGGAGTCTTCGGCCCTCCAATATTTTCTTGCCCACCGTCACGGGGCAGCTCACCACGACGGTTCGCATGCCCGTGCGGTCAGGACGTATGGTGCCTGTCTTCACCTGCTCGGCAGAGCACCCCCCAGTCCTGACGACGGCGGCCACCACATCCTCCTCCGTGACGGAGTCGTCCAGGCCTATAATGCGCATATCAACGCACTTGGTAGGCCTGGACACTCGGACCTCGTCCGCATTTAAGGACGCTCTAAGCCTTTCAGCCAGAGCGTCAGCGGTCGGGCCACTGGCTGCACCGGGGATCTCCAGCATCCGGGCCCCAGTCATGGTCATCCTGTGTCGGAGGCCCCCAGTAATGCCGAGCTCCCGAAGGTTCACCGCCTCCTTTGCCATTGAGCACTTGGCTGTACGTTACGCCCCTCTTCTCCGCGTCCGGCTGTAGTGTGATCACTACAGCTGCGGTCTTAGGGGCACGGAGCCTAGCTGCGACACTTCGTTCTTTTTGTCGCCGTCTCCTCTCGCGTTTCTTGGTCGCCCTGGTTGCCTTTCTCGCCTTCTTCCTCTCTCCGACTACTTGCCATCCAGCTTCGGCCGCAGGAGAGTTTAAAGACGGGGGCGCCTGTTGCACAGCTGGTGCTGGAGCTCGCGATGCCTGTGCAGCCACCCTACTTGTCTTTGGCTTAGTCGTTGCCGGCCTAGCCCCTCGGTTGTCCTGACCGGATGACCCCGGTTTGGCAGCCACTGTGGCTGCCTTCTGCTGGCCCGACGCCTTTTGGCTCGCCGCCAGGGGGGGGCGCAGGACGATGCCCTCCAGTACAGAGAACCGTGCTGCGAAGGCGGCCATCTCCTGCCGCACTAGGTTCAGAACCTGCTCCTCCACAGGCACGGGCTGGTTTTTTCCGCGCTTGCGCCCTCCTTGATGTGCCTCCTTGGAGCCGTCTCCTCGGAGCCTGCCCAACTAACATTTTGGTGTCAGTTACAGGCTTTTTTATGACTTTAAGTAATATAACAGGGTTATAATTATCTCAGTTATTACTAAAGACGATATAGAGGAGTTAACAAACAAGTTTTAGCCCCAATCGCAGCACTATAGCGTTAATGGATGATGTAATACAGCTTTGAGAGTTATAATGACGCTAGTAGCAGCAAGTATACTTAATACGTTATAGTTTTAACCTTTTTGTGACACCCAAGTCTTTATAAAAGTGTTCGCCGACACCTCTTAACACTTATTGTTGTATAGTTATTGCAATGAACTCTTTTATACCACTTAAGGTGCTATATTGACTATTATTGCAGTCATAAGCTATAAAATAGAGTTTATCGAGAGTTTAGTAACACGAGAAACTAAAGGTGTCAAACAACTCCTCTATCTAGGTTTAACCTGTAATAAAGGGTTTAACTAAAGCTTATTGTGTTAGGCAGTCCTCTTTTACAGACGTTCTAAAGGTATTGGTGTCAAATAACGCAAGTATCGGTCGTTATTAACACTAACCTCACTTTTGTAAAGTTCGCCATTGTTTTGGTAACCTAACAATTAATATTATTTCGAGTTATTCAACATTTGACTACAATAAACAAAATTTCTTACATTATTTGAAGCATTCCATGAATGCCACTTAATTTTACATACCACTGCTCAAGATGCAGGAATGAATAGTAATGTTTAGCTTGAGGTACCTATTTTGTTATCATAATTTTTCTTTTAAATCTTTAATAAATCCTAGGCGCGTTAAAATTGAGATGAGAAACATGGTACACATTTACTGTGAAATCATAAGGGCAGTCATTTTTCACTTCACATACTTAAATAACATAATATTCCATAATATTATTCTGCTGTGTTGAATAATGGATGACATAACACTTCCATTACGAACAGATTTAATTTTAGTAAGGTTACAGGCTTTTTTATCTTGACGTGCGCTTTTTACCACCTGTAGTGCTCACTATCGCGGTAATACCGGTTAAAGTAGTAGCTGACGATGAATAAGCGCTCTTGTGGAGCTTTAAGATCTTTTTGACACCTTACTATAGGATTTATAGCACCTGTAGCGTTTACCAACTCTATTTTACAACGGTAATACAGATTAAAGTAGTAGCTGACGATGAATAAGCGCTCTTGTGCAGCTTTAATATCTTTGTGACACCGTACTATAGGCTTTCTATAACTTTTACCTGTAAAACTGTGGGCCTCTTTCGTGGTTATAAGTGAGTTAGAGCATGCTCTAACTCAGTTGCACAGGTATGCGTTAACACTTTTATACTCAAATGGAACTGATATACGAGTCTTATATAGGTTTTTTTAACGCTTTGGTGCTAGTTGGGTGGCCAAGTCTGCTTGGAGCTTTTCGTTCTCCTTTTGGAGAAGCTCCGTGGCGGTCACCAGGCGGGTGACCTCCGCCCGCAACTTGGACATTTCGTCCGATTGGGGCCCGCGGAAGTTGGCCTCCGCTGCCGCCAAAATGGAGGCCGCCGCTGCACTTACGGCCTTGTTTTAGTGGCTTGCTTCCTCTTCAAGGCCACATCGCGGACAGCCGCCTTCACGATCTGTACAAACCTGGCCTTATTGGAGCCGCCAACAGCGTCTAGCTCACTACCAGAAGACCCCGAGATAGAGGCCCTGCGACTGTTCACTGCGGGGTGTCGCCTCTCCTCGGCAAGCTTTGCAGCTCGCTGGGTAGCCTCCTGGGATGCAAGCCCCTTCCCTTTGCCTCCGTCTCGGCCTCTGCCCCGTGCACTAGAGGGGATCTTACGGGCTGAGACCGCCTCTCTGTTGGAAGACGACCCCTGGTCATCCTCAGGCCTGGGCCGCTTACGGAAGAACTTGGAGTTCTCCGAAGCAGCCTCGACTCCCTCGTGTCTAGAGCTCGCCGAGCCGATGCCAGACGCAGAGTCGGAGTCTGACCCCGCATCTCCTTGACGCTCAAGCGAGCCCTTCCTCCAATGATTGGAGGGAGCCTCCGCACTACGTTCGCCCGACATCTTGTCGGGCTTACTAAAATTAACGCCGATCATCTCCTTAAAGGACGTTGTGGATCGGGAGCCTCCTCGGCTCTTGTTGCCACTGGCAAGCGGTTCAAGACAACCGTTGCCCCCCCCGGAACACGAGGGGCATGACGCCTCCGAAGGAGACGTGGCGGATTCTCCAGCTGCTGAGCAGCTGGTACCGCCCTAGGGTAATGCTTTTCCGTGTGTCTTATTCATTTTTTTTTTTGTTCTTTTTAAAGGGTGTGGTCCCTATCTTCTCCTCCCTTTTCTTGCTTGCTCACTGCCCTCACAGTCACGTCTGATGAGCAGACGCGTACCAGAGAACAGTGAGCAAGATTCCTTCCTATGAAACGCACACCGTCCGAAAACCCGAATATTGCTCAAGTCTCCGAACGGTTTGCCCTTCTCGTGTCCCTCTTTGTCTGGTCTCTCACTTGAACCTTTCCGGCATGAGTAACTCTACCGGCAGAGCTCCAAGATCACTGAGACACACAAGCCCCACCACGACGGCAACGTGGGGACACACTCGGTGGGGTCCTCTAAAGCCTACAAGAAATAAAAATAAATCATCCAAAACACTTCTTCGTATAAAACTATCTGAAAATTATGGAAAATAAATAAATAAGGCTTTAGACACCTGGTGCTGTAAATAAAGCTGCGCTTATAAAAACGAATTAGTAAACATCTTTGGTCTGGTCTGGTATTAATATAGTTACCATGTGAATGTTCATGTTCGTTTTTGCTTGGTAATCAATCCTGCCTGTAACTGTCTTTTAAGTATATGTGTTTTATGTATCTATTGTTTGTCGTATGTTTACTTACATGAGTCTTGTTACTCGAAATAAACAATTTTAATTGATCAAATTATGGTTTTCGAAGTCAAGTAAATTTCTTAACCAACGTCTAATCTTTTATTAAACACTACTTCTTTTTGAAACAGACTACTTTCTAGGTATTTTAAGAGTTCAGAAAAGTAGTTGATGATTCTAGCAGCGTTGGCAACAGAACTCAAATAAGTACACACAAGCTTACGGAATACCAAAACAAGGGATCGCCATTTCATTATTTATGTTTTCGTCTCTGTGTTCTTAAAAGCCGAAAAGAAAGTTTTGAAGAACATACCGATTAAAAAAGAAAACCTCAACGTGCAGAACGAACTTGTGTTTTAAATAAGCAGTGACTGAAACTAGTAAGATTTTTGTAATAACGATCCATAACGAATGTCAAACATCTACAAATGACTGTGTATTAACAAACTAAAAAAACACTGGCCAAATGCGAGTCGGACTCGCGTGCAAAGGGTTCCGAAAGATTTTTTTATATGTTATTTTAACACTACAGACTTTATATAGGTTTTCCTGTAATAATAATAATAAATAAATCCGCAAGGCAGTTTTGTGGCAAACTGTTGGGCACTGGCGACCCCACGGACCTGATCTCCAGGGAGAATTCTTGTTCCTCATTTCCGGCTTGCCTTTATTGGCTGGCCGGGTTGAAAGCTGACGAGGAACAGAGCTCCCACCTCTTTCTTGCCTTAATCGGCCGGTCTGAGTGGAGATTCGCAAGAGCAAACGTGCTCGGGAGAAGGATGTATAATCCAGTAAGGTGCTGGTAGGGATCTTGACCGTACTTCCGGGATTGTCCTGATAGCCGTGGTATACCTCTCCACTCCTATAGCACCTCAGAATATGTTGCCCCCTTGGCGCTACGTTACTTTGTGCTAGCGACCCTTTTCGGGGGGGCCATTTATTGAGTGTGCAAGTCGCCCCCTGCCATTTTAAAGCCGTTTTAATTGTCAATGGTCAGGCAGGGGCCAATAGTTCTTCCATAGTAAACGATTATTAGTCCACTAAACCAGCCAAACCCATAGCGTTTCATCTTTTGTTTCCATATTCTGCAATAGTCCTGCTCCAACCGGGGATTGTCCTTGGGTATACTTTCACAGTGCATACAGGGATAATCGTCGGTTGGTGTCCCATTCCATTTAAAATGTCTAAAGAGGCCTCTGCGAGTTGGCTTCGGCCCCTCGTACGCCTACCAAAGGACCGGGTCTCTAAGAAAAGGGACCCGATAAAGTAAAAAAATAATAATAATAAACACATGAAGACATGAAGCAATCGTTGAAGGAGCGCTTTTTTGGCCGCCTGAAGAAGGTATTCAATAGCTTTCTATCGGGCGGAAACAAGGTGCGCGCCTTCAACGGTTGGGTCATGCCAGTATTGATGTACTCTTTCGGCGTACTCAAATGGACTCAAACGGAACTTGACGCCCTGGATAGGCGGGTCCGTACACTGCTTACTGCGTATCGAATGCATCACCCACGGTCGTCGGTAATGAGACTGTATATCCCGCGAAAGTGTAGAGGTCGAGGCTTTTTAAATGCTAAGACTCTCCACAATCGCGAGATATGCAGTCTTAGGGAATATTTCCTAGCTGTCGACGTGGGTATGCATCGAAATGTAGTGGCGGTGGACAAGGGACTCACCCCGCTCTCCTTGGCAAATGAGAACTGGCGCAAACCTGCAGTGCTTGACACTAACGATCGCAGGGCGGTATGGTAGAGTAAGGAGCTTCACGGACGCTTTTTCCGGGCCCTACATGGGCCTGACGTAGACCAACTAGCGTCCGTAGCCTGGCTGCGTTTCGGTGATCTTTTTGGAGAAACCGAAGGTTTTGTTTGTGCAATTATGGACGAAGTTATCATGACGAATAACTACCGGAGATTTATTGTGAAAGACATATGTCGGGCATGTCACCGTCCGGGAGAATCAATTCGCCACATTGTCTCTGGTTGTTCTCGTCTAGCTAACGGAGAATACTTGCATAGGCACAACCTTGTAGCCAGGATTATCCATCAGCAACTTGCTCTGAAATACTCTCTTGTGGAGTCAGAGGTGCCATACTATAGGTATGCGCCCGACCCAGTTCTCGATAATGGCAATATCACATTGTACTGGGATCGGTCCATCATCACTGACAGGACTATTATTGCCAATAAGCCTGATATAGTGGTGGTGGACCGAATTGTGAGGCGTGCAATGATTGTAGACATAACCGTCCCGCATGACGAGAACCTCGTGAAAGCCGAGAAAGACAAACAAATCAAGTATATTGACTTGGCTCGCGAGGTTGTCGACATGTGGGAAGTGGACTCCTTAATCATTGTACCGATAGTCGTATCGGCCAATGGCTTAATAGCCACGAGCCTCGACCAACACCTTAGGAGGCTCTCGTTGGGCAGCTGGATCAAGGGCTTGATTCAGAAAGCGGTACTTCTGGACACGGCTCGCATTGTCAGGAGTTCCTATCTCTGGAGCTCTGACCACCGGTAGCTTGGACCCTGTTCCCGATATCGGTGGGCTACTATTTTTATATTTTTAAATGTTTTTTTTTTTTCTAATGTATATATTGTATAAAAATATATATAAATAAGTAAAGAAAATAAATAAAGGAAATAATAATAATAATTTAATAGTCAATGGTCAGGCAGGGGCCAATAGTTCTTCCATAGTAGTAGTTATTAGTCCACTAAACCAGCCAAACCCATAGCGTTTCATCTTTTGTTTCCATATTTTGCAATAGTTTTGCTCCAACCGGGGATTGTCCTTGGGTATACTTTCACAGTGCATACAGGGATAATCGTCGGTTGGTGTCCCATTCCATTTGAAATGTCTAAAGAGGCCTCTGCGAGTTGGCATCGGCCCTTCGTACGCCTACCAAAGGACCGGTTCTCTAGGGACCCGAGAATGTCAAAAACATAAAAAAAAAAATTTTTATTTAATTCAGACCATTGATCCATATAGTGTTAGTAAAATCTTAACCTATTGTTAGTACATAAAAAGCTTAAATTAATTGGCGACATGTACGCCAGTACGCACATGCCTAGCTGCCCAGTGCCTAATGAAAGGCCCATCAATTTTGTCCGCCAGTGTAGCCAGTATGTTGTTGGGGCTACCCCTGAATCACTTCAGCATACTCGCACATCGCTTGCGCATAACGGCATAAAATCATCTAATCTCGCTTCAGCGAACATGCCAGACGCGCTACAAAACCGAGGTAGCCCCAACAATATCCTCAACGCATTGTTATACTGAACGCGCAGAGCGTTGTAAGCCTTCTGCGTATACCTTACCCACAGGCTGCACGCGTAAAACGATTGACAAAACGCTCGAAAAAGAGTCAGTTTCACCTCCTTAGTACAACGTGCAAACCTGCGAGCCAGCATATTGCATCTGGCTGCCAACGCTCTGCGCTCCCTATCTAAATCTTGGTCATCCATGAGAAAGTCCGTGATAACATGACCTAGGTATTTAAACTGCGTAACGAACTCCAACGGAGTTCCTCGTAAGTTAATAGATGGAATATTAACAGGTGTATTGTTGCGCACTCTAAAAACAATTAACTTGCTCTTGGAGGCATTATACCTCAAGCCATGAGCCTCCGCGTACCTCTCACAGATGGCCAACAATTTCCTCAGACCACAGATTGATGGACTGAGCAGCACCATATCATCAGCGTAACTTATGTTGTTGATCATAGTTCCATCAACAGAGCATCCGATCTTGGTGCCGCTCAGCTCACCAATCAGCCGATCCATATACACATTAAAAAGACTCGGTGAAGTCAATCCCCCCTGCCTTACCCCACAATCTAATCCAT
Organism: Lacanobia oleracea; assembly: GCA_950371165.1. Lineage (NCBI taxonomy): Eukaryota > Metazoa > Arthropoda > Insecta > Lepidoptera > Noctuidae > Lacanobia > Lacanobia oleracea. Next base: position 27,344,972 of record OX493390.1, on the reverse strand, counting down.
ATGACTCAGATTGAGCAACCGCCCACCTAACATAATTATTCTGATGCTTATACCAATATTTAAATAAATCTATGAATTCAGTAGGTAGTTCAGTATCATCCGACAGTTTTTGCCACAAAACATCATAATCTACTAAGTCAAAAGCTTTTGACAGGTCAAGGAAACATCCATACACTGGTGTTCTCCTGTCTGTGTAGTACTGCACAGTCTGCTTGAGACACAGGATTGCACTTTCAGTGGACAAACCGGCTCTAAAGCCAAACTGCGCATCGTGCAATTTAATGTGTTTATTCAACCGCCTCTCAAGCAGACTGTCCAACACCTTGCCAATGACTGTTGCTAATGATATAGGTCTATAATTAGATTTGTCGGATGAGTCACCTGTCTTACTTTTAATTATGGGAACTACAACTGTTTTTACCAGATTCTCAGGCAGGTAGGAGTGACTCACATAAAAATTAAACAACATGGTAAGCAATCTGGTCAAGTGTACACCGGCGAACCTTAAGTGCTCAACACTCAGACCATCATGCCCTGGTGACTTACCCCGCTTCATACTTTTTAACGCCATTCTAATTTCCTTATTTGAGAATCTTACATAAAAATCACCTTCACACAAGGTCCGAGTGTCTCGCACAGATGTGTCTGTATTAAGTGGCGCTACCTTAAAGTGATTCATAAACATGGTAGATATGTCACTACTTTGTGACAGACCCTCAACATTTGCGGGAAGACTCGGCTGGGGATTCATAGAGTTGGTTTCTTTCCAAAAAGAACTAAATTTTTTCTCATTATGCAGTGATACAATTTTATCCATTTTTATTTGGGTTGCATTGTTTTGACACCATTTCAATTTATTTTTAAATTACTGCCTCATAATTTTCATATTCTCATAAACCTCTCCACACGTAGGTTTTCCATTAATAATCCACTTTTGAAACCCGAGCCGCGCCTTTGAATGAGCCTCTTTTACATGCTCGTTCTAACCAGTTACATACATTTTCTTTTTCTTCACAAATATGCTATGACTAGAAATAGCAGCCGTTTGCAAAACATAAACAATCTGTTCGTACATATTATTAATTAAAGATCTATGATGATCACTTCTACATATCCTATCACTACATTCAATAAATTGACTAGGAAAATCAATATCACGTAGGGCACTATGACATAGGTCAGCGTAGTGTTGTACCTGGTCAGAAGTTCTATTTCTCCAAATCACTTTATTGAACACTACTTTTTTATAGCTCAGTTTTGGTACTAAAATACCAAAATTACAAATAATTTGTAAGGGAAAATGGTCTGACCATGAAACATCATTAAGCACATTTACTCTTACAATTGCACTTTTGGTAACACTTGATAGGTACCATACAGTGGTCTAACCATCTAACGCACCCATGCGAGTCACTCAAGTAGGTATAAGTATCGGAATCACTACTTTTAACGGCTAATTGGACTTGATCGAGTTGTTCCTTTGTTACGTACACATCTTTAATATGTTTGATCTCCGATTGTAACACAATAATGTCCTTCAATAATCTTGTCACATCTACGTGATCAAATGTCACGGGGGGTAACTTTTGAAGATCTCTCGCCACAAAAATAGGTATTTCTTCCGAGTCTGTGCTCTTAAATAAGGAAATTATGTCTTCGAGATCCCGACACACTTTGTTTTCCTTCCTGCGCGATATCTTCTTTGTTGTAGTCTTTTCATGAAAAGTAACGTCTTTGCAACATCTACATCTTCTCCAGTAAATGCAGAGCTACACACTTTCACTATACTGTCCTCGTCCATAATCTGAATTTTATTTTGTATAAACGCGAGTACTTCGCTAATCACAATATTACAAGAATAACATTTTAACAATGACATTTTCACACTGAGGTCGGTGACCTCACGCGTCCGCACGGTAGCTCGTTGCGAACCGAACTAATAATATATAGGTAAGATCTTTTATCTTCATTTTTGTCATGCTGGGAGAATGGTAATTTTTCGTCTAATGTTTTGAATAACTTCACAACCATTTATTTAAAAAAAAATGAAAAAAATATAATTGAAACCCTAACAGTAATCCCTTTCATTTGTTTTTTTTTTACTATTCATAGGCACGCGTTTGACCACTATCTCACTTGTTGGTAAGCGATGATGTAGTCGAAGATTGAGCACGCCTACCTAGAAGTAACCTATTCACTCTTGACTTACAGACTCCCAGGTTGTAGCTATCAGGAAACTAACACACACATATGTCAGACGATATTGCTTTTTTAACCGACTTCAAAAAAAGGAGGAGGTTCTCAATACGGTTGTATTTTTTTTTTTTTTTTTATGTTTGTTACCTCATAACTCCGTCATTTATGAACCAATTTGAAAAAAAATTATTTCATCTGAAAGGGTATACTTTTCGATTGGTCCCATTGTCACCATGTCAGAATTTGATGATGGGATCTCACGAAAATCGAGGGCAACCCTCAAATTTTATAGGCACATACAATGTTTTTCATAAACTTTCTAACGCAATTTAGATATTTGTGCCTGATAATCATCATTTTTTGTTGCTGAGCTGATGATGAAGGGTATAAATTAGGATCTGATGATAAGACCCCATGAAAAATGTTTGTTCAGCGATACTTTAGCCAATTTTCAGCCGATTTCGAAGATTCTTTTTTTGTTTGAAAGAGTATTTTCCTAGACTGGTCCCGTTTCAATTTGGTGAAGATCTGACGAAGAACTTCGGAGGTAGGCAACGGAACTCTTCAATAAATGATAGCAAAGGGATCGGGATTGCTGAAATCGCATGTTTTTTTTAGTGTTTACACCAGTTCTTAACATAACATTGCGCCGGTACGCTATTAATGGGTACGCAGGTACCTAGGTACCACTAAAAAGTGAAAAATAATTTTTTTTTTACAAAAAACACATCCGACTTCCAAAAACAAAACATTACAAGGTACAAAATAACTTCGGAAGAAAGAAAAAACTTTAATTTCGGAAGTCGGTGTCTAAAAACGAAAAAATAACTAAAGACACCATTTTTTACCTTGTAGTGTTTTGTTTTTGGAAGTCGGTTGTGTTTTTTGTAAAAAAGTTTTTTATTATCTACTTTATCTTCTAAAAGTGACCCTCGTACTAAATATATAATAATTTACGGAACGCATTCATGTTTGGGTCACAGAAGTCTTTAGAAGTATCATCATCTTCCTGCCCTTATCCCATGTTATTTGGGGTCGGCGCAACACGTTTTATTCTTCCATTCTGTTCAGTCTTTAGAAGTATGTGTACCAAATTTTCAACAGAATCGGACTAGTAGATGTGGAGAAAACTGGATGTGACAGACAGACAGACAGACACCCGAGTAATCATATAAGGGTATCTTTTTTACGGATACCCTAATCTCTTCAAAGTAAGAGTGAACCTACCCAGAAACAAGCCTACCCAGAAGGAGCCTGTCCTTCTGGGTAGGCTCGCTCCATCGTAGACTTTGTCTGTGTCATCTCTGACATAGACTAGAGTCAAGAGCAAACCCATTGCAAATAAATAAATAATAATATTCGGAACCCCAAAAATCCTGTTTGTGACCCATTTCTATTGACTTATTTACAGTAATAATAATAAGAAGTTTTGGTTCATGAACTTTTCTTTTACAAGAAGTGCACGCGGAACTAGCAAAAAGACGAACCGAAGTGAAATTAAAACTATTACCTACAGTTCTAACACCTCTAACACTAATTACAAAATATTTGTCACAAAAATGTATAGGGCAAAACTAAACGAAAATTGATCACCCATGAATGAATTTAATTCCATACATCTTCAAAGTCTGTGTCTTAATTAACATCAAACATAAATTAGATAATAACCTAATTTAGGTATACGCTTCAAACGTTAGACGCAATCCTTCATAATGAACTGTTTACGAAGTTATTTATATGTTGATTAATTACTACGTGTACGGGTAATTAAAAGCTAAAAGCCAAATATTTGAAAGGTTTTAACTGCCACGTCAATCATAATTTGACGAGTCTTTCAAAAGAGGCGGCAAATTGTAATCAAATTGTTTAGCAATTAATCGGCTTGGCAACCATGTTTTTTTATTAGAACGGATACTTCCGTTAAAAAATACCAACAAAAAATCTAACAAGGAAAAGGGTTAGTTATGTTTTGGTTAATGGAATTATATTTTACTTAGACGTGTTTTTCTTACATCTTGAAATATTATGAGCGTAAACACTGAGTCAACATTAACTTTTTTTTCGTGTTATATGAATGACTCGAGCCTCCTTGAGCACACATGGACCAAATCAGTTCTTAGCATCTTGCGCACGTTAAAATTTCAAGTCAAATCAGTTCATTCAGTGAGGCGGAAACGCTCAGAAAGGTAGGTGAGGCCTGCGGCGAGCACGTGATGTCATACTTTATATGAGTTGGCTGCCCCTGATATTATTTGACCCAAATCCACACTTATAATATAACTGGTATTGGCACGTGCTCCTAATATTTTAACAGACTACGATGAATTCGAAAAGGTAAGTAATCAATGTAATATATTGATTACTTACCTTTATGAAAACCTTCAACTCACTGAGACAGCTGAGAGCATTAAGAGAGAATTTCCAGAATTTCTTTCCCAGGAACGGAAAGGCATTTCTGGAATAGAATTTCTATTCCCAGGAATACAGACTGTAAGGACAATTTCAAGTGCTCAACCATTGCCTCCCGGAGAGACCGGATCAGCGACCCATCAGCTCGTGCATCGGTCACGTATGGTATCGGGAGGTCCCAGCAATAGTGCTGTCGTCTGCATACCCAAAGGTACCGGGTTTAAGCAGATCATTAATATGCAGCAAGAACAGTGTTTCCGAAAGCACCGACCCCTGAGGATCCCCGGCATTAATATCCAGCAGTCTAGACGAGCAGCCATCTATGACCACTCGGATAGACCGATCCCTCAGGAAATCTGCGATCCAATCACACAAATCGGCGGGCAGACCAAAGGAAGGAAGTTTACCACTAAGGCTATCGTGCCAGACCCTATCGAAGGCCTTCTAGATGTCAAGAGAGACCGCTAGTGCCTAACCGTGCTTCTCTATGGCCTCACTCCAGATGTGTATGGCATACTGGATAAATGGATTTCGGCGTAACCCGTATTGACGGTCACTAAGGATATCATTCGCTTCTAGATACGCCAGGAGCTTATGATTCACCACACGTTCCATAGTCTTACAGAGTATGGACGTTACCGAGATGGGTCTATAATTCGACGGGTCAGCTCGATTACCCTTCTTGGGTACGGGCTGCACGTTAGCTTGCTTCCAAGCCTTCGGCACTTTTCTAGTCTCAAACGAAAGGCGAAATAGACGTGTCAAGATGGGAGACAACTCAGGCGCACAAGTCTTCAGAACAATTGCCGGTATCCCGTCGGGACCGCTAGTCTTGTCCACGTCTATATTACGCAGTAGCCTACGGACGTCCTTCTGATGAATGCGAATGTTCGACATACTCGACTCGCATCCACCAGGAGAAGCAGGGGGCGTCGCGCCACCAGGATCCAGACGTGAAGATTCCGCAAACAAAGAAGCAAACAAGTTCGCTTTCTCCTCAGCGGAGTGGGCCAGCGTCCCGTCGGGACTTAGCAGTAGTGGTAGTGAGGAGCGGCACAAGTTCGATTTGACCGACTTAGTCAGGGACCAAAAACCTTACTACCTGCTGGGTATGAAGCAAGTTTGTTCCCTATTCGGCTAACGTGGTCAAACCGAGCCCTCCGCAACACTTTTTTGCAGGACTTGGCAGCCCTGTTGAAGGTTCTCTTTTTCCGATTCACGTCATTTACTTTGCGCGTACGAGCGTCGACCCATGCAAGGTACGCCGCGTGCTTAAGCGCATCAGCGCGATTGCACTCGGCACCAAACCAAGGACGAGCTTCGCCAGATTTCGCTATGTCAGAGAACGGAATGTAGTACTCCATTCCCCTCCGCAACACATCCGACACGGCGTCCGCGCACGGCGAAGCATCAGTGGATGAAAAGCAAGTAGGCTGTCAAGGATAACATGCGAAAAAAGATCGCATGCCATCCCAATCTGCTGACCTGTATCACCGTACCCGCCGGGTGCCTCTTGGGCTAGGATCGGGCGGGGAGTAGACGGACACAAACTTCACCAGACAGTGGTCGGAACTACCCAGTGGTAAAGAAATCGACACCAAGTAGCGGTCTGGATTTGTTGTCAGCAAAAGGTCCAAGCAATTGGCAGTGTGCGAATCAACATCGGGCACCCTCGTTGCCCCCTGGACCAAGCGCCAGCTTTCGCGTCTCTCGTCCAGCATGGTCTGTGCACTGGTATGGGAAGAGCCACTCCTGATGGTAGGCATTGTCCCCAGTAACACCAATTGGGCAGAAGGGTACCGCTGCTGAGCCGCATCCGCTGCCTCACTCAGGTGCTGTGTAAGCCCAGTTGTCTCCAAATCATCGCTGTGCGAACGGTAGACGCAGGCGTAGACAATTTTGTCTAGGCCTGTGTCCACTATAGCCCACAGCGTCGAGAACCTGGAGTGTTCAAGATAACGGAGACGCCGATAGCAGATGTCATCCCGGGCGTACATACATACGCCCGCGCGTGATCTGAAGTGGTGCTCCAGGGTAAACCCTGGGTAAGACAGGTATGACACGTCTGACGGTCATCCGATCTGCGTTTCCGACAGGAACAAGAGCGCTGGTTTCTCGGTCTCAAGGTGATGGACTGCGGTGAGATTTAAGTACAGACCTCGTAGGTATATTAGAGAGGTGTACTTTATGCGAAAGGGCGTGCTGCCGCTGTACAGCTTTTCCCTTTTTTTCTGTTCATAAAAAAAAAGTGATGGAAGTTAAGGAGAAGGAAGGTGGTGGAAAGGTGTACATAATAAAGAGTATTCTATTCTAAGTGAAATGAGGTTCCGTACTGATAATCTTCAGGCACGCCCTGACAGGACGACATCTTTAAGGGACTAGTCTGGAGACTGCGGGGACGCCCGAGCCCCCCCCGGGAATTTACATCGGGCCCTTTCATCTGGTGCCCAACTACCTGTGGTCGGCTAGCGGTGCACCGTGCCTCGGATCCCACTACCCACCACGACTAGTCTCCCTATACGCCATGACAGGGCAAGCCTGGTTGGTCTGCTTGCATTGGAACAACTATTTCGACTCAGCTCCTCTGAATTGGCTACACTGAGCATCGTACCGGAACGCAGCTAAGCCGCTTGTCCATTGGGTGGTCACAAGCCATCGACCGAAGCCTACCACCAGTTAGTGTCACCTGATTTGCACCACCTGGGGACCACGTGTAGGGTCTAACATTGGGTATTCTCCTACGGACGCGGGTGACTCGGCCCCCAAGGCTTCAAGAAACGTGTTTTTTTTCTGTTAGGGGTACGGAAGTGTGAGAGTCGGACTCGCACTTAGCCGTTTTTTAAGTACTCTAGTTGTCAAGAATTATTTATTCTCCTAAGCATTTATCGAACTACATGTGTCGAAAAAGGCTGCCAGTATTTTCTTATAAAACAGCTGAATTAGAAACAGTATCCCAGTATTTTACCCAATTACTTGGTAACACGATAGCTCTTATTAAGCTTGTGTTTCAGGGCTTCAGGCACTACCGAGTATCTAATTATCCGTAACGGCTTACAAAGATTTTCAAACGACCAGACAGTGTGAACTATCGTAAACAAGACTAGAGATAAAATAACGAGAATCAATTTTTATAGTAAATAGTTACAATTGTAACGGATGTATAATGTGTTCTCATCAATAGATTTACAGGACATTGAAAAACATATTTCGAAGTAATATATAATTTTAAAGATTTGGTACCATTTATCTCGTTGTTGAGTACCGAAAAGAGTATCGATGAATACTATACATTTGATTTATTTATTCGAAGGTAACACAAAAAAACCTTGCTATACGAATTTGCGCAGTTTCCCTAAGTAATCCTTTACGTTAGGTATGCTGAACGGAAAACATTATTACTCATAATAAACAATAGTTTTAGCTAATGATAAATAGGAGTTTATATTTTATCCATAATGAGAAAAATTATTCCTAATGAAATAAAATTCCACAGCGCCGTTGTTGGAACTCCAAGAGAATAAGCGGAAAATATTCCAATGATGATAATGCTTTCTGCTTCCTGTTTTGATGCCTACAACGTTAGATACTAACATTCCATTTTAAATACTATTTAACTCATGCTTTTTAGGGTTCCGTACCCAAAGGTTACAACAGAACCCATTACTAAGCTTCCGCTGTCCTTCCGTCCGTCTGTCTGTCAGAGAGCTGTATCTCAAGAACCGTAATAGGTAGGCAGTTAAAAATTTCACAGATTGTGTATTTCTGTTGCCGCTATAACAACAAATAATAAAAAATAAGTTTTATGGTACGGAACCCTTCGTATACGAGTCCAACTCGCACTTGGCCGTTTTTTTTTAATTTTACGAGGGTTAGCTTATTTTGATTTTACACTGAATTACTGAATTTATTGCTTTTCTGAAATACTCATGACTCAATGACTCCGAACAAACAAAAGGTGCTTATTTTTTCCAGGAGCCTTTTGTTTTTGCCAGCCATCTTTCACGAGCGCTCTTTCTTCCAGCTCTCGCGAAATCTACTGAGTTCGTCTCGTCACCTACGTGGCAAACACTACTTTGTGTTTCTGTGATTGGACACTAGCTCTGGCAGGTATAATACTTGTGTCTCGTGATAAAATAAAAACCGGCCAAGTGCGAGTCGGACCCTCACACAAAGGGTCCATAAACCGAAAAAACACGTTTCTTGTATGGAAGCCCCCTTTAAGTTATATTTCTTTTTTTTTGCATTATTTGTTATGATAGCGGCAACAGCAATATAGTACACACTCTGAAATTTCATATATTTACCTACTAGTAAACATTCGTGCCGTTTTCCGGGAAGCCGTAGCCGGCACGTATTAAAAGGCACTTTGCCGCCGGGTGCATTTACGGTTCTTAAGATTACAGCCCAGTGACCGATAGACGAAAGGACAGCATAGGGTTCCGTTGGTTACCCTTCGGTAAAGTGTGTTATCTTTAATGAATATAAATTCCTAGGAAAGAAAAAACAGATGAAATTGTAAGATCTCTGAGAGTTTTAGTACATAACTTCATACCACGCTATTATGTTGTTTCATATATCGCAAGACGAGGTTAAGCGAATAAACATAAGGTAGTTATTATGTGGACGTCAGTCCGCCATCAAAACTTCTATCGGAGCAACTTAAGTAATACATCCTCCTCTTCAGGCGTTCACTTTTGACAGTGGTTATAGTTTTTTGATGATGTATCTTGTCTGGATAATGCAGCCCTCTCGATGTGCCCCAACTTTTTGGAATGAAAATAATAATGTTCTCACTAGTCCCTTTTGAAGCAATATTTAAGTTTGAGGAAATTTTAAGCTTACGAATTTTTGTAGTTACGGAAAATTCCGGATTCTTTTGTACCCGTTATAGACACAAGGTTCGCTGCATATTTTTCGTGGGACTTAAACATAACAAGCGAGACAGTCACATAAAACCCGTGCCTAAGTTTTTGTGGAATGTAGGCATAATGTATGTGTTCACATGTTAAACTTCCAAATTAAAAAAAAAATGCTGACCTCAAAGTACATGGTAGTGTGATCATATGGATTCAGGTGGCGCGACGCGGGTGCTTCTCCTGGTGGATACGAGTTGAGTATGTCAAACATTTGCATAAATGTATGTCTTCATTCACAAGATTTTTTTATTATGCGATGATGTAGTCGAAGATGGAGCACGCTTGCCTAGAAGTAACCTATTCACTCTTGACTTAAAAACTCCCAGGTTATAGCTATCAGGAAACAGACTCCGGCAAGGAATTCCACTCCTTAGCTGTACGTATTATGAATGTGTTCCCAAAACGTTTTGTGCGTATAGGTGGGATGTCTACCATGTACCTGTGGTGAATCGCCGTTCGTCTTGTGGTCCGATGATGGAACGGGCTTGTCGGAATGAAATTGTAGAAAACCGACAGGCTAGCAACTCGTCATCGATGTTCAAGACTTGGGAGCTTCGTCGCGACGAGCCTCTCACTGCCGATGATCCTATTGGCTCGTTTCTCATTGAAGATTTTTCAATTGAAGCATCATTGCATTATCCAGACAAGATACATCATCAAAAAACCATAACCACTTCATTTGACTCATGCCTGGTTTCTGAGATTTTTATCGGTCGTTTATTTGTTGGTCGGTTATCCACTAACCAATAGATAGATAGATTTATTTATTTGCATAGAATTTAGGTAATTAGGTGTTACAATATTTCGAATTCCTTATACATGCAAACAATAAAGTCAAGTGCTCTCAACAATTTTATTCACTACCAGTGTTTGTAACGAATCCCGGACTCGGAATTTGAGATAATATCGTTTTAATCAATGCCTATTATCAAACAGTGAAGTGATTTAGTGCATCCGTCGTCTTGTTGGTGAATATTTGAACATTTTTGTTAAATTTTAATAACAAATTACCGTCACTAACTGTTGGCCCAGCGTGTGTAAATAGAACGCGTAAGCGACGCCGTATACAGAGGACTTACGACGTTCTTGCCGCGAGCTTACGTTCACACCAATAATAATTACCACCAGAGGCGGCATTAGTCTGGACTTTTTATAAAATTTTTAACGCGCAACAAAAGCGTAAACAAACCACAGTATACATTATAATAGTTTTACTTTGGGTTTGCAAACTCATTATGGCTTCGAACTCGCCACTATGGGGATGCTGCACCGGCGTGAACAAAAAGGACGGTGATCAATCCATTTCATGCATTAGATGTAATTTAAAATATCACTTTGGTTGTTCATCGGATATACCCACCGCCTCTGACGAATATTGCAAATGGATATGCTCAGCTTGCGCAAAACCGACTCCTAACTCTTCAAATAAATATTGTACACCAGCACGCAATGTATCTACAACAAGAGGTAATAAAAGACCTGCCCTAAATTCTCCTCCCGAGAATAAATCAGTGACCAGCGATGATGTGCGAGAAATTGTGCAAGAAGTTATCAAAAGAGAGCTTGCCGCTATGCTACATCAATTAAATGACTCAATTATTAGTGTCATCAATAGGGAGTTAGAGCCAATAGGAAAAGAGGTAAGGGAATTAAGCATGTCACTCAATTTTCATACTAAACAATTCGAAGAGGTTCAAGCTGAACATGTTACCTTAAAAAAGGCTGTGAAACAATTAAAGGACGAGAACACCCAATTGAAAAACTCTCACTCAGAACTATATCAGCGTATTAACTATTTGGAACAGCAGGCGCGGACCAATAATTTGGAAATACAGTGTTTTCCTGAAAATAAACAGGAAAACCTATATACCGTTGTTAAGCAGCTGGGATCTGTTATTAAATGTGATTTGAAGGATAGCGACATCCTACACTGCACCCGTACTGCTAAGCTTCAAACCAATAGCACTCGTCCCCGTTCGATTGTAGTTCAGCTCGCCTCACCGAGGATTCGGGATCAACTACTAGCAGCCGTCATAAATTACAACAAAAATAATAAAAACAACAAGCTGAATAGCGCAGATCTTGGAGTTGCTGGTAAAAAAAACCCTATTTATATTGTGGAACACTTGTCTTCATTTAACAAGTCCCTTCATGCTGCCGCAAGGCTTAAAGCAAAGGAAAAGGGATATAAGTATGTATGGGTAAGAAATAGCAGAATTTTTGTTAGAAAGTCTGACGGCGAGGGACATATACTGATCAAGAATTTGGATTCTGTAAATAAGATCATGTAGTGTTGTAAGAAATATTGTTATCATTATTCATTTGCATGCTATAGAGAAAACTACTCATAAAATAATAAAATTCAATTCTTTAAAAATATATTATCAAAATAGTCGAGGCTTACGAACAAAAACGCACGTTTTCTATCGAAATATATGTTGTAATGACTTTGATGTGGTTATATTATCAGAGACTTGGCTTAATAGTTCTGTTCTGAGCAGCGAGCTTTTCGATGACAGATACGTGGTCTATAGAAGGGACAGAGAAAGTACTATCAGCGGAAAAAAAGAAGGGGGAGGAGTTCTGATCGCTATTAAAAATAGTTTTAAGTCCAAACGTGTAAAAGACTGGGAAAGTAATTGTGAGGATCTCTGGGTTACCATAGAACTACCGTGGACAAGCACTGTCAGTCGAGTGGCTCTCTGTGCAGTATACCTACCTCCGCCAGTACGCCGTTGTACTTTGGAAAACTTTGTGGATTCTTGTAGTGCGGCTTTTGAACAAATTACTGACTGTGATGTATGTATTGTAGGCGATTTTAACTTAAGTGGTATCGATTGGAAACACGTGGATAGTACCGGGAGCAATGTAGGGCTACGCAGTATCAATGAAATTTTGATGGATTTTGCTTCTGTTAACATGTTAAAACAATGTAATCTCATTACAAATTCAAATTACAAATCTTGTGCTGTCCACAATACATCTATGTTGTGTAAGTGAAAGTGTATATCCTTTAAGTAATGTGGATCAACAGCATCCTCCTTTGGATATTATTATTACATTTAAGAGGGAGACTAAACTCCCATACAATACTACGAAAGCAACACCTGACTTCCATAGGGCGGATTATCACCCAATTCGTAATTTCTTAAAGGAGTTAGATTGGGACTCATTACTCTGTGGACAAAGTGATGTGAATGGGATGGTGGAGGTTTTCTACGAAACTCTTGGTACCGCGATACAAAAATTTCTGCCATTGCGCAAACCTAAAAACCGAAAATTCCCGTCATGGTTTAGCCGTACACTGATTAAAATGCTTAGTGAAAAAAATAAGATTAGGAAGCGCTTCAAAAAATACAAAAACCCCTTAGATGCTATAGAGTTAAAACTGTTAAGCAAACGTTGTGAAAATCTCGCCACTGCTTGTTATAAAACCTATATAAAACATTTGGAAAACGAATTGGCATCAAACCCGAAGTTACTTTGGACTTATATAAAGGATAAACGAGGGGGTTCCAGTGCTTACCCCTTAACTATGACTGACGGAACTACGGCTACGTCGGACGGGTCAACAGTGTGTGAGTTATTTGCCGACTATTTTTCCTCCGTTTATGGCCCCAATGATAGTAGTGGTGATGAATACAATTCCGAATTCCTGCAATTCGTAAATATTAACAGTTTATGTTTAACTGCTCCTGTTATTTCTTGTGAATCTCTTTATAAGAAACTGCAAAGATTAGATCCAAAAAAAGGGGCAGGGCCAGATGGAATACCACCAGTATTTATTATAGCGTGTTCATAGGCTTACCCACTTATGTTGATTTTTAATAAGTCATTAACATCGGGTATATTCCTTTCAAAATGGAAAATTGCAAAAGTCGTACCTGTTCACAAATCAGAAGACAATGACGTTGTAACCAATTACAGGCCAATTTCAATTCTATCCACATTCGCCAAAGTCTTTGAGTCAATGATCTGTCCACATTTTCAGGATCACTTAAAGATGTATTTAAGCGATCATCAGCATGGATTCGTTAAAGCCCGTTCGACAAGTACGAATCTAGTGCCTTTTACAGAAGTTCTCATTAAGGCAATTGATTCAGGCTACCAAGCTGACGTCATTTATACGGACTTCAGCAAAGCTTTTGACAGGGTATCCCACCAAATCTTAATGACTAAGTTGCGCGCCTACGGCATCTCCGGGTCTTTGTTAGAGTGGCTGGGCTCATATTTAAGGGATAGGTTTTTCTTTGTTGTAGTTAATGGCTATAAATCAACCCTGCAACGCGTCTCTTCCGGTGTTCCCCAGGGTTCACATTTGGGACCTATATTGTTTATATATTTTATAAATGACATTCCAAAATGTTTCCTACATTCAGAGTATTTTATGTACGCAGATGATTTAAAGTTTTTGAAAATCATTAAGTCTGAGGAAGATCCACTTCACTTACAAAGTGACCTAAATCGTCTTGTTCAATGGTGTACCAATAACAAGATGGAACTCAATTCAAAAAAATGTTATCATGTTAAATTCTCAAGAAAGAGTATCCCAATCTGCAGTGATTACCATATTTCTGGTGACAAAATTAAGGAAGTTGAAACAATAAAGGACCTAGGTGTATTGTTTGATAAGAAGTTAACCTTTACTCCTCACCTAGATAACATTATCAAAAAAGCATCGAGAATGTTAGGGTTCATTTTAAGAAATTGTAAAACCTTTCGTAATAATAAAACAAAAATACTGGTTTATAACAGTCTCATTCGTAGCATATTGGAATACAATAGTGTGGTTTGGCGCCCTCACTATGCATCGCATTCGTTGCGTCTTGAACGTGTCCAGAAAAGTTTCGCGTGGCATCTGGCATTTTCCAATGGTATCACAAAAAAAATACGCTCGTACAACGGTAGGCTAAAGCATTTCAAAATGAAATCTCTAGAATCACGTAGACACTTAATTGATGTAATGTTTGCCTATAAAATTATTAATCATGAAATGGACTGTCCCAGCCTGCTTGCCCTTTTCAATTTTCGTGCACCCTCTAGAATCCCACGTAATGCAATTACACCTCTTTGCCCACCTTTTAGAAGAACCGTTTTGGGAGCCAATTCGCCCTATGCAAGAATGTGTAAAACAGTGAATGGCTATAGTGATGTTATTGATCTTCACTGTGACTCTCTTGCTAGAAAAAAAAACATTATTAATCGTTTACTGAGTAACCCTTAGTCACAGTTATTATTTGAATTACTTATTATTGTTATTATTTTTAATTTACTACATTTTTGACATATTTTCAATCAAATTTTATACATTTTTTTTAATCAATTTTGTCAAATTTTGTCAATTTTATCAATATATGTAATGAATTTAATCAATGTTTTGAATTTTATTATAATTTAAATACTTATCTTTGTCAAAATACTATTGTAGTCGTATTAGAGTTATTTGTTATGTTATTCTTACTAATTTTAAATTCAGTTATCAAAAAATATTATCTATTTATGTGAATGTTACCAATATCAATTTGATTCATAATTTAATTAAATTTGTTTAATAACGTTGATTAGCGCTTATTATTAATGTAAGTTAGCTTAACTTTCGAACTTATTATTTTATGCATGTGGTGTTTACCTTTAAGTAATTATTACACTGTAAACTTGTTTTAAGGCATGTGTTTTTTATAAGAATTCAGTGTAGATAATTGTTGGTAAACCTAAAATAAATAAATAAATAAAAATAAATGGCGTCATAAAAAATTACGTTAACAGGCAAATTAACGGCCGACATATTCTCAGAAACCGGACGTAAGTCAGTTGTTGTATCATGCCCAAAATAACATCATCATCTCATCTCATCTCTCATCTTTGGGATGGATCTGCCAGATACCAGCTTGATGCCCTTGAGTCAATTGAGAAACGAGCCAAGAGGATCATCGGCAATGAGAGGCTCGTCGCGTCGAAGCTCCAAAGTCTTGAACATCGACGACGAGTTGCTAGCCTGTCGGTTTTTTACCGGTTGCATTTTGGGGAATGTGCGACGGAATTGCATAATTTAATTCTGCCAAGCCCGTTCCATCATCGGACCACAAGACGAACGGCGATGCGCCACCGGTATATGGTGGACATCCCACCCATACGCACAAAACGTTTTGGGAACACATTCATAGTGCGTACAGCTAAGGAGTGGAATTCCCTGCCGGAGTCTGTGTTTCCTGATAGCTACAACCTGGGAGTCTTTAAATCAAGAGTGAATAGGTTATTTCTAGGCAAGCGTGCTCCATCTTCGACCACATCCTCGCTTACCATCAGGTGAGATAGTGGTCAAACGCGTGCCTATCAATAGAAAAAAAAAAAAAAAAAAACAATGTTTTTGGTGACCATTGTTAAAATCCCTAAAAGGTAACAGAGGTAATTCTCTCTGACGATTACTTCAAAGTACATAGTAACACTTGTACCTATTTAGACACACACCCTATTTAGTCCTAATGTGATTAGGGACGACCCGCCGTCATTTGATCGTCACTTCCCGGATTATAGAGGCAATTCAGGTCGTTAATTACGGTCCAGCAGCACAAATAAGAAATTGTTATTATTTTGCATAGCTACCTACTAGCTTTAAAACGATTGGCTGGCGTTTGGCTGAATTATAACATATGTACGGGTTGATCTTCATGGTTTAGCAAGTTGGCTCCATATGGATAGCCATTCTTTACATATTGAGAATTTTTTGAGCCTCGGAAAGCACGTAACGTCGCTGGTAAGCTTAGAACCAACCGTTCGGTAGGTTCTTCTGTCGCATAGGCAGGGAGCCGGACGCTCGGTGTCACCACTGCGTCGACTGTCGAGAGGACACAACGCGGCATACGCTGGCAGAGTGTGCTGCTTGGGAAGAGCCACGTCGTGCCCTCATCTCTGTGGTAGGCAGTGATCTCTTGCTGTCGGCCGTAGTTCGTGCTATGGTCGACGGCGTGAGTCCTGGGACGCGGTGGTCTCCTTCTGCGAAAGAGTTATCGCGCAGAAAGAGGCTGCGGAAAGGAAGAGGGAGATCTCGACCTCTCTCCCAGCCCACAGCAGGCGCACCAGGCGTCAGAGGATATGATATACGCTGCCCTCTTCCGGGACCCCCTAACTGGGTCCAGGGGCGGCGGACTTGGGGATGTCCATCGCCCTCCATTCATTCGGACCCGAGGTGGAGGCGCGTGGTGTTCCCGTGCGCCCCTCTTTGATGTCGTGGGGGGAGTCAAACACCTCACTCCCCCCGCTGACCCGAGGAGGCCCGCAGAGACGGGCTACGGGCGACGGGAGATCAGCCGGGGATTATGGAAGTCGCATTAGTTCTCGCGATCTCCGGTTGGTGAGAAATGGAGCACCGGGGTGGTTTTAGTCAATAAGAGTCTAACAGATCCCTCCGCCCGCGGTAGTGGCGGGATTTTAGGCTCCCTACTTGGACTTTGGACTACCCATGATGTACCATAAGCTCCTGACATACCAAGAAGCGATACCCTTAGTGACCGACAGTATGACTTCCGCCGAAATCGGCAAACTGGGGATCTTCTAGTATATGTAATTCAGATCTGGAGTGAGGCCATCGAGTAACACGGGGAAGCACTTGCAGCCTCCTTTGACATCTCGAAGGCCTTCGACAGGGTCTAGTACGATAGCATTACTTAGTAAGCTCCCTTTTTCGGTTTGCCGACCGAATTGTGATTGGATCGCAGATTTTCTGAGGAATCGGTTTATCCGACTGGTCATAGATGACTGCTTGTCCGGACTGCTGGATATTAATCTGGGGTTCCTCAGTGGTCGGTGCTTTCGGCAATATTGTTCCTTCTGCATATTATTGACCTGTTAAAAACCCTGTACCTTTGGGTATGCAGACGACAGCACTGTTGCTGGGAGTAAAGTGTCCGAAGTACGAGCTGGTTGGTCGCAGATTCGGTCTCTTCGGGAGGCCAGAGTTGAGAGCTTGAAATTGTTCTTACAGCTGAGATAGTGGTCAAACGTATACACGACTGTCAAACATGTTTAAAACTTAGATGTCCGAGGCTTGGAGGAAATTCAGGATATAATGGATGGTCACCCATCCATGGATTGACCTTAATAAGCATAACTTTTACTAAGCCACTAGATCTATTTTGGGTCCTTTCCTCTTTCTAGTATATATTAATGATCTACCCCATCTTTTAAAAAATCAACCTCATATGGTATTATTTGCTGACGATACGTCCTTAATTTTTAAGATAGATAGACGTTCCATAAATCTTGACGACGTAAATAACGCCCTACAGCAGGTCCAAAATTGGTTTACTGCTAATAATTTAGTATTAAATGGGAAAAAAACTAAATGCATCAGATTTGCCTTACCGAACGTTAAAAGAAATGATTGCGACATAGTATTGAACAAGGAGAAACTTGAATTCGTCGAAAACACGGTTTTCCTGGGGATTACGCTTGACTCAAGGCTACAATGGGGTCCTCATTTAACATCTCTTGCGGGACGGCTAAGTTCAGCAGCATACGCTGTCAGAAAAATCCGTCAATTTACCGATATAGATACCGCGAGGCTGGTCTATTTTAGTTACTTTCATAGTATCATGTCTTACGGTATCTTATTATGGGGACGTGCTGCAGACATCGAGTCTATATTTATCCTGCAGAAAAGAGCCATCAGAGCCA
The DNA here is from genome assembly GCA_950371165.1 of Lacanobia oleracea. NCBI lineage: Eukaryota > Metazoa > Arthropoda > Insecta > Lepidoptera > Noctuidae > Lacanobia > Lacanobia oleracea. The sequence continues at coordinate 27,326,778 of OX493390.1, read as the reverse complement.
TTTACAATCTCCGTCGGCGTGATTCCCTAAGAGAACTGTTTAAGGATATCAACATCATGACGGTACCTTGTCAATACATTTACGAAAATATTATGTATGTTCGGAAAAATCTTCATCTCTTTAGCAAGATTAGTGACAGGCATAATTTTAATACTAGAAATAGGAACAAATTAGATCAACCCCGATTCAGATTGGCCAAAGTACACACTTCTTTTATGGGGTACTGTATTAAATTTTATAATAAAATACCAGTTGATATTCTCGAACTGAATGAGAGAAAATTTAAAGCATGCATAAAACGCACACTATGTAGACAAGCGTATTATAAACTGGAAGATTATATCCTCGATAAAAACGCTTGGCTAAATGCTGGTCCTGCTCCACAGTCACAGCTGATTAGGTCCACTTTTTAGGTTTTTATGTTTTTATATTTGGAAGAGATGCTCGCTCCTTTTAGAGGTTCTTACATTATTTCGTTTATTTATTCTTATATACATACAAATTATATTATTATATTAAATACTTATTTATTATTTTTGATGTAAGAACTTAATCGTTCTCTTTATTAATTTATTTTTCATTATTTGGTCATTGACAACCATAGTTTTGTGTAAAGTAGAAGCATATTTTTCAAATTTTGTAAATGTGAGTACCATGAAACCATTTACATTTTATGTGAGTAGTTATAGTTTTACTTGTTGGACATGAACGAGCATGGTGGTTGAGAGCATGTCATGCTCACTCAAATGTCTCGCTGATGGCGGCGCGTGGGTTTGATCATTCGGTTCCCTTCGAAATGGTTGAGCTGAAAGGTGCCGATTCACGCGTCATGTTCGTGAACAGGCGCCGTCGGTTGAGACTGGTCATCTCTTAACTGCCATTGGCTTATTTTAATCTTTAAATTTAAAATTCTTATAATAAGCCCTATTTTTTTTTCCTTTGCATTGTCCTCACATGCAGAAGCAACAAGTATATGTAACTTGGAATGTTGTAAAACAGAACATGATTTAAAAGAGTGTCCGTGGAGTTTCTTGCACGTTCTTCTCCATAGAGATCTACGCTTTGGAACGTGCAAATAGCTTCCATGTTTTTGACTGACCGACCTTGACGTTTCAAAAGTGCCTGTGAATGGTTTATTTGAAATAAAATGCTTTTGAATTTTGAATTTGAATTTGATCCTCTTACTCGTGACCAAGGTATGTAATTTTATTCCAAGATACTTTATACCCAATATAAAAATATGCGAATAATATATTTCAGTTACTGATATTGAGTTTTAAGAAGGACACATGTTAAAAGGGTTCTTAGGGTTCATTGCGAGCGAGCAAGGCAGCGGAGCGGAGGAGAAATTTCAACAAATCGAATTGCTTAAAATCTCCGTACCACGTGAGTCAAAGTGAGTCACACAGTACAGGCATCAATATTAACCAATCAAAACGTCAGTGAGTCACGTGGAGCAGAGATTTTATGCAATTTCATTGGTTAAAATTTCTCCAATTTGAATGTAGAAATATTAACCAATGGAATTGTAGCAAATGACAGTCATTGACATTTTATACATTTCCTTTAGTGAATAACTCCGTTTCTCCGCTCCGCTACCTTAGCGCTGACTGCGCTAAGGTATTTAGACATTTTAAACGGCTTGTGTTTAAACACCGCCCAAAAAAGTACCTATTTTACTACCAAAGAAGTTCTAAACGGTTACCAAAACAGATAAATGGTCACCAAATAATATTCGAGAAGTAGCGCTCGCCGGCCGCTACCGCGGCACCGCTCACTTCGCTCGCTCGGCTCGCGCGCGGTTGGTCACAATTCTAACCTAACCTAACCTATTTTATCCAGTTTGTAACCCCAAGCCTACATTTTATGGCAATCACAGTTGAGTTGGATAGAATTTGGTGACCGTTGATCCATTTTGGTGCCTAGGCTTAGAGTCTTAAAAATATTATTTTTGGTGACCGTCTAAATTATACCCATTTTAAACCCCAATCTGCGGAAAAATTCTTAGCGAGCTGATTTTTTATTCCTACCTCGCTCCGAGTCAATGAACAGACAGCCTTAGGCCCCTATTTGGCACGAAACCCTAATTACAACTGGTCTACCCTCACTTTGTCAATGTCACACTGACCTAGAAACAAAATCGCATGACGTTTTACGCACCCAAATAAATTATAGTAATTTGCCATTAAATCAGAGTTTATGTTGACTAGCCCTTGTTCTGTCAGACATTGTCATTTTCATTAATTAACGAAGGGATTGTTATTTCCGACACCATCAGTGACAGTGATTTCACAATATAAAATATATTTTTATACAATCTGGTGTTTTTATCACAAACCATCAACATTAAAAGAATTGCGTCAGTGCGCTTGCCTAAACCTCTATGTGCATTTCTGTGATACTTATTATTCTTTTTACTGTGTGATATTTTGGGATATTAATCAATAAATTATCAATAAGTTATCAATTAGCCATTAAATAAAATACTATATTGTCTCCCTTGACGAATTGATGAAAAACTTATAGATGTTTTGGCAAGCGCACCGACGATAGGTTAGCAAATTGTTCAGCACTATGTCAGCTTTTGGGGTTAGTTGACTAAATCAATTTAAAAAAGCAGGAAAAATTATTATCGTCTTCCTGCCCTTATCCCATGTTACTTGATCGGTAAGACACGTTTTTTATCTTCCACTCGGTCCTATCAGCCATCACGCTGTCACTGACTGCCTTTTTTTAATTAACGTCACAAATTTCATTCATGCGTTCCCTCCGTGAGCAAAAAGCGTGAAACTATATACATTCAGTCAAAAAAGTATCGGGAAATGGATGATTTGTTTATGGTTCCAAATTCAAATTTTTGTTTTTTTGTAGTTGTTAGATTGGCACAACTGTTTTCCATTTTGGCGCGGAGTTTGAGTTGCATCTGTTATTTATATTAAATACAGTGCTGGTTTTAGTAATATCATATATAGTGTGTATTGCGAATTTCATAATGGAAAAAAATATCGAACAAAAAGTTTGTCTTAAATTTTGCATCGCCAATGGAATTTCGTGTTCGGAGTCACTGAAAATGTTACAGAAGGCTTACGGTGAATCGACTTTATCAAAAACTCGTGCTTATGAGTGGTTCAAAGCGTTCAAAAGCGGTCGAGATGTGATGGAAGATTTGCCTCGCTCTGATAGGCCGTCAACGTCTGCAACTGAAGTTAACATCGCAAAAGTGAAGGAAATAGTGACTGAAAATCCCCATTCAACTCTGAGAGAGATAGCCGCCGAACTTTCTGTATCTCACGAGTCGATCCGTACCATTTTAACTAATCATTTGGGTATGAAACATGTTGCTGCTCGGCTAGTCCCAAAAGATCTGAATTTTCTCCAAAAACTCAATCGCATGAAAGTCGCTGAGGACATGCTAGAACGAGTCAGTTCGGACCCAACATTCATGAAACGCATTGTTACTGGTGACGAGACGTGGGTTCACGAGTTTGACATGCAAACTAGTCAACAAGCTTCGGAGTGGCGCCTTCCAACTGAACCGAAACCGAAAAAACCACGCCAAAGTCGATCAAAAGTCAAAGTCATGTTGACTGTTTTCTTTGACTATCGCGGTGTTGTGCACTCTGAATTCTTACCGGAAGGTCTAACGGTAAATAAAGAATATTATTTGAGCGTTATGCGGCGTTTAAGAGAGCAAATTCGACGAAAAAGGCCAGATTTGTGGAAAGAAAATTCTTGGATTTTGCACCACGACAATGCGCCTTCGCACAAGGCTATCATTGTGAACGAATTTTTAACCAAACACTCAACAAATACCATCCAGCAACCACCATATTCACCAAATATGGCTCCTGCTGACTTTTTTCTTTTTCCTAAACTCAAATTACCACTTCGTGGCACCCGTTTTCAATCGATAGAAGACATAAAGGAGAATTCGCGGCGAGAACTGAACTCAATTCCGGAAGCAGCGTTTAAAAAATGTTTTGATGAATGGATTATTCGTTGGCGCAAGTGTATCGTTTCTAATGGAGCATACTTTGAAGGTGATAAAATAAATTTGGATGAATAACAGACATTTTGTGTATTATTGATCTTTTCTCGGTACTTTCTTGACAGAGTAGTAGTTTCACGCTTTGAATGGCGTAGTATATACTACGCCATTCTAATTTGGTAGATCATATCACTTGCTTTGTGGAACAGTTTCACAAAATCACTACTCATAGTGGTAGCAATGCCTATTTGCCTAGGTTTGAACACTAGGATTATGTTTCCGCATACTTTTTTTGGGCTGGATGGATAGCAAATACCGCATTCTGAGCGCGCCTTTAATTTTACCCTGTACTATAGATAAAGTTGTATCTGGGTTAATGTATCATCTGCCCGCAAGGCTTGTATGGTTTCCTCGATGGCTAACCAAAAATTGCTAATGACTGCCACCTCGCTTCATGAAAATGTTAAAACATTTTAGTGAAAATAACTTTACTGTTCTCACTCCTATTCATCCATTTATTTTACAGCTCATTGGTCTTTGTCATGATTAATTACAAATGGAGAAGAGTAACCGTGAAACAGAATAATTTAACCAAATTTTAAAATTCACCGGGACTGTTATATTATATTAATTTATCCTCTTTTATTCAGCTACGTAGGTGTGGCGATGTTTTCTCCCTGATTTTATGCGGCTCCATAATCATTTTACTACAATTTTTTTTGTCTAACCGATTTCTTCAAAGAGAAAGGGGTTCTCTGGCTGTTTATATCTATTTTGTTTGTGTATGTTCACCGGTTTCTCCGCCAATGGTCAACTGATTTTAAACATTCTTTTTTTATTCGGAATGCCATACTCCTGACGTGGTCCCAATTGACCATGTGTCCCATAATCTGATGCTCGGATTCCATGAAAATCGAGAGAAACCCTCAAATTTTATAGACACAAACAATTTTTTTCATAAACTTTCTAATGCAAATCAGATATTTGTGCCTGGTTATCATCATCTCATGTTGCTGAGCTGGATGGTATAAATCAGGATGTGATAATGAGATCCCATGAAAAATGTTTGTTCAGCGATATTTTTGTCAATTTTAAACCGATTTGGATGATTATTTCGACGGGTCCCAAGAACAAAAAAGTTATGTAAATATAAGTCGATTTTTAGTTTTTTGATCAAATGTATTAAGTATGTAGCTATATGGTAGTGTAATTATTTTTTAAAAAGTGTTTTTACTTTGTGAAATAACCAATCGAACATTGTCTTATCTGAGAAATAGTTCAACGAACAATGACGCATCGACATGTAAGAACTTGTTCGCCGCGGTAAGCACCACGCGCATCGCGATGTAGCGTCAGACACGAGTTTATCCTCCTCAGTGGCGGTCGATTTTGGACGTTCAAACATGATTTCAATTGTGAGTCAAATTAATGACAAAAGGTTTAAATACAGTGTCACAGTAAATTTTTTGCGATGTCTGCATTGTCAAGAAAGAAAAGAATTTTGAATTTAGCGCTACAAATGGATGAAAAAAATTGTTCTGATCCTACTACAAATAGAAATAACAATGAAGAAGAATAATCAAGTCACACGTATTTTAAAGATGGCTCAGGAAATTTGTATAATATTACTAAATATTTTAAGAAAAAAACGAAAATTATTATAATTGCCATCGTGTGTGATTAAAGTATGTTGTTCTACGATAATAAAAAAAAAGTTTTTATTTGTATAATTTTTTGTGATAATTTCATTCTTTAGAAAAACTACACAATAACCTTTCATTTTGTTATTTTAATTTTTACGAAATTATATTCACATACGTTGTTGTTCAGCCAAAGTTCTTCTAAAATTTTCAAACGTTTGTGCAGATAGGATGTTGTTCTACGTAAACTTAACATAAAAATATAGTCGTATGTGATAACAAGATTTTGTTCTTTGTAAGAACTTTTACATGAGACTTTTTTCTAAACAAAAATACACCATTTAATACTCTCCTTTTAATTAAAATGATTTATTTTTACTAGTGATAGGCTAGTACTCAAGTAAGGTATTAAAATTCAGTAGCTATATTGTTTTTTATTTGACTTTATTACAGAATCTGCAATTGAACATGACAGCAATACTAGCTCCCCGTTACCGTCCGATGCCCAAAACATTATCGTCGAAATGGCAGAAGTATATCATGCCGTATTTGATGACACTAAACATACAGATGTACCAAAACTACAACTTGAAGCTACCGAAAATAATACTCATACCACACGTCAGCGAGTTATTTCATCCTCTAACACCAATACAACAGTATCTGAAAAGCAGCATGAAATTACTGAAAATACCATTTCTAATACCTGTCATCAAGTGGCAACACCACCTGTACCTTTTTCACAAGATCTGTATCCAGAAGAAGTACTTACTCCATTGAATATAGAGGTCACCTCTAGTTTTAATAATTCACCAGCGTTATACCTAGAAGAATTTGAAGAACCAGCTGTTGCCACTCCTTCCACTTCACATATCACACTAGCTACACCAATGCCCTCTCCAATAAATGTACACAGGAAGTGTGATAATCATTTTTGTCCCGACCATAGTTCTTGGATAGATTCTATTCAATCTGTAAGTACTAGTGTTTCGACTTTGACATCAACACAACAAAAAAAGAAAAGATCAAGAAAACGATTAGTTAATAAGGACAATTGGTCTGACGTAAAACGAAAATGTTTAAAAAAACTCGGTAAAAGCTATGTGTCAAAAAGAGGCAAATTTGTGCAGGATAAAGTAATGGGAAAACCTTGCAGTTGTCGGTATAAATGAGCGGAAAAAAATTCTAAAGACCAAAGACTGGAATGTTTCAGTAGGTTTTGGAAACATGGGAGATCAGAAAAACAAAGGGGATTTGTTGCAAAATATGTAAAAAAGGTCCTTAATATATATGTTTAAACCGCAGTACTCCTAACAACCGTCAGTTTACACTAAAGTATTTATTGCAATTAAATCTTTAAACGCCGATGCAACTACTATAAACGTCTGCAAGACCATGTTCTTGAAAACACTAGCTGTTAGTGAAAGTATAATCAAAACCACATTTAAAAAATATGATGGTGTGGCAGATTTTGAGGAAGACCACCGAGGCAAACATAACCATCACAAATCCATCATTAATAATGACATGATAAAGAGTGTGTGTGACCATGTAAATTCATTTGTTCCCGTGGATTCTCACTTTATTCGAAAGGACTCGTCCAAATTATATCTATTAGTCTGTTTAAACTGTATAACGAATGGTTCGATCAAAACATATACGCATCAAAAGCAACGACAGTACGCCAGTATAGGGAAATAGTGAATAAAATTTTTAATCTTGGTTTTCATATACCGAAAAAGGACCAGTGTGAAGTTTGTCATGCTTTTACAAATAATCGGACACCTACAAATGAAGAAATAACAAAACATAAAGTACATATGGACGCAAAGAAAACTGCACGTACCATGAAACAAAAAGACAAACACGATGCTATAGAGTCTCAAGGGTCCATTGTGACAGCAGTTTTTGATTTCCAGAAATTATTGACTTGTCCGCACGGCCAAATAAGTATATTTTATTACAAAAGAAAATTATCTGCCTTTAACTTTACAGTTTTTAATATAGGCCAAAAGAAAGCAGTGTGCTATATGTGGGATGAAACAGTAGCTAAACGAGGAGCTAATGAAGTAGGAAGTTGTTTATTAGATTTCATAAAAGATAATTGTACAGAAGGTACAAAAGAATTTCATTTCTGGTCCGATAATTGTGCGGGCCAAAATCGGAATAGATTTGTGTTTTCTGTATATTTATTTGCAGCAAAAAAATACAAGGTGTCTATTACACATCGTTTTTTAGAGAAGGGACATACCCAAAACGAGGGAGATAGTGTCCACGCCGTCATAGAGCGTTCGTCTCATTCCAAAACGATTTATACACCCGATGAATGGCGCCTGCTTGTGCGATGGGCAAAAACAGAAGAAGAACCATATTTAGTTAAAAATATGGTACAGGAAAACTTCTTTAACTTACTCATGTAAATGACAAACTATGGAACAAAAATTTAAGAAAACAAAAAATATTGTGGACTAAAGTTAAAGAAGTTTTCGTTGACAAATCTGAATCAAATAAATTGTACTTAAAGTATGATTTAAATGAAGAATCTTATGAATGCTTAGTTATACGAAACGATACAAGAAACTCATCAGCTGTATTGCCTGTCTTAGAGCGTGCTTATTCTTCACCACTTAAGTTAACAAAAGATAAATATAATGATTTGGAGAGCATGTGCAGAACAGGTGTTATAAATGCCACTAAAGCAATATTTTTTAGATCTTTACCCTACAAATCTAACAATGGAAATGACGACTTAAGTGATGAAAGTGATGAATAATACTTTTGTTTATATTTTTCTTTTATACGAGAGACAGAGTCTGTATTAAAATAATAATAGCCAGTTGTTGATTACTTAAATTGGTCGAAGTAGAATAAAGATACCTGATTTTGTGATTACACTGAAAAAAATACAAAAATAGAGAACAATTTTGCTATTATAATATATTGTGATAATTTTATAATGTTATACGGCTTAATGTTTAACCGTAAAGGTCATTTAGTTTGCTACAAGAGTTTTTGACCTTTTGTCAAGTATTTTTTTAACTGTTGGTTGGAGATGGTTTTTGAAGGCTAGGATAGTTTCTTTTTTTATGTTTTTTTCTAAGTGATTTTCATGCATAAATAACATACTCACTTGTTTTAGATATTAAGGTAATTGCTAGATTTCTACTGAATGTTATTCATTGTTGATAAATTTAACTAGATTATGTCAAAAATTGATTATTGATTATGAGTACTATTTTGAATTATTTAGAAAGTTGTTAATTTTCTTTTGTATTTGAGTTTAAACATATTTTTAAATACATATTACTGAAAAAAAAAATTCCAAGCAAAACTGTGATTCAATTTGAGTAATAAATACATAAGTGATCATATTAAATGGTTTTCTTTCTTACTACCTACATTTAGAGACAACATAGGTTTGGACATTTGCAACATAAGACATAATTCTGTAGGCAAATACCGATGTACACCATCTTTTGTACACATACAACTTTTTGTTTTGATAAAGATTTCATAAAACAAAGTCGCATGTGTGGTTAAGTCTTAGTTTATTGCAAAAAACAAACTCACATCATTACATAAGAACAAAATTTTAAATAAAATACATATTTAAAATAAACATTAGCAAGCAAAAACAAGTCAACTAAATAAAGAAATACCTTTCACCATAATTTTCCACTAATAATTTTTTTTTGTAACTTATCGATTCGCGTAACTTTATTGTTTCGCACTGCAACTAGACAATATTGAAGATAGGACTTTGTTCTTGGGACCCGTCGATTTTTTTGTTTGGACGAGTATTATCCTGGACTGGTTCCATTTCATTTTGGTGAAGATCTGATAAACAACTATGGAGGTAGACAACGGAACCCATCAAATAAAAAATAGCAAATGGATCGGGATTTTAGAAATCGCATTTCCGTTGATTTTTTACATCAGTTCATAACATAACATTACGCCGGTACGCTGTGTTTGTGGTTTTTAGTGGTACGTAGGTACAATTAAAAAGTGATAGATAAAAAACTAAAAAAAAATACAACCGACTTCCAAAAACAAAACACTACAAAGTATAAAATAACACTGACTTCCGAAATTAAAGTTAATGTATACTTTGTAGTGTTTTGTGCTATAACTGTAGTATTACGAGTTATAAAAGTTGTGATTTCCAGAGAGCAATCAAACTCTATAGAAAAGCCGTTTGGCTTTTGTTTGATTTTGTTATCTTACCTCAGCATTGCCTTTCAGGGTGGGAAGTCTCAACATAGCTACCGAGTGCTTAGCAGCCGAAAGCCCAAAGTTCATAGTTTCGGTCTTAGTTACGTTCGTTTTCTATTCCGTATCTCATTACTACTAAGAATGAGTAACAACACGATTTGTCAGTTACTTTCAAATGGTGTTGTTATTCATTTTTAGTTAGGGATCGGGATTAATCGTAAGTACGTGGTCGTGAGGTGTATCGTAAGTGATACGGAGTAGAAAACGCCCGTTGCTAAGGTCAAAACTACGGACTTCAGGCTGAGAGAGTAGCCCCCAGATCATTGATTTTGATCGTAGATCGTGTTCGAAATTGACGGTGTGGCCTTACCGAATTTAGGTCGCTTGGCGATCGTTATTTGTCGAAACGTAAGTCTTCACGCCCGGATTTCGTACATCTAACCGAGAAAAGTGAACGCGAATCCAGTGTCTGTCACAGCTTTGCTCCAAATTCAATTGAGATGAATTAATGTGTAGCGGCATCAAGGCCGCCACAAGAAAAACCTACGAAGCAAATCTACATCGCAACAAAAAGAACCGCGACGCCATCTATCTGACTAGCAGCGAACTACAACGTTGAAATCCTGCATCGCGCAAGCAGAGTTTACCGTGCGATTTGAACATATACATCAGCCCGAATATCAACTATCGGGCAGTATCCCGCCAGGCACAACAGCCGCCTGGTTGGAGGATCCTCCTTTTCAATGGGGGTATGCGGGACTTTACTCTCTGTTCCGCATACCTCCAAACTGGTGACCCTCGACATTGAACGTCAGCGCAGCCTTCGTGCAACTACTTCAGCGTGACGTCATCATCGTGACCTCAAGCTCTCGAGCAGCGAGTCATACAGCCAGCCAGTGCCCACGGCTTCTACGGATATCCTGACCACCAGCAAGCAGCAGCCGCGCATTCCTGTTCAGCATCCTCAGCCTCAATCATCACCCTGACTCACTGGGGCATCGCATACAGTTCCGACTCACTGTGAACTCTGCGACTACCGGTTCCGACTCACTGGAGCCAGCAACAGCACCACTCCGACTCACTGGAGCCTGCAGCATCATCCCGACTCACTGGGATCCCATCACCCCGACTCACTGGGGCATCGCATATAGTTCCGACTCACCGTGAACTCTGCGACATCCGGTTCCGACTCACTGGAGCCTGCAGCATCATCCCGACTCACTGGGATATCTCATCACCCCGACTCACTGGGGCACCGCATATAGTTCCGACTCACCGAGAATTCTGCGACTTCCGATTCCGACTCACTGGAATCAACCTTCAATTGGCTTGGCAAGCATCTCAAGATGCATGGACGACTCATCCACTATCGACCTCCGGTCTCCGGAGGGGAGTGATGTAGCGGCATCAAGGCCGCCACAAGAAAAACCTACGAAGCAAATCTACATCGCAACAAAAAGAACCGCGACGCCATCTATCTGACTAGCAGCGAACTACAACGTTGAAATCCTGCATCGCGCAAGCAGAGTTTACCGTGCGATTTGAACATATACATCAGCCCGAATATCAACTATCGGGCAGTAGCCCGCCAGGCACAACAGCCGCCTGGATGGAGGATCCTCCTTTTCAAATGAGGTATGCGGGACTTTACTCTCTGTTCCGCATATCCCCAAAAATGTATGTTATTTAAATATATTTAAAGATAACTTGTTTATAATTAAGGAAAATTCCCCTTCGACCGGAACTTGGGCGGATTTTTTTTGTTTCAATTGTAATAAAAACCTTGCTCCCATAGCTGTTTCTTTTGAAAATCACGCAGCATTGCAAGCAGTTTCACTTTAATGGAAATAATAATTTAACTTTAACTTTTAGTAGATTACTTGTTTTCTACAACAATACCATCTGACGATTGAAACTTGGTGCCGTATGCAGGCAACGTGTAGTACTTGTAAGTTGGTATGTTAATTTCATTTTCTTACTTTAAAATTAGTTTTTTCTTTTAATGAAATGGCATTGATGAATTAAATCAACACATCTTGCTTGGTTTTGCTTTTAATTGTATCTGGGATTTATCCACAAGTTAAACGTGCTGATAGAAAAATAATCTAAAATAATATAATTTTTGAGAATAACCTGTGCGTATTGATTTTAATCCTTTGAATTGTGACAGTGCTAATTTCAATATATTGTATTACATCCGGGGTTTCTATTAAATAACTACTTTTCACATTTTCTGGACAGTACTCAAGGCAATCCTTGATACGGGATTATTTTTAACAGAATTCCAAAATTGATTGCACAAAACAAATATTGGTAAAACGATACGTTTTAGTGCGATGCAACCATTCTAATATATAGTATCTGATCCAACTGAAATAACTTGATCCAATTGAAATATCTGAAATAACTTTAATTTCGGAAGTCGGTGTTTTTGATTTTTTCGTTTTTGAACACCGACTTCTGAAATTAAAGTTATTTTTTACTTTGTAGTGTTTTGTTTTTGGATGTCGGTTTTTCGGTTTTTTTTTTTGTTAACAAGTTTTTTTTTATTTTTGCACAGGTACTACTAAAAAATGAACCACAAACAGCGTGCTGGCGGCGGCGTGATGTTCTGTTATGAACTGGTACAGCATTGAAAGTCGGTGGTTGAGTAAAGGCTGGTTTATTGTTCTTTGTACATGTACATTTATATCTCCTGCCTACCTTCACATGCATTATTATAACAATTCACTTATACTTACAATCCCCTTATTAATTAAATCAAATCAAGTTTTACATTACATTGTTTTTGTGCATATAATAAACAACTTTTCTCTAACCTTGCTACTACCACAAAAAACTCAATTTAATCATACAGCTGTTTGTTTTTTAAAGCAATTAAGCGCGGGTCACAGTGCGTGCTGCGTAAGTGCGGCCCCCTCACCCCCGCGAGTAAACAAAACGGCGGCTATTTTTCGTCTCTTTCGCTCAGAACCGGCTTGGTAGACAACTTCTTGGAATAAGTGCTTATCAGCTAATCTGATAAGCTACAAGTTGTCATAACAGCTTATTATCGAATTGGACGCTTCCATTATACACTCGCCGAAAAGCAGTAAATGCCAATCCGTTCCTGATCTACACACTTAGGCGACGTCGCTGAGCCTAATGTGACTCAAAGAAACTTTAAGAGGAAGCAGCCAGAATGCGACTTGAGAAGGGATATCTCTGCACTTTCCGAGGAATTCAAGAGATCAATGAGCTCTTTGAGGACGGAAATACGTGAACAGTTTTCCAACACCAACTCGAACATTAGTAATCTTCGGAGCGATTTGAATAATTTAGCTACTACCTCCTCTCAAATTCAATCTGAGTTGAAACAGTTAAGTTCTGATTTTTCCAATACAAAAAAGGTTGTATCAATTTTTAACTCAAAACATCTGGAATTGTCGAAGGTTGTCGATGATTTGAAGTCGTCAGTAGAATTCAACTCTGCGAACATCGTAGATACCGTAAAGCGCACGAAGGAGACGAGAGAGATGAGATGAGAGTCGAAGATCGTTGCTTCTGCGTCTGAGTCCATTATGTACACTCATCAATAAAATAGATCGCCTGGAACAACAGGCTAGGCAGTGCAACATTGAAATCGGTAACTTGCGGAAAAAAGCGGCGAAAATCTAGTGGTTATTTTGGAGTCAATTGCGGCAGCTATTAATATACCTATTGCACAGAAAGACATAGAGGCTATTCACCGTGTTACACACGCACACACGCATAATTTACGTCCGAAAAATGTTATTGTGAATTTTACTTCCCGACTACTCCGTGATAACGTGCTGAGCGCTTATCGACTGTCTAAAGGTATTACTTCAGATCGTATAGTATTACTACAGATCGCTGGGACTCAATGTCGTATCTATATGAACGAACACCTAACGCTTCGTAATAAGGAGTTATTTCGCAAATGCCGCGACGCTGCCAAAACAAACAAGTTTAAGTATGTTTGGGTCCGTAATACTACTGTGTTGGCCAAATAGAATGATGAATCACCTACGATTGCGATCCGTTCAGAAGACGATATTTGTAATAAATCTTTAAGTCAAATAATTCGTCATAATACGCTGTTGGTATTTTACACAAAACGTTCACTTTATTACATAATGTACCCGTGTAAATATGTTTGACTGTCTTATTTTTATGCTAAAAATTGTGTGCTTATTTTGCTTGAGATTACATTGCACTGTTTACAGTATTTTCTTATTTTGGAAGTATGTGCCCCGTTTAACAATAATTTCTGGCTAAATGTTTGTTTTTTTTTTGCAAACAGTTGTGTGTTTACTCTATTCAGAATTACTTTACACTGTTTACAGTATTTTCTGGTCATGGTAGTCTGTGTCCCGTATAATAATAATATCTGGCTAACTGTTTATTGGTCATATTTTTTTTGCAAACATTTGTGTGCTTAATTTGCATAAGATTAGAACTCATTGTTTACAATATTTAGTTTTTTCATTTTTAATGTACGATGTTAAAATTAGTGCGTCGTGCAATCAAGTTCCGAAAGCAAACCTTGTATTGTTGCTTGAGATTTTATGATTTGCTTTGTCGGATATACGAGTATCTACTTTCTGTTAGTGTTATTTGCCGAGAACGTGCCGCGTGAGCTTTCAACGTTGGTTTTTTGGAAGTGGACTTATGTGTTTCAAAGGAAATGTAGTTTTGTTTTTTAATTATTTTATTGTACCCTCATAGCTGTGTATTACATCACAGTAGTGTATGACTCGCAACGCAAGTTTTAAGTATACTTTTGAGATCCAAATTGAATATGTTTTAGCCTTTGGTTTAGGTTTAGGTTTAAATAGTTTATTCTCATAAAGACACAAAAGCCACTTACATGAGAATACAAGATAATCTAATAAACTTATTCTAAGGTCACCGATACAAAACAATTTAAAAAATTTGGCATTACATAATTGGTCACGTATTGGTCATTCTATTTCTTGACTAGCAAGATTACAAAGTTAACAAGGAGTTCCTAAAATGTAATTTGATACTTGGGATTTAAAACCGCTGAAAGAGCGTATATTTTTTATATAAGACGGTAAGTTATTATAAAATTGTGCTCCTTCATAAGTTATGTTTTTTTTGGCATAGTTTGTTCTTGTCCTTGGTAGGACAAGTAAGCTAGGTCGACGAAGACTGCGAGTAGAAATTTGACACTTTTTGGTAAAAGTTATGGTAGTGTGAATGGTCCCATCTATAATCTTTCTGATCAAAATGCAGGTGTTATACATGTATATTTGTTTTATATTCATTAATTTTGTGTCTTCAAAAATTTTGTAAGTTGGTGTATAGTATGGGTAGCGAAACAATGTTTTTATGATCTTGTTTTGCATTCTTTGCAGTTCCTGTAGCTTAGTTTTACCGGCGCTACCCCAAATTTCTATCAGATATAATAAATGTGATTTAATAAGAGAATTGTAAATGCTAAAACGTAGTTTCTTGGGAATACATTGGCTTATATTGCGGAGGGATCCAATACGTGAGGAAATTTTATTTCTAATGTAGTCAATTTGTTTGTTCCATGTTAAGGAGTTTTCAATTGTAAGGCCTAGATATTTTTCGTAAGTTTTTTGTTCCAATGGAATGTTATCTATAGTTAGAGGGTCATGCTGTGCAATTATTTTATTTTTGGCTTTAAAAATAATGTAACATGTCTTCGAAATGTTTATGGTTAGCAAATTATGTTGGAACCACTCAAACAGAATATTCAAATCTTGTTGGGCTCGTGAAATAGCGTCTTGAACATTAGTTCCAAAGTAAAATAAGCATGTGTCATCTGCATATAAAGTTAAATGACCATGCAGCCCTAGTTCTACTATACTATTGATGTATATCAAAAACAATAATGGTCCTAATATGGATCCTTGTGGTACTCCGTACGTGATAGGTAAAGCTTTACTTTCACCATTATCTATCTTGACTATTTGGAATCTATTTGTTAGGTAGGATTTGATCATTTTAAGCGCTTTTCCTTTAATTCCAACGTTTTCTAGTTTCAGTAATAGCAGTTTGTGACTTACGGTATCGAAAGCTTTTTTCAAATCAATAAAAACACCAACAACAATATTTTTCTTATCTATATTATCTCTGATTTTTGTTAATAGATCAATAGTTGCCGCAGTGGTATTATTTTTTGCTCTAAAACCATATTGGCGCTCCGATATAAAATTTTTGGAATCCAAGTAATCTAACAGACGAGTATGTATTATTTTCTCTATGATTTTTGATATTATTGGAAGTACAGAGATCGGGCGATAATTTCCAGGATCGGTTTTAAGCCCTGCTTTATAGATCGGTGTCACCTTCGCTATCTTTAGAGTGTCCGGAAATACCCCGTCAGTTAGAAGTTTATTGAAACAATTTGCCAAACTTTTTGATATTAAATTTTGAATACATTTTATAACTTTCGTGCTTATTCTGTCTATACCACTACTTGAATTAGGGTCAAGATCATTTATAATTTTAATGATTTCATCAGTACTACATGGATTCAGTGTCGAGAGTTCTTGTTCGTTTTTATTATGTAATTTGAATAAAGAGTGTGTAGAGGTGTCGTGATATTTTTTCGGTATTTTATCTGCTAATATGGACCCTATGCTAGAAAAATATTTGTTGAAAACGTCACAAATTTCATTTATGTTAGTAACTATGTTTCCATCCACTATAAGCTTTGACGGAGCACTATTATGTTTTACTTTATTTTTAGCTAGACTATTTATAAGTGACCATGATTTCTTAGGGTTATTTGCACAATTTGTGAAAAGTTTGTAGTAATATGAATTTTTCGTGTTTTGTATTAACTTAGCAACTTTTTCTTTTGTCTCCTTGTATTTTTTTTCTAATAATTGATTTCCTCGATCATTCTGGTACTGTATCCATAGATAATTCCTTTGACTTATTCCGGTAATTATATCACTATTAATCCAGTCTTTTTGGGGTGGGTTTAGAACCTTTTTTCTCGACACTTTATTTTCATTCACGCATTCTTTTATCTTTGATTCCAGTTCACAGTAGTTTGAGATATCTTCTATTCCATATGTTTCCATTGAAGTGTATAGTTTTTTATAATCCATTATTTCGTAATTTATGTGTGCTTTAGGGGGAGGTTTCATCTTAGGTATTTGCAAGTATATCTGTTTATGATCTGACATGGACGAATTGATAATAGTCATGTTGAAATGTTCACCTTTTAAATTTGTACAGACATGGTCTAGGATAGATTTTTTAGTTGGAGAATCTCTTGTACAGTAGGTTTTATGGATTTTGTTTAACATTTTGTATCCTGATTCATTCATTGTCTGTTTATATGTTTTCATTTGTTTGTTTTTTGTCAGAAGGTCAATATTAAAGTCTCCAAACACTATTGCTCTTTTTCGTTGTTGTAATTGCGTGTCATATACATCCAGAAACCTTTCAAAATTTGTGTTTCCAGGGTTGTAGACCACACCTATATCTAGCGCGAGTTTATCAATTTGTACCCATAGGTAATTGTTTCCATCTTCGTATGTTGATTTAATTAGGTTATGTTTTAGATCGTTGTGTACGTACGCTGACACTCCTCCACCCCTACTATCTGTTCTATAATTATAATAGTGTGTATAGTTATCTATCTGCAGCTGTGCGATTTGGTTTTCATTCTGTATCCAGGTTTCTGTTAGTAAAACAATGTGTACTGTTGCAGATATAGATTTAATAATACATTTAAGTTCGTCTAATTTACCATTTATAATCATTTATTACTGGTGGTTGGAGTTTTTTGATTCTTGTTTTGTAATACTTGGAACACCATTAATGTACTTGATAGTTAAATCTGTTTCTCCAGATTCTGTTCGCTGGGTCAGTTCATCCCTTATAGCTAGAAAGTATTTTTGTTGAGCTGGTGTTTGATCCGAGAAGATTTTGATGCTATCAGGTAATTTTTCTTTATTGCGAAGTAGTAGCATTGCTGTCTCTGGCTTGTCATAGCAGACTTTAATTCTACGTGTTTTGCCAGCATTGTACTTTCCGACACGAAATACTTTAATTGGTTTTGGTATGTTCTCGCTTACTTTCGAGGTGATATTTAAAACGTCTGATTCGTCCTTAAGTATTCTTTCCCGGGTGCTGATGGAGCTTTGTTCTGGTATGCCAACTATAATGATGTTGTTTTCCCTTTTCTTACGATCTTGAAGTTCGCGAATAATTTGTTCATTTACACATAGCTGATTTGTTTCAGTAGATTGCGGGCTTAATTTCAATTTTTTATACTCCGTTTCAAGGCTTTTTATTTTGTCTTCACTTTTTGATATTTTTGTTTCTATTTGACTTAATTGATTTTTCATGTTACCATGTTCTGAGCCAATTTTCACTGATGTGGACTTTATATCCTGAATCTGTGCGCTAATGTCTGCTACATTAGAGGTGATTAAACTTCTTGTTTGTTCCTGCGATGCCCTCAGATCAGCCATCTCGCTTTTCACCGCAATAATACTCTCATTCATTTTATCCATCATTTGTTTGTTTTGACTAGTGTAATTTTCTAATAGCGAAGTTATTCTCGATAAATCATTTCTCATTAGCTTTATCTCATCGGAACATACACATTCAGGACCAGGTGGTTGTTTACGCTTACGATAAGTGACTTGCGCCTCACTTAGTTCCTCACTTAATTTTGATAGATCCGGCTGCGAGCCAGTTCCCGTGAAGTGCTCGGTGGTGGCCTTAGAACATTCGCTCAAATGCTCTAAAGACGTCGCAGTTTTACGTGGAGATCGTGTCACACTCATTTTAGTTTGTATAGTTTACACAGAAACGTTTTTTTTTTTTATAATAATTCAACTATGTAAGTAGCATCCGTATTAACTCGTACGTAGTAGTATATAATAGTCTTCAAGTTGATTCACAAAAGTACTCTTGCGCAATGTGGTACGGCAAACGCGGAGTCACTGTGCGAGTGAGTCAAAAAATAGCGACTGTCCTCGTCCCGCGGGGGCGAAGCGCGCCGTCCCGCTCGCTGGTAGGCGCAGTGTTCACTTTCACTTTTTATTAGTCACAAAACTGTTCACAGCAAAATGGTAATTATTTAGTTTATGTATAATTGTTAGATTTGGAGAGCACAAACTTTACAAATCCGCCAAAAACCAAATACACGACTACTCTGATCGATGGTCGGCGACCGAAAAAAGTTACAGAAACGTTACGTACGGCGACAGAAAACGTTTATTTACTTGTACCCTCAGATTTTAAGAATGTCTAATGATAGTAAAATATCAATATATTATCAAAACTGTCGAGGAATCAGGACTAAACTGAATACCTTATATTTAAATATTATGTCGCATTCATATGATGTCATTATATTGACCGAGACCTGGTTGACGCTAGACATATATCTGATAACTAATTAATTGATCAACGCTACTTGGTGTTTTTACTCACCAACAAAAAGGATGGCGGTAGAGTCCTTATAGCCGTATCTAAAGAGCTAAATCCCTCCCCTGTATTTCATTTTTACCCCCGTTAACTTTGCCCGAGCATGTAATAGTTGAAATTCCCGGGAAAAGCAATAAATATCATTGTTGAGTAAATCAATGTATGTATATGTGAAGAGTGTAGCAAGTACGTATGGATGTGTTTGTCGCCCTAATATCCATAAGAAATGTTTACCTAAACAGTCGCAGATAAATCAGCATAGTGCAAACACGTATTTTTACTATCAAGAATTCCCACAAGCAAAACTGAAACTTAAACCTACTACATTTTGGTCGACATCGAGCCGGATATCTGTTCGACTTACGACGTTTCATCCACTGAGCGCAATACAAAAGGACGGGTCGAGCGGCGAGCGACGAACAATAGAAGGAATTTGCACAAAAAAAATAAGTACATTTTAAAGCTTATTAGTGAACAGTGAGTGTGATCAAAACAAGATATATTATAACTACAAAAGATACGAAGAAACGTTTCGTTTTATCACGAATTGAAGGCTTCTTACAACAAATATGGAAAATACAACGGAACAATTATTAAATGTGCTAGAATATACGGCTAAGGTGTTAGAAAACCAGTGCCTGCTGGGGCTGCGGACTTCGTTCGAAAGAGGCACCGTACCCTGGAACGCAAAGGGCACTAGGAGAAACACGGATGGGTTTGTAAGAGTCTGACAGTAAGAGTCTGACACTCCCTCCTGCTGTACCCAGAGCGGGAGAAGTCATTTGATGATTTCCAATCCTAAAAAAAAAAAAAAAAGGTGTTAGAAAAAACTCAATCAAACCTTAAAAAATGCCCGAAACAACGTCTAACAAAAGGATACATAGAAGCACAAATTAAAAACATTGAAGAATATTGGTCTACATATAAAAGTGCATATATAGAACTGGTGAAATGTGTTCCAAGGGCGAATCGACAAGATATTCCATATTTTGTAAATGAAGAATTCTTTGTTCAAGAAGATTTGTACACTTGTTTACTAGCCGATCTAATTGATTTATTGTGTTCATACAACAAGTCGCCGGTTCCTATGCAAGCTGACCATAACATCAGTGGTTCTATGGAAGTACAAGTGAAGTTACCAAGGATTTAACTTCCCACCTTCTCAGGTATTTCATTTCATTTATTTATTTATATAACAATTTTCATTGTATTTGAATATTTCATGCATTAATTAATTTACAAATTGAATTTCAAAAACAGTCATGTAACACCAGGAACACAATCAATAATCAAGTATAAACAATCAAAAATAATAGTCTATGAAACAATAATCAATAGTAATTCATAGTCAAAAATAATAACAATAATTAACAATCAAAAATAATATCAATAAAAACAATAACCAATAATCAATAGTTCACAGTCAAAAATAATAATTAATAAAACACTAAAAAATTACATAAATACTAAAACAATAATGATAAATAATTATGATGTCAAAAGATTGTAAGTAGTCATTAGATTGTTAGTATTACTAGTCAAATGATATGGTTACAAATTCAATTCTTTTAAGTGTGAATCGTCTATTAATACGTTAGATATCTTTAATGTCACAATTACTAAATACAAAAATTATTCGCCATCATTTGGCTCCAATTCAGATAAGGAATATAAACATTTATTTAACAAGAATGCTTTTAGTTTAGCTTTGAATAAATTATCCTTGTAAATCAGTGATCTCAAATCAGTAGGCAACCTATTAAATAATTCTACTGCTTGATATTTAGAGCAATGTTTAGCAATATTAAATTTAGGTGCAATTTTGTTTTTAATAGCTTTTCTTCTAGTGTTCTCTCTAATTTCACGTTCTTCATGTGATTCGTGCTCATGTATATATTTTGCAAAATGGCTGAGCAATACTAAAACATATAAACTTGGTACCGTCGATGTAAAGAGTTTTTTAAGAAATTGGGTATATTAACCCAATTTCTTAAAAAACTCTTTACATGACTCTCATTGTGGGATTCTGACAATCGTTCTCAATGCACGTTTCTGTAGTACGAATGCTCTCCGGCAATTATACCCGTAACTGCTTCCCCAAAACATAATGCTATATCGGAGCCTGGATTCTACCAATGCATAGTATACTGATTTTAGCTGCTTTAGATCAATATCGTCCCTGAGGCTTCTTAGCGCGTAGCAAGCTGAAGATATTGAGGCATCAATGGCGGTAAGCTCTTTTTTCCAGTTTAATAAGAAATCTATGTAAACTCCTAAAAATTTAACTTCATTTACTAGTCCAATATTATTCCCTTCGAGCGTGACATCTATGTTGTCTCTGTTACGTGATGTTGTTTTAAACAACATAACTTGCGTTTTATTTTGGTTTATTATTAAATGATTAGCTGCAAACCAAACAGAAAGATTATTTAAACACCTATTAACATTTTCTGCCAGCTCGTTTAAATTAGGAGACCCGATTATGGAGTTCGTATCATCCGCAAACATTACAAGCCCGGCTTCGGGTTGCGTATTATTCATATAATTAAGTAAATCGTTTGTAAAAATTATATATAATATTGGTCCCAAGATTGAGCCTTGAGGCACACCGCGACTTATTTTGGTCATTTTTGACTTATATATTACTTCACTTACACACTTTACGTCATTATTTGCATTAAAATCTTTTATTTCTACATACATTTTGCGGTTTTTCAAATACGATGTCAGAAGTTTTAGCGCCCTACCTCTAAAGCCATAATGCTCTAATTTAGCCAGAAGCAGCTCGTGATCAACTGTGTCAAACGCAGAATTTAAATCAATAAATAAACCCGCTACCTTCATTTTGTTATTCAATTTATTAACAATATCATTCAAAAAATTATTTATTGCATCTAAAGTACCTATGCCTTTTTGGTATCCAAATTGTCTAACATTAATTATTTTATTTAAATTCAAGTGAGCCATAATTCTAGATTTCATAATTTTTTCAAAAATTTTTGATAAAATTGGTAATAAAGATATTGGCCGGTAGTTTTTGGGGTCTGTTCTCGTACCCTTTTTGTATAGTGGAACCACTTTTGCCAATTTAAGTTGTTCGGGGAAAACAGACTCTTCAATACATTTATTAATAAATTCAGATAGAGGATACGCTAATATTTCTATGTTGTCCTTTATCACCGATATCGGCACATCATCATGTCCACATGACTTTTTATTTGCCATCCTACGTACAATTTTAACTATTTCCTGCGGTGTTGTCATATTAAATGTCATCTCACTTTCTACTCTCGGTGTTGACGTTCTTAAGAAGATCATCGCTTTTTCTTCTTCTGTTTTTAAAAGTGATGATTTGTGCACAAACCTATCAACAAAAATATCGGCTATTTCCTGTGGATCTGTAACCACCTTGTTGTCAACGTTTAAAACAAGTCTTTTCCTAATGTGGTTTTGCTTTCTGTTTGTCAGCTTATTTACAATTTTCCATGTTTCTTTTGATAAGTTTTTGGATTTTTCGAGATGACATGATATGGCTAATTTCCGTGCACGCTTTAAAACTCTTCTGTATATTTTTATGTAATTCGTTTTGTAGTTATAAACACCAACATTGTTGGTGGTACCCGAACATAATATTCTTTTCATTTTGCTTGACACCTTAATTCCCTTAGTAATCCACTTAATCTGATTACGGTTTTTCAGTTTTACCTTCCTAGATTTATTTGGGTAACACTTACAAAACGTTTTATTAAAGTTATTTAGAAACGTATTGATACTTACTTTATTTGTAATTTGAAAGCTCGTTTTAAATGCAGTATTATTTTTTGTGTTAAATGTTCTTTTATTAATCAAAATAGTATTTTTAGATTTATTTGTTTTATTATCAATATTATCAAGAACTATATTACAAAAAAGACCGCCATGGCCATCTGCTAAACCATTATGATCCACCAAACACTGCTCTATATCATCGTCAGAAAGATTGGTCAGTAAATTGTCAATGCAATAGTATGATCGGCCTCGAATAAAAGTAGGAGTATTTATAAGGTGCCTAAAATTGTAAGACTTTAATATACTTATAAATTCCAAAGATTTTTTACTTTCCACAAGTATGTCAACATTAAAATCCCCACATATAACGCACTTTCTATCAATAAAATATTCTAATAATTTTTCTAGACTCCCTAAGAAACTTTCAAAATTTTTGTCATTTGGACTTCTGTAACAGCAACAAATATTTAAACCTGTCTCAAGATCCTTTACACCACAAACCTCAAAGCTTTCTGATCTATAAAACTTCTGAATTGCATCAATATCTTCACACTTTTTATTTATATATGCTAAAATCAAACTACCACCTCTTTTTTTGTTAGTCCTTGTATTATATGATACCAAGTTATAATTGCTTAATTGAAATAAATTAATAGATTTATCATTTAAAAAATGTTCCGTTATACAAACATAGTCCAAGCCTTTACAAAAAGTTTCTATGTATGATTCCAGTTCATGACATGTTGACCACGTCTTGCCTCCGTCGAAGTGTGATATTGTTTTCTTCCATATTAGCAGGTTAAAAATTATATGATATTAGCAATGTTTTATATTTTTTGTTGAACTTTTAACTCCCTCTCTTAGGCACAGAAAATAGTATTAGTGATTGTGCTGCCCTCTCATAGATGTGGATAGAATTAGCATTAATCGATTTAGCAACAAGGTAGTCGTGTTACTGCTATTGTACTATAGGGGTCACTAAAGGAGCAGTTGAATCAATTGATTAACAGTTCAAGATTCAGCTATTCACTGATAGGTGTCACCAACAAACTCCTATAATATCCCATACAAAGTGCTGCCATCTATCCAATAGCTTTGATTTATAACATATGACTTAATCATTTAGCTATTCTCGGATAGGTGTCGCTATTGGCGTCCACTGACCTTCGACAAAGAAAGTGCTGCTATCTACAATTGGTTTCAGGAACAATTCTTCGTAACGGAATACAGTTCAAATTGTCAATAATTCCACTATTGCCCGCCAGGTTCTATTTTTAATTAATAATGTTTTCCTTTTTTATAGCACTTATTATAGATTAAAGATACTCACGATACAATTGTTCTTGCTTGTTGATAATGTTCATTTAAAGAAAGGATAGAACAAACAGTTAAAAGGCGTTTAAAATAAGTTCAAGTCAGTATGGTCACAGAACGAATAATTTTAGTCACAGAGTTTTTTCGGTTTAGATAACGTTACTACACAAAGTTTATTTCACTAAGATTGTTCACAAAACACTTTCATTGCACAGTTTTAATTTTTGACATTTTTTTACAATTTTTGAATAAAATTTGACAGATAGCAATGTTTACTTTACAAGCGCCCCCTGGCGGATATTTATGATGAGTGGCCTGCTTATCAAGATCTATATATGTCATTAGTGCACAATAATCCAACATTAAGCAAAGTGCAAAAGTTGCACTATTTGAAAAGCAGTCTTACGGGAGAAGCCCTGTCGCTAGTGAAGCACGTGCAAGTTACAGAGGTTAACTATGACGGCGCGTTTCGTACGCTGAAGGCGCGTTTCGGTAACAAGCGAATTATTGTCAACTCAATATTGAAAAGATTGTTTGCACAAAAGAAAATATCCACCCAAACTTCAAATAACATTAAATCAATATTGGATACAACTACTGAATGTCTGAACACACTGACAAACCTGAACCTATCAACCAGCTCATGGGATACGCTCACCCACTCACTCATTGTATTTTTAGTCGTCCAAAAATTGGACCCAGAGACGCATCGAGAATGGGAAGAAGCTGCTTACGATGACAATGACGACGAGTCACCTAAATGGGATGCACTGCACAAGTTCCTACAGTCGAAGTTCCGCACGCTCGAGCTTATCACACCTTCAAATAGAGAGAAGCCTACTCCTAAGGAAAAGAATACGCTGTTCACGTGTCCACATCAAATACTTCAAAACCAAGAAGCTGCGCTATGTGCGAAAAGGACCACACATTATGTCATTGTGAGGAATTCATAAAACTTAATCCAGCAGAGAGGTGCGAGTACCTGAAAAAACACAACCTATGCTATAATTGTCTGGCCCCAGGACATTCCGCTTATAGATGTCGCCTGAAGATGTCCTGCCGAAAATGTCACAAACGTCATCACACGCTCACGCATCAATCCACGCCGATGACGTCACCAAATCAACCAGACAACAAAACAATGAAGTTGAAACTAATCAAGATTCTGCAAAATCAGCCGAAACCAACGTTACACTTTCATCGCATGTCGCTGCAAATTTATCCACTGCACTACTGGCCACAGCCCTTGTACCAGTAAAAAACCATGATTCGGGACAAGTGACAGTGCTCCGTGCTTTGATTGACCACGGCTCTCAAGCAACGTTCATGAGTGAAAGAGCGGCCCAGATGTTACGATTGAGGAGAACGCCTGTCAATGGCACCATCACTGGAGTCGGCTCAACCAAAACAAATGTGAAGTATGCTGCAGAATTCGAACTACTATCCAGACACGACGCTTGTTTCAACCTTAAAGTCAAAACCTACATAATGTCTACGCGACTAACTACCAAATTACCGTCACAAACCATCTCCACCGACACCTGGCCGCATCTGCAAGGACTCGCTCTGGCGGATCCAAGATTCAATAAATCAGGACGAGTAGATTTATTACTGGGTGTGGACGTGTGTGCCCAAATCATGAAAAGTGAAGTTATCAAGCGTCCCCCAGGAACACCATGTGCGCAAAACACCACCTTGGGATGGATTCTATTTGGAATCGTGGACCACAAACTACCTGGAGATGAAATTATAGTCATGCACCTCAATCTTGATCTAAATGATCTGCTGAAACAAATGTGGGATCAAGACCCATATGACAAACAACAACCCACAGCTGAGGAACGAAAGTGCGAGGAAATCTATGAAAGCACGATCACAAGAAACAAGGACGGACGGTATATTGTAACCTTGCCAAAGAAATCTAACACGCTATTATCAGCCCATGGAGATACGAGAACAATCTTTTCAACTAATTAAGCATTAAAGAGATTATATCAATTGGAACAAAGATTCAAGAATAACCCAAAACTTAAAAGAGACTATGCTACTGTCATGAAAGATTACAAATTAAATTACATGGAAGAAGTACCGAAAAAAGAAATTTCCAATCCTTATGTGTACCTACCGCACCACGCGGTAATAAAGGAAGACAAAGAGACATCTAAAGTAAGAACTGTTTTTAACGCATCTCAAAAGGGAAGCAACAATGTATCCCTTAATGACGAACTGATGGTAGGACCACAGTTACAAGACGATATGAGAAGTCTAATCATGCGATGGAGGATGAAGAAGGTTTGCTTTGTGGCTGACATCCAAAAAATGTATCTACAAATCATCGTTAAAGAGGAAGACCGAGATCTGCAACGAATTCTATGGAGAAATGATAATCAAAAACCTGTCCAAGACTACTACTTGGCAGTAAGGACCTTGCATCAAGTAGCCAAAGACAATGGACGAAACTATCCTGAAGCGGCGGAAATAATAAGACGCGACTACTTCATGGATGACATGATGTCGGGTAGAGACAATGTAACAGACGCATTAAAAGTGGCCAACGAAATCGACGCCATACTTGAAAGGGGCGGGTTCAAACTGAGAAAGTGGTGTTCTAACGATGCTGGCTTTCTGAAAGAATTTGAAGAATCTGAAAGAAGCTCTCACGTAAAACTAGATATTACATTGGATGGAATTACACGAGCTTTAGGTTTACACTGGAACATGGGCAATGATCGATTTCAATACAACCCAAACTTACCTGCTACGTCAAAGCTCAATACGAAGAGAACAATTCTCGCGGACTTACAGAGATTATTTGATCCACTAGGCTGGCTGGCACCTTCTATTTTGCCAGCAAAACTTCTCATTCAACGATTATGGCTGCAAGGAGTAACATGGGACGAAGAAATAGATGAAAACATTGCCACAGAATGGAATAACGTACGAGAATCAATTAATCTATACTTACCTGATATTGAGATAGACAGATGGCTTCATACTACTGAAACTAATATGAATAACACCAGTATTCACGGCTTCTGTGATTCATCAGCGAAAGCTTACGCTGCAGTAGCTTATTTAAGAGTACGAACATCCAAGGGTGAAGTAAAGACCTCCATCATTGCCGCTAAAACGAAGGTAGCCCCTATTAAACCCCAATCCTTACCTCGTCTGGAACTCAGTGGAGCTGTACTGCTTGCTGGACTCTTGAAGCAGATAAAGGAAGCCATGAATATATCAACCTGTCAGATATTTGCATGGACAGATTCTACTATAGTACTTTCCTGGCTTTTTGGTGATCCTGCAAGATGGAACACGTACGTTAGAAATAGGGTAGTTGAAATTCTGGACAAAATTGGCAATCACAATTGGTATCATGTCAAATCATCAGAAAATCCAGCTGACACTGCTTCGCGGGGATAATCATTGCTAGACCTAAAGGACGATAAACTATGGTGGAAGGGTCCAACGTGGCTCACCGAAGGAGAAATCCAATACAGCAGACCAGATGCGATGATGACGGACCTGGAAGGAAAAGAAAAAATACAAGTTAGCCTAACAATTAATAATGAAAAAAGTGTATGTACAAAATTTGAAAATTGTGATACATTACAAGAACTGCTTAAGGTAATAGTGTACTGCAAAAGATTTTTAAAAGGAAGAAAAATGGAAAATAAAGACTTACCTATGAACACGGAGGAACTAGATGACGCGTTGAAAAAATGCGCGCGCGTTTTCAATCAATTACATTTTGAAATGTCAAAACGTAAAGCTCTACGTGCACTTGACTGTACGTTATAAACGTAAATGTTTATCTGAAGGGAACTGCTATGTGAGAAACGCTGTCTACGCAAAAAAAAACACGTTACATACATTACCTATGCGTCAACCGGCATTTTACACAATGCCTAGGTATTCCATACATTACCTAGGTAAAGTGTATAATAGTTTGAACATTCAATATTATTTCACACATTGCCTGGACGACCCCGGCATTCTATACAATACCTAGGAAATGAATAGAATGCCTGCATTATACACATTGCCTATAACAAATATATTAATTCAATTGAGGACAGTGTTGCTACCAATACTAAGACTTTTTGGACGTACGTTGCTAGCCTACAAAACTACAAATAAAATTCCATCCACGGTTCATTACCTTACATAAAACCTAATAATATAGATAGAAATAGTCCACCCTATCTTAATCTAACTGCGGAAATGGGCCTCTTACCTGGACATACATTTCCTACTAGACTGCATAATTGTCTCGACCACCTGTAAATAAAAACCACTACCTCTGCAACAGTTATAGTTATGGACTCCACAGTCAGTGACCACGCCTCTGTAATGATATGTCTAGATAGAGTTCCCGCTAAAAAAAATAAACCAAGGAAAATTACAAGAATAAACTATGAGAGTGCTGTTGAACAATTAAAAACTACAGATTTTACTTTTATTACGCAAAATTGTGCCGGCAAATGAAACCGCAACGAGATTTGTCGAATGTCTAATGTCCACGGTTTCCCAACACTCCACAGTAGTGAATACTCCTAACCGTAAAGTAGCCCTTAAGCTTTGGATCACACCTGGCCTCTTACGGTGTATTCGACACAGGGATAACCTCCACAGGAAATCCTTAGCAGAGCCAAAAAACACAATTATCGCGTTATCATACAAACGATATCGTAATCACTGTAATCTGCTTCTCAGGAAACTAAGGAACGCCCACAAAAGCTCCGCTTTAAAATCTGCAAAGGATAGTAAAGAAACATGGAATATTATAAAATCTATAACTAATCAAACCGGAAAACAAAAATCAGCTTCCAATCTTCTACCTCCCACTAAAACTGCGGATACGCCTGATGCCATTGAACAAGTAAACCATTATTTCTCGAACATTGGAAAGCTGTTGGCAGACACTATTAAAAGAAAACAAAATTCCTCTCGGCCCCCATACGCCATTAATACAGCCCCTGCACGAGACTCTATGGTCCTACTTGCTCCGGACGGGGCCGAAGTAGAGGCAGTCATCATCAACCTTAAAAACGATTGTGCCACAGGATGGGACTCTATTCCGGCTAAACTATTCAAGCTAGGAAAAGAAGTACTAGTTCCACCTATCACAAAACTCATTGAAGTCTGCTTTAAACAAGGTGTTTTCCAGCGTATCTTTAAGAATTCTGTAGTCACACCTGTACACAAGGGGGGAAGCGAGGACAATGTAAAAAATTATAGACCCATCTCTGTTTTGTCCACTCTATCTTAAATATTGGAAAAGTTGTTGAATCGTAGACTCATGAAATACTTAGAGCACAACAAAATAATTTCTGATTCCCAATTCGGATTTAGGCGCGGGAAAAGCACCGCAGATGCAGTTAATCAGCTCGTTGATTACGTGACTGGAAAACTGGATGCAAAGCAGAAATGTCTCGGTGTCTTCCTGGACCTAGCCAAGGCGTTCGACACCGTCTGTATTCCAACTCTTGTGACCAAGCTAGAGCATTCTGGGATCCGGAGAAGGGCTCTTGCAATTTTTACAGACTTTCTTAATGACCGGACACAAATAGTAAAAATAGGTGATATCATTAGCAGCGAAGCCAGTATTGATTACGGTGTACCTCAAGGTCCCCCCCTATCCCTATCCCCTAGTCTTTTCCTAGTCTATGTGAATGACCTGTGCCAGCAGTCTCTAAGTTATGGCAAAATCTTTAGTTATGCAGATGATACCGTACTAATATTCCATGGTGAGTGTTGGGACACAACACAGAAAGCTGCTGAAACAGGCTTACGTAAAGTGATCCACTGGCTAGAAGCTAACTTACTTACCCTTAACGTCTTGAAAACCTCATTTTTGCAATTTACATTCGCCAAAACGAAACCAGCAGTTATTACTCTCAAAGCACACTCTTGTGACGATGCAAACAACAGAACTCCATGTACGTGTCTTCCAATCACACAACAAAAAACAATGAAGTACCTGGGAGTGATTCTGGACGAGGGACTTAGCTGGCGTCCCCACAATGATCAGACCTCTTCCCGTGTTAGGAAACTTATATGGGCATTTAAAAAACTAAGACAGGTAGCCGAGTTCAAACTTCTCCGCACGATATATAGGTATGGCACTGGCACAATCAATTATAGGGTATTGCATTACTGCTTGGGGAGGTGCTTGTAAAACCTACATGATACGCCTCGAGAGAGCCCAACGTTGTCTGTTAAAAGTCATGACATTCAAGCCATACCGGTTCCCTACACGTACTCTGTATGAACATTGCCAAGTACTTACAGTGAGAAAATTATATTTACTCAATGTTATATTGAAGCAGCATGAAAAGACACCAAAAAATCTCGCAACCAAACGAAAGAGAACTATCGGTAATGCATGTAGCACAGTTAAATGTAAGACCGCATCTGCTCGACGACAACGTCTTTATTTATCGTCCTATTTATAAAATAAAATAAATATCATCCTTAACTTCAACCCACTAACAAAACATAAAACAAAGACGAAACTAAATTCTTGGCTTCAAACACTAGATTATCAACAGACGGAAAACCTAATTAAAGAATAATACTCGAAAGAATAACTGTTAGATTAGGAAACTTATATACCTATATATCTATTACTCATGTTAAGCTACCACAACGATTACTCATGCCACATGCCAAACACACATACACTCATATATACACTCACACATACACACACACTCACTCTCACACACCACACAACACGTATTTCACAAGAGCATGCATGCATTTAATAATTTTTTTTTAATTTTCCTTTTTTATTTAACTTCTGATACTGTATAATGTGAACCCTAGTACCAAAAACAGGTGAAGAAACTGACTCCTGTAACACAGGTTTCACCTAGCACAGGAGCCAGGGCTTCAAATGGAATGTAATTTTTTTTTCTTTGAGTCAACAAAAAATATTTTATTATTATTATTTTCTTTATTCATCATTTTCGCTTATTTCTAAATTTTTAAATATTTTTATACAATATATACATTAAAATAAAACATTTAAAAATATAAAAATAGTAGCCCACCGATATCGGGAACAGGGTCCAAGCTACCGGTGGTCAGGGCTCCAGAGAAAGGAACCTCCTGACAATGCGAGCCGTGTCCAGAAGTACCGCTTTCTGAATCAAGCCCTTGATCCAGCTGCCCAACGAGAGCCTCCTAAGGTGTTGGTCGAGGCTCGTGGCTATTAAGCCATTGGCCGACACTACTATCGGTACAATGATTGCGGAGTCCACTTCCCACATGTCGAAAACCTCGCGAGCCAAGTCAATATACTTGATTTGTTTGTCTTTCTCGGCTTTCACGAGGTTCTCGTCATGCGGGACGGTTATGTCTACAATCATTGCACGCCTCACAATTCGGTCCACTATATCTGGCTTATTGGCAACAATAGTCCTGTCAGTGATGATGGACCGATCCCAGTACAATGTGATATTGCCATTATCGAGAACTGGGTCGGGCGCATACCTATAGTATGGCACCTCCGACTCCACAAGAGAGTATTTCAGAGCAACTTGCTGATGTATAATCCTGGCTACAAGGTTGTGCCTATGCAAGTATTCTCCGTTAGCTAGACGAGAACAACCAGAGATAATGTGGCGTATTGATTCTCCCGGACGGTGACATGCCCGACATATGTCGACCGTGCCGTCTTTCACAATAAATCTCCGGTAGTTATTCGTCATGATAACTTCGTCCATAATTGCACAAACAAAACCTTTGGTTTCTCCAAAGAGATCACCGAAACGCAGCCAGGCTACGGACGCTAGTTGGTCTACGTCGGGCCCATGTAGGGTCCGGAAAAAGCGTCCGTGAAGCTCCTTACTCTACCATACCGCCCTGCGATCGTTGGTTTCAAGCACCGCAGGTTTGCGCCAGTTCTCATTTGCCAAGGAGAGCGGGGTGAGTCTCATGTCTATCGCCACTACATCTCGATGCATACCCACGTCGACAGCTAGGAAATATTCCCTAAGACTGCATATCTCGCGATTGTGGAGAGTCTTTGCATTTAAAAAGCCTCGACCTCCACGCTTTCGCGGGATATACAGTCTCATTACCCACGATCGTGGGTGATGCATTCGATATGCAGTAAGCAGTGTGCGGACCCGCCTATCCAGGGCGTCAAGTTCCGTTTGAGTCCATTTGAGTACGCCGAAAGAGTACATCAATACCGGCATGACCCAACCGTTGAAGGCGCGCACCTTATTTCCGCCTGATAGAAGGCTATTAAATACCTTCTTCAGGCGGCCAAAGAAGCGCTCCTTTAACGATTGCTTCATGTCAGTAACAATAATACCTAACGCTTCCGACATACCCAAATACTTGTAAGTTTCAGTTAGAGAGAGGGATCTCAGGTTTATGGAATCCGAGAGTTGAGTTCCCACGGATTCCATAATCTCTCCACGCTTTACATGCATGACCGCACATTTGTCCACACCAAACTCCATCCTGATGGCGTTACTGAATGTTTCAGTTACCTTCAGTAGCTCCATCAGTTGCAGATTAGAGGGGGCAAAGAGTTTCAGATCATCCATGTAAAGGAGGTGAGATATAACCTGACCACCTCTCTTCAACCGATAGCCTAGCCCTGAATTCTCCAGCAGTGTGCTAAGAGGATTCAAGGCTAGACAAAACCAAAGTGGACTCAAACTATCGCCCTGAAATATACCCCGCTCGATCCTTACCGGTTCGCTATTCCTCTGGATATTTCAACATCCTGGATAGCGAAGGACTGTCCTCCATTGACCCATACATGACATCAGGAAGGTGCGTAGCGTTGCATCAACTTTATACAATTCTAGCACCCTTATGAGCCATGTATGAGGCACCGAGTCATAGGCCTTCTTATAGTCTATCCAGCATGTCGACAGATCCTTTCGGGAACGCCGAACCTGTTGGCTAATGGCCATATCAATAACGAGTAGCTCCTTAGTACCGAGGGACCCATACCTACATCCATTTTGAGAGGCAGACATGATGTTGTTGTTGTTAATGTGACTATTAATCTTTGCCCTCAAAATGGATGTAAGAACTTTATAGACCGTCGGTAAACACGTGATCGGTCTGTAATTTTTAGGTTCCGCAGTACTTCCTGATTTATGGAGCAGGTGGGTTATTCCTGTAGTTAAGAACTGGGGTAGCGACCCAGACTCTAAGGCAGACTGAAATTGAGACGCCAAGCAAGCGTGCGATCTCGTAAACCATTTAATCCAGAAATTGTGCAGCCCGTCCGGCCCTGGAGATTTCCAGTTAGGCAACGGACGGACTGCACAAGCTACATCTCTGGGGCTGATGGTAATTGCCCCCATTTCTTGTATCGGATCACACACACGCTCGACCTCCCGAGTCCAGTCACCCTCAGTATGACTGACAGGAACCGACCAGATGCTGCGCCAGAATGAACACATAGCATCATCATCCGGCAAGCGCGTGTCAGTCACACCTTGGTCCCGTCGCTCCCAATCCATATATACCCACCTTTCATTACTTCGGAATGTGCGATTCTGGGTGTATCGCTCCACTCGCCGCCTGTACCTACGAATACGGCTTGCCCATGCTGTATGCATGGGCAAGCCGTATTCGTTCCTTCTGCTTCAGGAAGTCTATGCGCTCTGTGACACGATATAATATAATCTCGGGGTTTGACATCAGTCCCCGAAAACGCCCGTCTCACAAAGCGCATCACTCAAGGGCGTGTGTTGCCCTCCCTGAAGCAGATCAGTTTGCCGATTAGCGCTCTGGCCTCACCAATACGACGCTCGATCCTGCACTCCCAAGCTGGTACGGCTGGTTTTGGTCGTGTAGCTCTGTCATTGGTTATTTTTATTTTGACATGAGCTACACGACATGCCGCTACAGCCGCGCAGTACATGATCGAATGTGCATCGGTGAGGTTATCACAGTTATCAAAATAGCTTGACAACTGCGAATCCAGAGCAGCCACCAGCGCCCTGTTCTTGTTATGCATGGGCAAACGAGGTAAGCGTGGTCTAAGTTCAGGCAGCATGTAGCGGTATTCCCGAATAGCACACTCCAAAGCACTCCTCAATTCGTTATTGCACTGGGTACTTACGTTTGTAACCCTGTCATTACTCTCCTCGTCAGCGTGGCTGGGCAATTGGGTTGACGATGCTGGTGCCACAGTCTGCGACGGAGGAGCAATGACATGGCTACACATTTCAGTGCGGAGGCGATCAAGCACACTATCATCCAACATACGGTTATGCTGGATGACGCGCACCTGATCCGACAGTCGTTGAGCCGATACGCTGACAGCTGGTTCAAGTACCTGAAATAGAGAGAGCATCCGACCACGGTACGCAGTCAGGTTAGTTCCCCCCTCTGTAGCCCCAAAGTATGAGCGTATTACATTCTCATTTATGGTTTGAGTCCATTTTATACGCTGCACACTTCCACCGATAGCGGGGACCCTGTCAGAGACCGGTGGGCCTCGAGGTCCTAAGCTGGCCGGTGGTCGGCCTCGTCCGCGCCGACGCGCAGTTGGTGGTGTCGTCGGCGGCGAGAAGTATTCGTCGCTCGAGCTCGACGCAACTGCAGCTACCGGAATCTCTGGACTCGCGGCTGGCGCAGGTCCCGGCGGCTGCGAGGCGGAGCTCAGCGACGAACCCGAAGATGGTGTTGGTGCGGCTTGTAGTCGTGCTCGGCGTCTTGTTAACATTTTATTTCCATACTGTCCAGTTTTTGTTCATTTAGTTAGATTTTTTATTTTTTATTATTTTTATTTTTATGTTTTTGACTTTCTCGGGTCCCTAGAGACCCGGTCCTTTGGTAGGCGTACGAGGGGCCGAAGCCAACTCGCAGAGGCCTCTTTAGGCATTTCAAATGGAATGGGACACCAACCGACGATTATCCCTGTATGCACTGTGGAAGTTTACCCAAGGACAATCCCCGGTTGGGGCAGGACTATTGCAGAATATGGAAACAAAAGATGAAAGCTATGGGTTTGACTGGTTTAGTGGACTAATAATCGTTTACTATGGAATAACTATTGGCCCCTGCCTGACCATTGATAATTAAAACGGCTTTAAAATAGCAGGGGGTGACTTGCACACTCAATAAATGGGCCCCCCGAAAAGGGTCGCTAGCACAAAGTGACGTAGCGCCAAGGGGGCAACATATTCCGAGGTGCTAGAGGAGTGGAGAGATATACCACGGCTATCAGGACAATCCCGGAAGTACGGTCAAGATCCCTACCAGCACCTTACTGGATTATACGTCCTTCTCCCGAGCACGTTTGCTCTTGCGAATCTCCACTCAGACCGGCCGATTAAGGCTAGAAAGAGGTGGGAGCTCTGTTCCTCGTCAGTGTTCACTCCGGCCAGCCAATAAAGGCAAGCCGGAGATGAGGAACAAGAATTCTCCCTGGAGATCAGGTCCGTGGGGTCGCTAGTGCCCAACAGTTCGCCACAAAACTGCCTTGCGGATTTATTTTTATTATTATTACAATCAAATTTCTTCCGATGATCCTATTACTACTTGCAACTTGTTTGCTTCATTTTTCCAGTCTGCTTATGAACCTTCAACATTTGACTATAACTCTTGGGAACCACCATCTGCAACCGCTGACCACGTTGTCTTCCTAAGCAAACTGCAGCTGTCTCTTGATGAAATACATAAAGAATTAACATCACTTGATTCAACCAAGGGTCTGGGTCCTGATGGGATTCCTTCAGTATTTCTAAAATACACGTCTGGTACATTATGTTATCCCTTACATATATTATTTAATAAGTGTTTATCTTGTGGTATTTTCCCAGAAGTTTGGAAACATGCAAATAGTGTACCAGTTCATAAGAGTGGTTCCAAACATGACGTAGCTACATATCGACCTATCTCTATACTATCTGCTTTTTCTAAGCTATTTGAGAGACTGGTACATAATAAATTATATCCTGCCATTTGCAGTGTTATAATAAAATACAAGCATGGTTTTGTTAAAGACAGGTCTTGTATTAGAAATCTCCTTATTTTCACGTCCCAACTGTTTGATAGTCTCGATAATAGACAGCAGATTGATGCGATTTACACAGATTTTCAGAAGGCTTTCGATTAACTCTACTTAATAAAATTGCTTATAATGGAATCAGAGGGGACCTTTTACGGTGGTTTATATCTTACGCAACTAACAGAACGCAAAAGGTGGTTGTTAATGGCTTTGAATCTGGCTCTTTTCGCGTCACTTCCGATGTGCCACAAGGTTCCATTTTAGGTCCTTTATTATTCATTTTATACATTAATGACATAAAAGACTGTTTTCAAAATTCAAAATTTCTTCTCGACGCTGATGATTTAAAGGTCTACAAAATTATTTTGAATAAAGTCGAGTCTTAACTTCCAGCAGGATTTAGACCGTTTCTCTACTTACTGCTCTTCAAATAAACTTTACCTTAGTCTTCCAAAGTGTCATGTTATTACATTTACCAAAAAGAAAAATATTACGGAGTTCGACTATCGTCTTGCCAATACGCCAATTAGTAAAGTAAGTTCTCTCCGCGATCTTGGTGTTTTGCTAGATTCGAAGCTCCATCTGGATGCTCATATTGAAAAAATTGTTAACAAAGCCTACCAAATGTTTGGTTTGGTCATGAGATCTTCCAGGGATTTTCGTCGACCTTCCACCTTTTTGCACTTATATAAATCAATAATTAGGCCACAGTTGGAGTTTGCACTACCAATTTGAGACCTTTTTTACGCAAAATATATTTAGACATTAGAATTGGTACAACGTAAATATCTTCGTGCTATGAATTTTGGATGTTATCGGAATAAAGTGTCATATCACTTACTTCTTAAAAAGTATGGTCTTCTGACTTTAAAATCAAGACGGAAACTTCTGGAAGTTATGACTCTGTTCAACGTGTGCCGCAATCATGTTGACTGTCTTGCCTTAGTTAGGAGTCTGTGTTATCTGGTTCCTCGAACAGTTCATGTGCGCGAGGTACGCACTTGACGTCTATTTGCTACTAGCCTTTGTAAATCCAACGCTGGCTCGCGTTCACCACTTCATCGTTTGGTTGAGACATATAACAATGAGTATAATTCAATTGACATTCTTTTTCTAAGAAAAATGCATTTAAGAAGCAAATCCAAGCAACCCTACAGGATCAGCAAAATAATGTATAGGAACAAGATGTGTTAAATATATGATAGATGTGGTATATATTTATTAATAATGTCAGCACACATATTTACTTTTTTTTTTTAATACATTCAGTCAAAAAAGTATCGGGAATGGATGATTTGTTTATGGTTCCAAATTCAAAATTTTGTTTTTTTGTAGTTGTTAGATTGGCACAACTGTTTTCCATTTTGGCGCGGAGTTGAGTTGCATCTGTTATTTATATTAAATACAGTGCTGGTTTTAGTAATATCATATATAGTGTGTATTGCAAATTTCATAATGGACAAAAATATCGAACAAAGAGTTTGTCTTAAATTTTGCATCGCCAATGGAATTTCGTGTTCGGAGTCACTGAAAATGTTACAAAAGGCTTACGGTGAATCGATTTTATCAAAAACTCGTGCTTATGAGTGGTTCAAAGCGTTCAAAAGCGGTGAGATGTGATGGAAGATTTGCCTCGCTCTGGTAGGCCGTCAACGTCTGCAACTGAAGTTAACATCGCAAAAGTGAAGGAAATAGTGTCTGAAAATCCCCATTCAACTCTGAGAGAGATAGCCGCCGAACTTTCTGTATCTCACGAGTCGATCCGTACCATTTTAACTAATCATTTGGGTATGAAACATGTTGCTGCTCGGCTAGTCCCAAAAGATCTGAATTTTCTCCAAAAACTCAATCGCATGAAAGTCGCTGAGGACATGCTAGAACGAGTCAGTTCGACCCTGTTAACCCAACATTCATGAAACGCACTGTTACTGGTGACGAGACGTGGGTTTACGAGTTTGACATGCAAACTAGTCAACAAGCTTCGGAGTGGCGCCTTCCAACTGAACCGAAACCGAAAAGACCACGCCGAAGTCGATCAAAAGTCAGAGTCATGTTGACTGTTTTCTTTGACTATCGCGGTGTTGTGCACTCTGAATTCTTACCGGAAGGTCTAACGGTAAATAAAGAATATTATTTGAGCGTTATGCGGCGTTTAAGAGAGCAAATTCGACGAAAAAGGCCAGATTTGTGGAAAGAAAATTCTTGGATTTTGCACCACGACAATGCGCCTTCGCACAAGGCTATCATTGTGAACGAATTTTAACCAAACACTCAACAAATACCATCCAGCAACCACCATATTCACCAGATGGCTCCTGCTGACTTTTTTCTTTTTCCTAAACTCAAATTACCACTTCGTGGCACCCGTTTTCAATCGATAGAAGACATAAAGGAGAATTCGCGGCGAGAACTGAACTCAATTCCGGAAGCAGCGTTGAAAAAATGTTTTGATGAATGGATTATTCGTTGGCGCAAGTGTATCGTTTCTAAAAGAGCATACTTTGAACGTGACAAAATATATTTGGATGAATAACAGACATTTTGTGTATTATTGATCTTTTCCCGGTACTTTCTTGACAGAGTAGTATTTATAAAAATCAAGATATGAGTTCTGAGACAATCGCCGTTGTAGTATTTAATTGTATCTGTGTCTCTGGCTACTTTTAAATGTTTCAAATTGTAATCTGTGGAGAACGTAGTGGCAAGCATAATTGTTTTAATTGTAATTTTAAGAGATAGTAGATAGTGACTGTTTTTTATTGTGCTACTGTTTGTTTTCCTTAAATAAATAAACTTCCATCATTTCTATTTTCAGAATCTTTGACAACAAAGAAAGGAAATAAAAAAAAACTACACGCACCTGTTTTTTACTTACTTCATACAAAACTCTCACCTGTATAATATAATAGAATAGCAACGATTAATCAAGATTAACTATCATTTTTAACAGTATAATAATTTCATTTGTAGATCTTTGGCAGTCGTACAGATTGTCAGAAGCCAGTAACATCTGACTCCAGTCTTGGCAAGAATTACCGTGTTACCCAGTTAATGGGTTGCGGAGGTCTGGTAGACAGCCGCTCCACGTAAAACACTGGTATTCAGCTGAATCCGGTTTGACTGGAAGCCGACCCCAATATAGTTGGGAAAAGGCTAGGCAGATGATTTAACAGTATAATAATTGAATTGAATAATACATTAATTTAACAGGAAATAATTGAAATCTATACTTAGTAATATATAAAGCTGAAGAGTTTGTTTGTTTACTTAATCGCGCTAATCTCAGGAACTACTGGTCCGATTTGAAAAATTATTTCAGTGTTATATAGCTCATTTATTGAGGAAGGCTATAGACTATATCATCACGCTAAGATCAATAGGAGCGGAGCAGTAATTAAAATTGTGACGCAAACGAAGTTGCGCTAGTCAACTAGTGATAAATATAATAATTAAAAAGTAACAGTACAGTAATTGAATAATTTAACAATCACATCATTCATATTATAATTGTATGATATTACATGCTATATCCCTCTCATTGTTTATTTAGTTAAAATTAAGTACATAGTTCTTTGGCTCGAGTAGTTGCCACTTCAAACTTATCAAAGATTGATTTGCATTAGTGTTTGTTTAGAGTTAGGTTTTATACTTTTTACCAATTCGCATTTTTTTTAAGAACTTACATTTTTTTTTGCATACATGCATTTGCTTAGTTTGATTTTGTTTTTTGTTTGTTATTTCACTGCCGTTATTTTAATTTATTTTATCACAGTGATGTTTCGAAATCAGCGGCCTTACGTTGCAGTGCTTCAGGTAGATTGTTCCCAGTGATCAGGAGGCTTCACTGTCCTGCCAGAATGAGTTTTGTAATAATTAGTGGTGCTGCTGTTATTGTCTACGTGTGTCATTGTAGGAGCACTGGAGGCGCTGTGTGACTCACCTATGGACATGGTACGACTTTGCGAGCTGTCTATAATTATGTCATCATATGAATTCCTACAGTGTTCATACGGCTGATCGTCATTACGTCTGTCTGAATCAATGATTATGTGTCTTCTATTACGTCTTAAGATCTGACCTGTGTTCATTCGAATTAAATAAGATCGATTTTAATTTTGACTTTTTGATTTTTTACTAGCGGGTTTTAACCTTTTTGATCCTTTTTCAAAATATTTTGTTTGCTTTAATTGTCGATTCTCTAGTTTATTAAAAACATTCCCCTGCAACTTTGGTTGAAGGAGATATGGAGAACATGGAATTATACTTCGTAATTTTCTGTTGTATAACAACTCGGCAGGGGAGCTCAACTCATTACTTATTCAAATATTCTAACAATCCTTAATTGAAGTTGGTATTTTGAAAAGTGGTCTTTTTCATCATATTTTTAATTGTCTGGACGGCTCTCTCAACCTGTCCATTTGATTGAGGGTACCTAGGTGAAGACGTTATATGTTGAAAACTCCAGTTAAACGTAAACTCTATAAACAAATTAGAAGAAAATTCCGGGCCATTATCTTACATAACTATTTGTGGTATTCCGTGACGTCTGAATACATTTTTTAGTTGCTTGATCACCCCTGACGATGTCGTCGTACACGTTTGGACAACTTCTATGAACTTACTATAGTAATCTACTACTATAAAATATGATTTAGTGTCGAAGTGGAAAATATCCGTGCCTATCTTGTACCAAGCTCTGTCGGGTATGTCATGCGGAATTAACGGTTCTTTTGTGTTGTCTTTTCTATATGTTAAATAGGCCTGACAGTAGTCCTGTAATTGTGAATTCATATTAGGCCAATACATGATTTCTCTTGCCCTTAGCTTACAATTTTCTATACCTAAGTGCCCTATATATATTTTCTGTAACATTGTTTTACGCATTCGATTTGGTATGATTTTTCTATTGCCTTTCCATATAAGTCCATAGTTTACTGTTAACTCATCCCTGCTATCCCAATATGGTTTTAATTCATTGCTAATTTTACTTTTATGTATGGGCCATCCTTTTTTTAGTATTTTTTTCAATTCTTGCATTTCATTATCTTCCCTAGTAAATTTTTGTATTTCTAAAAAATGCTAGTCTGTTAAAGGATTCATCGTTGTGATGGCACACACTTGTGCTTGTGCCTCGAGATGATCGCGCGTACTAATATTATTGTTATAAGGCAACGCCGCTCGTGATTATGCGTCTGCTATATATAAATATTTACCTGGTTATTGGTATATTAGCGTAAACGAGTAAGGTTGAAGTCTCATTAGGTAACATTCGCTATAGGCGTGCTGGTGGATTCACTAATTGCTTGTTAATAATACTCACTAATGGCTTGTTATCTGTTTCTATCGTCACATCGTTACGACCCTATATGTAGGTATAGAATCGCTCACATGCAAATACGCAGGCATATAATTCTTTTTCAATTTGTGCGTAATTCTGTTCAATTT
Organism: Lacanobia oleracea; assembly: GCA_950371165.1. Lineage (NCBI taxonomy): Eukaryota > Metazoa > Arthropoda > Insecta > Lepidoptera > Noctuidae > Lacanobia > Lacanobia oleracea. Next base: position 27,284,963 of record OX493390.1, on the reverse strand, counting down.
TCGTAAACGATTTCGAAGCGTAACATACGGATAGTTGTCCTGCATTGAATAGGCGCCTAAATCTTTTTTTACTCGCGTCTACTGAAATGACTATGGGTTTCTCAATTGTGTAATATCTTAACACAGGTGGACTAGTTAACTGCTTTTTAAAATTTCAAACATTGCTCATAAGTATGATCCCAGTGCCAAGCTACGTCTTTTTTTAATAACTCGCTGAGAACAGATGTTTTTTCAGAAAAATTTGCAATGAAGTTACTAACGTAGGTTATCATACATCTTTCTACATCTTCTATATTTTGCGGTGTTGACATGTTTTTTATTGCCAATATCTGTGACTCATCGGGACAGATGCCGTCTTTTGTTATTTTATGACCTAAGTACGTTAGCTCACTGAGAACTATTTTACATTTTTTTTTTTTTTTTTTTTATGTTTATTTCCTAACACCGTTTCAAGACTGCACGTAATCTGTGATCGTGTTTTTCTTTGTATCAGCGTAAATAAGAAGATCATCAATGAACTATATAACTCCCTCTATGTCATCGAAATGTTCGTATAAACGTTTGTGGAAAATTTCTGATGCCGATGATGTACCGTATGGCATTCTTAAAAATTTAAATCTTCCAAAAATTGTGTTAAATGTACAGAGGTCTGTACTGTCTGGATGTAAATTTACATGCCAAAATCCTCTGTGTTGTTTTCGCTTTATTGCTTTGTTTAAGTCACGCGGGTCTAAGCAGATACGTAGATCTCCGTTTGGCTTTTTTACTGCGGTCATGCTATTTACCCAATTGGTGGGTCTCTCTACTTTTTTCCCTCTTTTTTTTTCATTTCCATCAGTTTTTCTTTAACTTGTTCTTTTAATGAAATAGGTAACTTACGTGAAGCATGAACTATTGGTTTGCACCCTTCTTTTAATTGTATTTTATAAGTGCCTGGTAAACATGTCATCCCATTCCAGTGAATATATCAGGAAAGTCGTCCAATATATTTGCACATGTTTTATCCTACTGTTTTATACTTATTACCCTTTTCAATAATTTTAATTCATCACATGAACTCCTACCCAAAATGGGAGGAGAGTTAGTCTCTACAACTATAAATTGTATGATGTATGTTTTATTTTTATATTGTACTTTGAGATAACATTTACCAATGACTTTAACTTGATTACCCGAATAACCTTGTAACTTCATTGTTGTATAGACCAATTCATCTTTTGATAATTTAATATTATTCAGATATTTGTTTGGCAAGACATTGACGTCAGCTCCAGTGTCCAGTTAAAATTTTTCCTGTTTATTCCTAATACATAAAGTTAACGTCCATTCATTACTAGAACAATAGTTATCAATAGCGTGAATTACCTGATCGCTGGAGTCTTCTCGTACCTCGTACACACAACACATTATTGAATAATAGTTATTTTTTCTACATTGTTTACATCGCTGACCATACGCTGGGCATTTATATTTGTCGTGACTTGTCCCACACTTTCCATATACTGTACGTGATCTTCGACGAGCCTCTCCTAGTTTTTCGTGTGCCTGTCCTCCTAATCTCAGCCCATCTCTCTGGTTACGATCCTGACGCGAAGTACAGGCCTCACCACCACTGGAACCGGATGACCGCCATTTTCTTTGACGCTGCGCCGAACTTCTTGCATAGTGAACATGTTTTTTCTTCCTTCTCTTTGTTGGTTACTGCATGTACATTATGAGTTTTTTCCTGATTCTCGTTCTTTATATTTTTCGCTTGAGCTCGAGATACTTCCGCTAATCTACAGATGTCTATTGCTTTAGATAAGGATAATTCTGATTCTCTTAACAGTCTTTCTCTGAGTCCACTGTCTTTTATTCCACAAATCATTTTGTCTCGTACCAACTTGCTGCAAAAATCTTTGAAATCACACCTTGCTGCTATATTTTTCTGTTCGAATATATATTGTTCAATTGACTCTAAATCTCGTTGGTCACGGGTAATAAACTTATGTCTTTCTATAGTTATATTCTTACGTAGCAAACAAAAAATGAATCGAAGTCCGCTAGCAGATCTTCTATGGTTTTGTACTCGCGTGCAAATTGTTCATGTACCTCCCGACATTTTTCTCCAATTGTACGTAACAAGATGTTGATTTGCACATTTTTATCGTTACGATGTAGTTCGCAAGCTTCATAATATATCTTGAACGCCTTTTTCCATTTCTCCCATTCCTTGCTTAGGTTTCGTGAAGTTACATTTGTGATGTCATTTTCAAAAACGAAAGGTTGCGGCGGCTGTTGCAAAATGAACTCCATTGTGTGCTTCGTTTGCTATACTTGTGCTTCTTCGTATGATTTGGAGTTACTGCTGCTTGTCATCTACGATTTCGTTTTGTTTCACTGGTTTCTTGTTTCAGTTTTAAGACGGCTTTCTAACTTATTTAGCTACCGGCTGCACCATGTTATGTTGGGAGACAGGGACACAGCATTGAAAGTCGGTGGTTGAGCAAAGACTGGTCTATTATTCTTTGTACATTTACATTTATATCTCCTGCCTACCTTCACATGCATTATTATAATAATTCACTTATACCTACATCTCCGAAGTTATTCATCAGATCTTCACTAAATTTAAATGGGTTCAGTCCCAGAAATTACTCTTCCAAACAAAAAAAAGAATCATCCAAATCGGTTAACAATTGGCGAAAATATCGCTGAACAAACATTTTTTATGGGATACCATCATCAGATTCTGACTTATACCTTCCATCATCAGCTCAGCAACATGAGATGATGATTACCAGGGACAAGTATCTGAATTGCGTTAGAATGTTTATGAAAAACAGTGTATGTGCTAATAAAATTTGAGGGTTTCCCTCGATTTTCATGGGATCCCATCATCAGGTTCTTACTAGCTGACAATGGGACCACCTCAGGAGTATAGACTATCAAATAAAAAAATATTTTTGAATTTGGTCCAGAATTGGCGGAGAAATCGGTGAGCATACATAAAAAAAAGATACATACAATCGAACATAGAACCTCCTCCTTTTTGAAGAAGTCGGTTAAAAACCGAACAACATGCTCTGAAATCGAATGCATGGGCGAATACGGCTTTATTTTAAGTACTCACTCACTCAAAGCATTCATTTCATCACATTCAATCATCAAAGAGTTGAAGCTACTTGCACGTTCCATAGCGTAGATCTTCTATGGAGAAAAACGTGCAAGAAACTCCACGGACACTTTTAAATAAATAAATTGTTGTCACAAACTTCTTGTTGAAATATGAGAGAAAACGTAGAAACACGTGCACTATAAAAGCGGCCGGAGTATAATAAAATCAATTCAATGAACGTTAAATATATCAATAAATATATCTTTAAGTTTATCTTTATCTAACAAATAATGAACATAAACTGGATCGGACTCTTTTGGCCGCAAACCAACTTTTGCTGTTGAGAAGCCGTTTAGTAATAAAGCGCAAACTTTTTTAGATACTTTCGTCCGTCCGTCACCTTGATTAGATACGTGATTGGTTAATACCCGTAATCCCTCATCGAGTGAGGATTATCAAGAAATCAAGCAAGACTTATCCAAAAAGTTTTTAATCTCTTTGGATTACTTTTTTTTTTTCGATAACCTGATTTAACGTTTTACGTCAGATAGAAACTGGTTTTCCATAATTCCATTTTTTAAATCTTTTATTTTACGACAGACTCGGCTTTTTATTCTAGAAAAATCTTAGTTCAGATGAATTTTAGTTCGTGCTAAAGAGAAAATATGGGCAATTAGTTTCATGATTCTTGAAAGACTTATTGAATGCAGAAATTCGAAAAATGTACTAATGGAATCGAAAATTGCAAACTTGTGATTGTTATAAAAAGGTAATACAAATTGTTCGGAATATAGCCGATGGAATTTAATGATGGATGGATTGGAATAATTCTTGGGTTTTCCGTTTTCTTATTTCTATATTAAAAGAAACAGAAAATCGTTTAGAACAATAAAACAAAACAGTAAAGGAGCAAACCCACAGCGGCGCATTTTAGCAGCGTGCATTCATTTTTACAACGTATGTCCAAGTTTCCACTGCAATAAACACTGCACACAGCTCAGTTCCATAAGGCATGACTCAAAACTGTGCTTCGATACCATTTTGATAATAGTCATGGGTTAATATTCGTGTATAGTTTGTAGCGAATACACGCTGTGCATAGTGTTAACAGCGTTGAGTGTACCAATGACGTTAATTGATCCGTAGCGTTCCATGGGTTGCAGTGGACACAATGACATACATTTTCTTGCAAAGCGAATCTTAATACACGTGCGTAGCTTGTCCGTGCGTAGCGGTGGGTGTGCGCCTTAAACGTATTTTTTAATTTATTAATCGTATATTCATTACAGATTAATATCACATCGAATATAAAAAAATCTAACATTGATTACTCTTACTTACACATAAACATTTAGATACATCAAAATATTTATTTACAAGTTTTTATTTATATTGGTCCGATTTATTTTCTGATATCTTTTGACGAACCGTAAATTTATTAAGAGACTATATATATACACGACCATAAGTCAATCAATCAATCAATCAATTTATTCATAAATAACTTTTACAATAAAATGTCAATAAATAGCCATAAAAAGATACTAAAGTAAAAATCTAATATAAAGGTAAATTAGTGCCTAACTTAAAACTAGTGTATATCTAACATTAATTAGAGGTACAAGATATTTAAATAGGAACTTATTATGTATGTAGCAACCTGCCCCAACTAGGTATATTTAGGCCTGAATTCAGGCCATCACTTCATCGAAATTAAAAATACACAACAATAAACGTCATACTAAGAAAACTATATGTGTGGCTTGATGAGCTTGTTATATAGGTAAGGTCCCAAAAACACAAAAAAAAAATATATTTGCAAAAACATGTTTGGTTTGAGATTTAATAGAAACCAAATCTTTCCTTCTCTTGCCTGAAGGTACTCGGTTATGAGGAAGTTCAGTGCGCTGATGCAGTACGATGTTTAGAATAGCTAGTTGACGTACTGGTAGTACCTTATATGTAAGTACTTATTTATAAGTTTTAATTTGTGGCGTTTTACTTACTTATAGAATCTTTGTCGTATAAATTGTGTGAAAAAGCTCAGGAGTCTTAAGTTTAATAAAGAAAATATATAAAAATTAGCTTAGTCTACACTTTTCGTAAAAATATTCGACAAGCATCATTCTGTCAACGGAAGAGTGGATAAAGCGACTGTCTAAAAAAGGAGATTGACAAACGCGATCAATCCTTGTATTTTGGCATTTCGACAATAATTGCATTCGCTAATAGAATGGCACGTCACACTTTTATTGTAAACAATGGGTGGTATGACAAATGAATACTCATAAATATTTAGGTTATTAACAGGGGGTCGATGGGGCTGAAAAGTTCTGCAGTGGCGACCGCGTACCAAAAGACGCTACGTTGGAAGGCCACAAGGTGGACCGATGACCTGGTGAGAGTTGCGGGTACCTAGCTGATGAATGCAAGACGCACAGGACCGGTCGTTGTGGCAACGCTTGGGGGAGGCCTATGTCCAGCTGTGGACGTCTTTCGGCTGATATGATGATGATTTAGATTTTTGGCACACAGTAAAAAAAGTAACAAAAAATATCAGTGAATAAAACTTCGTATACAAAACTACTAAGCGTTTGATGGATCGGATCGAATGACCGAAATCGATGCTATGAGAAATGAGGTCGAACGAAACCAGCTGAGCTCGATTCAGGGAACAATGTAACCCAGACTTTTACAAAATTGTACAAGACAGCTTCTAGGTACAATAGAATAGTCGGCAGAACGATTTACTATTAAAAATATGATCGTGTGTGAATGTGCAATTAATAGTAGCTAACGACACAAACAAACAACACGACGTTTATCTTTATTTGGTACGTGCCAACAAAACAAGACATTTTTTTTTTTACTATTAATAGGCACGCGCTTGACCACCATCTCACCTGATGGTAAGCGATGATGTGGTCGAAGATGGATGACATTTGCCTAGAAGTAACCTATTCACTCTTGACTTAAAGACTCCCAGGTTGTAGCTATCGGGAAACACAGACTCCGGCAGGGAATTCCACTCCTTAGCTGTACGCATTATGAATGTGTTCCCAAAACATTTTGTGCGTGTGGGTGGGATGTCCACCATGTACCGGCGGCGCATCGCCGTTCGTCTTGTGGTCCGATGATGAAACGGGCTTGGCGGAATTAAATTATGCAATTCCGTCGCACATTCCCCAAAATGCAACCGGTAAAAAACCGACAAGCTAGCAACTCGTCGTCAATGCTCAAGACTTTGGAGCTTCGTCGCGACGAGCCTCTCATTGCCAATGATCCTTTTGGCTCGTTTCTCAATTGACTCAAGGGCATCAAGCTGGTATCTGGCAGATCCGTCCCAAAGATGAGAGCAGTATTCCATACACGATCGAACTTGCGCTTGACAGAGTTTGAGCAGCTGTTCCGGCGTGAAGTACCGTCTCACTTTTGCTAGGATCCCCAACTTCCTTGCAGCCACTTGAGCTTTTGCCTCTATGAAAGGGCCAAAATTAAGAGTAGATGTTAATGTAACCCCAAGAAGTTCAAGTTGGTCGGTTATCGGCACTGTTGCACCTCGGAAAGATGGAGCTGGGTGGAATTGGCTCCTTTTGGCTGAAAATAGACACGCTTGGGTCTTAGCAGCATTGAACTTGACCAGTTTGGCATCACTCCATTCAGAGACAGCCTGTAAGGATACATTCAAGCGCTCAACCATAGCCTCCCGGAGAGACCGGATCTGCGACCCACCAGCTCGTACGTCGGACACGTATCTATCAGCAACAGTGCTGTCGTCTGCATACCCAAAGGTACCCGGGTGCAGCAAGAAGAGTGTTGCCGAAAGCACCTAAATACTGTACATGGCCCAATAAACTCAGATGCAGAGGTAGCTAAGGAATTTGAAAATTTATTTGCTAATATTCCTCTTAAAACTACAGAAACTCTCAATTCGTCACCCGCGCTCTCTGCTGCCTTACTTAGAAAGAATGTGAAGGTATGTCCATCTGAATTTAAGTTTCAACATATAAACTCCCAGGCCATTATAAAAGCTTTTAAAGATCTTAAAATTAAATCAACAGAAGATCTTTGGGGAATGTCTGTCAAAGTCTGTAGATCTGTTATTGAAACTATTGCCCCTACTTAGCTGTCATATTTAACACTAATGTAGACCGAGGAGTATTTCCGGATCTTATGAAACACAGTAAACTAGTTCCGTTGTTCAAATTGGGTGATAGTCAAGAACCCAATAATTATAGGCCTGTGTCAATTCTGCCAGTCCTCAGTAAGGTGTTTGAAAAGTTAATGCTTAATCAGATGTTACTACACTTTAATAAAAACTCCATCTTTCATGAACAACAATACGGTTTCACCAAAGGGCGTTGTACAACTGACGCCGGTGTTACCCTTATAATGAATATCTTTACCACCTGGGATAAATTGTAAGACGCTATTGGAATATTCTATGACCTTTCGAAGGTGTTCGATTGCGATAACCATGAAACACTTTTGTTGAAACTTGAGCACTATGGGATTAGAAATACAGCCCCTGAGTTACTTAGGTCATACTTGACGGACAGACAGGTTAAAGTTCAGGTAAACGGTGTAAACTCACTAGGGTCTGAAATGACAATGGGCGTTCCGCAAGGCTCAATATTGGGTCCATTCCTTTTTCTAGTTTACATAAATTATTTGCCCCAATTATTTCAAAATCACTCAAAGATGGTGTTATTCGCGGATGACATCATTGATATTTAAAATAGAGCGACGGTCACAAAATCTTGACGTCGTCAATAACTCTATTCTTCAGGTTCAAACTTGGTTTATGGCAAACAACTTGGTATTAAATGAAAAAAAACCAAATGTATTAGATTTACTTTACCAAATGTTAGAAGTAGCGAATGTGACATCATATTGAATGAAGGAAAACTGCAGTTTATTAATCACACGGTTTTCCTGGGAATCACTTTAGACGAGAAATTACAATGGGGACCTCATATACCATCTCTAGCGGGGCGTGTAAGCTCAGCCGCTTATGCTGTTAGGAAGATAAGACAGCTAATAGACGTAGAAACCGCACGTTTAGTCTATTTTAGCTACTTCCACAGCATTATGTCGTACGGTATTTTGCTGTGAGGTCGGGCTGCTGACATTGAATCCATATTTATTTTACAAAAGAGAGCTGTCAGAGCCCTTTATAATCTGCGTCATCGCGATTCTCTAAGGGAACTTTTTAAAAAGATTAATATTATAACAGTCCCTTGCCAATTCATATATGAAAATATTATATATGTACGGAAAAATCGTCATCTTTTTGGTAAAGTTAGTGATAGACATAATATTAATACTAGAAATAAAGATAAATTAGATCAACCATTTTATAGATTAGCTAAAGTACACACATTTTTCATGGGGTACTGTGTTAAATGTTACAATAAAATACCTTGTGACATATAAGAACTAACTGAAAGAAAATTTAAAACCTACATTAAAAGCACACTTTGTAAACAAGCATATTACAAATTAGAAGATTACAGATTCAGGATAAGAATGCTTGGAAACATGCTGGTCCTGCTCCATAGGACAATCAATGGTGGAGACAAGATCAAACTGGTTTGTTTATGTATTTACTTTTGTACCTACTTTTTCATTTTTGGGTTTTTATTTTTCTGTTCACTCACTCTGCTAATTAATGGTTCCAATGTTTGTAAATATGTGAGTTCCATGTACTTATGTAGAAATGTGAGTACCATGTACTTATTTTAAAATATAATAAGTCTACCTCTGCATACTCTATGTTCATGGTCCTCACATATATTAACAGAAGTTTTTTATACCACAGCACATGTAAAACATTGATTTGAAAAGAGTAACTATGGAGTTTCTTGTCCATTCTTCTCCATAAGAATCTACCCTTTCGAATGGACAGTAGAGTCACTATGTTATTTTAAATGTAATGATGACGTTCAAAAGTGCCGTTTAATGGCCTAACTGAAATCAACGTTTTTGACTTTGACTTTGACTTTGACACCGACCTCTGAGGAACCCCGGCATTAATATCCAGCAGTCCAGACGAGCAGCCATCTATGACCACTCGGATAGACCGATCCCTCAGGAAATCTGCGATCCAATCACACAAACCGGCGGGCAGACCAAAGGAAGGAAGCTAACTTATAAGGCTATCGTGCCAGACCTTGACGAAGGCCTTCGAGATGTCAAGGGAGACCGCTAGTGCCTCCCCGTGCTTCTCTATGGCTTCACTCCAGATGTGAATGGCATACGCTAGAAGATCCCTAGTTGACCGATTTCGGCGGAACCCGTATTGTCGGTCACTAAGGATATCATTCGTTTCAAGGTACGCCAGGAGCTTATGATTCAGCACGCGTTCCATAGTCTTACAGAGTATGGACGTTACCGAGATGGGTCTATAATTCGACGGGTCAGCACGACTACCCTTCTTGGGCACAGGTTGCACGTTAGCTTGCTTCCAAGCCTTCGGCACTTTTCCAGTCTGAAACGAAAGGCGAAATAGGCGTGTCAAGATCGGAGGCAACTCAGGCGCACAAGTTTTCAGAACAATTGCCGGTATCCCGTCGGGGCCACTAGCCTTGTTCACATCTAGGTTACGCAGTACCATACGGACGTCCTTCTGATGAATGCGAATGTTCGACATGCTCGACTCGCATCCACCAGGAGAAGCAGGGGGCCTCGCGCCCCCAGGATCCAGAAGCGAAGATTCCGCAAACAATGAAGCAAACAAGTTCGCTTTCTCCTCAGCGGAGTGGGCAAGCGCAGGTCTCAGCAGTGGTGGTGGTGAGGGGCGGCAGAAGTTCGATTCGACCGACTTAGCCAGGGACCAAAAAGTCTTACTACATCAAAAATCTCTTAAGGAAACTGTGATGAAAATATTTTAAAATCCTCCTTTTTTTTAAATAAAACAGCTATATATAAGACGGTGTATAATCTCCAGAAGACGATGTCTCAAAGAGCAACTGATTAAAATCTTATTTTGAAGGAATTAGAGGACTTGGCTAATGAGGTTTTTATTTTACTCATAATTTGTATTTTTTAGATGAAATAATTAATAATGTTTCAAATGCAGAAATTATAATGAAGTTTTGTAAATCTTTGAGTAAAAAATACTGATTTTACTACAGCAAAGGAAGGTGTGAGTAGAATAAATTAAATGTTTCTTTAAATGAGGGTATCTAATTAATGAGATATTCATACCCTTATGGCATTACTATCGAGTAATGGAGAATAAATTGGCAATGATTCCTGAAAGATTCAAATTAAATTGGGGGCGCTTTTCCTATGAAAGTTTCATAATTAATTTTGGAATTTGATCAAAAAGCCAATTTTTGGATTTAATAAGTATTCCAACTAAAGTTGCAATGACATTTTATTGAAAGCAAATGTCAAAACAAGACAAAATGTAGGGAAATCAGAGGAGTTTTTGACACTTCGGGAATGCGTACGCTCCTTAGAAATACATTTGTTGAGTCAGCAAGATAATTATAAATAGAATAATAAATTATTATTAGACCTTACCAAACTAATGTATAAGTATATCTACTCAGGATCCGTGTCCCTTTCGGGATAAGACGCCCCAATAAACTGCGACAGAAGGCTCCACAATGCGACAAAACACACTGATGTGAACCCGGCTTTACTCAGACGAACTACACATTTTTGTTCTTGTCAAAATAAAGATCCAACTAATTTTGCAGGTTTTTAAAAATGCTTCGAATATTTTGAGATTAAAAATCTTAAACTTGCGTAATAAAACGTTTTTTTTTCTGGGCTAGCTGCGTATAGGTTTAATTATCTACAAGGTTTATAGAAGGTGTGGCGATAGCATAGATAATTGAAATATTTTGTTACTTCCTCTTCAATATTGGGCCCTTTTGTTAATTTAAAAGGTGTTACTAAGATACTTAAATCAAACTTAATTTAGAGACTAGAACATGAAAAAAATAAATTAAAAATTTAGAAGTTCATATTTACAATGAGTAGTTTATCTACCACGAAAATTGTAGGTTATTTTCACTATACAGTGTGTCCCTGGAAAATGTGCAAAAACGAAAATGGATGAAACCAGACCAAAATCTATCGACAAAAAGTTGTAAAAATATATATATTCTTTTAATTGCTTCATTAATTTAGATGATTTATTTTTTGTTACCTGCGACAGAAATTTTTGTGCACATTATCCAGGAACACACTGCATTACACCAAATAGGAATTGATAAAGCGACAATACAACAAGTGTTTGACCAATAATTCTAATCGGTATCGCTTTTGCATGATAGGACTCCTGCAAATAATTGCATTAATTTTGCTCAAAAAATTACAATACTATAAGCTCTGGAGTACACTCACACACAATGAAACACACTCACTTAACACTCAATTTAATATCAACGTTTAAAGTCAATAAGCCCGTGTCGCTGCAGCATCTCGACCGACAGCGCATGCGTTGGCGCCGTCCTCCGCGAGGAGCGCGTGACGTGGCTGAGCTGCGTGGTCTGCGCGCGAGTGTCTATCCCGCGCGGGACGTGCGTGCTGTACGCGTGCCCGTTGTTGTGGCGCAGGTTGTGCATCTGTGGGGGGAGAGGGGGTTTACATCAGGTTTAATTTAGGAATACAGCAGTGCAATTCTGTAAACATCTCACAGTGACCATGATGTGAGCCATGTCAATCCATTCAAACAAAATGGAATGACAGTTTACTTCATGCTCACTGTACCTAAGTCTAAAGAGATGCTGTTAGAATGGACCGCCTGTAGCGTATGCTAGGTGCCAGATGAACTTGCAATAAAGTACATTGACCGTTCTCTTACTAGGTATACCTCATCCGAAAAATAAACTATGAATCGTTAAAATGGGTGTACCCTTGTTTCGTAGACAGAAATTTCCAAGAATATCGTTTCGCAGAAAATGTTTTACGTAATATTTGGTTGTTGTAATTTTATGTCAAATATTATTATTTAAAAGACTATTTACTTGAATGAAACCTATTTCACAGAAACACAATTCAATGAATTTCATGATCACATTTTTTTATTTAACAAACTTATCAAACAGTAGAATTATATTTTAACGAATATTGTTTGTCTGGTGTTTTATTTCACAGTATTTTATACTTCAGTGAAATTTAATTATAATTAAATATTATTGTTTTATAATATGTCCATGGCATACTTTTAGGATGGCAGAATTTTATTTGGAATAATTTAAGTTGCATGCTCGTTTATGTGCTGAATGCTTGCTTACTTACATGCTGCATGTCGTTTGCTTGTTGCATGCTAGCAGTATGCTTCCTGCATGCTAGCTGTATGCTTGCTGTATTAATGGTTATGCTTGTTTACATATTTTTGTCTTTTATCCCCATCGCCATTTGCCACCATTGCCGCTTCACGGGGTTCCGTCGAGCGGTCCCGAATGAAAAGTTTTTCTTGAGTAGAATTTAACCGCATTGTTTTTATGACTGCGATGTTGTAATTTTATAAGAGGGTATGCATTTTGTTAAAGTTTAGAAACTTTCAGTTGATAAAATGTTTTTCTTGGTTACAAGTTTTATGTTAACTACTCATTATGTGGATAAATAATATTTGATTTGTAATTATATTATATCATAAATGTCGAAACAAAGTTTATTTGTAACAAAAATCTATGATTTAAATTTATTCAAAGTAAGTGTTCTGCGTATTGATTATTCTATGAAATGATAATATGAGAAAAAATTTATGTGAAACGAAATTCTATGAAACTACGTAAAACAACGTACAACCGTTACAATGTTTAGGATCACGATAGGTTTCGATCCAGAGGCTTATTAAAATTTAAATTAATGGTTGGCATACAGACTTTTGGTCTCATGAATAAAATAATTTTAATATTACAATTTAATTTTAAACAGCTTTGTTGAAAATGTTAAAATTAATTTCTCCTTTGATTTGAATTATTCCAATTTCCTTATTAAAATTGAAATGCGTATTGATCTCATTGTCACAGCAATTTATTTCATACGTCTCTAACAAACCTCTCAACACTTTGTTCGTGGAAATTGCTTCAGTTTTGTGAAGCATGGAAATTAATTGTCTGCAAGGACTTATTTTTTTTTTTACTTCATACATGTCGGCGTGAGCAAATTATTACAACGTAAAACGAAACGCAACGCTCATCGCATATCGTCACGTGACATCATCGTACCACTCAATGAATCAGGCGAGTCGTGGAAGGGGACGGCCTTTATAAGACGGAGCGCCGAGCGGAGCGGTCATTCCGATTCTAGCGAGCGCCCCGTCCACAACTCTAATTGTGATACGGATCACGCCTGAATCAAATTATTATCATCATTATTATTTTGTAATTATTTATTTCAAATTCATAATTAATCTTTTAAAAAAATTAAATATTGATTAAAATAATTCAATTAATTTCGATTAATTGATTAGATTTTCGTTTGGTTTTGAATTAATCTGATTAATTTAGAAATAAATTAGATTTTTGTTATTTAGTTATTTTTACATTATTTTTAGTTATTCGTTATAAAAGTTTAAGTACGTTTGTTATTAAATAATTTGAATTTATTATTGATTTTCTTTGAACAATGGCGAATGACAACCCTCAAGACAACATGGACCCCGTAAGAAGTCGGTCTCCTTCACCAATTATCCAGTCAGGCTTCACTCGAGCCGAAACCAGAAGCGGGATCGATCGAGGCATATCTTCGGTCCCATCCGCCCTCAACGATGGAGGAACAGATGGCTGTAACTCAAATCAGATGCTGTTTACGTTAGCCAATATTCTGGAAAGCCTGTCACGACAGCAGCAAGCCAGTATGCAGACTAATCACGAGTTCCTTGCAGGATTGATAAATAAGACTGTAACTCCGACGCGAAGACCAAGATTAAGCGACATCTATATTGCACCCTACAATCCAGATGGTGATGTTCCTATTCGAGACTGGTGCGAGCATGTTGATCAAGCTAAAGCACACTGGGAGTTGGCTGATTACGAAGTTTGCACTAAGATAGCCAGTCTATTACAAGGTCGAGCCAAGACTGTTGGTGATGCTTGGCTAGTAAAATCGCCTGTATGGAGCGAGATGCGAGAAGCATTAATACAAACGTTCGAACCTGAAGCACGTTACTCCAATGACATTCTTAAGTTGCGCAACTTCAAATTTGATATGTCAAATCCAGCAGAATCAATAACCAAAGCCTGGCATATATGGAAACGTGTTGTAAGCGGCAATATAGATACTGACGCTGTGGAAGCCGTTATTGGCTGCATGGATAATGAGTATCTGCGCTTACGATTGCTGTCAAGTAAGTGCACAACTGTTCCTGAATTGATTTCTGTTGCAGCTACAATCAGGCCACGAGAACCACGACAGGGTGAACCACCTGCCAAACGGCCGAGGCTTAGGAACAATAGAGAAGAATCGATAGTTTGCTTCAAGTGTGGCAAGACTGGGCATATTCAAGCAAATTGCAACAAAGCAAATGACAAAGTGAACGACCCAAAGCCATTACTGAGCGAAAGCACCAGTGAGTCTGCAGTTCGAACTGAACGCCCAAAGCTCAAATGTAATTATTGCAACAAAACTGGCCACGTTGAAGATAAATGTTTTAAGAAGATGAACGATGAAGCTGAAAAAGTCAATTTAGCACAAGAACATGACGAAATACTGACCCCAATGGCTGTTTGTATTGGTGACCGTACATTTACAGCATTGTATGATAGCGGGGCTGCTCGTTCCTTGATAAGACGATCGGTAAGCTGTACCTTACCAGGAAAACGTGAAGATTGTTCTTTGATGTTGAAGGGCATTGGAAGCAAAAGTGTGCCAATTTTATCTTGCCAACTAATCAACACGACTTGCAACATTAACAGTGTTTTCGTTGAAATTACGTTTCACATTGTGGAAGATCATGAAACACCATGTGATCTTATGATTGGAGCTGAAATCGTAAAAGGCACTGGCTTGAATGTCCTGGTTACTGAACAAAACGCTCAAGTAATGAGGAACTCGCCTATTTCAACTATTCAAGCTGCTGAAGACACTTTAAGCAATTTGGACACCGATTTGACTAGTGAAGAGGAAATACGTGAGTTAAAACATGTATTACTAAAATATAATGCTTCTTTTGTTACGGGGATTCCTAAAACTAAAGTTACAACTGGAAATTTGGATATTCAACTTAAAGATCCATCTAAAATAGTAGCAAGAAGACCCTACAGAATGGCACCAATAGAGAGACAAAAGGTCAAGGCTATTATCGACGAATTAATTGCTAACGGGATCGTACGAGAAAGTACATCAGATTATGCAAGCCCAGTTATCCTTGTAAAGAAGAAAAATGGAGAAGACAGAATGTGTACTGACTACCGGGAACTAAACAAAAACACTGTTCCCATCAAATTCCCACTACCCATAATTTCAGACCAAATTGATAGACTATCGGGAGCTACTTATTTTATTAGCCTTGATATGGCCCAGGGCTTCTATCAAATCCCTATTAATGAGGCTTCAATATCAAAGACTGCTTTTATAACTCCCGATGGCCTGTATGAATATGTCAGAATGCCGTTTGGATTAATGAATGCTCCAGCAGTATTTCAACGCGCTATAATGACAGCATTACGACCGTTGCTTGAAGACATTCTGATTTACATGGATGACGTTCTTATTAAATGTGAAAAGTTCTCTGAAGGATTACAGATACTAGACAAGGTTTTAGACGCATTAACCAAAGCTGGATTTACATTGAACGCTAAGAAATGTTCTTTCTTCAAAACTTCAATTGAATATCTTGGAAACCTGATCTCAAATGGCACTGTTCGTCCAAGTCCAAGAAAGGTAGAAGCTCTCGAGAAGGCACCAGTACCTACGACTGTAAAACAAATCCGACAGTTCTGTGGTTTGGCTGGCTATTTCAGACGCTTCATACCATCTTTTTCAGAACGCATGATTCCGTTGTATAACCTGACCAAAAAGGACGCCAAGTTTACATGGACACCAGAATGTGAAAATGTTAGACTTGATATCATTCGCAGACTTACATCGGCACCAGTTCTCACCATATTCCAAGAAGGGTTGGCGATAGAGCTCCATACTGATGCAAGTAGTTCGGGATTTGGCGCTGTTCTCATTCAAATAAAAGATGACCGGCAACATGTTGTGGCGTACATGAGCATGAGGACTACAGAACCAGAAAGTCACTATCATAGCTACGAGCTTGAGACACTCGCAATAGTCCGAGCCATTAAACATTTTAGGCAATATCTTTACGGCAGAAAATTTACCATTGTCACTGACTGCAACGCCATAAAGTCATCGTCTCACAAACATGAACTTTTACCCAGGATTCACAGATGGTGGTCATTCTTGCAACACTACAGCTTCAAAATCGAGTATCGCCAAGGTAACCGTATGAAGCATGCAGATTACTTTAGTCGAAACCCTGTGGTATGTATTAATCTAACCCAGAATATAGACACCTGGCTCAAGATTGAACAAAGACGTGACAAGGAGTTGGCCGATTTGATAAAAAGGTTGGAGCACGGTGAGGAAATTAACGATTATAGAATTCATGACCTTGTTCTAGAACGTCAATACAATGAGGATGAGCCTGGATGCAATAAGTGGAAAAAGGTAATTCCAAAATCCTATCAATGGAGCATTATCAACGCTTACCACACTGCACTAAAACACTTCGGATGGGAGAAAACACTCTCCAAAATTCGTGAAACTTACTGGTTTCCTGAAATGAGCACAATAGTGAGGCTATTCATCGACAACTGCGTCATTTGCAAAACAAGCAAGGGAACCTCAGGCGCTAAACAGGTACAAATGTATCCTATAGAGAAGAAACCAGTTCCTTTTGATACCATCCATATTGATATGACCGGTCACCTTACAAAACGAAACAATAAGCACGAATATGTAGTCGTTATTATTGACGCATATACAAAGTTTGTGACTTTAACTTATGCGACAAGCAAAACTGCAAGTTCAATGCTTACCGCTCTTAAACATGTCGTAGCTTTGTTTGGAGCCCCTAAGCAAATCATAAGCGATCAAGATACTGCATTTAAAGCCGAATTTGAAGAATTTTGTAAGCTCTATAGTATTCACCAACATTTTATTGCACCCGGGGTAAGCCGCACTAACGGACAAGTTGAACGCATAATGGCCGTTGTTAAAAATGGTTTAACTATCATCCGTAACTACGAAACAAAAGACTGGAAAAAAGGTTTGGATGCCCTCCAATTGGCAATAAATTGTACCAAGAACAAGACCACAAACGTAAGTCCAATTAAAGCTCTTACTGGAAGGCAATGTGCTGCACCTGCTGAATTGCTATCCTTGATTAATGAAGAAGAAGGAACAGTAGATCGGAATCAGCTTGACAACTACGTACAAAAGAAAATTGAAACAAGAGGAAATAATGACAAAGACAGATTTGATAAAGGCAAAGCTAAAGTCAAGAGATTTCAAAAAGGAGAGATAGTTCTCTTCAAAACTAACCCCAGAAGTCAAATTGGACTCGACTTAAAGTTCCCGAATGCATATGAAGTTTGGAAAGTTTTACCCAACGATCGCTACCAACTTAAAAAGATTACAGGCAGAGGAAGACCGAAGAAAGTGGCCCATGATCAGCTACGCTTAGCACCAAAACCCGGAGAATGCATCGACCAGGAAACCGTGTCGGCGGAAGATGAGTCTATAACGTCGGAAGGTGGACCATCCTTGCCACTGGAATGTTCTACAAGTACCGATCCAGAACTATACCGAGAGATGGGCCAATGTGCTGAAGCAGGGATCAATGCACCACAATAAAGGTATTCAAGTTACGTTTACACTAGTTGATTTTTATACCCGGTATCTATGTATTGATAATAAATTATATGTGTTTGTTGAGGACAGGGGCCTCCAAACATTTTTATGAGATAAAGTTTGTTGAGGACAGGGGCCTCCAAACATTTTATGAGATAGTTTGTTGAGGACAGGGGCCTCCAAACCATGTGACTGACAAAATTTGATGAGGACAGGGGCCTCCAAATTATAAATGTTATTATTACGAGTTTGTTGAGGACAGGGGCCTCCTTACTCTTGATAATAATGTGTTGTAAGTTGTAGGCAATGATCTACTAGGTGATTGACCCGGTAGTTGTAATAATGACTTGATGATTTGGATACTGTGCTATCTTTTCTTATATTACAGGGTTATAAGGTCAGTGACGACCTTTTGCAGAATGGCCGTGTCGGCGTGAGCAAATTATTACAACGTAAAACGAAACGCAACGCTCATCGCATATCGTCACGTGACATCATCGTACCACTCAATGAATCAGGCGAGTCGTGGAAGGGGACGGCCTTTATAAGACGGAGCGCCGAGCGGAGCGGTCATTCCGATTCTAGCGAGCGCCCCGTCCACAACTCTAATTGTGATACGGATCACGCCTGAATCAAATTATTATCATCATTATTATTTTGTAATTATTTATTTCAAATTCATAATTAATCTTTTAAAAAAATTAAATATTGATTAAAATAATTCAATTAATTTCGATTAATTGATTAGATTTTCGTTTGGTTTTGAATTAATCTGATTAATTTAGAAATAAATTAGATTTTTGTTATTTAGTTATTTTTACATTATTTTTAGTTATTCGTTATAAAAGTTTAAGTACGTTTGTTATTAAATAATTTGAATTTATTATTGATTTTCTTTGAACAATGGCGAATGACAACCCTCAAGACAACATGGACCCCGTAAGAAGTCGGTCTCCTTCACCAATTATCCAGTCAGGCTTCACTCGAGCCGAAATACAACAGCGGTTCTATCTACAGCAACTAAAGCACCCAAACTTTAATATAGATGTGAACATTGTTGGACCTGCTGAAGATTGTAAGATATCTTTGCATTGTATATGCTACTGTAAAAGCTCGAAATACGGTAAGTCCTAAGATTTTCCAGTAAAACCCAAGATTTACCAACTCTTAATGATAAAAGTCCGAACAGTTTTACGATTCGTACTTTTACCACCATTCACTTGGTAAATCTTAGGATTTACATTAAAGACAAGGTAAATGTTGAAAAAGACCATGTCATAACACGATCAGCGCATCGTCTCAGTCGATCGTTTGACACGTTTGAACAGAAAAATACTTATATTCAGTTATATTAGCCAACTAGTTGACCCTCGTAACTTCGTCTGATCTGCTCCTATTGGTCTTATAGCCTATAACCTTCCTCGATAAATAGGCTATCTAAAACTGAAATAATTTTTCATATCGTTCCTGATATTAGTGCGTTCAAGCAAACAAACAAACTCTTCAGCTTTATATATTAGTAGAGATGTAAGCATTATGTTTGTATTTGTTTGTTAAATACCAAGTAATAAGAGACATACTGATTTAGTCAAATTAGCCAACGTAAGCGCTATACTCGTATTTGTGAAATGATAATTTTACTTGTATTATTTTTTAATATTTAGGAAGTATTTTAAAGGTGTTTTTAAATGACTAGTTTCTAAAATTTATAAATAAAAATCCAAAATATAAATAATTTAAATAGGTAAGGATTTGACAAACTATTTAACTAATGACTTTCATGTGATAACTACATAAAATATGTGACTTATAGTTAATTGAAATAAATGATAAATAATTACTTATTGTTCTATTCCCAAAACAAAAATTTACTAGCCATCAGTTGAAAAACCTAGCATGTAGTAAATTGTAATGGTAAAAGCCCGAAAAAATTGTCCCATTTTCATACATTTCCTTACATTTACTTACTCATTTCGGTTAATCTGCATACTCATGTCGGATAAATCTAAGGATTTATCGTAGTTCGCGCTTTTCCAGTAATATTTTTAGTAATAGTTATAAATAAAATTACGCGTTAATTATTTCAAAATGAATGTAACCTTAATTTTGTAAACACTGATTTAATAGTGTCCATAGAGTTTCTTGCACGTCCTTGTCCATAGGATCTACTCTTTTGAACGTGCAACTGCCACGTTGGAGCTAGGGTCAGTGAGTGCGTTTTGCTGCAGAGCTTGCTGCTTTGGTCTCTAGCGCGGCAGAATTAGCTTTATCTATTTGACTGACAGACCTGTAACTGATCTATTTGAAATAAAGTATATTATTTGTACTCTTTACTGCACTTTTCTGTATCTAGACCAGTAGATTCAGTGATAAATTTTGGTGTTTTCGAGATTTTATCGTGAAAAACAATTGGGCTATACTTTGAATTCGTTAAAAATCATCAATTTCATTGAATGAAAGTGTTCATCACTACTTTTTGCATAGGATAAACTTGAAAGTATTCAGCTCACAACTGCCTTAGCTATTTTGAATATCGAGGTTTTTGTGCATGAACGTATCAGATGGTAAATTGCTGGTTTTGTTTTACAAAACTAATTATTTATTCAATTATTTTAGAAGGGAACGTAGAAACATCAAAAAAACTTGTGATATTATGTTAAAAACAAAAAATTTGTATTGACCCAGATAACTCCTCTTTTTGGTCGCGGATTAAAAAATTACAAACTGCCTTATTTTTGGTTATCCATAGTTATTCGTGAACGAAAATAAACTCAGTCAAATAAAGCAGAGATCTTAACGAAAAATATCAAACAAAACATTCCTCATGAAAGTAGAAAGTTTCCGAGAACTTTTAATTTGGAGAACACCTTAAGTAGGAGATTCTTCAAAATTATTGTTGTTTGGAACTCCAACATGGCAATACCAAATCTTTGACTGAAGATAAAAACAGGAGGCCTTGTTTGTGGTTCCAAAAGAGATTATCCCATGGTTTCATAATAACTTTTTTTTTCAATTTTAAATAAAGTAATTGCAGTTAATGCTATTGATATCATCTTTTGGTTAAACATAATCAAAAGAGAGAATATTTTTAGATAAACACGTGTACCTGGAGTTTTGTGTTGAAAATATCCATCCACGTGTACTGTTTTAAATATTGAAAGCGATCGTCCGCAGGGTGCTGCGTAACCTAGACGTGAACAAAGCTAGTGGTCCCGATGGGATAACGGCAATAATTGCCGGTTATTAACTAATTATTGTTCTGAAGACTTGTGCGCCCGAGTTATCTCCAATCTTGACACGCCTATTTCGCCTTTCGTTTGAGACTAGAAAAGAGCCGAAGGCTTGGAAGCAAGCTAACGTGCACCCCAAGCTCAAGAAGGGTAGTCGAGTTAGCCGGTCGAATTATAGACCGATCTTGGTAACGTCCATACACTGTAAGGAATAGGTTATTTCTAGGCAATCGTGCTCCATCTTCGACCACATCCTCGCTTCCATCAGGTGAGATAGTGGTCAAACGCGTGCCTAACAATAGTAAAAAAAAAAAAAAAAAAGTATTGAACGCGTTCTGAATCATAAGCTCCTGGCATACCTAGAAGCGAATGATATCCTTAGTGACTGACAATACGGGTTCCACCGAAATCGGTTAAGTGGGGATTTTCTACTTTCTAGCGTATGCCATTAACATTTGGAGGCCATAGAAAAGCACAAAGAGGCACTAGCGGTCTCCCTTGACATCTCGAAGGCCTTCAACAGTGTCAGGCACGATAGCCGTATTAGTAGGCAGCCTTCCTTCGGCCTACCCACCGATTTGTGTGATAGGATCGCGGATCTACTAAGGGATTGGGCTATCCGAGTAGTCATAGATGGCTGCTCGTCTGGACTACTGGATATTAATGCCGGGGTTCCTCAGGGATTGGTGCTTTTAGCAACACTGTTCTTGCTGCATATTAATGATCTACTTAAACCCGGTTTCTTTGGGTATGCAGATGATAACAACGCAGTTTCGGAAAAAAATCACACTATTCTTACCAGGTTATTCTCAGTGATTTGTTGATACTATTTTGTTGATTTGATTTTAATTTATCTTATTGTTATTTTATTTTATTTGACATTTATTTCTACCCAAAGCTTTGATTATATTCAAATGATTTCAATTTATTTTATATAAAATATTTTAATTTATTTTAATTTTAATTCTATTATAGCTGTTTTGACATTTTTTTTTTGTCATTTTTAATTTTATAATTTTATAAGATCAATTTTGATATGTTTTAACTTTTAATCATATTTTTTAAATGTGTATACTATATGTTATTCTATTTTGTTTTTTATTCCTGAATCAAATCGTATTTTACTTTTAGTTTTAATAGAAAGCTTATGTTAGAATTTAGTTACTTAAAAAACTTATTATTTCAAGGCAGCAAGCACTATGTTTTGGTGAGCGCTACGTACGCCTTAATTGTCATGTGCATAAGAAATTTTGTTATTGAGCTTTTTGAAAATGATTGCGCAATGTATGTGATGTGGCTGTACTAATTTTAATAAATAAATAAATAACACTGTAGCTAAGAGACACCTGTCCGATGCACGTGCGGGTGGGTCGCAGATCCAGTCTCTCCGGGAGGCTATGGTTGAGCGCTTGGACGTGTCCTTACAGGCTGTCTTTGAATAGAGCGATGCCAATCTGGACAAGTTCAATGCTGCCAAATCCCAAACGTGTCTTTTTTCCGCCAAAAAGAGCCAATTCCACCCAGTTTCATCTTTCTGAGGTGCAACCATGGCGATAACCGACCAACTTGAGCTTCTTTTTAGGGTTATATGAACGTCTACCCTAAATTTTGGCCTTTTCATAGAGGCAAAAGCTCAAGTGGCTGCAAAAAAGTTGGGGATCCTAGCAAAGGTAAGACGATACTTCACGCCGGAACAACTGCTTAAATTCTATCAAGCGCAAATTCGATCGTGTATGGAGTAGTGCTCTCATCTTTGAGACGGATCTGCCAGATATCAGCTTGATGCCCTTGAGTCAATTGAGAAACGAGCCAAGTTGCAAGCAAAAATAAGTTAACGTTTTTTTTCACGTTTTATAATTACTATCTTTCCTGAGTTATTGTACTTTAATCAGAGAGTTAACACTTTTTCGCCATAAACGGTGTATAAGTTCGCTGTCGACATACGACAAAAAACGACTAAAAACATGCTTCTGTTTTAATAAAGATGCCTCTCAAGCTAAGCTAAGGTGTTTTTAATCGGATTCAGTAATGTAGGTCTAGCTAAATCGTTAACTGATTTCTACAGAAAACCTGGCTGGTTCAGCTGGATATTTCAATACGTTTGAGATAATGACATTGAATACAAACCTGTAAGTAACATCTTTTATGTGGCTCGTGGTACAACTCGTAGTCACTTGAGGAACCTTCAGGCTTCTGTGCGCAGCGCCACTGATGACAAGCAAATAATCTTTTAATCATTGTTACCTTATTTTAGCAATAATCTACCGTAAGTTGAATATTATTCAGGAACACCTACGATCTGTTACACCTTATGCTATAATCCGATCTGTATGTAGGTTCTTTTATGAGTACTTGGCTAATAAAAAAAACTTCTTACAAAAAAATTCAACCGACTTCTAAAAACAAAACGCTAGTCACAGTTTTAAAAAACTAGTCGGTTGTTTTGGTTATTTTGTTTTTTGACTCCGACTCTCAAAATTAAAGTTATTTTATACTTTGTAGTGTTTTATTTTTGGTAGTCGGTTTTATTTTTTGTTAAAAAGATTTTTTTTTCCACAAACACAGCGTACCGGCGTGATATTATTGTATGAACTGGTGTAAACAATCAACAGACATACGATTTCAGAAATCCCGATCCATTTGCTATCATTTATTGAAGAGTTTCGTTGCCTACTTCCAAAGTTCTTCATCAGCTCTTCACCAAATAGAAATGGGACCAGTCTGAAAAAATAATCTTACAAACGAAAAAAGACATCCAAATCGGTTAACAATAGGAAATAATAATATGCATATGATTCAAATAGGTACCGCTTATTTTTTTTTATATGAACTACGTTCTTATATATTTACGTACACATTAATATTTTTTAATATAATTTCGTTTTGAGTAAGAAAATAATTATTGAAAAGTACAAAAAATGAGAGGGAAATTCAAATTAGTTGAAACGCAACGCTATTGTTTGGAACGAGTAGTTACGTCACAATCCATCTAAACAAATGTCAGCCAGTGAAAGCTTGCGATGTAATTCAGTTTTATTGTGATTTTGAGCAGAGATTGAAGTGAAATACATTTGTTTTGTCAAAGAGTAGTAGAGGGATTCAAAAATGACTGATATCGGTTACGCCAAGGCACAATCGGACAATCTTCCGAAAATTTATGTGTTCATGATGGCCACGTATTTCGCATCGAATTCTGATTTTACGTCTACTGAAATAAAAGGAGTGAAAGCAGCAAGGTAACTACACAATAAGTATTATGTTTATTCGATCTTCCACGCTTTTGGATAATTATTACTTATAAGTCATAAAAATAGCATACTTAACCTTAAAATGTGAATAAGAATTATAAGTTTATGATTATTTCAAGGAAAAAAACATTTTCTAAAGCTTTTACTGTTTTCTAATATGAACTTGACACTCTGTCGAGTAGTTTTTTTGGTGAATCTATCACCATGGTCAATTGTCCATCTATGAGACTAGTTATATCACATACTTTATAACACTTCAGGCCATAATGGAGCCCCAGCAAAAGAGCGCTATTCGTAAAGAGCCACCATTTATGTCAAGTTAAACACGCACTTAAATCATACATTCTCGCCAAGGTTAGGCTAGGCTAGGCTTGTTAATTGAATGATAGCTTTCTATTTGCTCTTAACCCAAAAGTATCGTTTTAATAACATAAAAACTATCAATAACGTGGTTGGTAGGTTTCCAAGAAAAGGTGGGACGCGATATTGCGTGATATGACGACCATTATTCATAGAACTTCACGTGGGCTGATGAAGCCCTGAATTTCAAATAGAAACATGATTATTGGCAACTATTTTATTTCAGGGTTGCGTGCCCAAGGTGTATCAAACTGAACCTGTATCTTGGTCTCTGTCTGTTGTTCTGTCACAGCTTAATATCTCAAGTACTACTAATGCTATCTACTTGACATTTGGAATGGTTTTAGATGACGTTTTTTAAACTACTTTTAAAATTAAAATAAATAAAAATGCGTATTTTTGATGGATGCGAGATAGTGCTGATCTAAAACTGCAATATACACTGGAGTGTTACAATTCTCTGACGAATAGAAGCCTCGCCGATGAAAATTTAAAAATATTTCATGTTTTATATGACGGTACAGAACCCTCGGTGTGCGAGTCCGACTCGATCTTGACCGTTTTTATTGTTATGCTTGTACAGTCCATAAGACTGTCTGTTAGCAGGCTATATCTTATGAACCGATATAGTTGGATAGTTGATATTTCCACAGACTTAATAACGGTTAAACAAAATTAAAGTCATATGAAACGTGATTTTTCCAGTGAAACGGAACCGAAGTCCAACTCCTAGTCATAAATCTACAGTAAACTGTACACATTTCTTTTTATTTACTCAAAGATAATTTCGAAGAACTCGGGTAAGATCTTGCTTGTCACAATCCGAGTATTGTTCGGAATAATAATTTCTCATATTCTGAGATTTCCTTCAGCAATGGCTAATTTGTATTCTTCAAGAACATAAGCGTTTAGGACAGGTAGATGACATTTAATTTGTTATTTAATCGTTTTTATGTTGTAATTTTGAGTACCAATTCTCTTACCTACTTGTAGATGCTGCAGTGATCTTGTCGATGTGCACTCTGACTCACTTATTAAGTTTAGAAGTATTATATTTTAAGAAATAAAATAATTTTTCACAATTGCGTTCGGTGAGTAACTAGGAACTAGATGAGTTTTAAGTCAGCTTCTATCAACAATTATGTTTCAGTGTTTCGTTCTCGAGATTAGCTTAATACACTTGTAGTCACACATAGGTACGATATCGCCATAATTCACTAAGATTAAAAAAAAAAAAAAAAAGTTAAACTGTCACTGTCACTGCGTTCAAAACTTCATTCACAGTGCTTCGCCATTTTGCAATTATAATTAGCGTTCTAGTTTTTTTTTTTTAGCATTTTAGTGTTTTTACTGTTCCAAAATCAAAATGCCCAAGAGGAAACGTGATGATAAAGATTTGTACAGCTATATTAAGAAAAAAATTAAGAAGTTGGAAAGGAAATTACTAAAAGGACGCCGTAGATCTACGTCTTTCTCAGATTCTGAGTCGAGTTTGTCAACTCCTCAAGGTACTCAGTGTTTACTTATGTACTATCAATCTTTTGTGGATTAACGTTACAACGTAAGAGTTGCAACTTAACCGTTTTCATACTCGGGTTCACGATGTAACGTCTTGAGTTCATCTTACCCGCTGTTATGTGTAGGAACTTACGAGTAGGTACGTACCTACCTATGCGTGACTGATCACGTATCCGATTATCTGTTTAGGTAATTATCACAATGTAGCAATGTGTGCATTCGTTGGGTTCGCGATGTAACGCCTACAATATTTTACGATTTCTCATTGCAGATAATATAATTATGGAATCTGAGAATAATGAAGGTGTATCAGTGAATCTTGATGAGCCAGTACCATCAACTAGCCAATCACACTGTGAGTTACTGGTGGTGCCCAATATACCTGAAGCGACACAAGATCCTCCTCCCCAGTCTACGGCTGAAGTAGAAGCTACTATTGAGGAGGACCAAAATCAGGAGTTAGACGAAACAATGATGGAAATTTTGGGATCTGACCCATCAACCTATACATTGTTTGGCAAAGACATTCAAAAAGACTTAGCCATTCGCTGTGAATACATAGCCACTTCTGGATTATCGAAAGAACTTCGTAAGGAGCTCTTAAATTCGCACCTACCTCCAGCTAACTGTAAGCTGATTGACGCATCATCCCTTAACCGTGAGGATTAAGGCGGCGGTCACTGACACCATAGTGAAACGTGATAACGTTATACTAGCAAAAAAAAAGCAAATTGCTAGTGCTATTTCATGCCTTAGTGAAGCCATTACAATTATGTTGTCTCAAGAGACAAAAGATCCTAATATATTAAGATTACTTGTGAATACTGGCTGCATCTTGTGTGACTGTCAACATAATGATTCAGTTACCAGACGTAATTTCATCCTTGGTGTCCTGAAAAAGGAATTAAAAGACCAGGTGCAGATGACCAAGATTGACAGCTTCCTCTTCGGACAAGAACTCGCTGACACGCTGAGAACGGCTAAGGCTATCAATAAGTCAGGAGCTGAGCTGAAGGCCGCTCCGCCATTTAAAACTATAACAAATAATCCTAAGCCTCCACGACCCCATATAAATTTAAACTGGGAGTCAGCCCCGTACCGCAGATCAACGGGGCCTCGGAAAACGAAGGAGTCTGCACCCTCGATGAAGCAGCAGCACGAGCAGTCATCCAGAGCGTCACGTCCGAACAATGGCCGCAACGGTCAATAGACACCATGGTAAATTATGCTGGTAGGCTTTGTAATTTTTATAATCAATGGTCACAAATAACATCAGATCAGACTGTATTGTCATGGATAAAGGGATATGAAATCCCTTTTAAAACAACTCCATTTCAGATTAATATACCACCATGTAAAAAATATTCTCTTTCTGAAGAATATGAAATTGAACAAGCTATAGAAAGTTTACTTTCTATAGGCGCCGTTACAAAATGTCACCCTTGTGACGGTCAATTTATATCCAATATATTTTTGGTGCCAAAGCCAAATGGTAATACCCGACTTATTCTAAATTTAAAAAACTTGAATGTTTTTATTAATAACGAGCATTTGAAACTAGAAGACCTTCGAACTACTATTAAACTTATTTCTAAAGGCTGTTTTATGTCCACAATAGATCTTAAAGATGCATATATTTTAATCAAAATTCACAATGATTCTAAAAAGTGTTTGCGATTCAAATGGATAAGTGACCTATTCGAATTTAATGTTCTACCGTTTGGTTTAAACACCGCACCTTATGTTTTTACAAAAATTATGAAACCGGTTGTCTAACTATTGAGATGTGCTGGTAATCTGTCAAAGATATTTAGGATTTGTCATTGATTCTAAAACAATGGAAATCAGCTTGCCTGTTGAAAAACGTCTCAAAATAAAAAAAGAGTTAATCAAATTTAAAAGTCTCAACAGGTGTAAAATTAGAGATTTTGCTCTTTTAGTAGGGCTGTTAACATCGGCTTGCCCTGCCATTGAATATGGCTGGCTTTATTCAAAAGAGTTTGAACGATCAAAATATTTAAGTCTAAAAGGCGATGATAATTATGAGAAGTTCATGACTATACTGTCTAATTTACAGCCAGATTTGATTGGTGGATAAATTCTATCGATAGATATGTTTGCTAAATAAAATTCGATGAATACAATTTGGAAATTCAGTCTGACGCCTCAACTACGGGGTGGGGAGTAGCCTGTGAGGGTAAAACGGCTAGTGGCAGTTGGAGTCAAGAGGAAAGGAATCAATATATTAATTATTTAGAGTTGATGGCTGCTTTCATCGGTCTTAAAATCTTTTCCAAAACTTTATTCGATTGGCAAATTATTTTACGAATAGACAATACAACCGCGATTTCCTATATAAATCGCATGGGAGGTGTACAGTTTCCACATTTAACAAAACTTACCAGAAGTATATGGCAATGGTATGAGGCCCGCAACCTTTCCGTTTCTGCTCTGTACATTCCGTCAATAGAGAACAGTATCGTCGATGCTGAATCGAGACGAGTTCACCCCGACATTGAATGGAAATTATCAGAAATTGCCTTCCAAAAAATAGTTATATCTTTCGGCCAGCCTGATATAGATATGTTTGCTAGCCGTATAAATAAAAAATGTGCTAGATACGTATCATGGCACAAAGACCCTGACGCATATAGTATATTATAAATGTTATTTCAATATGTTGGTCCAAATGGTATTTTTATGGTTTTTCTCCGTTCGCAATCATTCTTAAAACACTGAAAAAGATTATTAGAGACAAAGCTAGGAATACTTGTAGTCCCGGCGCGCGGCGTGGCCATCACAGCCGTGGTACCCAATGTTTATTAAGCTTTTGGAAAATAAACCTATAATATTTCATTCTTTCACTTATTCGTTTTTTTTTTTCGTTAAATTCGTTACTTTACTTGCACTAGTTACTGCCCACAGGGTTCAAACCCTATCCAAAATTAAAATTGAGAATTTTTTATTTTTTTTTTATTTCATCAAATAATATATCTATTAAGATTCCTGATTTATTAAAAACGTCTAGTATAAAATCAAAACAGCCTATACTTGTACTGCCATACTTTCGGAAAAAAACAGAAATATGCCCAGCTAAATTATTAGAAGATTACTTACGGGTGACCGAATCGTTACGTATTAATCACACTTTTCTTTTCATTAGTAACAAAAAGCCACATAATAAAGTGTGTGTGTGTAAAGAGTACCTTACAAGTCAGTGGTATCGATTTTTCCCATTTTTCTGCTCATAGTACGAGACACGCCAGTACTTCTCGAGCTCATAATATGGGTGTCAATTTAGATTTGATTCGAAAAACTGCCGGTTGGTCTGGCACATCTACCACTTTTGCCAAATTTTATAATAGAAGCGTATCAACCGATTCTAGATATTTATTTGCTAGAAGTATTTTAATAGAAGATAATTGAAAATATTGCTGATTGTTTGTAACGACCTTTTCTAGGTCGAATGATTAAAAATTTGGTAATTATGTTCATTTAATGCTTGTCAAGTAGACACAACTACTACTAATAATTGTTTTGTAGTTTAACCTCGTAAGGCCCAATGACCTAATTTAATGACAAAAATCTTTTGGCACTCCGGCCCAAGACAGTTTTTAAAATCATCAAATTGCGGCCCAGCTACCTAAAATTATGACATGATATTTAAACTTAATTTTTGGTTTAAATAATCCCGCCATTTTAAATCTGCCATCAAAAAATTATTAATTATAAACACATTTCTTATTTTGGCAATGTCAACTTGACAATTTAAGAACCAATTTAATCAAAAGCATTATATTTAAACACTTTTGTACTTTACCAAAGTTCTGGGCCGCAACTACTTGCACCTATTTTTAGTACGTTGGGTCGTAATGTATATCGACCTAAATTTAGGTTGGGCATTACGAGGTTAAGATACCTATGATTATATTTCTTTTTTGTGTCAGTCAATATTTTACTCTTTCAATATTACCTTGATTTACCTTATACCTATAGGTACATACATTTCACAAATAACTCTCAATATCTACAAGTGTATTAAGCTAATCTCGAGAACGAAACACTGAAACATAATTAATGATTAAACGAACTTACCTGTAAGTGAAGTTCGATCATAATATTATGTGAGGTGTTTCGTTCGAAGAGATTAGCGTCCTGCCCTCCCATAAAACCCCTAATTTTGTGAAATGAATATGGTGTTACTTATCTCTGAACTAAATGAAGTTTTGAACGCAGTGACAGTTTAACTTTTTCTTTTTTTTTTAAACTTAGTGCATTATGGCGACATCGTATGTGTGACTACAAGTGTATTAAGCTAATCTCTTCGAACGAAACACCTCACATAATTATGATCGAACTTCACTTACAGGTAAGTTCGTTTAATCATTAATTATGTAGTGCTTACCTGTAAGGAATTGGTACACTAGTCTATAAGTTTGTGTGATGTATCTCTTATCCTTGTATGTTCAATTGTTGGTGAGCTAAATGAATAAAACCAAATAAAATACACCAAAACCCAAAAAGAGATTCCTGGTAATCTGTTTTGTAGTTTACTTAAATCACAAAAACCGTCCTTGCTTCTACGAAATTAAGACTCTGTGTATGCCAATTTCTTACCATGTGTAGGTATCATTTTCAGACCCTTTGATCGAATATTCACAAAAAGACCCTTGTAATTGAAGTTGAGGAACATTCCAGGAAAAACATAGTCACAATCTGATGTATCAAATTCATTATTGATACCCACAACGATATGATTATTGCCAAAAATAAACCGAACATTCTTTCCGAACAACAAATTACTATGTAATAAAGTAATAATTTATTACGTAACTGGATATATTCTTACCATCCACATAAAAATCACTCTTCTTATGCGGAATAACCGTAATACAAATTGTGAAAATAGCGATGAAATGAGCTGTCCAGTGTCGTAACCGAGTGTATTACGTAATCTCGAGAAATGGATGTGCGATTAACGCTTGTGCGACAATACTGTATTGCAATTCACCTAGTTCGAATGTAATCCATAGATTTGGAATGACAGTTCACTTGACGCTCATTCCCTTTTAGTTTTAAATCAAGGTATCATTTTAATACGGTATATGATATATACCGGTCTTATCTTGAGGTATTTTACGGTGTACGGAACCAAGAGACATTTCTTGTATACTATGTGGAAGGGAATTTTATTTTATTTCATTTGGGAAAACAAACAATCGTACATTGTATTAATACATCGAGATGGTTTAAACTATAGATTAATGTACAATCCATGACGTTTCCACATCTTACTATTGTAGGATACAATGCAGATGCAAAAAAAGAAAGTGAGCAATTAATAAATGTATGTATACTTAACTAAAAAATAATAAAAAACTTATAAACTGATTTATATTTATTACTTAAACTACTTACTCTGATTCAGAAATCAGAAGGCATTTAATTATTGGGAATGTGCAAAATACTAAGACTTGCTGTAATCTAGTCATCAAAGTGAACTATTAAAAATATTATAGTCAACAAACCTACTCAATAAACTGTTTTCAAAAAAAAATCCATAGCTGTTTGAAATTCGATTTCTGCAAGTACCTACAAGGAAAAACCAATATTGTGACAAAGTGGGCCACGTAAGGTTTCGCCTATTCAATAGGTTATGATTTCAATTTTCAGTCAAAAAACTGGGTTAAATAGCTAGAATAAATCTATATATATAAAAATGAATCCCTATTTACCTTGGTCATCGCATCACGCTTGAACGGCTGGACCGATTTCGATCATTCTTTTTTTGTTGTGTGCGTTCTGGTCACGACAAGGTTTTAGGCTATATATTATCACGCTATGTGCTATGGAGGATGATCAATATTCAAAAATGTCCGTTTTAACGACAGGCACAAGGTTCAATCCCCGGCCAGCAACAGCTATTATTTTTGTATTTATTTTATCTTTTGAACTTTATTATTACATAAAGTATTGACAAAAAAATAATAAAATGGATTTTTTGCACTTAAAATAACATTTAAATTTATATTTTACATTTTGCCAAACAGTTTAGTGGGGAATTGTTATAAAAACCACAATTTAATACAACTTTGCAGATACTTATGCGTCTAACCTTAGCAATGTTTATCATCACGCTATACTTCCAAGGAGCTGAGCAGCGAAAAACCATGATATTAATAAGATTGGCTATTTCAATGTTTTGCGACGGTACTCATAAACTATCAGTTTAAAGACTGCTTTTCAAAAGACTTGGTGTGGGTTCGAATCCAACCAGACATAGTTATTTTTTTAATTTTGTACATATTTTTGATTATTCATTTCCTTTCTTTTTTATTTTCACCAATATTTTTATATATTGATAACATGTTATTATTGTATTTTTTAGCATCCATCTATGCCAAAATATAATGACCAGGATATTAAAGGATAATTAACAGAACGCATCACGTTCAAAAGTACAAAACCAATGTGGATAACTAACTTTTACACGTAAACTGGATAGGAATTGTGGCAATTTACTTGAAACCAACACTACGTAATGCAGATACCCGTACTGTGTTGAGTACTATTTGGGTCAATAGATGGCACCATCTATTGACCCAAATAGTACTCAACACAGCATGTGAATTACATCAAAACATATTTTTTTTATAGTTATTAGTGGTACTTATAAAAGGGTTCCCTACATGTATTCGAAAGTTGTTAATTCGATTTTTATTATATCGAACACGGTACGTCGATAATTCAGTTGTACGTTGTATTGGTTGTACGATGTTTTATTACATCGCTGCTTTATTAGTGCGATGTAACGTTTGTGCGAAACACCCTACAGCGATTGCTCATTAGTTCGACAGTATGTCGGTTCGAAACGTCTACTGTTTTTCGTGACATTTTATTAATAATCTTATTTTGCATTACGTAAAGCCAAAACCGTAATGACGGTTATGGCTTTTGAGGGTATTAGGCGATTGGCTAGCAACCGGTCACTGATATTGTCTACGTTATCTTTGGCCCAAGCCACAGTTAAACGTGTTGAATTAGTTACTTGTCTTCCTCATTTTAGGAAAAAAGACGTGAAGATATGTATGATATTAATGTATTTCCTTTACGTCTATAATGATTCCATCATCAACATCTGCCTAGCCTTTTCCCAACTACATTGGGGTTGGCTTCCAGTCAAACCGGATTCAGCTGAATACCAGTGTTTTACGTGGAGCGGCTGTCTACCAGACCTCCATAACCCATTAACTGGGTAACACGGTACTTCATAGCAAGACTGGAACTCAGATTTACTGGCTTCTGACAGTCCGTAACAACTGCCAAAGATCTACAAATGACAGCCGGGACCAACGCTTAACCTGCTTTCCGAGGCACGGAGGAAACTCGGTATGTCAAGATAGTCACCCATCCATTGACCAACCTTGGCTAGCGTTGCTTAGCCTTCAAGATCGACCCGTGCGGCTGTTATTATTTAGCCACGAGCTCCTCGAATTTCAGATTCCATAGATAGCGTTATGCATTTGGTCTCATTTTTCGAATCGGCAACCGGCGTGCGCTTACATTTGCTAAGATTAACTTGAGTTGCTCAAAAATGAATCTTTACGGGCTAGCGGTCACGTCATACCCTCCGCGAGCAGCAGGCAAAGTCTCATGATAGAAAAGTAGCGAAAAGAGTTGAATTATATTGGTTAATCGGATGTCTAACTGTGTTCTAAAAACTTAAATCGTTTCGATTTGCGTTCCTGATTTGAAATAAATTGAGAATTAACTTGATTCATTAAGTAGTTTCTTAACTTTGTAGTTTGAAGAATATTACCATTCACATAGCGACAAATAATATCAGCATACAAAGATAAAAATGCAAACATATGGCCTTTTTATGGCCCGACTCCATAAACAGCCTTCCTGCGAACACGATATAAGAAGGCCACTCAAATGCGCATTATTTTACGAATATTGATAAAAATTGACGATAATTAATTGGCATACATCACAATCAAGAGATGGTTAGGTTATTATAGAAGATAGCCTATGTTGTCCCGTTGTTTCAGCATTAATTCATTACTTCTGTGAACCCACCGACCAAGCAGACCATCAATACGATAATATTAACAAATGTTTTTGGGAAAAATAAGGAAATTATTTCCATGAAAACGCAAAGGAAGAAAATGAGATATCATCCGATTAAATTTTGTGATTACTATTTAAATATGTAATTTCTAAAAAACTTTGCAAATAAACTCAGTTGAAAATCACGCGTGTCCAACAAACTGTCATAGTAGGTAGCTGAAATAAAATTTCGGCTGATTGCTCCGGCTGGGCTAAAAACTGTTTAATTCTCAGTGAAGCAATGACTCAGGGCCAAAAACTACCCGTTGCGGGTTTCACTCTCCAGTGGATCATGGGAAACTGCAGATCCCCAAGCAATGACGCTTCTCCTCTTACCTTTCTCACTGATTCGTACATGAATTTACCAGATATGAACTGAACTTCAAGACAACAAATGATCACGGGCTACAAATTACAGGCAGTTAAAAATGGCAATGTTAATATGCCATTATGTTATACATGCGACTAACTAAGCGACTTCTCATCCCAAGTACTCTCATCCCTCCGAATAATAATAGGTATAAAAAAATATCTTATCGATATAGGCACTGCGACACGATGATTTAAAAAAAAATGGCTGGCAGCGGATGTACGCGGACTGCAAAATACTGGGATAGATGGCGCTTTGTGGGAGGCTTACATTTAACAGTGGACGGCAATTGGCTGAAATAATGATGATGATGATAGTCGCAATAGACAGCCCAATGTACAAAGGTTGCTTCGATACCGAGAAATCAGTCGCTGACTTCATTCTGGAAATGAGGCCTTTGCTACCCGACGTGCAAAAATCTTCGGAAAGTTGAGGACACTTAGCGAAACCTATATACGTAGCTTCACTGGCTAACCTTGCCAGGACTCCTAAGCACAATGGCGTGAATGGGAGTCTAAGTGCGGATAACGTAATCTCAACTATACTCTCTCCGTTGCGAGGGTAGTCTTTCCTTCTGGATAGAGTTTTCCATTTCAACTTTATGTAGCTCTACCCTAGCAACTTTTTTTCCAAATTAAAACGTTTCTCATTACGAAAAATTACTAAGGTTGGGCGGCGTTTTGAATAGAAGAGGTGATACAGCCAATGCCTTGCATTTTAAGGGGGCCAAGCAATGCTAGAAGTTGACTGTTCGTATATTTTATGCCACAGTAGTTGCTGGTCGCTCACAATGGGCCTCATCAGAATGCTTAAAGTCACTCAAAGGGCAATGGAGAGGGCAATGTTTAGAGTTTCCTTGCGTGATCGAATCAGGACTAATGATATTTGTAGAGAACCCAGGTTACCGACATAGCCCGAAGCATCGTCAAACTAAAGTGGCAGTGCGCAAGGCAATATGCTTGCAGAACAGACGGTCGATGGGGCCGAAACATTTTGGAGTGACGACCGCAACGTTGAAAAGCCTCCCACAAGGTAAACCGATGAAGGTCGCGGGTAGCCGATGGATGCGAGACGCGCAGAAGCGATCGTTGTGGCGACGCTTGGGGCTATGGCGACGCTATGTCTAGCAGTAGAGTTATTTCGGCTGATATGATGATATCTTATTTTAATCTCGATCTTACCTAGCTATATGCCATACACGCAAACGAAGTCACGTGCTACAGCTATCTATTATTTTCTAATCTACTGTATAAAATTCTCGGATCACAGTGTTTGTTATCGAACTCTTCAGAAATGGCTTGACCAATTTATATGAAATTTTTGTATTTATTTATATGGCAAAACAACGTTTGCCGGGTCAGCTAGTAATTAAATACAAAAAGGAACGTTTTATAGAAGAAATAAAACATAAGCAGTCAGGCACCTACTAGCGGGTAAGAAAATATGATTTTGAAAATTATGACGACCAATTTCAACGGGGAAATGTGTAGATACTATCTACACTCTTCCCCGTTGAAGTTGGTCGTTTAAAATTTAGCATCTGTACCGGACAGGTGTGATCGACTGGAACGGGGGTGTGATGGGGTAGGTCTATACTTCTTTTAATCCTTCGACGTGAACTGTGACCACCCGACTGCGTCCAGCCGCGCTGACGTCCTGTACCGGGGGTATTTCTTGCTATTTACTTTCTGTCTTCGGGGTAGATTGGGGTGAGGGATGTATGCTTACCAGGGATAAATAATATGCAGGAATTTTGGCAACACTGCAGCTAGCGGTTTAAGGGAAAATTCGCGACTATTTTGCTTCCAGTTAAAAATTCTATATTTCTAGTTTATTCTTAACTGTTATTTTAACTATAACTTTAGTACATTTGTGGCTATATCTAGGTCTATTCTAGGTCTGGATAGGGGTTGATGCACCTCTCTGTAAATCTCCCGAAATTCCCCGTCGAATAGGGTGAAAATCAACCCTTCAACCTTGCTCACTGGTGGGCTTGTTGCATTTAACTATCGAAACTATTTACAAGTGTAAACTTGTCTACTATTAATTTTATGCATCAACCCTCTATCCAGATACACAACTTTTGAAGCCTATATGGTCAGGAACCTGGTAGGGGAAAAAATATGTTTTTATATTTTCCTAAATTGTGTCTTTATGCCTCATCTGACCATTAAGTTATGTACATATCTGAATAGGGCTGTGACAGGCTTCTAGTGCCTACTATTTGAAGTCTAAATACCTAGATGTTCTGTATGTTTAGTAAATGAAGGTGTCTGTAAATGGGGGTTTTTGCTATCCACCCCATTACCTTTGAGTAACTGTCCTGTGTCGGTATGTGTGTAATGTTCAATACCTGTGTACCTTCATTACCTTTGACTTTTACCAGCCATCAAAACTATGTTTTGGTACTTTTAAGGGTTTACTAGGAATGGGTAGGAGAATTGTGTAGCCCTACTTATATATTTATTCAAAGAAATAAGTTCCCCAAGAACATCTTATGTGTCCGGGGGAAAACGACAGCAAATATGTTTTTTAATACTGTTACACAGCCATGAAACTAACATAACTAATATAAAAAAACATAAGCTCTTAAATAATTATTGCATTTCATACATAGGCTCTTATGTACGCGAGTTATGTAATACTATTGATGTTTCGTCGCGAACAGCATCTGTCTTTTTGTTCTTGCTCAGTTACTGTTGCTCCTAAACAGAAACACTTTCATAGTATTTTGGTACCTCCAAAAGTTAAGGAACTTTCATCTACCTCCAACATTAAATCTATATCCCTCAAATCTGTTGCATCATTAAACTCAATCCATGGAGGATTGCGTTTTTCTTCACCTTTGTTTTATCATAGCTGTCTTTTTGGAGTATTTTTTTTTTTTTACTTTTTCTTACTTACTTATTTTGTTAATTGAGATTAGCAGTTTTGTATTTTCTTTTTCTAATATCTTTTTTCATACTTCACCAAAGTGTCTCGTTTCAATGTCACTTGTAATCCTTTAAATTAACTCTGCATATTCTGTTCCTGTCGAGCCAAATTATATATTTTTTACCTGATAAGATTTTTCTGTAAATTTGGTGATATTTTAGTCTTTTTGGGTAAGTGTCATCCAAGTTTGTAAAACTTATTCGTTTCTATATTTATCTAACAACCAACCAGAACAAGTTTAGTTCCAAATTGAATTCAATATTGAGTTCTAATTCCGTAAGCACCAATCATATTTTTGTTATTTTAGTCTTTTTGGGTAAGTGTCATCCAAGTTTGTAAAACTTATTCGTTTCTATATTTATCTAACAACCAACCAAAAAAAGTTTAGTTCCAAATTGAATTCAATATTGAGTTCTAATTCCGTAAGCACCAATCATATTTAGCCAGATATTCCTGTAACAGGATGTGTGCGGATCGTCTAGACAGTTGAACAAATCGAACATACGCAAGGTGCGCTCGGTCATTTGTGTCAGTCCTGATTAGTGCGGAACCCTGACCTTGCCTCGTTAAGACGATAGTTTATGGTCTGTTCGGTACAGTGGAAATTAACTATTTGGTCCTGGATTGTGCGC